>RDRW01000050.1:127500-727500 GCA_007896445.1 Puccinia hordei
TGGCAAACAAGTCACATTATTTAATTAATGTTGCTACCAACAACTAATTGATGAAACTGCTGCTACCCTTTCTCCAGCCATAAATAGAGCTGTTCTTCACCTAAAATCTTCCATTCCCCCCAATAATATCCCACTTTTACTACCATCATTCTTTAAAGTAATAATCCAGCACATACTCTTATTGCATTTTACTTTTATGCTCCCATTAATCTACAATGAACTGGAATATTGATGAACTGAGAAGAGCATACAACAGGGAAAGAAATGCTAGGTTTTGTCAAAGGGACTTGAATTCTCTACTCAATCTACCCACCACCCCTAACCCCAATCATTTCCACCATCCATCATCTCCTGTAACTAATTATTATTTTTTCAACTCTCACAATTCTCCAAGTCATCAGCACTTCCAATGTAGTTTAATCATTAATAATCACCCTTCCCATCTTCAGCATCTACACAATGACCCTCAAACACACCATCCACATTCCCATCAATTCTCTCAACATTCTCATCAAATCTCTCACCAACTCCAATCCTCAAGGTCCCATCCAATCTCTCAGCAAGTTCCATCCCCAATGTCCCAGCAAATATCTTATCAACTACCAGCCTCAGTTTCTCATCAGAGACCTCATCATATCCATTCACTTACTCCCCATCAAAACTACCATTCAACTCACTCCCCAATACAGTTGAATAAAAATCATGTCCCATCACAAAGGCATCCATTTTCTGAAATCACTCAACTGATGTCTCATAACCACACCCGTGGAATTACCAATCAGACCAATAGAATTCATAAAACTCCTAAAAACCCCTCCAGGGTTTCCATTTCTAACTTGGTCCATTCCCAAAATCTTTCTCCCAACAATCAGATTAATATCTACACCAACTATGATAACTCCTCAAAACTTCCTTCTGTAGAGCAAAAATCACACTTGGAGGATGATATTCCAGAAACCAATTGGGAACAGGTTCTAAATCAGGTTGATCATCATTTTTCCCAGATTGGATTTGAAAATCCTTCAGGTTCTGTTTTGGATGACCATCCTGTAATTAATGAAAAGGAAAACTACGTAGCCAAAAACATTCCCCAGATAAAGTTTTGCAGGGTTAGGTTCCAAGTTTCAGACCACACACACTGAGAAGAGAGAGGCAATGTCCATTATGCCAGGCCATACTATTTCAAGGCAAGACCAATGCCCTCTGCTTTTTCTCTGGGAGGATCAACATAAATCAACCACCCCCTCCTCCAGATTTACTCCAGCTTTTCAAAGATGCAACTCAAGACCACTTGCCTCAAGGAAATCAACTGATAAGTTCCATACATTTTATAAATAGCAGCTATGCATTTACTTCACTTGATATAAATTGTGCTACAAGAGCTGCTTTGAACAACCAAGGACAAGGTATATATACTTTCAAGGTGAAGGGGAAAATTCACCACAACATTGGAAGCTTCATGCCAATGTCTCAGGAAGTCCCAAATTTCTTGCAGCTCTACATATACAATAATTGACATGAGTTTGAAAATCTTCATATTCATGGTCAACATCTCCTCCCAGAGCTTATGACAAGGATTCAATAAATACTTCACCGGTGCAATCCTCTCATACACCAGTTTGAGCATTTAGCATCTGAAATCACTCCAAACTGCTCAATAAGGCTTACAGAAATGGCAACAAATGTGGACCAAAGAGTGTATCACCTCCCAACAGGGGACCAAATTGCAGCCATCGGGGTAGAAGGTATTTCTTTATTTTTCACTTTCACTAAATCATCATGCTCTGAAATTTCTTACCTTGAAGGCAATGACCCTTTGAAAACAGCCAAAAGGGATGTTATAATCAAGTATTGTGGCCAATCCCTTGCAAGAGTATCTGAATTAGACAGCAAATATGATCCTCTCCATTATGTGCTCTTACATCCAAATGGAGATCTTAGTCAGAGTCCTGAACTCAAGCAGGAAATGCCACCTTCAACTGCCTTGAACTATTATGCTTACAAGTTGGCCTTCCGCAATCCATCAACATGTGTGCAGCTGGGGATCCTCAATTCCAGCAATTTTCTATCTGTTGGGAACGTAGAAGGTATCACTGATTTTTCAAACAAGATACAGCTGCCTGCTTCAATGGTAATTCATGGTGGATCCCACAAGGAAAATTTGGATCATCTCATCACACAACTATTCCCACATATTTCCAGGTCTTTCTCCCAAAATGATTACTTTTTCGACTGGGCTATTCTTTGCTGCAAGAATGTTTCAGTCAGCCATATAAATGCTAGGATCTTGCAAGATTTTCCATCAGAAGGCAGGAATTATACAAGCTATGATTCAGTGGAAGATGACCCCCAAAACCTATACTTACAGGAATAAATAAATAGTCTAACAATTTCAGGCTTTTCACCTCATATTCTGAAATTGAAAAGGGGCTTCCCAATAATAAAGCTGAGGAACCTTGATAAAACAATGGGACTACATTTATTGTGGAAAACCTGGGCCCAAATGTTATTTATGCAAAGGTAATTTCAGGAAATAGAGTCAACAACTTGGTGGCTATACCACCCATTCCCTTCATATCAGACCCTGATGAGTCTGGATTGCCTTTCAAGCTCATACAGAAACAATTCCCTGTAAATCTGGCTTTCTCACTAACTATAAATAAATCTCAAGGTCAGACAATCAGAAAAGTAGGTATTGTACTTCATGATCCTGTATTTAGTCATGGACAACTCTATGTTGCATTTTCACAAAGTAAGTCCAGCCGGACTACAAATGTAGTAGTCCCTCAACCTGAATTTGGCCTTCCTTCATATGAAACATCAAATATTGTTTATAAAGAGGTTCTTTCAAATTTACATTTGCTTTTTTTGCTTCATAATGTCATTGCTTTTTGATTTCAGCATGAAAGGTTATCTTTGTTCTTATATTTCCACAAATAAAATGTTGTGCACCCTTCTCATCAAGCCCCCTTTTCTAAAACTCCCTCCCCAATCCCCAAAATTGGGGGCTATACACTCGTCCTTACATAAATGATTATCTATAGCTACAGTTACGTTACACGTAACATACACCACAGAAGCAATTTGGCGCCTCCAAGTCGTCCTTCTAGGCGCCTGGAAGGCGTCAAAATCCTATTCAGTAGCATAGGATTTTGTCTGCCAGGCGTCTTTTGAGGTGTCACCCAGGCGCCCAGCAGTAAGTCCTTGACTTTGAGTGAGAACCAAAGGCGCCTGCAAGCCGTCTGCTGAGACAACTTTCAAACGTACTTCCAGCTAAGGCGCCTCCGAGGCGGATGAGGATCTGCCTTGCACAGGTTTCCCAGGCGTGTCAAAGCCGCCCTTTGGGCGGTTTTGGCACGTCTGAAGACACCTGTTGGGCGTTTTTGGCACGTCTCTGAGCCAGGTCAGCTAGGTGCTGACCTAGCTGGCTTGCCTGCTTGAATGCAACCCGTGCAAATTGGAAGTTGGGGAGTGGCTTGCTGAGCTATTGGAGTGGGGACATGTTGTATGTATTGCTTGCGTATGTTGCAATCTTGTGTATTTACATGTAGTATAATAAGAAGAATAGGGGGAAATGACAACAAAAAAAATGATAAATGGGATGATTGGGGAGACTATCATCCCCATCAAGAGTTATACCCCTCCGCCCTCTTGGTGGAGAGCACCGTGGGCGTTTGGAGACGCAAGTCCAGCCACGACCTTGCTTTTGGTTGGGAGCTGCTGGTCATCCTTGCTCCAGTCGTCGACCGTCTTGCATTCATCCCAAAGGTGCTTGTCCCGCCCCACAACAAGGTGTCCGAACATCCCGTTGTACATGGTCGAATTGCCTCTGAAGCTAGCTAGATCTTGATCAATATCCTCCCAAAAACATTGTATGGGAACGCCCAGGCTGGCAATCCGGGCAAGTCGGTTCAGGTTGATCATTGCTTGGATGTAGGCCAACCGGGCGTGGCATGATGGAGTGATGCGCTGATCGCTAATGATCATCAATTGGCTGAGTCCGGCGAATCAAGGATCCATATTGCTGTATACATTGGTGAGCATGCTATCCAACAATGATGGCGGTAGTAGCGTGGCCCTTGCGGTCGTGGGCACCAACCAAATTCGGAGTAAGTTGGAGAAGTTGTTCTTCTCTGACTTGAGGATGGCTCCAATGAGTTGGTTGAGCTTAGATGTGTAGTCTGGGTTGGTACAGTAGTCGCACGCCATGTGGGCAGCCTTGAAGGTGGGGCTCTGCTGTTCCATCACCCCCTGCCAGCATAAATGAGTTAGCAATCAAATGCCCAACGAGGGAGAATAGATCTTCGTGGCTTACCTTGACAATAAAGAAAGGGCACTTATCTATAAGTTGTTTTTTCGCCGATTGACGCCCATAAGCCTCGATATCAGGACACAATAGCGCTTCACGCACCTGGCCGCGAAGAAACTGTTGGACTTCTGAGGAGAACCATTTGGCCTCACCGGTGGCCTCTTGGATGGCTGACGACCGTTGTGGATGTATTTGCCTGTTGAGGGTAATCATGATGTTCATGAGCCACAGCTCTTCTTCGGGCATCTACAGAGAGGAGCTTCTTAGTAAGCGTGGGAGCGAGAAAGGTAAAATTGATCTTACATCAACGAGATTTTGAGCCCACTGAATCATGTTGTCGTTGAGTCGGAATTGATCACCCATCAACTCCAGCCAGGTGCGAACAGCGTCAATGGAACGATTGGTGAGCCTCCCGCCAGACGTGGTTAGTAGGGATTAGCGGTGGCTGGAGTTGAGACTGGAGGGAGGTTCGGACATGTTAGTAACATCTGATCCATCGGGATCAGAGTTACTAACATGTAATATTGTCCTACGAGCCGGTGTACGGTAATCCTGGGGGGAGTTTAACGGTCGGCTACCCGGCTGATTTTGGATCAGACCAACTTGACCCTCCCTGTGTGAGAACTCCTTTTGGGACGGGGGTAGTTCTGTGAGGGGGAAATAGCAGTTATAGTATTTCAGGTATGTATGGATTTATTACAACTGTTAAGGGTGGTTTGAAAGACCTGCCCCTCTATTTACTACAAGAGTTAACAAAACAATTTTATTTGTTGTTGTGGCTGATAACTTTCTTTTTGTTTTCTTTAAGAGAACTATTTATGTAGTAATCTCTTATCAGACAAAGATCTAATTTCAACTTAAAAATACTCAGCAATGAGCTTGATGAAAGGATCAGGGAAGTAGATAGTGGATGGATTGTTACAGAAAGTTCTGGTGAATGGAATACAAGCTTTTTGGAATTGATGAGGAAAAAGTATTTATATGTTTTATGTTTTATGTTTTATTTATTTATTTTTAGATGTAGTCTGAGGAAATGAGTAAAAGGATGTTTTGGTATAATGTGAAATATTCAAAGTGTTGTACCCTATTCCTTAACCTTTAGTTAAAAGAGCACAAATTTCCTTTTTGTTTCTTTTGTGTATTTTAAACTGATATGAAAGATTTTGTTGTGGGTCACCTGATTAAGATCACACTATTATATGGATGGGGAATTTTATTTAGTTTGCTAGCTAGATGGTGGGGCGTGGGATCCAAGTGGGATGATTTTCTTTCTGGGAGGGAAAAGCCTCCCCTTTATATAGTAAAATGTGAGGGATTTTTGCTGGTGGGATGTCTGATTGAGGTATTTATGCTGGTGGGGTCTCTTCTTCTACGCTGCCTTCATGTGGGGAGTGCATAAAGTGAGCTATTTCTGCTGGTGAGGTTATGTACTTAGACTGTGCCACAGATCATGTGCTGCATCTTGTGACCTAAAGTGAGCTATTTCTGCTGGTGAGGTTATGTACTTAGACTGTGCCACAGATCATGTGCTGCGTCTTGTGACCAGACACTAAACTATATACTACTTCTATATATATACTATGTACTTATTATTCACTATAATTCTTTTTAACTGTATAACTTTTGATTTAGCCATGCAAAACCCTAACATAAATGGGTGACTTATAGATTAATTTAACCCTAGATTTCAATTATGCACTTATATTGCTACTATTTTAGCTTCTGAAAGATAATGAAAGAATATAATCCTGCATGATACTTGAAACAGGGTTTGGAATACCACACTGGGGCGAGGGAAGGATATCTGTTGAGGGTGGTTTTTTTGTTAGTCAGACATATCTGTCTGTAGAGGATGATGGGAGAAACTCACCCGGTCCTTGGTTGCGGTACGGGCTCATCATCTTGGGCCATTGAGGAGGGACATACGTTTCGGATGGCGGGGCTGGATTCATAGGTGGCGGGGCTAGGGATGAAACAGTCTGAGGTATGATTGAATTGGGTGGGGCTTTGGTGCAAGTTTTGTTTTGACTTAGTGTGTTAGGTTGACCCTTGTAGTGGTGGTGGAGATTGTTGGAGGGGGCAAGGGGAGGTTTGTAGGGGTGGTGGGGATACTGGGACATGTTGGTTGTTCCAGCCAGGAATTGGAGGCTGGGATATCTCCGACTCCCATCCCAAAAATCTTGACCCAGAGCAATAGGACCTCTAGGGGCATGAGAGACTATTTGATTTGGGTAATATTTTGGATCCATGAAGGGGAGTAACAATGAAGTATGAAAACCTGGGTGAATCTGAGAAAGATCAGCTGGTAATATCAAGCGGTAAACATCTGTACCAAATACTGAATCTACTTTGAATGGGCCCAAGCGTTTGAAGTCCAACTTGCCAGAGGGGCAAGCCGAGTTGATATTTTGTCATAATAACCAAACCCAGTCTCCCTTTTCAGATGCCAGAGCTTCTCTGGTTCTTTTGTCAAAATAAGATTGTTGGACCTCATTTGCGTGCTTCATGTTATCCTGTAACGTTTCTTGCACCTTACATAAATCCAATATACAACAATCTGCCGCCAGGACCGGGGAGCCATCCACAAGGGTGTTCACTCTAGGGTGGAAATCATGTTGCAAGAAAAAGGGAGAGAAACCAGTGGAAGCAGATACAGAGTTTTCAAAAACCAATTCAGCAATGGGTAATAAGCTCAACCAGTCATCCTGTCTGTCTGATACAAAGTGCCTTACAAATGTCTCAATCATTTGATTTGTTCATTCTGTTTGACCATCCGTTCTGGGGTGCCATGCAGTTGACGGAGCCTGCTTGATTTGTGTGAGACGTTGAACCTCTCGCCAAAATTTTGACACAAACAAAGAACCCCAATCTGAAACTATTTTGTCAGGAAACCCATGTAACCTAACAAAACAATCAAAAAACGCAAAAGCAAACTCCTCACCTTTCCATGTTTCTTTTGCGGATATGAGATGAGCTCCCTTTGAAAAATGGTCAACAATACCCAAGATCAAATCAAAACCCAACAAAATTGGGAGTTTCACCACAAAGTCAATTCCAATTGTACTCCACGGCCTAGTTGGAACAGACAAAGAATCCATAAGCCCCTGGGTTTTCGGATTTGAATGTTTTGATTGTTGACAGGAGAAACACAACTTGGTATAGTTTATCACATCTTTCCGGATGCCTGGCCAAAACATTGTTCAATCAAGTGTTTTCAATGAACCTGGGTGTACTGCAGTAGGCTTGTCATGAAATTCCTTTAAAACTCTGGTTCTTAAAGACACAGGGACAAAGATCCAATCATTGAGCCACCACAAATCATCCCAGAATTCAAATTCACTGTCTTCTTTGAGGTCCGGCTGTTCATTGACGTAAGCCTGAATCAAAATATCTCGTAATACTGTGGATAGCGGGCAAAAGGAAAAGTCTTGAATGGTTGGATCAGGTGGGTCAGCGCCCAAATGTGATTCAATGGTTGTGTCTTCTATCAGAACTACTTTCCCAATGTTGATACAAGGGTCCAATTTGTCCAAAGACAACCCCTGTATTTGATATCCTTTATCTGTCTCAATGAACAAAAGGCAATGTAAGGAATCCTCACCGCTCTCTGGAAGATAATCAGGACGGCAAGTAGGAGGGTTAGCCGGATTCAATTGTCCCAAAACATGTTTGATAACAAAATTGAAATATGTCAGAAAAGCCGCCCAACGGGTCTGTCGGTCCAATAAATGATTACTAGAAAAGAAATATTTCAGGTTTTCATGACCTGAAAATACCACTACTGGTTTGTTGGTGTTGATCAACCAAGCCCTCCATTCAATGAATGCTTGAACAATGGCGCCCAACTCCTGATCGTGGCATTTCCAAGCCATCTTGTTTTCATTCCCCTTTTTTGAAAAAAAGATACCGGCCAAAGCTTTCCCTCCAAATCCGGTTGCAAGAGTACTGCAGATAGGGCATATTTTGAACTTTCTACATGAAGTGTCCAGGGTTTTTACAGAAATCAAAGTGTTGTAACAAAGGAGCCTGCGTGAATTGTTTCTTCAATTCAGAGAAGGATTCTAAACACTTACCTGTTTGTAGACCAGCTGCAACATCTGTATGGGCCTTTGTGAGATTCGTCAGAGGGATCGTGATGGAACAAAACTGTGCAATGAACTTTTGGTAAAAATTTAGGTAGCCTAAAATTTATTGATATCCTTGAGATGGCGTGGATATGGCCAGTCCACCACCGTACTGAGCTTTTCCTCTTCCATCTTCACTCCTGCAGAAGAAATCTTAAAACCCAGGAAAGTAACCTCATCAGCATAAAACAAACATTTTTCTGGAGAAGCAAATAATGAATGGGCTTGGAGCCGTTCTAATACTTGGGACACATGTTGTCAGCTTGCTACTATGACAGAGCAACCTGTCACAAGTTTACCACAAAATTATTATAAAAAATATATAGAATATCAAATAATATTTAGAATATTATTTGATATTCTGAATCTACACTAAATTTAACCTAGGGTACCTCACTCACAGGTACCCCTAATTCCCACTCCTTCACTATGTAAATTAGCAAAGAAGAATTAGCAAGTACCTTTTAAATAAAAAGTACTTGCTGTAATTAAATGCTTATATATATATATACATATGCTTAAACCCCATTCCCAGTCACGGAAATGAGGTGTTGTGTAAATTAGGAGAGATAGTGTAAATACACCGTGTTTTACTCAAACCCCGCGTACCGCAGTCCGCAGAACTTGAAGTTCAACCCGCGTGTCTGAAAGCCCGCGCCAAAGTTGGGATACAAGCCCCCGCGCAAACATTAAGCCCCTTACAGACTCTCAGCTTGGCACGCGGACTCCACAGTCACTCAGGTACACCCAAATCAGTAAAAACACGCCCCAGTGACCTCATTACATATGTTATATATGTAATAAAGGTTACTGGGGATTAAATAATTAATTATACTAGATTGTATTATTATTTATACATATAATTAAAATATACTGACTGAACAAACAGTACAAACAATACTGTGGCTTATTATAAAATACAAATAAGCCACTAGTATTAAATCTATAACAACCAGTACTGATGTACTACAGACTGTAAGACAATATAAATATAAAAATACATTAATAAAAACAATTGGTGACGTGTATTCAAAGCAAGGGCTGCTGAAGCGTCACCAAGAAAGCAAACATGGCCAAAATGTGGTCCAAAGATCCCACAAGTTGGCCAATAACACCTACAGGGTCCCCAGAGGGAACTCAAGACTATTTAAGGAGCTCTTCAACCGCCCAAAGAAGGCTCCTCATGCTTCCCAATACCCACTAACAACCTTACCCACTTATTATTAGATACACATCTTTATAACACAGTCTGGTAAGCTTCTTAGTAGTTATTCTTTAGCCCTGTCTTCCCCAACAACTTCACAGTGACCACCCAGCTCCACCATCCATCCATCCAAGCGCTTCAAACTGTCCAGTTTCACCCACAATATCCCCAAGATCCCTCAAGGTTTATTACTAGTAAGTAATAACCCTTTTTCTTGAAGATATTCCCCCATTTCCATTCCTGGGATTAAACCACCCCTGTGTCAACAGGCCCCAGTGTTCCAGGTACCTAAATCCTCTGAATTTATTTGTAAGATACCTTAGAGGGATCTAAACCACCCCTGATTTATCAGGCCCCTCTGGTTTTAATTATATTAAATTTATTTAATATAATTATTACCACCTTTTTCTCTAAATTTTTACGGCACAATTCCCCCATATCTTTTGGGAATTGCTCCTTTTGTACCTTACCCAGAGTCTTTTTACTCTTTCCATCTATCCTTGCACCACCTGTAGCTAGAAGGACTTGTCCTTGGCATCAGGGAGGCTGACAATTGGGGGTCTGGCCGGGAAACTTTCAAATTTATTTTTGAAATAAAAAAGGGCATTAATAAAAAAACCCGGTTTTTCCGCGTTTACACCCGGTTTTACGCAGCGGCGACGTAAATTTTGCTGCGGAGTACACCCGGTTTTCCGCGTTTACACCCGGTTTTTTTATTTATTTTTTTGCGGGCGGAATTTTAAGGTTTTTCAAAATTTTAAAATTGCTAAAAATACTTCTTGGCGTGTAGAATTTTATGGTATTTTTTATTTTCCAAAAAAACAACATCTTCTATTTTATTTTGCCCATACACACCGGTTTTTTCAAAGAAAATTCCCCACAGCTCAAGTTTCAAGATTTCTCAAAGTTTTAAATCTTTTGAAAGCACTTTAAGGGGTGTAGAATTTAATGCAGCAAACAGTTTATTTTTAAATTCACTGGTTTTTTTTTTATGATTTTTGGAGAGAACTTATTTGTAAACACCTTCACGGCTGTCTTTTAAGATATTTGGGGAGTTTTTAAATGGATTCATACACTTTAGAGGGTGAAGAATTCATTGGAAAGAAATACAGATCATACAATTGACTTGTTATCAGAATAAAATGGAATTTTTATCAGAATAAAATGGAAATATAGGAAAATAGACAAATAACTATTCAACATCAACAATCTTATTAATTCTGGCAGATCTTCTTATTGGAGGGAAAAGAACTTTTTCCCCAAGGTCCAAATTGGGCTGAATCCACTCTTTCCACAACAGAGCTTCCTCTTCAGCCCAATGTTGCCAATATGGATCAATCCTAGGGGAAGGCCATATTTCAGCCTTAAACGTGAAGCTGATGAGATGGAGAAGACTGGGAATGAGTATGAGACATATGGGAGAGTGGGTGGTGGGTGGAGAAGAGAGAGGGAGATAAATGGTGGGCATTAGACCAGAAAACAAGACCACAGGTCTTTTATAAGTGTCAGCCATCAAGTATCCATGAGCAGGGAAGGTCATCCAATACTTCAGTGGGGCCTGTGCTTTTCCGTCCCAAGAGAGTGCATCAATTAGATCCTTGTGGTTGGCGCCCCATATGTTCTTTAGCATCTGATGGTTTGAATAGAAAGGGTTTTATTTGAGTTCTTCTTTCATTTCCTTGCGAATTTTCATCCATTCGTCTGATGGCTATCTTCTCAGCAGAAAGGAAACAGAAAGCCAAGGAAAAAGATTTGTTTGACGAGTTAATACCAACAATGTGAAGAAGGGGCATTTTAAACTTGTTGGTTTTGTAGGTGCAGTCAAGGAGGAGAGTGGTGGGAAATTGTTTTGCCAAGTCAAGGGATTTCGGATGAGCAAAGAACAAAGAGGTCATGTGGCCGTCGGAGGTATCAATCGTGTGGTAGAATTCATGATGGCGGATTTCATGAACGAGAGCTTCAATCGGGGTACGTCCTTCAAGTTGGGTGGATCTCAAGTGGTTACGGTGATTGTAGATGGTATTGAGGGTGACAGAAGAGGGGAGATTGGTGTCTTGCAATAACGCAGTCTTAATAGTTAATGGTCGAACTCCAGAATGGGTTAATTGGGTGACAGTGGTTTTTTGTTCTTCGGTTAATCGGCGATGGACAGCATGGATGGAAGGATCTTCAGAAGCTGGGTGGTTGTGGCTAGGATCTTTGATCTTGATTTGGAAGTAGCCTTTCTTCTTATAGAAGTTTCCAGTAAGTTTGAAAGGACAGGAAATCTTCTTGGTCTTCCCCAATTGAGTACCATCTTTGGTCTGAAAAACCCCAGATCTGTCACATTGATAAGTGCATCTGTTCTCCCCATTTTCAGTGGAGGAATGGGTTATGCAGAGGGCGTAGCCATGCTTCTTGGCCCAAGTTTGGACAGAGCTATGCATTTCCTCCTTTGTTTGATATGTTAACTCAGGAGGAGGAGCAAGGTTGGGTACTTCGGGAGTGGTGGCGGGAGTGGCAGCATCTTTGGCGAGGAAGAGGGGGTTGATGTGAGACATGTTGGAATTTGGGGTTTTTTTGGATTGGGGGAAAGGTTGAAAAAATTGGTGGGGTATGGAAGATTTTGAGGTGGCGTGGAGAGGGGAAAAAAAGAAGTTTTTTGGTGTTATTTTTAGTGGGTTTGGGTGGAAAATGGATGAGGAGTAGTGGTGGGAGTGAAAATGGGTGGTGGGAGGAGTTGGGAAAATTTGGGGGAAAAAAAGTGAAATTGGTGACTGGGGTTGCGGAGAGGAGGAAAAATGGGGAATTTCGGTGTTTTTTTTATGTGGATCGGTTGAGTGGTTGATGAGTTACGGGGGGTTGATGATTTAGGGGGGGGTGGTGTTGGTTTTTGATTGTGGTGAGTGGATTTCGATGTGGTTGATGTTGGAAGTTGGATGAGCATACCTGGGGAGCCTGTGCGGATCATATGTCACCCTCATTTTGCATATTGAATAAAAACTCGAAATTAAATAAAACCGGGTGTGCGCGCGGAAAACCGGGTTTGCTGCGCAGCCGCATCTGCGCAGAAAACCGGGTGTAAACGCGGAAAAACCGGGTTTTTTTATTAATGCCCATAAAAAAACCCGTAATTTTTTATTTTTTTTTATATAAAAACTACAAACAACCTAAAACCTTCTTAAAAAAAATCTCTATCCTATTATAAAAATTCAAAACTAATAAAAAAACCTGCTTCTCTATTTTTTTACACAACAATTATAAAAAAAAAAACAAAAAACCCGTGAGCAATATTTTTTTACATACTAAAATTACTTTTAAATTACTAATAAAAAGCCCATTTGGTTCTCATTGAAATTTACAGTCACTTACATACTGTTTTTTTTTATTTTATCTTATACAGTGAATTTACAGGAAAACGCCGCTTTAGTACAATATTACTTGCGCTACCTTAAATTACGACGAGAAGACGAAATAAAAAACTACGTGCCAACAGACTGGGAACTTCTTACTCAAGAAGAAAAAATAATCTTAGCCGCCTACCATTCTCACCTACGCGAAGAAAGAGACCTTGAAGCTGAAATTACTTTGCACAAGTACCTTCGAGACCTCAAAGCTAAAAAGGAAAGATTAGCCAGAGAAAAATACCAAGCTAAAAGTAAGCCCCTTTACTTTTCTTCGCTTAAGCATTCTTCATTAACCTTTGATTCCCTCAGTGGCTTCCTTCGAGTCCAACAACAGAGAGCAATCTACTGTGTCCACCGAAGAAGGAACTACTATCACTCCTAACCGTAAGCAGCCCTTATTATAACGTTGAATACACACAAAGCTTACATGATGGTAAAACCTACCAGATCCAACAACCCCCAACTACGAGGTCTCCTCCCAAGTCCAACAAGACCTCGTGGCGGCAAAAGAGCTGCACCAGCGCGTCAAAAACCTACAAATGGCGAACATAGCGCGCAAGGACTTGAACCCAGCAACGCCGGAGGTCGCACCAGCTCCCATGGACAACCCAGTCCCCTCCAAGGAAGCGCCCCTTCCGAGCCAAGAGGCGGAGACGCCTATGGACGTCGACGAGAGGCCACAACCCTCATTGGCAGTTACCCCGATACGCCCTTCCACCCCGGAGATCCAAGTCCTCTCCAAGGATGAACAAATCAGACTCCGGGTGAAAGAGCACGTTTCCATCTGGAAACAGTGCCAAGTATCCTTGCGACAAGGGGCTACCGTCGAGCTGAGAGCGCTTTTGACCACCGCTCAAGAGAGTCAGAAGGCTCTTCAGAAACTCATTCCCAACGAGGAAATAGAGGCGTATGTGAAAGGTTGGAATCCTTGGGAGGAAAAGAAGTTACACTTCCCAGCTCCCCCCAAGAAGTTATCCGGTCTCAAATTCAAGAAGAAAGAGGAAAGGAAGACCCGCAGCTCCTCCTCAATCAACTTCGACGATCCAGCCCGCTGGAAGAGGACCACGGATCTACTTCACATAGCGGCAAATCTATACAAGAACATAGATTAAGCCCCACTGTTTTACATTCCCTATTTGACTCCATAGAAGCCCTTAATAATAATATAGCTACACTAGATATTAATAATGAAGCTAATTTAAAAATTATTGTTAACAAAATAGAAAATAGCTTAGAGGAATTGAAAGATAACATTACAGCGCGCACTATGAGAATTTTACAAACACTGGACAAACCACTGCCCCTTGAGTTGCCAGTACACCACAGTGAGACCTTGTTGGTAATTAACAAAAATAGTGAGCATCTTAAAGATATAACAAAAGAAATTAACAAAAATACAAATGATACTTTAGATGTTCTTGAAGAAATGCAAACTTCCCAAGTAACAATGGCAGAATATGTTATTAATTCCCTCAAAAAGGATGAAACAAATAACAACAAACTAGAGGATTTAATTATAAATCTTAATAACAATTTTAATACAAAATTTGAGAAACTAGAGGAACAAGTGAACAACAAATTATCTGTCCTTACTTCTGAAATTGAATCCTTGAAATTAAAAGATAATGTAATTTCAAAATTAACAACTATCATCTCAGGTATAGAATCCTTGAAAGAGGAGAAAATAAATCCACAATACCATGAGCCTCATAGACCCAGCAGCTCATACAGTGAAGAAGAGATGGTTAACCGAGCAACAAACAATTGGAATAAGTATGGTGACAAGGTACCTGACATTAAACCCACCATGTATCTTGACAGAGATGAAGCTCCTCACATCAATATTAATTCTAATTATTATATCAACAAAGAGGAGAAACAGAATAACCCTTATAAGAATCTCCAATACTTGAGTCCCAACATTGTCCCTCAAGAAAAACATAGCGCCCTCAATACCAATAGTGCCCAACCTAGGTATAACAATCCTTTTATGCAGAATAGACCTATGACCAAAGATACCAGAATGTCCACACCTTACAGAAACTCTGATATGACTGCTATACACAAACTTATGCCCCCCTTAAAAGATTGGCCCAAGTTTGATGGTAAAGGAGAATATGACCACATGAGTTTCATAGAATACATTGATCACATAGTAAGGACTTACCAAGCTGATGATGAAGTCATCACTTCAAGACTTACTGTACTCTTTGAAGGAATGGCTTCTACTTGGTTTATTACCAAAAGTAAAGCTGTAGGACACCAATCTTGGTCAGTGTGGAAAGAATTAATCAAAGCCCAGTTTGGCACCAGAATTTGGAAAAATGAAAAGCGCCAAGCCTTTGAAAAAGATTACTTTGATCCAACCACAGAAACAGCTTCTGAATGGTGTTTGAAACAAAGAAGAAGGATTGAATGTGTGTATGACAGAGTCTCAGATGAAGAAGCCAACAACAGATTACTGAGTCAATGTAAAGGAAATCTTGAGAGTATAATGAGATGTAGATTCCCTTCACTAGATGTAGACC
Organism: Puccinia hordei; assembly: GCA_007896445.1. Classification (NCBI taxonomy): domain Eukaryota; kingdom Fungi; phylum Basidiomycota; class Pucciniomycetes; order Pucciniales; family Pucciniaceae; genus Puccinia; species Puccinia hordei. The sequence continues at coordinate 143,052 of RDRW01000050.1, forward strand.
TGACAGAATTCAGCAGTGTATTAAATGAAATGGTAGTCCTTAATGGATGGAACAAGAAGTACACCAGGAATAAAATCCCTGAGAGAAAAGAGTTCCAAAAAGAATCCACCAAGGTTAACCCCACAACTGAAATACCCAAGAAAACTGCTACTCCTGAATGTTTCAAGTGTGGAGAAAAGGGTCATTGGAAAAATGAATGTACCAATATACGTAAAAGAGTAAATATGGTAGTAATGAACACCCCATCAGAAACTGAAGAAGATACCCATTCCCAGTTTGAAATAGTCATGAATGAACCAGCTGAAGAAGACTTGATGAGAATCTCAGTCATCCAAGCTGACATTGGGGATGAATTATCCATTAATGCTATACATGGTGACTCTAATTTACCACAAAAATGGGATCCCTCCATGAAGGTTGGCCATATATCTGACGCAAAGTTACTCACCAATAAACCTGAAGCTGGTATGAGTTACACCATGGGGAAAACTAGTTATACTACTGTCTTGTTTGACAACAAAGAAATAAGAGTCCTCCTTGACGTGGGAGCTTTCTGTTCTTGTGCCAGTAGTACCTTTCTAGATGAATGTTACCCCAGATGGAGAGATAACTTAATGCCCATGCCAAAAGCCAAGTTCAGTAGTTGCAACTCAGCCATGAAACCTATTGGAGTAGTATCCATACCTCTAATATTTCCTCACTCTAAAGGATCTCTTAGGTTATCTGTTGAATTTGTAGTGTTACAAGATGCAGTCTGTGATTACCTGATCCTAGGTAATGACGCTTTCTGCATGTATGGTATAGATATTTTCCAGAGTAAAGATAGATTCTACACTATGTGAGATTTTGATGTCAAGCACTTTATTGCAGCTATAACTTAAATGCTAATAGTAGTAACAGAACTCTTGAGAAAGCAGAAACAATAAAGTGTTAATAAGAAAAGATAACAAAACTTAAAAGAGTATAATAAAAGAGAATGAGTGATCTAAATTATACCTTTAGCTTTGTTCAATCCTGGTAACAAATCAAGTTGATAACAGCGCCTTTGAAGATGAATAGGAATAGAGAAATAGTCACAAGCCTGAAAGTATTGAGGAAAAGACAGATCAATTTTTTGTATTCAAGGAAATGAAAAGACGAGAGCGAGACGAAAGAGAAAATGTTCCAAGTACCTCCACTTGGACTAAATCACACTCCTCCTAGATCTTCAAAGTCGGTTTCAAGTGATTGATGGGATAGACAAGCAGCTGATAGGGCGCTCGACAGTTGATTAAGGGAAAGAATCGGTTGGAATATTGGATAGGTGGTTGTCGGTGAAAAGTCTTCTCGAGTCTGCTGAACCTCAGAGATGATGAGAGCGGGACTTCTAGGATTAAGTCATTTTGCATATGACTTAAATCAACCATGCATATTGACTGCGGTCAGGATTAACTGACACTCCTCCTTAATTCTGACTCAGTCAAGTGAAGCTGTGATCGAGAGCTTTCTAATTTGATGAACCCAAGCGGTTTGGTTAGACCATCTGCGATCATATCGTGGGTTGAGACTTGCTGCATCGTTAATTGTTTCTTGTTGACCAGCTCTAACACGTATTGAAACCAAACCTCAATATGTTTGGTATTGTCATTCAATTGAGCCTCTTTGCTGATAATCACTGCACCGGAGTTGTCATTTTTCATTGTTGGAGCCTTGATCTTGACGCGTAGATTCAAAACTAGATTTGTCAACCATCTCAATTGCTTTGCACATCGATTGATTGCCACGAACTCTGCCTCCGTAGTTGATTGAGCCACTACAGGTTGTTTCTTCGTCGACCAACATATGGGATTTCCATACATTGTAATGACATACCCCGACGTTGACTTCTTTGTGATCAATGAGGTTGCATAGTCCGCATCCGCCCAGCCGCACAATCCTTCGTCTGGATCTTCAGTTTGCTTGTACAGAATTCCCATCGTGACTGTCCCCTTGATGTATCACAACATGTGTTTGATTGCGGACCAATGCGATTCATTTGGGTTGCTGGTGAATTGTGCCAACAGATTAGTAGCGAAGGTTATATCCGGTCGAGTATGAAGAGCCAGATAGTTGAGCATTCCTACAGCCTTCTGATAGAGTTTCTGATTTATTGGTGGAGCGTCCATAGCCACTATTTTGTGAAGATTGATGGGCGCCGGCGCTCTGACTGGATTTGCGTCCTGCATATTGAAATCATATAGGATTTTTTCCGCAAAATCTGCCTGGTGCAAATGGACCGAGCCGTCCTCCTTCCAGTCAAGGGTGTAGCCCAGGTGTTGCGTTGGACGTTCCTTTATTTTGATGGAATAAATTTGCGTAATATCGTCCAGAAACTTCAAAACCCGTCCATTGTTGTCGGCGACCACAAGACCGTCATCCACATGCATGTGCAGGATCAAGGTTTGATCGATGTTGTAGAACACTGATTCATCGAGAGGAGAGGACGACAATCCTAATTTGGTCAAGGTACCAACCAGATGCTTCCGCCATTGACGTGGTGCTTGCTTAGTCCCATACAGTGACTTATTCAAGCGCCACACCCATGACTCTCTGCCTGGAGTCTCAAATCCTTCAACCTGTGCAACATATACAGGCGCATCGATTTCACCGTATAAGAAAGCTGTCTCGACATCAAACTGGTAGACCGCCCATTGAAGATTGACCGCTAGCGTAAGAAGTAGTTTCAGAGACTCATTCCGGGCAACCAAGGCGTAGGTATCAAAGTAATGCATCATGTGCACTTGATGGTTACCAAAACACACCCAACGAGCCTTGGACCTTAGCAGATCGCCAAATTCATTCTTCTTTCTCGCCAATAGCCACATTCCTCCAATTACTTTGTTGTCTCCCGGCGGTGGTACCAAAGTCCCCGTGTTCTTGGTTGATAATGAGTTGTATTCATCCGACATAGCTTTCATCCATCCATCAAATTCGGCGGAATTTCCCAGCGCCTCTTTGATGGTTACCGATTCCGTCAGAAACAGGTGTTCAGGAGGATCAAACTGCACTAGTAACAACTCTTCTGGTGGATCGCGAATAATTAGAGGGGCCTCATTTCTGATCCTTGCTCCCGATCTACGTGCCATGTGAATGACATTTCGATTGTCTACCGCGCTTGAAATCTCTTTTGACGGAGGCTGCGTTACCGGCACGAAATCGTAGTTCTTCGTTGGAGTTGGCTTCATTGGACTGTCAGGAGGATTTTCAGGTACCGCGTCTTTGGAGGAAGACCGTACCTTGTCTTTGATGAAAGACCGTATGGGTGGAGAGGGATTATTTATAGACACGACGTCTGAGGATTGAGAAAGGGGATTTTTTATAGACACGTTGTCTTTCCAGATAGATCGAGTTACTGATGTTGCATTGGGCAAGGTATCTGGATGTTTTTTAACTGAAGCTTCGGAATTGTACTCGAATTTCAGTTGTGTGGGGATATAGTCACGACTGATTACTACATGTCGTCGTGTAGGATCAAAAAATCTGAGAGCGTCCGAGTGATCTTGGTATCCAAGACAGATAAGCGGTCTTGATGGTGCTGCCACCTTGGATGGGGGTCGATGAGAGACAAAAACCTTGAGACCAAATGGAACCAACTTATTAATATCCCGCACTGGCTCAATACATAAATTCAGTTCAGATAGTACCCTGACAGGAGAAGACCATTCCAGCGATTTTGACGGTAACAAGTTAATTAGGGTTGACGCGTAGTTTGCTGCTTCATCCCAGAAGTTTAAAGGGACAGAGGATTGCGCCAGTAAGCATCGGATCTTCATCAAGAGCGTTTGATTAAAGCGTTCCGCCAGCCCATTGGTCTGGGGATTATTGGCTGGTCCAGCTTCAATGTGAATTCCTAGTCGTTCAAGATGAGACAAAAAGAATTTAGAACTAAATTCTCCTCCCCGATCTGTATGAATGATAGCAGGGGACTTACCTGTCTTGTTCAAAACTTCATTTATGTAAGACAGGATTTTCCCCTCCGATTCTGATTTGTGTCGCATGAAGTATATTCGGTTAAATCTAGAATAATCGTTGATGATTACCAGAATGTACTTCCACGACGATTTACTTGGGGGGGACACTTGTAACACGTCAGGGACGGTCGGTGGTAGGAAGTGGATTGGAATGAGGTGCTTGCTTGAGTTTGCATCGTTTGCATACTTCACAGTTTTTCGCCCACTGATGATTGAACTTAGGTTTAATCTTGTACAGGTCAAAGAATTTTTTGAGGTACACGTCTGATGGGTGGCCAAGAAGTATGTGATAGTCCAAAGCCGGATCGGGATCCGATACGTTCAATACATAACTTGAAGGGTTGACTTTTGGAGCAATGGCTTAATATAGGTTGCCAACTCGTGGGAATCTGAACACAACCTTTTGACCAGACCGTACCAGGACTAGACGATTCTTGAACAGCATCTTTAGTCCATGATCTTCAAGTTGGCTTGCCGAGATTAGATTCCGAGGCCCGTTTGGAGCATAAAACACCGGGTGAATTAGCGTTCCTCCTATGTTAAATTTCCCCGTATGAGTAATTAGAATTGAACCTGAGTACGTATTGATAGACTTTTTCACTGGTTCCGGATCCACCAGTAAATGAAAATCGCAGAACGTTGACTTAGATGCTCCGGAGTCAAAAATCAGCGTAGTTGTTTCTGGAGCCGTTGGAATACCGTTGATGTTTATCTTGTCAGATATCATAAACCCCGATTCCTCGACATAATCATTGCATTCGGAATCGTCATCATGTACTGCATCAACATTTTCCTCCACTTCTTCATTGATCAGATTAGCTTGGCCTGTCATGTACATTTTCATCTGTTCTCGGAACTTCCTCGCGAATTCATCATCTTGTCGTGGTCTGTTTGGAGACGGTCTAGTAGGAACCACACCCCTCATCTGGCCTCGAGATGATGATCCTCCTCGATTTCCACGTGAGGAACTCAATCCCCGATTGTATGACAAGCCGTTTTCCGCACGATTTGACGAAGATTTTCTGAATCTTTGATTCTGACTAGAGAAATAGGCTGAGTCAAACTGAGACGGGGTCTTCCTGGTTTCTTCAATGAGTAATCGATCATAAACCTTTTCGAACGTGAGTGGCTTGAGGTCGTAGAGACTTTGAACCAAACCAGCTAACGATTCGTCTCCGTCTAAGCTCCGTAACAGTAAAGCCCCAGCCATTCCAGTTGTCATGGTGAAGAAGCCGGGATTTGACTGAATTGAAATTTCCAAGGACGTATACAGCTTCCGGAAGTTAGTCGCATGCTCGGCTAGAGAACCTTCGGGGACGTAAGTTAGATTTATTAGGGCAAATAACTTATTGCACAGTTGGATGATTGATTTTTCTCCGCATGCCAGAGCCAACGCATCCATGGCATCGTAAACGTTTCCAGGTTCTGAGGCAACGACCGGGTGTAGTTCGCTTCTGACTGTGGCATAGAGTTTGTTGATCGCCCAAGCAGACATCTGTCAAAATTCAGGTGTTTCTTTGTTATCGCTCACCCATGTTGAGTTCAGGAGTTGTTCATAGCCTTTGGCAATTATAATATTGATGAATCGTTTTTTCCAATGGGCCCAGTTGTGTCGATTCAACTTTTCAATCCTTGACTTGGATCCACCATCTGAACTATCCGAAGAATTCCCCATGTTGTCTTAATCCTAAAAGCGATCTGTTCTAACTTTAGTCTGATATTTAGTTATGCCAAGTGCTGACTCTCGCTACCATGTGAGATTTTGATGTCAAGCACTTTATTGCAGCTATAACTTAAATGCTAATAGTAGTAACAGAACTCTTGAGAAAGCAGAAACAATAAAGTGTTAATAAGAAAAGATAACAAAACTTAAAAGAGTATAATAAAAGAGAATGAGTGATCTAAACTATACCTTTAGCTTTGTTCAATCCTGGTAACAAATCAAGTTGATAACAGCGCCTTTGAAGATGAATAGGAATAGAGAAATAGTCACAAGCCTGAAAGTATTGAGGAAAAGACAGATCAATTTTTTGTATTCAAGGAAATGAAAAGACGAGAGCAAGACGAAAGAGAAAATGTTCCAAGTACCTCCACTTGGACTAAATCGCACTCCTCCTAGATCTTCAAAGTCGGTTTCAAGTGATTGATGGGATAGACAAGCAGCTGATAGGGCGCTCGACAGTTGATTAAGGGAAAGAATCGGTTGGAATATTGGATAGGTGGTTGTCGGTGAAAAGTCTTCTCGAGTCTGCTGAACCTCAGAGATGATGAGAGCGGGACTTCTAGGATTAAGTCATTTTGCATATGACTTAAATCAACCATGCATATTGACTGCGGTCAGGATTAACTGACACACTATTGGTGGTGATTGGAAAAGAAAATTCCAAATCTGCAACATTAACATCAAGATACCAGAGGCCATTAACAATGTTGAAATCCAAGAAGATCTACTATCTTTCCAGAAAGAATACTTATCACAAGCTGCTGTCAGTGACATATTAAATGAGAAACAGAAGATGGATGTGTTGAAAACTTGTTTTGAACATAAAGAATCTTTCTGCACTACAGAAGAACCAATTGGAAACATCAAGGGCCATGACATGAAATTGGAACTTAATATTGACAAACCTTATCCCCCACAGTTGAGGAGACCACCCTACCCCTCCAGCCCCAAATCAAGAGAAGCTCTAGAAACACACATCAAAGAGCTACAAGAACTCAAAGTCCTGAGAAAAGTTGGACATAATGAACAGGTAGAAGTTACCACACCTGTAATAATTGCCTGGCATAATGAAAAGTCAAGAATGGTGGGAGATTTCCGTGCTCTGAATAACTACACCAGACCTGACTATTATCCTATCCCCAGGATAGACCACTCATTACACAACTTGTCTAAAGCCAAGTATATCACTACTATGGATGTACTGAAAGGATTCCACCAGATCCCCATAGCGCCTGAGAGTAGGAAATTCCTGAGGATTATATGTCACCTAGGGATTTTTGAATACCTCAGAATGCCTTTTGGCATAAAGAATGCACCATCACACTTTCAAAGAATGATGGACTCCATTTTTGGCTCTTTCATTAGACAAAATTGGATGATGGTATACATAGATGACATTATCATTTACTCTGATGACTGGGAAACTCACCTAGAAAAGATCAATATAGTACTCCAAACTGCCATAAAAGCAGGATTAAAAATGTCCATCAAAAAGTGTAACTTTGGATACGGAGAACTTAAAGCACTAGGAAGAGTAGTCTCAGGTCTTTCCCTAGCTATAGACCAAAATAAAGTAGCAGCAGTCTTAATGAAATCCATGCCTCAGAATAGAACAGAAATTATGTCCTTTCTAGGTTTCTGTAGTTATTACCGCCAACATGTCCCCAACTTTGCAAATGTAAGTAAAAGCCTTTATGCACTCTGTAATCATGATACAATATTTGAAATGACCTATGATAGAGTACAGAATTATGAAGAATTAAAGAGACTCCTTACCACTGCACCAGTACTGGCTCAACCTGACTATACTAAACCATTTATATTGTATATTGATGCATGCTTAGATGGTTTAGGAGCAGCCCTCCACCAGGAATTTGTAATAGAAGATAAACCAGTGGAGAAACCCATTTTATTCATCTCAAGACAAATTAAGAGCACTGAGAAGAAATATGGAGCAAGTCAAATGGAATTTTTAGCACTTGTATGGGCTCTGGAAAAGTTACATTACTATCTTGAAGGATCTAACTTCCTAGTTGTAACTGACTGCACAGCTGTAAGAACCTTGATGAATATGAAGACCCCTAATAGACATATGCTCAGATGGCAAATTGCAATTCAACAGTATAGAGGACATATGACTATTATTCATAAGTCAGGAGCCAAGCACAAAAATGCAGATGGACTGAGTAGATGGGCCTTGCCTAATAACCCAGATAATCCTGCTTATGACCCAGAAGATGAGGACATATTTCCCATCCTGGGAATTCATGTGTGTGACCTAGATGATGCATTTTATGAATTAGTCCAGAATAGCTATGAAAAGAACCCTGAGTTGTTAAAACTAGTAGACATACTTAGGAATGACAACAGCTCACCAGAACTAATAGCCAGTCTACCAGAAGAATTAGCCAAACATTATAAACTTGGAAAGTTCAGTCTCCTAGACGGCCTTCTATATTTTAGGAATAGGCATTCAAGTGTACTAGTACTAAGTGACCCTTCCCAAATTGATAACATTCTGAAAGAATTCCATGATAATGTTAATTCTGGACACTTTTCTGAAGAAAGAACAGTGGAGAGGATTAAGTATACAGCATGGTGGATCAATTGGAAAGAACAAGTACACAACTATATCAAATCTTGTGATGCGTGTCAGAAAGGCAATAAGCAAACTGGAAAAAGATTTGGCCTACTGCAGAAAATATCTGAACCAACTGACAAGTGGGAAACCATAAACATGGACTTTGTAACAGGCTTACCCCCAGGAGGATCCTTCTCATATAACTCAGTACTAGTAGCCGTAGACAGATTCTCCAAGAGAGCCAGGTTCATACCTAACCATAAAGATGATACTGCCATGGAGGTTGCCCTGTTGTTTTGGAATAGGATCATGGCTGATGTAGGTATACCCAAAATTATAATTAGTGATAGAGACCCCAAATTTACATCAGAATTTTGGAGGAACCTACATGACATGCTTGGTACTAAACTAGCTTTCTCCACAGCTTATCACCCTCAGACTGATGGGTTAGCAGAAAGAATGATACAAACTCTAGAAGACATGTTACGTAGATTCTGCTCCTTTGGATTTGAATTTAAGAATCATGATGGATACACTCATTATTGGGTTAGTCTACTACCAGCATTGGAAATTGCCTATAATAGTAGTAAACATTCCTCCACCAAAGAAGCTCCATATGTCTTGGAAAGAGGATGGATACCACGCATGCCCAAAGATACTTTGAATGATAAATTACCCCACCTGCATCCAACAGCACTAGATTTCAAGAAAATGTTAGATCTGACCCAACAACATGCTAAGAAATGCGTGGAAGAAGCAGTAGAATACAACAAAGGGAGATGGGATAAAAGCCACAAAGAACCTGAGTTTAAAATAGGAGATAAGGTCCTTTTATCCACTATTAACTTCAATAACTTGGGAGGTAGCAGGAAGCTAAAGCCCCCTTTTATAGGTCCCTTTACCATTAAACAACTTCATGGAAAAAATGCTGTGGAAGTCATACTGACAGAGGAACTATCAAGAAAACACCCAGTATTCCCAGTCAGTCTGGTAAAACAGTACCAATCTAGAACTGAAGATGAACCAGTCACTCAAAAACCAGTTCCCCTGATGGAGGTCCCACCTTCGGGACAATTGAAAGTACATAAAATCCTGAAAGATAAAAAAGAGAGGATACAGGGAAAAGATACAAGACTTTATCTTGTCAGATATAAGAACCAATCAGCAGACAAAGATGAGTGGTTACCTGAAAATAATATCCCAGATGGAGCAATTCATCTGAGAAATTACAGGGCATCCAAGAGGTCCTCTTGAAAAAATTTTTTTCCTTAAATAACCTTATCTTTAGTTAGAAACTTACCTTTTTCCGGGAGACTTATCTTGGTGGTAGGGAATGTCAGCTTGCTACTATGACAGAGCAACCTGTCACAAGTTTACCACAAAATTATTATAAAAAATATATAGAATATCAAATAATATTTAGAATATTATTTGATATTCTGAATCTATACTAAATTTAACCTAGGGTACCTCACTCACAGGTACCCCTAATTCCCACTCCTTCACTATGTAAATTAGCAAGTACCTTTTAAATAAAAAGTACTTGCCGTAATTAAATGCTTATATATATATATACATATGCTTAAACCCCATTTCCAGTCACGGAAATGAGGTGTTGTGTAAATTAGGAGAGATAGTGTAAATACACCGTGTTTTACTCAAACCCCGCGTACCGCAGTCCGCAGAACTTGAAGTTCAACCCGCGTGTCTGAAAGCCCGCGCCAAAGTTGGGATACAAGCCCCCGCGCAAACATTAAGCCCCTTACAGACTCTCAGCTTGGCACGCGGACTCCACAGTCACTCAGGTACACCCAAATCAGTAAAAACACGCCCCAGTGACCTCATTACATATGTTATATATGTAATAAAGGTTACTGGGGATTAAATAATTAATTATACTAGATTGTATTATTATTTATACATATAATTAAAATATACTGACTGAACAAACAGTACAAACAATACTGTGGCTTATTATAAAATACAAATAAGCCACTAGTATTAAATCTATAACAACCAGTACTGATGTACTACAGACTGTAAGACAATATAAATATAAAAATACATTAATAAAAACAATTGGTGACGTGTATTCAAAGCAAGGGCTGCTGAAGCGTCACCAAGAAAGCAAACATGGCCAAAATGTGGTCCAAAGATCCCACAAGTTGGCCAATAACACCTACAGGGTCCCCAGAGGGAACTCAAGACTATTTAAGGAGCTCTTCAACCGCCCAAAGAAGGCTCCTCATGCTTCCCAATACCCACTAACAACCTTACCCACTTATGATTAGATACACATCTTTATAACACAGTCTGGTAAGCTTCTTAGTAGTTATTCTTTAGACCTGTCTTCCCCAACAACTTCACAGTGACCACCCAGCTCCACCATCCATCCATCCAAGCGCTTCAAACTGTCCAGTTTCACCCAGAATATCCCCAAGATCCCTCAAGGTTTATTACTAGTAAGTAATAACCCTTTTTCTTGAAGATATTCCCCCATTTCCATTCCTGGGATTAAACCACCCCTGTGTCAACAGGCCCCAGTGTTCCAGGTACCTAAATCCTCTGCATTTATTTGTAAGATACCTTAGAGGGATCTAAACCACCCCTGATTTATCAGGCCCCTCTGGTTTTAATTATATTAAATTTATTTAATATAATTATTACCACCTTTTTCTCTAAATTTTTACGGCACAATTCCCCCATATCTTTTGGGAATTGCTCCTTTTGTACCTTACCCAGAGTCTTTGTACTCTTTCCATCTATCCTTGCACCACCTGTAGCTAGAAGGACTTGTCCTTGGCATCAGGGAGGCTGACACATGTTGTTGGTGCTCTGAACGTGTCTGTGAAGAAATTAAAATGTCATCAATGTAAACAAAACAAGAGATATTCAACACCTCTCTTAAAAAAATTGAATGAAATGTTGGAAGCAAGCTGGGGTGTTTGCTAGACCAAAGGGCATTACCAAATACTCAAATAGCCCCCATGGTGTGCGAAAAGCGGTCTTCCACTCATATCCCTCAGCTACCCGTAATAAATTAAAAGCTGCTTTTAAATCAATCTTGGTGAAATATTTACACCCTCAAAGCTGATTTAAAACCTGCCCTAAAATGGGAATAGGGTAGCTGTCTCAAACCTTCATTGCATTCAGACCACAATAATTCAAACACGGTCGGGGCTTCTTACCTGGAACTCTGACAAAAAAAATAGGGGCTGCGGCACATGACAAAGAAACTCAAATAAAACCCTTTTTCAAATTTTCATCAATATAAGATTTCAATTGCTGCTGTTCATCAAAGGACAAATTGTACCATCCCCCAAATGGGGGTGAGGCTCCTTCCTTAAGATTAATGGAAATATCCATATCCCTAGCTGACAATTTGTCTGAGGAGAAAATATGTCAGCAAAACACTCAAATTCTTTAGGAAAGACAAAAGGAGGAGGGGAAGGAGAGCTGGGGTAATAGGAACCTTCCAAGCAGAGAACACAACTTTACCTTCAGGCGTCCCTCCCAATGACGTCAATTCAATAACGTAAAGAGGGGTTGTCCCAAGTGTAAACCGGTGTCCGCCTTTCAGACTTCCCAAAGCCACCCAAACTTGTTTGTTTAACCATGGTAAACCAAATATTGCATCAACTGATCCCAACTGAGTGATGACAAAAGAGCTCTGTAAAGTAAATTTTTCAGCCACCAAGATATTACACGTATTATGTAACATGTAATACTTGAAACTGCAATCTTGAATAATTATTATTATTCTTTGTTTTTATTATGATTATTTTTTATAGTCTGAACAAAAGGGAATTTAGACCTTATCATTTTATCAAATGGTACAATAGTCTAAACAGCCGGGAAACAGCTGACGTAATCAGGATTTCGTCACACTGACAAAATCCAATTTGGGCCTTGAGTTCGAGACCCGCTGCAGTTGTCACCTGACTTGGCATTCATCACCTCAAGAAGCTCGCCCATGGATTTCGTCAGCTGAAAGTCTGAACCAACCTGTCAGCTCATCCAGAACTCTCAGCTCACACCAGCTCCCTACAGTCATTACTCAAACGGACTGGTCCCAACTCCTCAACCGCGGCAAGCGTCAAATATTCCTTTGAGTAAGGTGTGTCATGATCACCATTCACTATTACCTACCATGACAGATCAACACAAGACTACTGACACCGTTTAGTCTAGATGACAGTTGTATGTCAGGTTGCATGCACGCACATGTATATAATACTGTCTATTATTCACAGAGTTTCGAGCAGCAGCCTTCTGTACCCTTCTTTACAGCACCTTGCTCATCCAACCTCATACACCACGCTTGAACCATAACAATGGCTACTGCCGCTGATATCCAAAGTATAATATTGGCCGCACTGCAGCAGCAAGCTCAACAGATCCAAACCCAACTTGCAGCTAGGGATGAAGCCATATCTATGCTCATGGCAAAGGTGGAACTACAAGATGCGCAACCATCAAGCAAATCAAAGGGAAAGAAGAAGGCCCAACCCAATCGCTCTCCAGTTGTTGGACCCAAACCAAGCACTAGTGGAACCAACAGTTTGAAATCCCGCACACCAACCAAGCCAAATCAGCCTGCCTCTCAAAGGACTCCCTCTAACAGTCAACCAAAGCGGGTCGTTACTCCAAAAAGTGGTTTGCCAAGGGTTCGCACTTTTCAAATGGTCTCGCGGGATATTCCTGAGTCTTTTACCCCCACTAGAGTACGTCATTCTTCTCTTTCACAGTATGTATACTGGTCCCTGCACTAAATTTCCTGTTTCTGTTGTAGGATGCTTTATATGTTCACTTGAAGCTCATCTGGAACATGATTGAGCAGAAGGTGATCCCAGGCCCTCCTCACCCTGACAATTTGAGGGAATTCAACTCTCACTTTTCCAACGCCAAGCAGATAGAAAAAGCAGCCAATGATACGTCTGGTCCTCTGATCATCCCCATAAATGATGTCGTTACCCTGAAGCAGCTCAAGGCAGGGCGGAAAAAAGTCGGAAAAGGTTTGGTAAACGTGGACGAATTTCATGTCAGCTACACCCGGGCCATTCTTGCCCGCCTTGGAATGCGTCTCTGGGCGCCGGACCTTGAAGACTTGCCAGACTCTCTCTACAACAAAGCGTGCAGACAAGCAGCCCTGAAGTCTTTCCGCCAGGCTGCCGTTGGTGGCGCTTATGCCTACATGAACATCAACAAGAAGTATGCAACTGATCTTGGGCTTCTTATTCCGACTTGCAACCACTTTGTACATTACCTACAAGCAAACCAATACAATCAAGAGAAAAATGAGACTGGAAAGTTCCAAATGGACGAAGAGCACAAAGTGATCTCAAAGGCTAGAGAACGGGTTAGTAATTTTGAAGCTTCTTTTCTTGCTCAGTTTTTGTTGCTGATCACTGCAATCCCTCGTGCAGCTTCGAGACGGGCGTTGATAAACGCATGCCAACGGCGCACACCAACGCCAACCCTCACGCCAATTTTTTTTGGCGTGCGGGGCCTACACGCCATTTTTTTTTGGCGTGTAGGGTCTACACGCCAAAAAAAAAGGGCGTGTGAGACCCAGACGCCAAAAATGGCGTGCGGGTCTCACACACCCTTTTTTTTTGGCGTGTAGGCCCCGCACGCCAATTTTTTTTGGCGTGCCGGTCCCACACGCCAATTGTTTGGCGTGTGGGAGCGCACGCCAGGCGTGCGGGTCCCCCCTCGCTCACGTAATCAAATGGGGGGGCCCATTTGATTACGTGAGCGAGCCGGCTGACGAGGTTATACAACCTCGTCAGCCAGGAGGACTTCCTCCTGGCCGACGAGGTTGTATAACCTCGTTGGCCAGGAGGAAGTACTCCCGGCCGGCAAGGCTATACAACCTCGTCGGCCAGGAGGACTTCCTGCTGGCTGACGAGGTTGTATAACCTCGTCAGCCGGGAGGAAGTCCTCCCGGCTGACGAGGTTATACAACCTTGTCAGCCAGGAGGACTTCCTCCTGGCTGACAAGGTTGTATAACCTCGTCGGCCAGGAGGAAGTCCTCCCGGCCAACGAGGCTATACAACCTCGTCGGCCAGGAGCACTTCCTCCTGGCTGACGAGGTTGTATAACCTTGTCAGCCGGGAGGAAGTCCTCCCGGCCAACGAGGCTATACAACCGCGTCGGCCAGGAGGACTTCCTCCTGGCCGACGAGGTTGTATAGCCTTGTCGGCCGGGAGGAAGTCCTCCCGGCTGACGAGGTTGTATAACCTCGTCAGCCGGCCCGCTCATGTAATCGAATGGGCCCTCCCATTCGATTACGTGAGCGGGATCCCCCCACGCGCCAAACACCCACACGCCAATTGTTTGGCGTGTGGGAGCGCACGCCAAACAATTGGCGTGCGGGGCCCACACGCCAATTTTATTTGGCGTGCAGTGCCCACACGCCATTTTTGGCGTGTGGGTCTCACACGCCAATTGATTTTGGCGTGTAGACCCTACACGCCAATTTTTTTTGGCGTGTAGGCCCCGCACGCCAAAAAAAATTGGCGTGCGCGCTTGGCGTGCGTTTATCAACGCCCCTTTGAGACACTCGATTACAATTTGCTCTTGCACAGCAACTCAAGAAACGGTACCAGAAGGTGATATCTGACATCAACTGCCACAGTGATGACAAATATTGTTCACAAAACGGGGTGTACGTCATCAAGACATTGAGGTACCGGTCGGAAAATGCCACCAAATTCTTTTGTCGTCTTGATGCCGCCATTGTAAGATCCGACGAGCTAGACGGTAAGCGTGTGCAGCGACGCAAGCGAGTAGTTCCATCCACTCCCCGCCCATCCATCTATACTAAGCCACCCCAAGGCCAATCACTTGACTTCTACGACCCCGATTGGTTCAATGAACTCTTGCCTCAACAACAAATGGAAATTGCCAACACTCGTGAGGTAGTGTTTCTGCCTGATGCCTCACAATCACTTATGGGGGTACAGGTCCCTTCTGAAAGACTATCCGACAAAAAATACACTGAAAAGTTCTTTGAAACCCTCACCAAGCCTTACGATCTCACCCACAAGATTGAAAACAATGACGATGACGGTGAACAAACTGATGACAAGGACAATGCCAGCTTCCAAGGGGATGAAATTGACTTGGCAAACACATCAGACGAGGACAATGAAGAGTACGAGGAGGATGAGGAAGATCATGATTTTGTTGACGACTTGATGGACGCAACCGAGGTCCATGATGGAGAGCACAAGGATGAGGATGGCCAGGATGATGATGAAGAGCTTGCACGAGAAGCTCTTTACAATTCCATGTTGGTCAATGAGGAAGAACTCTGACCAATGGTACTGGCCAATTACAATCCAGACACACTCAATGCTGCCGTTTCCTGCTTTCCTTCTGCTTAAAAATTTAACACCTAAAAAATATCTTATCGTTCATCTTTTATGTATTTTTCTTGATCTTTTCCCTCAGTCTTTGTTCAATGTAATACCTTTTGTGTTGATTTCTCTCAATCAGGTTGTATTTTCCTCACTTAGTGTCATCGCCTTTCTCTCACTTGGCTTCCCCTTCTCACTGTTTTTTCTTGCTCGTTGCTCTTTGGATCTCTGCCCGCTTTTGCACTGAGTGACTATTTGTTAGAATAATTCCCCTTTTTTTTGGAACAATCTTGTTTCTTTTTTTTTAGGGAATTTATTACACAATGGTCACAAAATGTGGACTAGATGAGATAGCAGAACACTGTGAATGACAAGCAGTTAGCCGCGGATTACAGATGAATCATTAATTGATTTTCAATTTGTCACTCATCTATTTGTACTTTTCTGAGTGGTTCTTGGTTAGAAGATTACAAATGATCCTCTCGAGGCACACCTTGGAAAGGCAGATGACATAATTATATTTCTTTTGGCATCATTCTCTCAAGCCATCACAAACATTTTAATTACCCCATGTGCAATTTTGTTCAAGTTTCACAAGTTCTACAATTGAGTAATATTTAAACCGCCCCACAGGCTATAACATACTGCTTAAGGAAATGATTTTCTTATGTCTTCATAAAGAACTTAAGGGAAAAGTCAATTATTTGCTAGATAATGGGAACAACAAGGGGGAAAGATCATGCGGCATTTGTCTCAAGACAATCAAAGGAAGATGGTACCTAAAACTCCAAGCTGGCAACTTTCTATAAGCACAGACTGCTATCAATTCACCTGGGTCCAAAAGTTCACGGGCAGAATCTTCTTTCACAACTTTCAGCTGCAAGTCGTCAAGAGTTTTTAAAAAGTTATCACTAATACTAATCACATCACCCATACAGGCATCCCGAAGTACCTTGAGCACCACCAGGACTCTACCGTTTGACTCAGGTAAGCTGTAGATGTGAGTGATCCACCCATATTGAGTGGAGCCGTTCTTCTGATATGCTACAAGTCGGTTTTGTTTATTCTTGCTGATGTACAGGCCATTCTTGCTTTTGAATGCGTCACGTTCATTTGCATATGGAGTCAGGACACAAGAGTCATTGGGATGAGGCAGGTCTTGATAGTGTCGCAATGTGGAATCTTTGCCTTGAAGCTTTTGAAGAATGGCCGTATATACGTCAGGATGAACTTGGACCAATCTCGCAGTTTCCGATTTAGGCTTGTGGTCGTTGAGTTTAATTGACCAACTTTGAGCTTGAGAGTTGAGCCTTTGGTTTTGACAGAATTCACGCAAGATGGTACCTTCTATTTGACCTAATGAGCGAGTGGTTTTCCTTCAGCATAATCAATTTGACATTAAATTAACTTACCCACTATCCCGTTAGTCTTCATTTTTTGAAGCATACCGTTTACCCTTTCACCAGAAAACTCGGACACATTGCAGAGAGGCCCCCACAAACTCATTTGTTCAGGAACATGGAGCGCGCAGTGATGGTTCGGGACGATTTTTGGCGAATCAAACACAAGCTTAGATGTCTCAGTGTAGAGAAAATAAGCCTCCTCGAACTTTCTTGAATCGGTGTCGGTGGTTGAGTTCAAGGACACAATGTTAGTACAGATAACAAGCAATGAAAAGTTGAGCAATATATTTTGTTTTTCGCCGGTTGCACAATTTTCTGGATTGTTGACGAGAAAATCAATGAGGCTGAGTGGTAGGTACGTTGAAAAGAGAGAATGCCATTCACTAGCTTTCAGTTTTCCGTGCTTCGGATCTCCCAAGCTTGGAAGGATTTGAGTTACACCACGAGGGATGACAATGTCCGGAACAGCTTTTCGAATGTGTGCGAGTGCGTTGTCGTGAAAATGAATGCTTGTTTTGGAGTTGCTTGAGATGTCATCTTCCCAATCATTGAGCTGTTTGTCATGGGTAGTATGCTTGGGTGGTTCTGGCTCAAACGCCCAGCGGACACACCAATGATGCTGTAAGACACCCTTGTACCAGTTGTGCATAACACCCAAAGCCACATTTTGTACAGGATCCCAGTATGGTCCCGGCCTTCAATTGACCGATCTTCAAGTTTGCGGTGTTTTTCCGCAGGAATATGGACGTACACGGTATTGCCGAAAATTCTGGCAAGGTCTAGGTTGGGTTTAGAGTTGAACATCCGTTCAAACGGGGTTACCTCTCCACTGATTTTGGCTGGGATCCTATTGAGGAGGTGGCAGGACCAGACAAAAGCAAATGCCCAGAAGTGTTTGGGTAAACCACTTCCAGACAGAATTGTCCGGCCCATGTCTTGTAAGGTATGATTGAACCGTTCTACAGACCTGTTTTGATAGTGGTGATAGGCAATCACCCATTCTGTCTTGATGCCTTTACCAGTGAGGAAATCAGTGAGGAATTTATTGTTGAACTCACCCCCGTTACCGGACCGGAGACATTTGAGAGGTCGGTTGGTCTGCCTCTCAAGAAAGTTGATACGGTCAATCAAAACTTTGGAGGCTTCGGATTTCAAGACTAGTATCTTGACTTTCCTGTAACTACTACCTAAATCCCTGATAGTTAACACATATTTCCCTCCTCCAAATGATGGTACCTCAAATGGACCAATGAGGTCCACATTCCATACATCCATAGGGAGGAAAGAATGTTGGTTGGAGGCAAGAGTATTCCTCATTATACTTTTGGAGGTGATGCATGTGGGACAGTGGATATGTCCTGGAGGTAGGGATTTAGGGAGTCCTAGGGTTACCTGAGATTTAATCATTCAACAAATGACTCTAAGACTGGTATGTCCCAGTCGCTCATGGATGCTGAGTAACTCTCATTCATTGGCTGTCAGATGCAAAGGGACAGAGGTAAGGGGAGCAGTATTGGCAACAGGATATGGAAACAAGTATTCATTTTTGAGTTTGGTAGGTTTGGTAGCCACAGTATTATAATTGGCATGTACATGATTTATGGTAGCATTGGGACAGATAGATTTAATGAGGGTAGGAAACAATTGTGACGAAGAAGGTAAAAGCCATTTTTGGGTAGAAATATCAAGGAATGTCTTTGCCCAAACTGTGGATTTGAAACTGAGATTGAAGGAATCATTAATGGAGTTGTTGTAAGAGATGGAATGCCCGGCTAGACAAAGAGCAGCAGCGGAGATGAGGGTATGACCGGTGTTATCGCATTACAGGACATCTTTAAGCTTGATGACCATTGAATTCATTCCACAAAAAATCATTGTACCTGTGGCTGTGATAAAACTAGGGGAACCATTAGTTGCTACATTTAAGGGTAATCGTCGCGGCAGTAGTTTCAAGTTTGACAGTGCTGACTTATCACCGGGTATGTGATGGGTAGCTCCTGTATCAAAAAGGACTTCAGGGGAGCCACTGGAGACGAGATTGGCATGACTAGCCTTGGGTAGTTGGAATTCGTCAGTGTCTTGATCCATGGCATCTTCACCGTGAATCTCTCCGGATGCCTCAGCAGCAGCAGCTCGTGGGTAAGGTCATGTCTTCCCATCATTTCTGTACTTGGGTTGATAGGTTTCAGCGGGGCGTTGGTAGGGTACTGTCAAACGTTGTTCATGGGACGGTAATTGATAGGAGGAGAAACAAGCCGTGGCATCCCTAACCAAAGATGACTCGGCCCTGGTCAGAAGCCGTTGTAAATGTCCTACCCCCCAAGGTTGCGTCGAGGTGTGGTGGGCCCGGAAAGGGCTGAACAGGTTGGACAAAAAAGGTTGTGTCACCTTCTTCATCTGACACAGGGCGTGAACCGGTATTTTGTCGGCTGGTGGATTGGGTGGTAATACGGACAGGGGAGTGTTGGACGGACATGACAAAAAAATATGGTACAGATGAAAGTAACTGATAGGAAGGTAACGTTTAAGATTTGTTAAACAGGGAAGGTAGGGATTCAAGGATTGAGATGGGATGAGGAAACTGGACTGGAAGGGAAAAGAAATAAGGGTATATATATGTATTTGTAGATTACCACACAGGTAGAGAAAAGAAGACTAATTCGAGATAGGCAGGCACACAGCACGCGGACGGACCACACAGGTCACTTTGGGAACCACACAGGTTTTAACTTTGGAAAAAAAACAACACCCCCACACAGGAGAAAAACGTTGAAAATGATGCTGAACGAGTAACTATGAGTTCTAGTATAATAATAAGTTTGAGAGGCTCATAACCTAAAGGATCCTAAGTATGTGAATATTTAGGATAAACTAGAAATCGTAGATTGCATAGAGAGAAAGTATTGGAGCAAGACTGTGGAAACTTTGAGTATGTACTCTGATTTTCAGGAAGTATGAATAGATTCGATACATTACAATAGAACATAAGTACAAGGTATTTATATACATGAGTTTCTATTGCTTATGTAAGTGACACATGCTGTTGAGTTGAGTATCTTGGGATGATCATGACATATTAGGTTTAGTGTGTCATGTCATCTTCTTTGAGAATGTAGCGCCTAAGTCCGTAATTATGTCTTATGTACTTGGGCTACAACACCCCCCCACTCAACAAGACCGCACCAAGGGCAACTGAGATTTGGTATTTATGGGTGATTAACGGTAAATTCTTGGTAAAAAGGTTGGCGAATTGATGCTTTGTGTCGACCCACTTAAGGCGGATTTGTTTTTTGAAAAGGGCTTGGTTAGTGATATAGAATTCTTGATTGGTGTGACGTGTCCGTTTGTTGGAAGTTTCATTGGAGCAAATTTTGACCGCAGCTTGATTGTCACAGAACATGCCGCAAGGGGCCTCTAGCCCGGTTAGGTCTGTGATTAAATGGCGGATCCAGAGAGATTATTTCGTCCCGTGGCCTAGAGCCATGTACTCAGCATGTGCCGTGGACGAGGCAATTGTAGCAAGTCGCCGGGAGACCCAGTGAATGGGGCAACCATGGAATAGGATGAGGATACCATAGTTGGACCGCAAGAATTCTCCTCCCCAGTTGGCGTCAGCATAACAGACCAATCAAGGGTTTGAGATCCTTGGGCGTAGCTGCAGTGTCTTGTCTCTAGTGGCGGTGACGTAGTTGATGAGATGATTGAGAAATTTCCAGTGCTCTGCGTCAGGATTCTTTGAAAATCTGGATAAGAAATTTATACTAAAAGGTATATCCGGGAGCGATCCGGCCAATAGATAGCTAAGAGAACCAATAATGGAGAGGTATTTTGAAGGATCTATACCTGGCATTGTTGGATTAGTGGTGGGTAATGTCCCTGACGGGAGAGGTGTTTTGGCATGGCTGGCTCCGTCCCAGTGGGACACAAGGACTTTAGAAATTAGTTTGGGTTGACTGAGTTCAAAACCACCCGTCTGACGCTCAACATGGAGGCCAACGATTTCAGATAGAGAACTTGCCACTTAATCTCAAGACAGTCGCTTAAGGCTGCTTCTAGGTCTTGAAGCATGTTGGTGGATGAGCCGGTAACAATCCCATCATCGACATGGATCCAGATCACCAATGGGCCCCGAGAATCTTGTAACACATAGATGCTATGGTCGAACTGAGAGCTTTCATACCCAAGGCAAGCTAGCGTGCTGGACAGGTGGTGCCACCAGCATCTGGCTGCCTGTTGAGTACCATAGAGTGCTTTCTTTAAGAGGCAGGCCAAACCCTTAGGCGTCTTCAGACCCTCCGGCGCCGATACCCAAACCTCTTCGTTGATTGGGGAATTTAGATAGGCGGCTACAAAGTCGAACGTATGTACAGGCCAGTTGTTGAGTGCTTCCAGAGAAAGCAGGAGTCGCATAGAGACGAAAGTCGCCGTCGGAGCGAAAGGGTGTTGATGAACACATGCCAACGGCGCACGCCAACGCCAACCCGCACGCCAATTTTTTTTGCGTGTAGGGTCTACACGCCAAATAAAAAGGGTGTGTGAGACCTGCACGGCATTTTTGGCGTGCGGGTCTCACACGCCCTTTTTTTTTGGCGTGTGGGCCCCGCACGCCAAATAAAATTGGCGTGTAGGCCCCGCACGCCAATTGTTTGGCGTGCGCTCCCACACGCCAATTGTTTGGCGTGTGGGAGCGCACGCCAAACAATTGGCGTGCGGGTCCCCCCCTTGCTCACATAATCAAATTGGAGGGCCAATTTGATTACGTGAGCGAGGGGAGGACTTCCTCCCGGCCGAAGGGGCTGTATAACCTCGTCAGCCGGGAGGACTTCCTCCTGGCCGACGAGGCTATACAACCTCGTCAGCCAGGAGGAAGTCCTCCTGGCCGACAAGGCTATACAACCGTGTCAGCCAGGAGGAAGTCCTCCCGGCCGGCGAGGCTATACAACCTCGTCAGCCAGGAGGAAGTCCTCCTGGCCGACAAGGCTATACAACCTCGTCAGCCAGGAGGACTTCCTCCTGGCTGACAAGGTTGTATAGCCTCGCCGGCCGGGAGGACTTCCTCCTGGCCGACAAGGTTGTATAACCTTGTCAGCCAGGAGGAAGTCCTGCCGGCCGGCAAGGCCATCCAACCTCGTCGGCCAGGAGGACTTCCTCCTGGCTGACAAGGTTGTATAACGCTGACAAGGTTATACAACCTCGTCAGCCAGGAGGAAGTCCTCCTGGCCGACAAGGCTATACAACCTCGTCGGCCAGGAGGACTTCCTCCTGGCTGACAAGGTTGTATAACCTTGTCAGCCAGGAGGACTTCCTCCTGGCTGACAAGGTTATACAACCTTGTTGGCAAGGAGGAAGTCCTCCCGGCCGACGAGGTTGTATAGCCTCGCCGGCCAGGAGGACTTCCTCCTGGCTGATGAGGTTGTATAACCTTGTCAGCCGGGAGGAAGTCCTCCCGGCTGACGAGGTTATCCAGCCTTGTCGGCCGGGAGGAAGTCCTCCCCTCGCTCACGTAATCAAATTGGCCCTCCAATTCGATTATGTGAGCAAGGGGGGACCCGCACGCCAATTGTTTGGCGTGCGCTCCCACACGCCAAAAAATTGGCGTGTGGGAGCGCACGCCAAACAATTGGCGTGCGGGGCCTACACGCCAAATTTATTTGGCATGCAGGGCCCACACCCCAAAACAAATTGGCGTGTGGGACCCACGCGCCATTTGTTTGGCGTGCGCTCCCACACGCCAATTTTTTTTGGCGTGTAGGGCCCGCACGCCAAAAACAATTGGCGTGTAGCCCCCGCATGCCAAAAAAAATTGGTGTGCGGGTTGGCGTTGGAGTACGCTGTTGGCGTGCGTTTATCAACGCCCGGAGCAAAGGTACCTTGGAAATGTTCTCCCTCAAATTGAGCATAACCCTTAGCCACGTACCTGGCTTTGAAACTCGTGATTTCCTGGTTGGCGTTGGTTTTAGCTGTGGAAACCCACTTGGCTCGGAGTACCTTCTTTCCAGTAGGTACAGGCTTGACTTCCCAAATGCCCAATTTCTCAAGGTTCCCAAGTTCCTCATTAATGGCATGGCTCCAAGAACTTGAATGTTGGTTGTCCAAAGCTTGCCGGAAGTCGTAGGGACGGAACAGTCAAGATAGTCTGGGATACAATTAATGGACGAATTGACTAATGCGTCTTGGGCTTCAACTGTTACTTCATCAGCAAAATCCCCCAGCTGAAGGGAAAAACATGTTGGTGATGTGGAAGGGTCCGGAGCAGGGACCGTATGTGGATGATTAGGGAAAGTAGCAACGGCGGAATGTACAAAAGACTTGATAGAAGGGATCCAGAAACCCCCGCCTTTAGAATCTGGCAGGTAGAATACGGCTAAACGGAGCAGAGCGCATTCATCCAGTTTCTGTCGTTTCTCCAGTGGGACATGGACAAAATCAGCTGCGCCAAATGGTCTTAAACGGTCAATGTTAGGTTGGATGCCAAAGAACTTCCCAAAAGGGGTGACATCCCCACTTGCTGCGTTGGGGACACAGTTCAGGGTGTAGCAGGCCCATACAAAAGACAAACCCCAGAAAGCTTTAGGGAGGCCGCTGTCAAGAAGGATTGTCCTCCCCATATCCTGCAATGTTTGGTTGAAACGTTTGATTGTGCTGTTCTGGTAATGATGGTAAGATGGACCGCTCGGTGGAGATTCCCTTACTTAATAGAAACTTCCCCAGCTCCTTGTTATTGAACTCGCCGCCGTTGTTGGAGCAAAGGATCTTTAAACGCTTACCGGTGCGGACCTCAAGGCGCTGGATTGTATTCTGAAGGATAGCGCACGTGTCCAACTTCTTTGACAAGATTTTAATCTCAGCCTAACCGGACCCAATATCCCTGATAGTTAGGACATAAAGTCAACCATCCATAGCCGGGACCTCAAAAGGGCCAATCAGATCAATGTTCCAGGCATCCATTGGTTGGAAGTCACAACAATCCAATTTTAGCGTGTTCTTATTAACACTCTTGGAGATCAAACAACTACTGCAGTGTATCTCTCCTTTTGGAAGGGACTTAGGGAGCCCAATGGCCACACCAGTGGCAATCATCCGGCGAAGCACTCTTAGGCTGGTGTGGCCGAAACGCCGATGGGTATGTAGTAACACACGTTCATTGGCAGTCATAGTAACGTGCTTGGACGGGCGAGGGGACCCCATGGGCAGGCAGTATTTAAACGGTATTTGCAAGGCAGGATCCCATGGGACAGATACATTCTGAGTTGACGGTAGAGACAGTGGTGTATGACTAGGTACAAGAGAAGAGGCAGGAAAAAGAGAAAAACATGGAACAAGAGGCGGGGGGAGCTCCCATTTACGAGAGGAGGTGTTGAGCTGGGAACTGGTCCAGAAGACGGGACTGAGGTATATGTGAAAGCAATCTGAGTTGAGAAAGATGGAGAATCCTTCCAATCAGAAGGCAGCAGGTGAGATCAGGGTGTTGGCAGCCGCAGAGCAGTACAGCACGACATTCACTGTGATAATTGTTGAGTTCAGTCCAGCAAAATTCAGGTCGCCCTTCCCTGTAATGAAATGTGCGGGACCATTAGTGGCGACACGAAGGGGTATGGGATGGCTCAGTAATTTAAAAGTTGTCAGTGCTGACCTATCACCTTTCAAGTGATGAGTGGCACCGGTATCAAAGATGGCGGGTGAAGGAACATTGCTAATGGGGGTAGCAGCAGAGAAAACAATGTTGTCGAACTCAGGACGCATGTCTGAAGATTCGTCGTGGTCCATATGCATCACATGGGCGCCTGGATCGTTGGAGTGTTGGTCGATCTCAGCTTGGCGAGCTGACGGGTCAGCTGAGTTCTTGGGGTACTTGTTGTAACTGGGTCTGTAAGAATCAGCGGGACAACGATTGGGGGGGGGGGGGGTATGATGTGATGAAAGGACAGGAAGGTTGCTGAGGGAAGGGGGAAAAAGGATGGGGAACGGGGGGGCAAGGATGGGGTAATACGCCTCATACTGTTTTGGGGGAGGTGCATGTGGCTGGCGAGGAGGATTGGCCAATATGTTGCATTGACCAATCAGGTGGGTGGTGGAACTGCACCAAAAACACGTCCTGCCGGCGGGGGCTGGCGTACGGAAGTTTTCAGGTCTGCTTGCTAGCGTATAGATGTTCTCGGGATGACTCTTGATGGATGGTTCACGCGGTCGCTCAGTCACAGGCGCTGCTACAAAGGCGGTCGGTACAGAGGGTTGCTTTCAAGCATTGTTGCGTCCACAAATCTTCTCTTGACAGTCGGAAAGGATGTCAATCATCTCCTGAAAGATAAGGGGAATTTGACGTCTGCACTGCCAGCATAATTGCCTAGGATGAAGTCATCCCAGTTAAACTTGGATGCAATCAACCAATTTAAACTTGGATGACATCAACTGATGAAATACAAATCCAAGGGACCCCACTTGGTTTTATAATTCATTGGTTGAGGTCAACCTACTTTAAGTTGGTTGTTTGAATCCTAGTTTAACTGGGATGAACTCAACCTAGGCAATTATTCTGGCAGTGCTGTTAGCAAGCTCTTGGTTGACACAATAATCAAATTCTTGTCTCAAAGCGGATCCTTGCACAATGGACGTCTGCAACATGAGGCCAAACAGGGCATCGTTGTCAAGTGTGACACTGGTTTCCTGTAGATCAAAATAGCACGCCTTTTAGGTTGACGCAACAGTGATGGCATCAATCTCAGTCAAACAATTGATGGCGCCAAGGGCGTCCCACTTGTTGAGCTGAGCGGCCCTGCTGAAAGTTGTGAACCGGCGGCAAATCCTGGTAACAATCTCAAAACTTGAGGCCATCTTGCCAAGATTGTCCTTGATATTGCAGTGGAGAGAAATCAACAGAATGGTACATCCAATGTGCTCCGCCCAGTGCAAAGAAAAATCCTCCTGGTACCAGTTCTTGTATTCCATTACAAACCCTGCCATCTCACGGATGTCCTTCATCCAGGATCGGAAGTTCTTCCCGCTCAGCAAGAGTTTGTGTTGCTCAGGAAATCAAGAGTGGGTGTCTCAAACTATAAGTCCTTGTTTTGCTGGATTGACCGCAAAAGAAAAATCCAATCAATTAGCGCGTTTGATTTCATGATAATGTACCCCTTTGGGGGCAATGTGGGGAGCCCGGTCGAGCCGAACGGTGTTGTGTCCATCCTCCAAAACCGCAGGACTTCTGGTCGTTTGTTTTCCAGAGGTGTTGCTGCCGGAAGGGATGGTAGCAGCGGCAGCAGCGGCAGATGCTCGGGTGTTGATGGAACTAGTTGATCGTTGTAACGGGGCCATGGCGGAGGATCTGAAAAAAACGGTAGAGGATGTAGTAACAAGAAAAAGGTAGGCACAACAGACAGAGATATAAGAGAGGGAACTTGGCAAAAAAAGGGAACGCTGAAGATTTGGAATATAGTTGGAAGAAAGGTCTGAAAGTAGTCACGACACTCGTAACGAAGATATAAACACTACACTACACTTTTTAAAAAAACTCTGAGTTCAAACTGTAAAGATGACAAAAAGTAATGACTATAAAAACAAGAAGAGAAGGCTCATAACCTATTGGAGCAAGACTGTGGAAACTTTGAGTATGTACTCTGATTTTCAGGAAGTATGAATAGATTTGATACATTACAATAGAACATAAGTACAAGGTATTTACATGCATGAGTTTCTATTGCTTATGTAGGTGACACGTGCTGTCGAGTCAAGTATCTTGGGATGATCATGACATATTAGGTTTAGTGTGTCATGTCATCTTCTTTGAGAATGTAGCGCTTAAGTCCGGAATTATGTCTACGTACTTGGGCTACAACAGAAAGAACATAATACGCTGTAAATACACGGATATTTATAGTCTGTATTATGTACACCACGGCCACACCTCGATGACAGGTGAGTCGTCTTCAAGACGATTACAAGGAAAAAGCCGCCTTCAAGACAAAAATCGGTCTTGAGGGCGGCTTCAAGACCAATTTAAGGTTTGGCCTGGGAAACCTGTGAAAATGCAGTCTTCAAGTTGACTTGAGAACCTCATGTGGTTCCCAAGTTGGCTTGAGAACCAGTGAAGGTTCTCAAGTCAACTTGAAGACCGCATTGGGGTTCTCAAGTTGACTTGAGAACCTCATGCGGTCTTCAAGTCGACTTGAGAACCTCATTTGGTTCTCAAGTCGACTTGAAGACTGCATTGGGGTTCTCAAGTTGACTTGAGAACCAGTGAAATGTGGTTCTCAAGTCGACTTGAGAACCAAATGAGGTTCTCAAGTCGACTTGAGGACCTCATGCGGTCTTCAAGTCAACTTGGGCACCTTCACTGGTTCTCAAGTCGACTTGAGAACCAATGAAGGTTCTCAAGTTGACTTGAGAACCAGTGAAGGTTCCCAAGTCGACTTGAAGACCGCATGAGGTTCTCAAGCCGACTTGAGGACCTCCTTTGGTTTTCTGCATTATCTTCTTTTAAAAAAAACAAAAAAGAGTGTGAGGAAAATAATAATCTCATTACACACACTGGTTTTTGGAAGTAAAAATGTGCAATGTTTTTTTTTTCCATTCACATGATTGGACATAAATTATAAAAAAAAATGAAGTTAAACCAAAACATGGTTACATTTGTTTTTCTTTTTTTCATTCACACAATTGGCCATAAATTATAAGAATAAATGAGGTTAAACCAAAACATGGGTGTATGTAGATTGTTAATCATGTAATTAGCCATAAATCAGCATACATAACAAAGAATTCTTACACATATTTTACAAATAATATTGACCATATCATGACATGAACAAGATCACATGGAGTACCTTGAGCTTGATGCAGCGCTAGGGCCATAATTTGGGTATTGAGGATTATTTGATTCCCTTGGAGCTATATGAGGGCTAAAATAGGGTTGCTGAGATGGGTTTGATGTTGACTGATATGGTGACCTTGAAGCTAAATGGGGGAGGGGGGGTTGATATGTCAGTGGAGTTGAATGTGGGCTAAAATTAGGGTAATTTGATCCAACTCTAGGACTATAATTTGGGTATTGGGGATTATTGGAAGCCCTTGGAGCTACATGAGGGCTAAAATAGGGTTGCTGAGATAGATTTGATGTTGACTGATATGGTGAACTTGAAGCCAAATGGGGGAGGGGGGGTGATATGTCATTGGAGTTGCATGTGGGCTAAAATTGGGGTAATTTGATCCAGCACTAGGGCTATAATTTGGGTCATACAATGATCTAGATTCAACCTGGGGGCTGAATTGAGTGTGGTTGGATCTGCTTGTAGATTCCACATTCTTCCCCTTCTTTTTGCTCTGACTATTATTCCATATTTTCTGACCACAAGATGCAGCTGTCTGCATGTCATGCTCTGTAATAAAGTCAGCTTGTAATTGGGAAATGGTTCTGTTCATTTCAGAGTGATAATGTGAGAATGCATTCAACAGATAGCTGTTATACGGTTTGTGATGCACTTCACATGAAACAGTGGTTCCCTCCTGCCGGTGTCTCCTGGATCTGTTTGATATCCCTGCGTGACACCCACCATCAAAGCAGTTGTGTTGGGAATTTACACAACAGATAATTTTCTGATAAAAATTAATACAGATTCATCAGTTTGTGTTGGAAGGGGATCACATCTGCTAAGAAAGACTGGTGCTCAGATGCAGGAATGTAAGTCAATTTTACGTCTTTTTCTACTATCCTCAATGAGCTATCTTTTTGTAAGCCACAGAGTTTGCATTCCACTATTTTAATGATGTGACATTTAGGGTGGATGACTTCCCAAATGGACATTACACAGGATATTCCCACATTACCATGATGGGAATCTTCCTGCAGGTTTCTCAAATTGTATCAGTGTCACATTTAATGTTACCATCTCCAATCTAAAAATAAAGCAAATCTTACTGACTATGACAAATGAGTCCTTCTGAATTGATTCCTTGTCATTGAGGCTCAATGAACAGACCTGTTTGATTTGAGAATTTGGGTAATACCTTCTCAATGAATCTGGAACCGGTTCAGCTTCATCTTCAGGCACTCTGGATGACTTTACACAGGGGTATTGTCCAATGTTCATTGCTTTTGGGGGGTTGAATCCCATGGCTTTTTGGACAGCTGGGTTTCCTGAAAAGATTCCCCTCACTTGATTTGATGCTTGGTAATACTTTTTTTGATTATGGTCAAACATGTAACCACCTGACTGGATCAGGCGCATGATATGGTAGTTACTGAAACTGATAGCAATATTGTGTCCTGGACTGAGCCGGTTGGTATGAACAGCAGTGTGCCTGAGCTGGCCATTGAAGCTCTCAAACTTCTCAGTGGCAAATAATGTTGGTGGCCCAAACCGCTTGATTGAGTCTGGGAGATGTAATATAATGTGAAGCTTTGGCTTATTTTCCCATTGTGCTGTCATCATGAGAATGTGATACATCAATATTTGAATCTGTTTTTCAAGTTCAGCAATGTATTGATCCATGTCTTCAATAGTTGTCTGGAATATTAAGCTTCCAATTGTGCATAAAGGAATCCATATTTTCTTTTGGGATTCATTGAATGGACAAAACACAAATGGGGCCAACTGTACTGTGGTCCTGAAGTCCTTCCCTACAAAACTTTTCCAGTGGGTAATCATGTATTTTCCTTGGATTGGAGGGATGTTGAGGCCATTCAAGTTAACTGAGTTGAACAGGGCCTCCATCTTGGAAAGGTCTTTCTGTTTTTCCATGAAGTCTCTTACCAAATACTTGACAATTCCAAGGGAGAAGACATGTAAAATTTCCACAGGCGTGTCTTGGCATCCATCAAACTCTAAGAGATTTGTAAATACATTGCAAAGTCTGTGAGGTTCAGCTTTTTCAATGGCCTCTATTCTTTGCCGGTCATGAGGATTATTGCATCTCAATTCAATCAATTTATCTTGAAGTTTGTCAACCAATCCAAACTCATTCATGTGTTTGTCATATTCTGCCTTGGATTTTGTTTTGAGTACATTCCATGCATCATTTGTCTTCTGAACGGTTTGATACCACCTCCGTGGGGCTGGTAAGCTTTTTATCCCAAAGAATCGATAAATGTAATCCAAACCACTCCTTTCTTTAACTTCATCAACCCTCAAATGGCACATTCGGCATGGATTCTTGCAGTTCCCTGATATGGGTGTATTTGTCACCTCTGCAGCCATTGGGGAGTCACCCAGATAGCAAAGGACCATACTCATGATCAAAACTTCATCTTGCAGACTGGAATCATAGGCAAAGGTACCTTCATTTGTCAAAGAGCTATTTCATGCAATATCAGAGAAACAGGCAATACTTTGGGATTTTGGTCAAGATAGAATGGACTTACTTCATCTCTTGGACAATTGACTCTCCCAATTCCAGAGGCCCAGCAACATTAGATGTAGAAACAAAATGGCAGTTGTACTCCATGTTGCTATGTGATGGGGGAAGACCACTAAGCGTGAAATAATAGGAAACATGTTTATTCCATCTCTTAGATTGGTTTCCTGAGGTATCATCTGAGTATAGTGTAATAGGCACATGTCGGATCACCTTGCCTTTTGCCTTATTCCTCCAGGGGTTAGGTACAGGAATGGAAGAATGGTGGCCATATTCATCAACTTCAATAATATGATGGTTGATTTTGTTTATGAATTTCTTTCCATCAATATCAGGCATTTCTGAATAGATCAGGTCAAATTGGTCCACACAAATGCTATGAAGTTCTGGTGAATTGTAACCAATAAGACTGGGTACCATTATGGCCAGATTGGGTGTGCCATATTGAAATGCCTGATTAGGGGCATCATTCAACTTTGGTGTTATACATTTGGCATGTAATTTGTTTTCTACCTTGAAGAAGAATATTGGTACTACAATGTTCTGTCCAGGTCCCTTTAGTGTGATGGGTTCAAAGATGTAATGGTGTTTTTTCCCATTTTCAACCATCTGGACTCTCCCATGGCGGGATAAACATTCACGCCATTTCTGACTTTGACTCAGGGAATGAATGTTCTTCCCATATGTCTCATGTGGATAGAACTCTAGATGTTTACTGACATAAGGATTTCCCACCTCCTGAGAGGAAAACAAAATACATCTTTCATCAATTATGGTGGGGCCTATGGAATTGATTAAAAGATCAGGTAGGCACTAGTGGCTCACATGAGACTATCCTCATCAGCCTCAACACTCAGATGACCAGAGAAGTGGTCCCCAATCCCGACCTTCAATCGTTGATCGGGAGGGAATTATTCCCTCCCACATTTCAAATGTTTGTTCGCAACAAAGTGCGCGAGGTCTTACTACAACCGGATATCGAGGCCTATGAACGACAATCAGCCAAGAAGCGCATTGCCCAGCGAACCCCATTCATCATTGTCAAGGTAAGCAATTATTTCTGCAGCTCATCCTCTGATGCATGCTCATTTCAACTCTTTTTCAGGGCCTTATTGAACAGACTCCCACGGCCTTTAAGGCTGAGAACATGCCAGAGAAGTACTCTCAAGACCCTGGATACAAGGCCGAACTCAATCGGCACATAGCTACTGTCCTTAAGGGCGAGAAGAACATCTTTTCCAACCTCATCCGGATCGGCCTTGCCGGCAAGTCCCCCCCATTCCCGCCCCCCAAACTAGACAGACTGGTGTCTGATGCCTACATCAACATGGATCAACGCTTCAAGGACGTCACCCCAAGTCAAATCCTAACCGACTCGCGAATTACCCCACCACACCGGGCCCGGCTGGCTTACCTTAGGGCCATGTTCAACATTAACCGAATCAACCAAATTGCAAACCCGACCGCCAAGCTCCCATGTGCATGGGAGGATATTGACCAATCAAGGGTTCACAACACCGTCTTTGGCCACCTTGTTCTCGAGGTCAATGCCCGCCTTTGGGATGGCACTACTACAGTCGACAACTGGAGTGATCAAGATCAACAGCTCCCTAGCGACGTCAACTTTGTAGCCCGTATGGGGCTGGAGAACCAATGTGACTCCCATACCGAGGAGGATTTCTTTTGAGGTAGTATCCTTTCCCTTCCTTCTCTATGCTCCTTGTCTTCTTTTCAATTTCTTGTGCTGCCTTCCCTTCCTTCCCTCGCTTCTTCTCTCCTTCCATTATGATCCCTCGCTTACTATCTTCCTTCCCTCACTTTCCCCTTGATTCCTTTGTAAATAGCCCATATACATATACACGCAATGCTACCAACCCAAGTGGGTTTGGCCTTAATTTGATCCTTGAGTGAGCTGATGAGGATGTGGAGCCATCGAGACCTTGATGGCTTTGTTCTCGAGGCGTGCCGAGCCGGGCGGCCGGAATTTTTGCTTTGTTCTCGAGGCGTGCCAAGCCGGGCGGCCGGAATGTTTTTAAACGGCCTGATGACGGCTTTATGCGTCTTGAAGTCGGCTCTAGGCCAATTCCACTTTGTGCCCAAGTCTTCTCCAAGGCGGACTGGCATCCGCCTTGGAGACGACTTGGGTCGGGTAACATTTGCAAGACGCCATCAAGGCGCCTTGCAAACCATAACTGAATTGAATCTTAATTTGGTTTGGTCGTCTCAAAGGCGGACTGGCATCCGCCTTGGAGACGACTTGTGCCACAAGACGTTTGCAAGGCAACATCAAGGCGCCTTGAAAACTCCTGATTCAATTGAATCACAAGACGCCTTGAAGTCGTAAATGTCTGCTGACAGCTGCATTGAATTGAAAAAAACAATGCCCTCAGGTCGTCAAAAAAAGACGTCCTGAAGGCGTCTGAATGCGTCTGAGGTGTATAAAGAGAATAATTATTATGTAATAATATTATGTGAAAATGTGAGAGAGAAAGAGAGAGAGAAAAACAGTGAGAGAGAAAAGAGAGAGAAAGTCAACGTTGAGTGTGTTACGTATTACGTAGCTGTAGTGAGAGGTGATCCTTCATGTTGTTATAACTCACTATTAGCGTATACTACATACATATACTTATACCGTATTTCTCTCTCTCTCTAAAAGCCTCCTCCCTGGGACGCCGGTGACTTCTCTTCTTTCCTCACTCTCTTTGTTTTCCTGTCACCGACATCCCAGGTAAGTCAAGTATTCACTTACTCATGTATATATTTATGATTAGACTATATTATTCTGACTCTTTTTATTTTTGATTATTGAAATTTATACTCTCTTTGTTTTCCTGTCACCAACATCCCAGGCCACCGCATTACACATGTAAGGGTTACGTCTCTCAGCTACAACAGAAACAGTGCAACATTTCATGAATTTCTGTCCTCATCTTCGTCGACAGCGGGCGGATCTTTGAAGGAACCTTTGCAAAATCAAAATTTGGTTTCATCTGGATAGACTTGATTGGCTCCTCAAGGTTCAAAAAGCCAAACTCCCTTTGGCAATTTTTATCCTTGATTCTAGAAGGTTCATGGCTCTTCTCCGTGGAGATTTGTAAACTTGTTACCCCTCAATTTTATTTCCTTATTTTTCTCTTTTTCTCTACAAACTGTTCTTATCCCAATCTCAGTTCTCATAGCATAAGCCTTGTGGTAGTTGTGTTTGATTGTCTCCCAATAGATTTGTTTTCTATTTTGATGTTTTGAATATTCATAGTGTCCAATGCTACGGCCCAATTTCACTTAAAAAAAAAAAAAAAAATTATGTTACCTCCTGATAGCGCTGGAACCCGTACCCGGGCAGCCGGGGCATACCCACGCGGCATACCCCGCGGGACTTGCTTCGGTCCACTTTTAAGGTGGACCGTGCCCGGCCAGTGGTCCGGGTATACCCAGACCGGCAGGGCATACCCCCACGGGTACGCAAAGCCTACCCCGCGGTAAGGTAAAAAGTACACCGCGGGAAGGAGAAACGTACCCCGCGGGGAGGTGAAACATAGCAGAGCTGTTTATATTGCGTGTATGGAAGTGGAGAGTAGAATAAAATTACAGATAAAAAAAAGAAATGAGAATAGGAGAGTCAGTTGGAATCAATATCACTGTCATCTTCAACATCCTCTTCACTGCTTTTTTTGTAATCGTCAGCTTGAGGATATGAGTGTTGATTACTCGATGATTCAAGCATTTCTTCAAATTTTTGGTACCATTCCATCACACAAAGGAGGTGCTCGATTGCACGCCCACTGAGACTGTGTCTTTGCAATCTGACAATTGTTTTTGAGCAAGAGAAAACACGCTCGGAAGGAGCGCTGGTTGCTGGGATTCCGAGGAAGCATCTGGCCATCAAGGCCAGAGATGGATATAACTTCTGGTGTTTGGACCAGTAATAAAGGATATTGCTGGTGTGGTGTTCATTCACTTCGGCTAAGTACTGGTTAATCTCTGCCTCCAAGTTGTTGGCAACTGTGGCCTTGCCAAAGATATCCGCCTCAATTGCCGTCATTCTTTTTTTCTTGGTCTTGGCCTTGTCTTGGGAAGGTGTTGATTGGGTTTGCGCGGGAGTTGATATCAATGAGTCCAATGTAGACAGACTTTGATCATACTTCTTTGCCTCAGATTTGAATATTCTTAATGCGGACTCAGGAGTTATTGTAGAGATGGTGTGTTTGGTGAAGAACAAATGATTCCTGTCAAAGTAGCTCAGCTTGACACGAGGATCAAGTATCATTGCACATATTGCAGCAGGCTTGTTCAAGGCAAGGGTCAGATATTTGGATAATTTTTTGACCATCTTGTCGGCGGCTGGAATGAGCTGAGAAGAGTCGTACATTTGTGTGACATCATGGATAGTCTTGATAAGCGATATGTATATCGGTAGTGAGACCATTAAAGTCGGATAGTTTGAGCAACATAGAATTTTGGTCTCATCGTTGAGTGGCTCCAAGAACTTGGCCATCTGTTTGACTTTTTGCCACTCAACCTTGCTGAGTGAAAACTTGGAGACTTTGGGGTTAGTGCTGCAGTATGTTTGGCAGACTTGCTTCAGCTTAAGAGCTTGCTTCAGCATTAGAAAAGTTGAGTTCCAACGGGTGCAAACATCCCGTATGAGAGTAATATCATTAACCGGTTGTCTTGTGGAAGATTGACTGTTTACAAAGTTGATTGCAACTTGAAAAGCCTTGCGGCGCTGAGGCGAATATTGAGCATAAGTGGCGAGTCCATGAATACGAGAAATGACAGTTTGAAGATTGACGTTGGCTCCATCTGGTCGATCAACAAGACTGTTGATATCCATCTGGTTAGTGGTAAGTTCCTTCTCTGTATCATCATATCTGCAGTCGCCAAAGACCTTAAGGCCATCTTGCACGGCTAGGTTGATGACATGGGCCATGCACCCCAAGAGTTGAGGGTCCGCGTGAAAAATGCCGTCCAGCTTCTGTTCAACTCGTGTTGAAAGCGTCGAGTTGTTGGATGTGTTGTCGGCTGTAATACAGCAAAGAGCATTTGCTATCTTCATATCGTCGAGATGCTCCACAAATATTTCTCCAAAATTGGCACCGGTGTGACGTCCTAAGAGATAAGAGAATATTAGAACATCACATCACCGAGCTAATGAATTGGTCAATAATTACTTGCCATGTACGGTAGGCATACCAACAAGTACATCCAACATCTTCCAATCGGAGGTGATTCCATGAACAGTGATGGCCAAGAAAGCCTTTGAATTTGGGGAGGTCCAAGCGTCGACAGTGTAAGAAAGGTACTTCATACCACTGAGCGTCTTCTTGAGATGGTTCCTATGAGCAAAATATAACATGTCGACCTCTTTTGCAATTGTTTTTCAGCCAAACTCCATGTTCAGGGTTGCCGGGTTGAGAAGCTCAAGTAGATAATTGAATGATTTCCGCTCGACTATTGAGTAGGGCAGGTCCCCCTCAGCAACTAAATATGTGATGGCCCGTTTGAGTAGGTCTGCTGTAAGAACAGGCTGAAGCATGTAATGTAAGCAAAAAGGCACATGGCGTTTAGAAAGCCAATGAACTTACCCGCTGCTCAACACGCTGGTGTTTCATGAAATTGGGAAGACCAGCCTGATTCGGTGGCAGAACATCATGGATCCTCCTCAGGTGTTCGGTCATCGATTTTGTGCTACCAGTGGGGTCTCGTCGGAGTATTGTATCACAAGTCGCACCGGCGTTCTTCTTGCTTGCAACTTGACACTGGACTCGATGTTGATCCAAGGTTTTGAAGTGCATCCAGACCCAGCTCTTCTTTATCGGACTTGTGGTCGCATATGAATTTGGGGGATGAGTTGAGGCTAGCTGATCGACCGGTGAGGCTGGCTGATCGACCGGTTCGACTGGGATATCCTGATCCATGTCTTCGACGATCTTCTGGAGACTGGCAGGGTATGCTTGCGTCGCGCGGGTTAGCAGGGTATTCCCGTGTCCCGCACACAGGGTATTCCCGTGTCCCGCGGGTAAGCAGGGTATTCCCGCTGTCCCGGATACTCCCGCGGGGCCTACCCGATTCCCGCGGGATGGTACCCGCCGGGCGGGCATGCCGCCGGGATTTTGACGGGCGGGAATAAAGTTTCCGGGTACCCCGCGGGCTCCAGCGCTACCTCCTGACACGGGCTTGGCTCGAGTCATAGATGATGTCATGGGGCCCTTCGGTTGTATCCGAGGGTATCCGACAGGATCTACCCACCTGCGCTTCTACCAATCGACGACCACCCGAGTTCTCCAACACCTGCACCACTACGTCCACGGCCTCCAAACCCAGGGCGAATATGGTGATGCCTCAATCCGACGCAGCCAAAAAGGTCAGCTTCCTCAGCTCCTTGTTGCCTACAGAAAACTTACGCCGTACTGCTTGCACAACACGCACATCTAGGTCCTACTCATGGGCAAGTCAGGTCGGTTTCTGCTTTGTTGACACGACACCTTATCCTGTTGACTCATTAGCCATCAATTCCTACCTGAATTTCTGCCTTCTCGTAGGATCGGGCAAGTCGTCGATGCGGAATATGATCTTCGCTAATATGGCCGCTGCCGATACAAGGAAGCTGGGAGCAACGATGTCAGTCTCATCCTACAATCTACCCTTTTCGCGATTCGATGTGAATCCCATCCATGTTGATAACTTTTCCTTTCTTGTCTTTGTTGACTTGTCTGATTTTCAACTGATCTCAAGAGATATGGAAACTACTCCAATCAAATTCCTGGGTCATTTCGCCTTACGCTTGGTAGATTGTGGGGGGCAAGACTGTTTGTATCAATCTAATCACACATCAAAAATCATTATGCTTTATGAGCTGATCCTAATCATCTATTTCACGAGCTCCCAGCTTATATGCACAACGTTTTGTCAATGCCTGCCCGCAATCGAAGCTCGGTTTTCTCTCAAATCGGCTGTTTGCTATACGTGTTTGACGTCGAGAGTCCAGACTTTTCAACAATCGATATGATCTGGTTCTCCAGAGTGATTTCGGCCATCTTAGAAACTCTCAGTGAATCAGAGAAGTAAATAGGCACTCATTCTCATTCAAACCTCTTGCAAAAATCAAGAACCTTCTAATGTACATCTAACTGAATCACTCACTTGATAGTATGGAAGAATTCAAGTTACATATCTTGATTCATAAAATGGATCTCGTACCAGAAGAGCATCGGCAAATAATCTTTGAATCCAAGGCCAAAGAAGTAAGGAATAAAGTCGAAGATTACTCCAGGGGAAAGATCAGCGCAGACATGATCCATATTTTTAGTACTTCGATCTGGGACGAGACCATTTACAAGGTTGAGTTTCCCCTCTTCGCTGTTGATGCCGCGTAGTGCAAAAGAGGGACTACGATCTGCTCAATTATTCTGGGTTACGTTTTTATCACTAGGCTTGGTCAACGATCGTCCAAATGTTGATCCCTGAGATCGGTTCATTGAATGCACCATTGGAGCGGTTTGCCAGGTTCACCTCTGCTTGTGAAGTGATTGTTTTCGAGACCGCTACATCGTTAGTCGTGGCAAGATGGACGGATGATGATGCGACAGAGCAAATCCAAGCAGTAGATGAACGTCGGTTTGAACGGGCCTCAGCAGTCGTCAAAGCGTTCAAATCCGCTTCAGCGTTAGTCACAATCTTCATTTAATTTATCAATATCTCACTCTCCCTCAGCCATCATCCAGACGTTGAGAATGATTTCAATTGCACTAGATAGTCGAATCAGATCACGGTTCAAGTCCATGGAAATTACTCATCCCATGTACACTGCCGTACTCGACAGTCTGACAGAAACCACAGCTATTCTGGTAGTAGCTGTAGATCCTAAAGTTGGTAAGTAGCTCGTATAGAAAGAGTATGGATTCATCTCATAAATGATTAAGATGGATTGTTTGTTTGATCTTAGTACCCGCCGCGATTCATCTGAATATCAACCTCTCAAGGCCTTCCTTTGCCAAGCTACCTGGACTATCTCCAAAACCGCCAGGTTCACGGTAAACTGTGTTGTGACTATTGATTCATCCGGTTGGATGATGATTGCTGGGTTTTTCGATCCTTGGTATGTGTATTCTGTGGCATCTTTATATTCCCTAGCCAACGGCTTCTTTGATTACCGAAAGGAGAAAACGACAACCACATTGAAGTCTTTAGCTGTCCGATGCTCAACACTCAACTGCTAGCGATAGATCAAAATTACACGATCAGTCGGTTATGAAGCATTCAACCAGAAGAGTCAGAAGGGCATCATTTTGGGTCGATTTTTTTTGGATGATGTTCTCTCTATCTCTATTTAATTCCATAGAATCACTTTCATATTTACCAGGATATTTGTGATGCTTATCTGCTTGCCTCCCTTGCTTGTAGTGTTCAGATCAGGTGATTCATTTTTACTTGGCTGGGCAGCACACAAAAAAACAAGGCCATTTATTGCGAACAGGGGTGCGACTTGTTTTATCCATCCCCTTTAAATGACTGCTGTTTATGATCAAACGATACCCCGGACCTCCTGCTCTTCCACCGCCTGTTTAACTCATTGATGATCAATCGTGATGATTTGTTTCAGAAACAAAGGAAAAAGAAAAAGAATCGGTCTAATGGCTTCATTCATGAAAAATTAATAGGAGTTACTCTTGTGATTACAGATCGAAGAGAATAGTAGGCGGTTTAAAATATTTGGTTGACTGCTTATTAGAGCTGTTCAGATTGGTCAATTCAACATGGCTTGACTGATATCTATCATCAACTTGAACAAAGTTCTCAACTTATCAGTGTCAGATTTGGTGAGGTCTTGATTAAGGAATGGAGAAACAACTCCAACGAGTCTTGCAAGACCGTCACAACAGACACGATGATGAAATGAGGGAACAGAGTAGTGTGTTGACGGTCTGGTAGATGTCACAGCTATCACTCCGAGTGACACGTCTCCAACTAGACTTCTACCAGGTGACCAAGGAAACTCGCTCTCCATGACTTAATTAACAACCAAGTTATAAAAGATAAAAGCGATAGATACACACACAGAACGAGGGGGAAAAAATAAGCAAAGATGATTATAGTGAAAGTTCTCAGCTCCCTACCTTGTTCAGACGGCGATATTCGAAGTGATTTGGCTAGGAGGTTGACTATCAGTTTTAAAATGTGCTGTGGGGATGGCTGGTTTGGTAAGCATTTTTTATCCTTCTCTAAAATATCATTGACCTATGCAAGACCCCAGAAAAAAAAAATCTTGCCCAAGACAATCATAAATATCATGGACGTTCTCAGAATCTTTGCTTGCGTGCTGAAAAACAAAACAAAAACTGGATTAACATCAACGACTGCATAGATCCGGCCGATCTTCATATTTCCTTTCAAGCGACCCTTGCACATTATGAAGGTGCAGCGTTTCTAAAGAAGCAAGACATCTCATCGACTGGACCGGTGGCCATGCTACACCTGGATGTTATCGCCCCTCCGGCCGCTGAGTTTGGCACTGCGGACTTCAAAACACAAATCCTCACTCGTCTCAAGAAAGAAGTTGACGATTGGATCAGTTCATCTTTCCAGTTCATAAGCTCAGACAAGAGCTCGTCTCAGTCACCAACTTCAGGTCTTACTTTCCCAGTCGAATTTTCAGACGTTATCCCTGTCATCGAGTATAGACAGATGGAATACGGATGTCATGTAAGACCGCTTTCTCTCCCCTTCACTTCACTCCTCCCGTCTTTCCGAAATAAAACAAGACATTTATCACTTCCATCCTCCCAAATTTCTTCCCACATTCTAATCTTCCATCACGGCTTATCTTCGATCGAAAACGGCTCACCGGGTGATCTATTTCTACGATGCTGGGATTCATTGCCATCATGACCGGCAACTACGAGACGTGCAGGCCCTTGATGGAAACATCGTGGTATCCCCTTATGGAGTCATGTAAAGTGGCTTAACCGTAAAAATCAGCCATAAACATTATGTCTAGGACCACCAGACGGGTATCTCCTTATGGAGTCATGTATAGTATATAACTGGTAGACGCCAGACCTGTGTGACATGTCCATCCAGTGTGCAATGAACAGCATTGATCCCGCCACCTATGTGATGCCAAGACTAAAGTCCTCTGGCTCCACATGGTGCAAATATATAATATTTTAAGGGTAACAAGGTTCGGAAGAGGGTTTGAAAAAATTCTGAAGAATTGGTGCGTAAATATTTGATTTATTTAATCATCTTGAATTAAATAATAATTGAAGAAAAAAAAAGGAGGGGCCTGATCAATCAGGGGTATTTTGGATCCCTTGCCAGAGCAGAGGATTTAGGTACTTTTTAAAGTACTGGGGCCTGTGAAACAAGGGCATTTTATGTTCCAGATTTAAGGAAAGGGGGCAGGGGGGAGGGAAGAGCACCACAAAAAAGGGAAATGATGGTAACATACTATTATCAAACACTTCTAATTTTTGGGGGACTTTTATTTTTGAGAATAGGGGACTCTTGCTTAATAATTACTCAGATTCTTACCAGGCAAGAGGCTGGTACAAAAGGCTTTGTTGAAAGGAGGTAATCTTGGTAAATAGATTTAAAAAAGAAAAAGCTGGGGAATCCTTTCTTGGGGCAAAAAGGGAGCTCCTTAATTGAAGTGTGGCTACCCGGGAGCCCCCACTTTTTCAGATAATGGCCATTTTTTTGGGGGTTGCACACCTTATGGGCCAAGTTGTGGTTATACTTCAGTTGGATTTGGCTGGAATTTGGTTAAATAACCACAATTCAGTGTTGCTTAAAGTTTTTGTTTTAGTGTTTTTTTAAACAAAACCCATTTTTTTTCATCAAGAATCTTTTGGGTAATCAATTGTTTTTATTTGATATATATTATGATTTGCAGAGGTTTGGGAAGATTAGGAATATTTATGGAGTGTTTGACAGAAGATCTTTTTAAAAACACTCTGCTTTTTCCCATGTGTTCCAAGGTGTTTCAGGACCAGGAGAAGGTGGTGTCTCCTAAGTCCTGAGGCTCTCTGGACGCTTCTGTGGTAAAAGCTCAATATGTGAGATTTGTTCACATGGAAAAAAAGAACTGTGGCAACATTCAAGAGATGATGAAAAAAAAAAAAAATGAGAGAAAATATGAAACAAAATATAGTAAAAAGTCAAAGCAAATGGAATAGAACATGACATGAAGAATTAAGAAAATAGAGGTTAAATCAAGAAACATTGTATTAGGACTTGGCTAAAGTTTTTTTTTTTTTTTTTTTTATTATTATTTTGGAAATATTTTATTTAAATAAATTGAGTGTAAATTAGCTCAGAGGGACTTGGTTGAAAAAATTGGCAATGTTGGAAGATGTGGAAACCTAATTGAGCTGGATATTATGTTCACGGATGGTGTCATTCACAAAGAAAAAATTGTGTTTGAGGCTCTTCATACGGCCCTTCAATGCATTGTTTTCCAAAACTAATACTGCCATCCTATTGTTGCACTTAAGAAGGAGAGGCGGATTTAGATCCAGATATTTGATTATGGGAATAAGGAATAGGAGAAAATCAACAGATGAACCAAGGGATATGAACTCTGCTGCGTAGGTTGATGTTGCAACAACCTTCTGACGTCTTGAGCCCCATGCACTTGGACTGCCGAGAAAAGTAATGATGAAACCCAAAGTTGAACGTTGGAATTCTCCACCCCAGTTAGCATCTGACCAAGTAACCAACAAGTCACAGGTGGCTTCCAATTTCAAGCATTTATCTTTGATGGTCGCAAGATATTGAATAAGATGGGACAAGGCCGCCCAATGGGTTTTGTTGGGATTAGAGCTGAAACAAGCTAGATAATTAACCATGTAGCTGAGATTGGGCCTTGTTCCCAGGGCCAAATAATTCAGAGAACCAATAAAAGATTGATAGAGAGTTGGTGATAAGGGGTCTCCCCAATTGGTTACTAGGTTGTCACCCAGTAGGGGAGTGTATGTTGGGACAATGGTGTTTTGAACTTGGTCGCAAAACTTCTTAATGATTTGGTCAATGAGTAAATGTTGACTTAAGTAGATGGTGTCGTCGGAATAATCAAGCTTGATTCCCACCAGTTTCTCCAGCTTTGCATCCCATTTCACGCATAACCCGTAGTTGGGTCAAAGCGTTTGTGTTTTTGCTGAAAACAATGCTGTAATCTACATGAATCCAGATGATAATGATGGATGACCCCCTCTGGCACCGATATAAACATTCCTCAACTTCATCACATTCAAAATTCCAGCCGTGGAGGAGGCCCTTGAAGTGTTTCCACCAGCACCGGCTGGCCTGTCAAGTACCATATAAGCCTTGAGTCGGAGTACTTTACCAGCAAGATGGGGAAATAGTTCAACTGGTGGATCTACATAGATGGTTTCATCTATGGGACTGTGGACAAAGGGCCCCGTGATGTCAAAAGAATTGATAATCCATTTGTGTTTTACGGACAGCGTGAGGAGCATGTGGGGCGTAGTGAGGGAAGCCGTCGGAGAAAACATTGAACGTACATCAATGCCAAGTTGTTGTTTGAACCCTTGGACCACAAATCTGGCCTTGAGTTTATCAACGGATCCGTCCGCCTTCCACTTGATGTCAAATACAAATCAGGTGCCAATTGAGGGCTTGGATTCTTTCTCCTCAATATCAAAAGTTTTGATTTCTTCTAGTTGAGACCACTCAGCTATGCAAGCAGATCTCCATTGAACCACATTTGAAGATTTGAGAGCATTACAAAGGGTAGTTGGGATTTCAGCATTGGAGATGGATTGGATATTGTCAATTTGTACGTCTTGTGTATCACAGATTTCTTTGGTGGGTTCCCTCCCAAGATGGAGGATTCTATGAATCAAGGAGTGTCAGATAGATGTTTGGGAATGGGGATGATTGGTTTGTTTTGAAAATTGAGAAAGTCAGCACACTCAGAGTTGATGACCTTCTTGGTCTCAGGATTCCAGAAGAACCAACCACACTCATTGTCTTGATAATCAAAAAGGTAGCCTGTCCAGCCGCATTGGTTGAGTTTGTGTTGACGATCTTTAGGAATGTGTACAGTTGCCCAATCCCCAAAGGGGTAGAACAAAGAAACATTTGGTGATTGGTTGGACCACATTTCTAGCGGAGTCGACTTGCATTGAGTATTGGATAGTCGGTTGGTGAGAAAGCATGCACATTTGTACGGCCATAAAGAAGATGGGATATGTGAGTGGGTTAGCGTCGTTCAGGCGATATTGCCAAGAGTTCTGTTGAGTCGTTTTGCTTTGCCGTTCTTCTCCAGAGTGTAAGGAGAGGTAAATATGATCTGGCATCCAACCAAAGCCAGATAATCATGGAGAGGTTTTGTCAGATTACAGCTATAGCAGACCCGCAGCAACCTCCAAGGAAGCTGTTGAGGCTAAACCCAGCTGCAAGGAAAGGCAAGCCTTCCTGCAGTCCAGATCAAACCCTAAACCTAGAAGCTACATGATGATACTGATACAATGCATCGGTTAATGTCTGTAGATAAAAACAGGCAAGAAACAAACCGAGACAGCCAAGACCAAACCAAGACAATTGCACTCGTCAATAGACTCAGCTCAAGACCAAAGAACAACCTCTTAGACAGAATCTCAATTAGTAAAACCAAAGGTAAGCTAGTTGAGCTCTAAGGTGGATAATCATAGAACCAAGAACTAACATAGTCATAAACCATGTAGACACGGATTTGATAGAACCGTACAGAATCATAAAAAGCAGGCTCATAGCATGGTTGCAGATGGTAAGTAGGAATTGATTGCCTTTCATGTTGGGGTCTAGGGGGCCAAGTACATCTGTCACCAGAAGGTCTAGTTGATTTTCTTTGGGTATTACTTTGGGCAGGGCATGTTGGCGGTGTTCACTTTTGGATGTCTTACAAGATTCACATATAAACAGAGTCCAGCTCTTGATGTCAAATTCCGGAACAAAGTGTTTTAGAAATTCTTTGACAACGGAGTCTGACACATGCCCAAGTTGGCAATTCCAGTCATAAGAAGAGGAAGAGATTGATAGAGAGGAAGGATGGGAAATGGATTTGATGGAAGGAGTCGTACGGCGCCAGGAAGAAGGGAAGATTAGCCACAATTGGTTGACATATTTTGCAACAAGAGATATAAAGGAAGAAGTCAAGAGGATGTTGTTGTTTGGCAAGAAAAATGGTTTGAAACCCAATTCAATTAGTTGACCAAGACTAAGTAGTGTTCCCGTCATTTCCGGGCTGTACAGTACCCAGGGAATCATTAGGGAACCAACCCCATTGGTTATCTTCAGGTGTCCACTGTGAGTCGCCAACATTGAACCATCCAACAACACAAGATTCAGTTTCAATGGCGGACTAAGGCTAGAAAGATTAGAAAAAGGATGGAAAGATCTGCTCACGTGATGGGTTGCCCCAGAATCCAAAACTGTGCCTGCGCCACCAGCACCCGTTGCATCCGCATCCACTGCC
This sequence comes from Puccinia hordei, assembly GCA_007896445.1. NCBI lineage: Eukaryota > Fungi > Basidiomycota > Pucciniomycetes > Pucciniales > Pucciniaceae > Puccinia > Puccinia hordei. The sequence goes on from RDRW01000050.1 coordinate 187,939, forward strand.
AATCTAACTGCCACATTAGATGTTGAAGTAGTGGATGGGCCGTTTGGGAGTGCTGCCTGACAGGCAAAACCAGAAGCAGGGCGACCAGGTGTGGAAGTGTTGGGTGGCGGAAGATTGGCATCTGCTGAGGAGAGATTTCGTGAACCAAATGGATTTTATTTATAGCTCAGCAGATAATGGGAATGATTACAGTGAGATCTCTCTTTCAGTAAATAATACAATGATACTTAAAGAAGGAAGGAAAGGGAATACAAAAGAAAGAAGAGGTAAATAGTAGAATAGAAACAGTGATAAGAATGAGGAATGATGGTGCCTACCTAGGTCAGCAGATCATTGGAATAGTTAAAGTGAGATCTCTGCTGAGCTAGGAAGGGGGCAGGGACATTTGTGTAGCTGTATTTCTGGTGATTTTATTTTGAAACCTGTGAATTGAGGCTTCACAGGCCTGCACAGTTTCATTTTCTAATCAAAATAGCAATTATATTCCACATTTGCATGGTCTGAAGGTAGCCCACTAAGAGTAAAATAATAATAATTGTGTTGTTTCCATCTCTTGGACTTATTTCCTGATGCTTAATCAGCACACAATCTAATTGGTACATTTCAACTAGTGATCTTCCCCTTGGCTAGCTGTCTCCAACAGTTGGGAATAGGGATGGAGTTTCAAAAATTCATATCTGTAAAGATGTAATATTTGGTATTAGCACTTTGATAATTGCTCATACTGGCCATATAGTTGATTCAATCTGTTTTATTTTGAGTGACTGAGGCCCTGGATCTTGAGTTGGTAAAGGCCCATACTCCAAGTCCATGTGATTGGGTCCATTGAGTCTTGGCTGATTAGGAGCCACATGGGCTGCCAATGATTGCATAGACTATCCAATTCTCAAATAAGTTCGGGATTTTTTTTACCCCCGGGGGATTATGATAAGCTGTAAATAAATGAGTTTTTTTGGTTTTTTTACACAGCAAAACTGAAATCGAAATGGACCAACCAACTAATTTCGATTATCAATCATTCTTCGATTTAACTACTAACAACAACCACAACATCTCAACTAACTCATCCAGACCAGAATCAAATCAATACTATAACTTCAACTCATCCAGCTTAACTAACAATCATCAGATACCTTTCCTAGATATCGATATCCAACACCTTGGCTCAGTCGATCCACTTCAAACTATCACCCCTCAATTTCATCCAGATCATAACAGCCAATTCAGGACTAGCAGTGAGACTGACGTTTTCAACACATCACAATCGACCAGTCATCTTATTAATCATCCTACCAACCATCTCCCAACAAATAGCCCTCAGGTCCTCTTCCCTCCTATCTCACCTACCAACAGCTTATCCGAACATGATCATCAAATCAGATCGATCAACCTACCATCCAGTCCTATGCTCATCACTAACACTACCACTAGTCATCATCCAATCAATCCTCATCCCAACCATCACCCCCCCTCAAGCTCAACCCTCAGGCCAAAGTCTCCCAAGTCAAAACCCAACTCTCACTTACTCCCACAAGACTTTAAGAGGAGGAAGGATTGGCAGAAGAAATTGGTCCAAGATCTCATGGATGTCCTCCAAATCATCAGCCCAACCGGCGAACTCCTCTTCGTTAGTGAGAGTATGACTCGCTTGACCGGATTTACGACCAAAGAACTCATCGGTCATCAGATCTCTAACTGGTGCTATGACCAAGAGGACCGCTCCAACCTCGAGCGAGAGATCAAAAATTGCTTCAGTACCGGTTCATCTGGAATAATCAACTTTTACTGTCGATTCAAAAAGAAAGGTTCTCCTAGCTGTGTAATCTTTGAGATCTTGTAAGCCCCCATATATATATATATGTATATATACCTTTAGAAGATCTTAACTCTTTTTTTATGTATGTTTGTTTTCTAGGGGACATTTGATTACAGTCAAGACGGATCCAGGAGTTTTGAGAGCAGAGGACAAGAATGAGAAGCAAGTGATCATCATCAATGCACGACCCTATCCGACGAGCTGTGGACGATTGACGGATGAGTTTCTCGAGTTGATGTTGGAGAATGAGGTGATGATGCGAGTGATCAACGGTCCAACGGGAGTAGTAGAAACGATGATGGAAGAGGGGCGAGAGGGTAGTAGTAGTGGTAGTGTTAGTATTGGTAGTAGTACCAGTCCTAGTAAAGCTTTAGAGCGCTCGACCGGCAGTGCAAGTGGGATCACGACGGTCAAGAACGAGGCTGGTGAGGGCGAAAGGAAGAAGAAGGCCGAAGAGGTGGATGAAAAGCCCGAAGATGATGGTCACCCCCAATTAGCCAGAGACAGCGAGGCTGAAGAAGATCTCTATCTACCTCTCCCCGCCCCTCCCCCTCCCCCTACTAAAACCGACCCCTCCGAGTTAACCCATCGTCCCCGTGGGCGTGGCTCTAATAAACGCGAACGTATTGACTTCCTCTGTCTAGATTGCGGCGTCACTCAATCACCTGAATGGAGGAAAGGTCCTATGGGCCGTCAGTCTCTCTTCTATCCCCCCCCTCTCCCCTCTCTCTGTCCTCTCTTTGATCTGACTTGTTTCTTGTTCCCATCTTTTCTTCCGAACAGGTAAAACGCTTTGCAACGCATGTGGATTAAGATACGCTAAAAAAGCAAAGTGATCTAATTCTCATCCGTTCTTCTTTGTTTTACCTTCCCCCCCCCCCTCCTCAAAAAAAAAGCACACCCAAAATTATCTCTACTCTGATCTTCCTAACACAGTGTGTGTAATTATCCTTATAATCTATACAGGTTTTTTCCAGTTTTTATATCTTGTCTGTAATATAACATCTATCAGCACTATCAATCCCCACTTAAACGTGTCACTTTATCCTCTCATCTCCTCAAAACAAATCAAAACAAAATTGATTAAAACTGAACCAAAAAATGATTTATCCTTTTAAAATCCAAATATTACTTCATGGATCATTGGTTTAGGAATGGGATGAGAGACGAATAAATTGGTTTAGCACATTCTTCATTTTTTTTTGTCCGACCTCTTTTCTCTCCTTGATTGTCACTTGTTTTCAACAATCAGAGATCCACACAACCAAGCATACTCCCATATATACCTAAGAGAATGTGTATATTAAAGGGCTCACTGAGTCAATGGATTTCAGATTCATTGCTAGACTAGTAAAACAAAAGATGCTCAGAGAAAATTAAAAATTAAAAATAAAGGAACTAATGGATGTATGGATGGATCAATGGATTAGCAGATTTATCTGACCACCAAAGGATGTATTATGATCTATGAATGATAACCTTTGTTTTTTTTTGACTAATATAAGTCAGAAATAAAAGTGATACAGGATAACTTGAGATCAGCAAAGAAATGAAAAAAGATGATGATGATGTTAGCAAGAGAGAGAGAGAGATTATTCAGCCAGAGATGTGAATGAGTCTCTTTATATAAGTTCTTATGGATGTGATATTCTCACCTCATTTAGTTGAATGATGATGATGATGAGACATACATATCTGTATGCATGCATGATGACTGAATGATGGGGGAGGAAGAATTTGGGAAGTGGTTTGGAGTGTGGTCATGATGTGGTGGTGTAATAGTATTTTTGGGGGAGTGGGGGTTTTTATATATGCAAGAAGGTCTAGATGTGTTAGAAGGTATTCAGAGTGATAAAAGAGAGTGGATGTATACAGTTATCACAGGAAAGCTGGTAAAACCTGCATGCTTCTCCCCCACCAAAAATATTTTTTCCACCCAGAAAAACATTTTCATCCCCACCTAAATGATTTGGGGGGAGGGACAGAAGGTGTTGAAGCTGAGCAAAAAATTAGAAATGATTTGAAGAAGGACACTGAGGAAAAAAGCTCAGAGGCAATGAAAAAGGACAAGGAAGCCCTCAAAGGGGGCTAAGACTGCTAGCTTATGAGGAGGAAAAAAGCTCCTGACTACAAGAGACTGGATGATGGTCTCAGGGAGCTGGTGCAAAGAACAGATGATGACATTGCTTTGACTCTAAAGTGTTTTTTATGTCCTAGATCTTTGGGGGACAAAATGTGGGACAGAAGTTGAAGTGAATGTGCATCTGGAACTTGGGGAATGAGTGACATGTATGAAAGAGGAAAAAGAGGAAGGAGAGACCAGAGAAATTCCAACAGAAGGAGGCAAGACCGACTGAGCGGACAGACATAATCCATTTCAACAAACATTGATTGGATACTATGTATGTATCATTTTTTCATTTTTTCTCCTGTGTCCTGGCTAATTTTGATTCCTGAAAATTTGACATCCAGGGACTGGGGTTTTTCAATTCCTCACCCAAACTGAAAAATGCTGCTATCAAAGCAGCACTCAAAGGGAAGCAGGTTGAGGAAATCAACAGATTGGTGGGGGCAGCTGTTCATCATGAGAAAATCCATCTATTGATGCACTCAGATTTGTAAAAATAATTGGGCTGTCATTTGCAATCTAGAGGTGTGTACAACACAGAGGGTTGCCCGCTAAAACTGATGTATAAGGACCTGCAGTCTTTCATGGAACTCATCACTGATAAACCTTTGATTATGCACACCAGAAAAATCCAGTACAGTTTGGTCAAGGAGCATTGGGCACATACCTCTTTCTCAGCAATCTTGACCACCCTCCACTATTGCTTGCATATCTCAAAAGAAAATCAATGTGGAACATTCATTATAAAAAGGATCCCTACACACGTGCTCAGTATGTTTTCCATGTGGCTTGTATCATCCCAACAGGATGGTTAGTTTTGACTGGACAATGATCTCCTTTTAACCTCTATCCACTATAATAAAGTTTTACACACAAACTAATTCCCCTCTTATTTCTTTGATCAGATGAGTCTGTGGGTGTGTCTTCATGGTGTTCCAAGACCAAGAGGATGGGCTCCAGTAGGCAAATGTGCCCCAAGGGTCACCCATATAGGCTCAACATCATTCCCTGCAATCTCTACATTGGGCTATTTAACTCACACCATTCAAGAAGAATTGCTTGACCATTTTTGGTTTTGAGTTTTTCTTGCAAAACGTCCTGGTGAGTGAGTGAGTGGGCTGTTTTCCTATAAGTCACTCTTTTTCCAATCTCACTGAACTTTTTTTTTTCCTTTTACAGATCTGGCAGTGAATCCCTATATTTGAAGCAAGTGTTTCTTTGCTGTGCATACTTGCCGGACATGAAACCAATCAAAAAAGAATTCAGTGTGTACAACTTATTGATGAGTTTTTTCAATTGGTATTGACAACCAAGATGGCCCAGAAACTATTCCAGTGATCAGTTGCTGATGTGCTTTGAAGTAGCCCTCCCTTTCTCTTGTCCTATATTTTCTTCTCAGTTGGTCTACTGCCATATTGATAATCCATGTTATCCTAGTCAATGTTTTCCTTATCACTTGGTCTACTTCCATGTTTTACCTTCACTCATTCTACTAGTATATTGATATTATCCATGATAATGTTTTCAATTAACTTGGAGTCGTAGGCAGGTGGTGCTGAGTGGTATAACTTATGAGTCACTTTTTTTTCATTGGCACTTAATCCAAAATGGATTGGTATTTCCTACAGTAGAAGCTCACGGAGGAGCTTGTATTCCATTGTGGAGCAGGTATGAATTCTTTGGTAGAAGTTATAAATAGGATAATTAAGAGCAATCTTTTTTATTTGTTAAAATCACTGTTATATACAGACAGAGAAGTGAAATTTTCAACCAGGTTGTCAGGAAAGTGAATGTTTCAAACAGACCAACAGAGAGAAGTGATATTTCACCCAGAAAACAGAGAAGATAATAAATTAAGCCATAAGGAAGCTGGAGGAAATTCAAGCCATTCATCCAGTCACTCATGCCAGGTACGGCGTGACTTGAGATGTTGTTCAAATTTCTTGATACTAGTTACCAGGGCCCTACCATCTGATTTCTTGATTCTGTGATTGTTGATCCCTTTTGGTTGCTTCAAACCTGCCATAGTGACAAATACCAAGTTCTTGAAGAGCTGAGTTACCAACTGGGCAGTTTGGATTTGTGCACAAAGTTGAAAGAATCAGCCATTTCTATGTTTTTGTCTGGAGGGACTGGAAAGGAAAACGCAGGGCCGCTTTGGGGTAGCAAAATTCATTCTGGATTGGGAAGCAGGTGAGATATACACTTGGTTGATAGTCGCCAGGCTGTGTCTCATAGAAAATGTACCCATAGGGGCTTGAATGGGTCATAGGATGAGGCATTTGCATATGTGTGGGTAGGGTCTAAGCTGGTCTGTTGGACAAGCCAGGTGCTGGGGAATGTGAAGTGAGAATGTTTTTGCCTAGTCAAGAATAAGATACAGTGTGGCTAGACCTATGAGATGGTTTCAATGGCTCAGAAACACCAAGTCCTGCTGAGTAATCCTGTTGGGTGCACAGAGTAAAGGCAGGTGGCTGAAGAACTGTCACCTGATGAGGGTGGCAATCTAGAACGTAATTTCAGCCAAAGTCTAATACAAATGATCATCATGTTTTCAGGGAAACTTACCATTTCTTTAGCCCACAAAATGAGCTTGGCCATAGAGAGTAAAATGCACATATTTCTATTTTTTGGGTAAACAAAGTAGGGTGTTTTGTGGGTACTGGTCAGTTGGTTGCGTGCCTCATGGGTTGCCTTGAGAATGTTGATGTTATCAAACAATCTGACCAACATTGAAACCCCTTTGGAAGGTTGTGGGGGTTGGTCAATTTTGCCTCCTGTGTGTTGCTGCTTTTTTGATTCAGCAAGAGCTGACACTTGCTGAGAATAAATCAAGCAGAGGTGGGCATTGAATGTCAGAAATACCATCTATCACATGCCCTGAATAAAAGAGATATACCAACTTTGGTTTCTTGTGCTCCATTGCTATCCAACATTGATGAGGCCCAGCCTCTTTGAACTCCTCAAGAAAGGTAGTAAAAAAGTTATTTTTGTTTATTTTTTCATTGTCTTTAGCCTGAAACGTGACAGTATGTGATACCACTGCATTCCAGCATATGACTCCAAAAGATCATTTTTCCTTGGAAAGTTCAGCTAGCCCATAATTTTCATAGTCTTTGATGGCAGAGAAGCAAGCCTCTTTGAAGGCAGAAAGGTCTGTGTTGGTGAGATCCCAGTAAAAGTGAGTGAAGGATGAGTTTTTGGATTTCAATTTTTTATATTTATGATTGACTGCTGTGCCAGGTAGAATTTTTTTCTTTTGAGAAACACAAGTTTTGGTCTTCTGGATAGAAAAAGTACAAAGAGGAGGTGATGGACTGATATGATTCTTTTGCCAGCATCATTCCTGTGTATATCATTCTTTTTTTCAGGTTTCTTCTTGGGTTGCTTTAACAGAACAGGGTTTTTAACCAAGGTGATACTGAACAAGGAGTTTTATTGACCAAAGCTGCCTTGGTTTCTTGTGTGGTAAGATGGCTGGAAATATTTTTTCTGACCAGATGGTCCTTACTTTTCTTGAATCCTGCAGCTGGGGGGGTAAATTTTTCTGGAGTTGGAGATCCTTGAGTTGTGGAATCCAGGAATGATGGATTTTTTAGCTATTAATTAACCTGTTCAAACAATGACATTCATTCTGTTGAATAAAATAAAAACAAAATATTTGATTTTGATATGGAATATGGCCAGAGGCAAGAAAGAGAAATGAAAAGGGAAAACTACTCACCAATAGAATCATACATTAATGTTTTTGATCTTGTTTTCACCGGTTGTTTAACAAGTGATATTAATATCAGATATCAGAAGCTTAGCCTATCCTTTGGGTGGGGGTGAAAATGTTGTTGGCAGGGGTAAGAATATTTCTGGCAGGGGAAAAAGATCACCTTGGGTGTTCAAGCTTTCCTGAAATAGCTTTATAGGAAGGAAAGTCAGTAGAGTGAGCAGTTGGAATTAAGTGATGGTCAAGAGATGTATAAGTTGAAATGAAGGTGAATGTGAAATGGAGGATGGATGGAAGATGTGTGTGAAATAGTGGATGAGAGGAAGATGAGTATGAAATAGAGAAGATATTGTGTATCACATGTGGTTTAACAGCTGAAAAAATTAAAAATAAGTATTAAGGCCCCTTTATACTTTGCTCAATCACTCGTAGACAAGTTGTTGAGTTTTTAATGATTTCAATGCCTGATCACCTGAGTTTCCCTCACATGTCACCATCAAGAATCAATCCTCAAACTCGCAAAGCTCGCCGCAGTCTTGATAATTATAAAAAAAAAAAGGTTCAACCGGTTAGGGCTTGAAACTCTCTAGTACTTAACAGACTCAATACCGACTCGTTGTTCACTAGACTCGACAAGATTCTCATTTTATCAAATCACAATCTAGAAGACTTCAAGACTCAAGATATCTCATCAAGACCTGAAATCTGTAAAGTTCAATCACTCAATCAAAACCTCAACTAACTCATTCTGACCTCATTATTTGTATTCCTCAAATCAAGCCTGATCATTGACTTCTTCAAGATATCAAAATCAGAATTCAGGCAACTCTATTTAGAAGCTCTTTATCAATCACTACATTGTTCGTTTCTTTCTTTTCTCTTATATTTCTAGTTTGTTGTTTGTTGAGCAAATCACTAATCCTCATCTCATTCTCCTTAGTTAGTGTGCTTCGTCATTATCTTCTTTCTTCTCTAAAAAAGTCCTCAACTTATTTTACTCCTAAATCCATCCTTAGCGGTATGCTTTCTTCTCTCTGTTGATTATCTTCTAATCTTCTCTTCTTATGTCTGATTTTGTATTTCTCTTTAGTCTCTTTGGTTCTCTTTTCATTTTGGCAGAAATCTAATACAAGTGATCATTGATTTTAAATGGTGAAGGTGTCTTGCGGTACAGAGTTTTCCACAAAATATAACTTGAGATGTGGAGCCAATCTTCAGTTTTCCACATTTAGATGATTTGTTCTGGATTCTTGGAGTGCAAGAGTGGAAATTCTATGAGGTTCAAGGGGGGAATAAATAAATCCTAAGAAGCCATATGTATGGGCTTGAAATTGGGGTTTTTTTTATCTTACTTTAATTCCACAGCTTCATTATCCTCTCCCATATTGTCACATTTTTCAGTAGCAAATGCTTCTAAATCTGCTTTTTTTTGATAGTTTACTTGGAAAAGGAATGATTTCATTGAAACCAGATCTGGGTTCAATTAAATCATCCCTGTCTATTACTACGTGTATGGGAAAATAGTCCATACACATATAATACATGGGTGGGTGTGCCAACCCCACACCTTTCTCTTGACATGGTGTGCAGCTACATGACCCTTTGTTGGGTGGTTTTTGCACACCTGTAGATGAGCATGTGAGCTTCAAACCCATCTATTGGCATGTTGACATCCAAAGAAGGGTAGGGCCACCAGGGGTGTGTGTTTATCAATCATTTATTGTTACATGAGCTGTTTAGATTTTACTTCTTTTCCATTTATTTTCTCTAATTTTATCCTTAGAAATGTTTAATCTATCCCCAAATGAATTCTAATTTCTTTTCTGTGAATGGTTTTCTGGTGGAGTGAGTAGCCAACAGGGTTTGGTGTAAGAGTCCCAAGAGGGGGTGCTCATTACTGAAAGAAAAGGAGAAGGAAAATATTGATGAGACTGTAGACTTGAGGTCACACAATGGAAGGATCAGGGGGGCAGAGGGCCAAAGGCCAAAATTGTATTGAAAAGAGTGGTAGTTCATTATGCATCTTGATAAGTTGGGAAGAGGAGAAATATTGAGTTCAAGAACAGCTTGGGGAAATGAATAGATTTGTTTAAATCAGATTACAGGATATATCCAGCAACATCTACTATGTATAAGTATTTTTTGTATGCTTATACTATGGGTTTTGTTTAAGTAAGGGTGAAAACCTTACAGTTTGAAACCAGATGGGAACCAAATTTGGAGGGGGTCAAGTGTGGGAGTTGAGTGAAGATTTGAAAATGGAGATCAATAAAATAAACACTCAAGAAACTGGTGTCAGTTTAAATACAACAATTCATGGGATTTACTATGCTGAGCTTGAAAATTCCAATGTTTAAATTTCATCTTCACTTAAGGTTTTTCCCTTCATCCCAAGGTGATAGCACCATATAATTTACAAGCATGGATTGGAGTCAAAATTGAGGAAATGAGATTAATATGTTTCAACTGGTGGAAGTTTCTTGAATTTTTCTTGTAGTGAATAGTTTCACTTTCTATTTATTTCTAGTCTAGATCATTATGTTTACACCATAGTCTTTGTGATACTTGAAATTCTTTACTGTATTTTTTGTGTATGAGAGGCATGAGAGTCATAGTTTCAGTGTCTAGTGTACAATTTCTGGCAGTGATAGAGGCTATTTGAGATTGAATTGAGAGGATTACATATCAAAGACCTAGCTATCCCAAGACTCAACATCATCATTTTTTTTAATAGTACTCTCTCTTGTCAATAAAACCACCTGAAAATACTTGCTCAAGCTCTACTGGATTTAAAATTAATTTTGACTGGCTGGTTGGTGCAACAAAAAACTTGGTGCAATACAAACCCCATGGCCTTAAGACACATCAATCCAGGAGATCACACTGCCGCTTTTTCCCTTTTCCACATTATTTTCATTAATTTCACATGCACTCATTTATTTGGTTTCTTTTTTCACCTTCTCTCAACTTAACTTGATTTTTTAATTTTTTCTATGTTATAATTGGCTCAGTTTTTTGATGGTGGGTGGGGATGCAGAGCTGAAGGGTAAGATTATTCCCAAGCTTGCAGGTTTTGTTTTTCTCTTTGACATACATTTTCTTTTCTATTTTTCTTATTTCAACCTAGTTAGAAATTTTCCCATCTAAAGTAGAAACTTCGGCTGGCTATGTCTATTGCCCATATCTTTTGGCCTCTTGGACAGTCTAGTGCTGGGACACTCATTAGTATTATCATTGATATCAATTCCGTTTCCCTATTATTCATGTTTCCTATTATTTTTCTTGCTATGTAACGTATCTTTCATTGTCCTCTTGGTTAGTCCATTCATGGCAAATTCATCAGTCTTTCCTTCTAGCCTGAAATGAAGCATTTGTCGGGGTTTTCTCCATTACGATGCACCTACAACTAATTATTTTTCAACAGATAGAGTAGGTACTACGGTGGCCCTCAGTTATAAGGTACGATTTATTATTTAGCCAACGTCGTTTTAATGGCTTATTTTTAGTCAGTCACTGGAGTGATAATAATAACAAAACGCATGAATTGAAAGGAATCGGTCTAGAATACAATCAATCGGCTCGAGCAGCTCATTGGAATAGAGGATTAGGAAAAATATAGTAAGTGCGCAAAGAGTAGGAATGGTATGCCAGCTTGTTGATGCGAGGGTGCGAGTAGAATTTCTTATAAGTGGAAATTTGGAAAGGCGAATCAAGTTGAGGAGTGGAGGAGTATCGCGCGGATAAAGATAATCAAGAATGAAAACACACTGCGGCAGAATATATCACTTTGTGTTTAGGAACTGGAAGATTCTGTAGTCAGCACCTGAACTCTCTTGATCCGGAGAATTGAAAAATTACATCTATGGTATGATATACTTACGTTTACTGGTGCGGTGAATCTTGAAATTGGGGGTTGTTTTCATCGCCGGTATCGTCAAGGAATACATCGACCATCTCGGTATCATTCATATCGTCAAGGAATACACCGACCATATTGCTTAGAGCGACTACACCAGGACTTAAGCCGGTTTGATTATTGTGATAGTTTGATCGAATTGTTCTTATTTGGAACTCGCCTCGCGAATTGCTGCTGATCCTTGGTGGAGTGCCACGCCCAACGGTAAGGTTCGATTTCATCTCGCTTTCCAAGGTCAAAACCCTTGGGTGACGGGCTCTCGGGTATCCGAACCTCTCTTGAATCATCATTTCCAGATGAGCTTTCTGCTTCTGATGTCGGTCGATGAATGCCGTTCTCCCGTTTTCTGCCGAAGAACTTCGACGATGTCGACGCTTTGTTGGCTTTGTGACAGCCTTTTCGAGGACTTTGTACACTGGAATATTAGATTGCCCAATCCTAAATATCAGGGCTGATGTCGCTGGACACATATTACCAGAAGCAAGGGAATGGATTGAGATTACTGACTAAGTTTCCGGCGCGCTGCTTCTGTCACCCGCAAGACCATTTCTTGTACTTTTTTGGAGTTATGCGGATAATGTGGATGAGTATGGGATTACCAGGGCTACCTGAGTTGACAAAGGATGGACTGGTGAGAAGGTCGAGCTTTGAGATGGGGGGGGGGGGGGTTGGTGATAGCTTTCAGGTAGAGGAAGTCGAAGGATTACCAATATTCGATAAGCGTTGAAGGGAAGGGCAGGAGACGTGATGGATGTGGCAAGTACCAAATAATTATACGGGTGCAGAGGAGACCGCTGAGAGAGTATGTAGCTGGGCTGATAGCACCACAGTTGAGCTTTTGAGTACTTTTACAGTCACTCAGTTAGACTCAGACGCGAACCGGCTGGACTGAGGTCCGTTTGCACAACTCACCGTCTGCATTAGCAACACGCGTTGAGGTTGCATTCTGAAAGGTACAACTTGATGTATTTATACTCCCCTTCGCGACGCGATAAAGCCTAACTCCTGAAGAGCCGGCTCTGGCGCCCCGGATTCAAGGTGAATGCGCCAGCATACAGCACTAAAACCTAAACTTCATTCTAAAAAGATTCATTGGTTTAAGAGCCTATATGTAGCTGCTATATTCCTTACAGTCCCCGAGCCTGTGACAGTGCTTGACCTTCTACGAGGAAGTTTGTGTGCGCCAGGCAAAAATGCAAATCTTTTACACTGTATGTACATGCTCGGACAACGAACAAAAGAACCACAGCTAGACTAGACTGCTGATACGGGGTTCCATAAAGAATAAGAATCCAAATGCTCTTCCCTGGTGTATCCATAAAGAGTAAACATTGAGTACATTGTACCTCTACTCCTACTTGCCAAATGTCGAGTCTAGAGAATATATGTCGTCAAGACCATCGCAGGATATGTACGCGCAATGAGGGCTCTCTTGAGGCCGCAGCGATTAGGGGATTGGGCTTCGAAGATAGGCTTTACAACAATACTTGCTAATGATACATTTTCAAATGATCTTCTCAAGGTGAAATGTTTAACAAATATTCGACACGAGGTAACTTATATTAAGCTACCTCAACGTGCGTTAGTCCTGTAATTCCCAGTTAGTCCATCTATGTATGGGAGGAGCTGATGTAGAATCTTCAACGTGCACCAAAATAGATGCGCCGATGAAAATTAATAACCCACCATCAGAGAGAGTATGTTTTGGGAACGTGTGAGCTGACAGCTTCAAGAGACCTAGGAAATTGTCCTAAACCTCAATCCGGTACGTATATGTAATCAAATCCTCTAGCGCCAATAGAATTTCACTATATTTCTTTTTGAATAACTTGGCAATTTAACAGTATCTAAAACAACTAGTACAACAAACAACAAAATGTAACATGTAGAAAGATGTACAAAAAAATGAATGCAAGCCTGTGGCCACGTGGATGAGTGGGTGGGTGAGTCTAATGAGAAAGAAAACATATCTATAAGAAAAACTACTACTAGTTTCTTTGTGATTCTTCAAAACTTCAGTACCATCGGTTTTATTGTTGTGTAAGAAGAACTATTAGGCCGCATCAAAGCTTGAAAGAATGTACAATAGGCCAGTGGTAAAAGAAATTGATAGCCGGGCCCGCTATAACTACGTAGTCTCTCTTAAAGTATTAAAGTAAGCAAGTGAGTGTATCATTCTTTATAGATCCAAGTGTGTAGAGGCATCACTTATGAAGAATCAGAAATGCCAAATCCTTCAAAGTCCAAAAATCTTTCCTCTTTCGCATGCGCTTTTTTTGCCACACAGACTTCGACCACATACTTGATACTACCTTTGTCTTCAGCTCCTCGTTTCCAGCCATCGAATTGAGTGTCAAGGAGATCGGGGAATCGAGTTTTATTACTGTCCTCATTAGATACAGGAGGTTCATCAGCTAGGTCAGCGCGTGCTTTAGATCGACGGGTCTCGGCGGCTTGAGCCGCTCTTCTTTCGTTCCTCCGAGCCCGTCTGATCACACTTCGTTCTTCTGGAGTTAAGAGACAGATCTGATCGATAAAACTCGAGTTCGCTGGTGGACGACGTGGATGTAAATGTAAATCATCTAGAAGAGTTCGGAGAGAGTGGCCAGAGCCTTTGGAAGAGTGACGAGGTGAGGTGAGTACGATGGCTGGCTTCTCTTGAGGGGCTGTCTCCTTAGGGCTTGACGGTTCACTTGGTGAAGAAACAACGGCGTCGCCTGGTTCGATTCGCAGTTTACCTGTCGGTGGTCTGGCGATTCCTCCTGAGTTTAGTCCGATGGCCGGTTTGGCTCTGGATTTCTTCTTCTTCTTCTTCTGTTTAGCTTTTTCCTTCCGATCCGTCCCACCTGGCCACCTCAAGCTCGGGGGTAATTTTGTTTCTGGTCTCGAAGATGGACCGGTATTGACGATTATCTCAGGTATCTCGACCACCCTAAGCAATTCAAGTTCACAATCTAACTCTCGAGCCATCCGAGCGAGATTCGCTAGACTTTCATCCATCTCGTTACGCGAAAGACCGACGAGGGTTCCGTCATCGAGTACTCCAAGCTCATATAATGCCGTACCACCTCCTTCAAGTAAACGCCATTTTAACTGGGTCTTGAGTTTTTCGAATCGAGTTGGAGTAGGACTCAAGATTTTTAACTAGCGAAGAGCATTCCAAAATCAAGACCAAACAATTCCAATCGAGATAAACAGAGGACCATATGAGCGTTATGATTTGTCTTCTCAACAAGACTTAAAGGGAGCAGGAGAGAAGTTTCCATACTTTGTACTCAATATGACCCAATTCGTCCAATTCAGGTACCAGCTCATCAGGGCAGTTTGGAAGTTTTGGCGCGACTTGAGAGGGTTCATCTTGAGGAGTAGCGCAAACTGAGATGTTTGATTTTCCGGAAGAGGGAAGCCAAGGAGAGGGACGGCGGGGGCTTTCGCTGTCTTCCTCGCCAAACTGGTGCATTGAACGGATAATCAAAGATAAAGTTAGCACTACATAGTAGAATGTAAGTCCATCTCCCACAAGGTGCATGCATAACTCGAGCAGGCGTACCATTTTTGTATCTCTGAGCGAACTTGGAAGAAAGGGTATAGACCTAGGTTAAGGGGTAAAACGTAGAGCCTAACGAGAGAGCGACATGTACGGGATCCAATGAACGCGGGACAGGTTGGGTTACACTCTGTCCTGCATATGTTACGTGGCTATCTCAATTCCTTTTCGTCTTCTTCTAACACTTCCAACTTCCTCCTCTCAGCTCATCACAGAAAACTCTTTGAATTCAACAACCAATTCCAACACAGCCAAGTGGAATCATGTTATGAGACTTCAAAAGTGGTTTGCACTTCTTTTGACTGAATTTAGAGAAGTATGCACGGGGGATCCCCTGCCTGGTGAATCGCCTACAGTGACATTCTAATAGATCCAAATGACTGCCAGTCAATCATTGTCTCAACCTCATTTGGATCTCTGAGTTATCATTGGCTCAACACCATCTATATATCTTCAGCCAAATCATCTGTTCCCTTACTTCTGTTCCCTTACTCCTCTCTCCAAACACACAATAGATACATAGCTTGTCAGCCTGAGTATGTAACTAACTGTGGTTAAGGGTGTTAACTAAGGTAGATTCATGATTTGAAGTGGTTGGTTTGATGGTTAATTGGCCTGTTGGAAGGATTCATTACTCAATCAGTACTTATTAACTGAGAGGCTTGCTGAATTGAAAGTAAATCCAATTAAATACAGAGGTTGTCAGCCTATCTGATGCCAAGGAATATTCCTTCTAGCTACATGTGGTGCAAGGTATGAGGAAAAAGATTTCATAACTCTGGGGATAAAGTTAGCACACTTAATTCCAAAGTAATATATGGAATTAAGGTGTAAAAATAGGAGAAAAAAGGGATAATAATTATATTTAATATAATTAAATCCAGAGGAGCCTGATAAATCAGGGGTGTTTTAATCCCTCTAAGGTATCTTGCATGTGGGCCTGTTGAAACAGGGGTGGTGTAAATCTCAGTATCTGTGTATTTGTATTTTATAATAAGCCACAGTACTTGTTTTGTACTGTTGTTGAATACTTTGCTGTACTTACCTTAATGTATAAAATCCTATTAATATTTTTTCTAGTCCCTAGTAATCTTTATTACATGTGTATCATATGTAATGAAGATACTAGGGCGCTTTTGTTGCCTCTTGTATTATTTTGCTGGCTCTAGAGTCTGTGTGCCACACTGGGATGCCTTACTGGGTCTAATATCCTGCACAGGGGCTTGTACTCCAACATGGGGCAGGCCTTCAGTCACGCGGGTGATTCAAGCTGCGCTGACTGTGGTATGCAGGCTTGGAGTTCTTCACATAGGATTTACACTATCTCCCCTAATTTACACAACACCTCATTTTTGTGACTGAAAATTAGGGTGTTCAAAATTGTGTAAGATTTATTTACATAAAATCATAAACTACAATTTTGGCTGGGAGATGTCATTTTAAGTTTTATGCACGCTGACATCTCCCAGCCAAAATTGCAGTTTACAATTTTATGTAAACACATCTTATGCAATTTTGAACACCCTAAATGAGGATTTAAGCATATGTTTCATTATATACAAGCATACAAGAATACAAGAATACAAGTACCTTTAATCTTGAAAGGTACTTTCTAAATATTTATTCTTGAATTACATAGTCAAGGAGTGAGAATTAGGGGTACTTGTGAGTGAGGTACCCCAGGTTACATTTAGCGTAGAGTCAGAACATAAAACAATATTCTAACTTTTATTTGATATTATATATTTTCTATATGTATTTTTATTTATTAATGTTTTCAAAGCTTGTGACAGGTTGCTCTGCTATAGTAGAAAGCTGACAGAGGTATTAATTATAAGCAACCAAGGAGGTACTCACTTTGTTTTGTGGTTCTAAACTTGTTGAAGGTAAGGTTTTGCCAATCCATACAGGGATTAATATTAATAAATTGTATAGAATCCAGAATTGGGGTGTTGGTTGGTGAAAGGGAACTGGCAAGGTATAACAGATGGTTGTACTGTAATGGTGCTCTAACATTTCGCTGGGGGATAAAAAATCCTTCATAAGCTGTTTATAACTTCCAGACTATATTATCAAGGGGGAACTATGAGTACTTCAAGGACCAGGAAGGTACTTTGGAGCTTCAGGGGGAGAGTTTCAGCTGGCTACTAGATTAAAAATAATGCCTATATAATCAAAGAAAAAATGTAGAAAAATTATTACATATTTGGAATATAGGTAAAAGGATCATGATTACATTCCTATGACCAAAACCAGGCTGAACAATAAATAAAATACAAAAAACAAGTTAGATGAGGAAAGTCATAAAGGATGAGAGAAAAATTGAATGAAAGATAAGAATACAAAAGGAGAAGAGTATTTCTATAGACATGGATGTAGTGTTTTTAGGTTTTTTAGAAGACTTGGAATTAATGAGAGGTGAAGAAGAAGGAAAGGTAAGATTGAAGGGCAAGGAATAGACTAAGAAAGAGAATGATAATAAAATAAGAGAAATAATAACATAAGAAAAATAAAAGAGATTAGAAATTTTCTCATCAAACAAGAATCAGGAAAAAGAAGAACAAGGAATGAGAGATGATTGAATGGATGACAAACAGAAATTTGAGTAGAAATGATGCCATTTGAGTGAAGTTTAAACTTGATCTTGATTGAGTGACAGTGTTTACGCAGGGAAGATGGTAGCAATGAGTGGAATAAGCTGAAAATTGAAGGGATTGGATTTTTGATAATCTTGTCAAGTCTGGTGATTGAAGAGTGATGTTTGTTGTTGTTTTTGAGCTGAATAATTCCAATTGTGCAATCAAATTAGAATCTCAGCTGCAATGAAAACAGCGCACAAAGATCCAGATGTGATAAAACTCAACACTATGGACAACTGACTCAGAAGTAACATTAAATCATGCTCCTTGAATATTTGTGAAAATTAAGAGTGATTAGTTTTAATGGGAGAGAGAGGAAAGGATGTGAATAAACCAAGGTGACATGAATTTAGGGGAAAGGGTGGCAAATCTCAGTTAGGACAAGAGCTGACATTTCTAGTTACTTGATTTAGACTAGTATTAAATGTTGATATAAACACAACATCTGTCCCTGTGTGACATCTCTCTAGACAAAATCTGTCTAGAATTTCTCTCTAGACTCAAAAGAGCTTGGGCTTGATCTGCTTCAAATTTGGTCTTCCTGTTTTGATTCTCACCACACTTAATCCTTTCCCTTTCTCACTCCTCTTGTTGACATCACTTCCTGCTCATTCCTCCCAATGACATCATTCTTCTTACTTATAAGGTCATGTTTTTGCCCTCAAAATTTACAATTATTTCCTTGGGGAACTCACCACCAACATAATCACATATTAAATCATATCAATAACATATTGCTCCTCCAACCTTCAACTTGTCCTATTGCTTGATTGGCAACATCTTTTTGTTGCATTATCACTTTTATTTTTCATCAACCATCCTCTTTGTAATCTAAAATCCGCTTTTTCATCTACAATCCTCTTTGTCATCTACAATCCTCCAGCTTATCCCTTCTATTCAACAAATCCGCCAACTTAAATTTTGCTTTCCTGAACCATACTTTTTTTTCCTCTCCTGTATTTCCTATTTTCCTCATTTCTTTCTGCATCAATTCATTTTATTATTTGCCTTTAGGTATTTTATTGCCCTTTTGTTTACTTATTTGTTCTTATGTTTTTCTCATTAACTTATAAAAACACATTCTTTAGTTTGATAATTCACATTTAAAGGCTATATGAAATTGATCAGGTTGTGTGTGAGAAGGGATTAATTAAAAAAGAAAAATGATTATAATTCTATTTTTAAGACTTCACATAAAGTTGAAATGATTAACACAGCTCTACCACTCAGGGTTCAACTTCTATGACTACAAGGTGTGAGAAGGTTTTACTATCAAACTTACTATCAATTCTTATAAATTTATTATAAACAGCAGTGTTTGCATTCAGATTTAATAAGAGAATAGGTGTAAGTAATAAGAAGAGAAAAAATGTCAATAATATGTAATCTATATCCCTTTCACAGGATTTGCCAGCCTATGTCATGCCAAGGATAGGTAAATCTAGCTACATGTGGTGTAAAGTGTGAAACCCCAATCAAGGATTTCACAACTTTGATTACATAATCAAATTTACAGTATTTACTCTCAGATTCCCCGCTCCCCTTCTAGCTCAGTAGAGACCTCAACCACTTAATTCCTCTACTGAGCTAGGCAAGCAAATCATTTTTCTTTCATTTCTTATCCCTTTCTCCTGTTTCCTTGTTTTAAAGTTTCCTTTTTATCATTCTGATTGAGACATTGTACTACTAGAGAGACCTTGACCACTTATTTCCTCTACTGAGCTAGCTATTTGAAATTCATCTTTGTTATAGGATTTGGTCTCCAGAGTCTCTGCTGTGATTATATTTATAGGCAACAGGACAGAAGTTCTAGGTGAAGGGTTATTCAGAACCCTTACACAAAGATAGATAAAAAAGATTATAATACTCTGGCACAATGAAATTGAAGATAATTCCAAAGTAATTAAGGGAAATGTGCGCAAAACAATATAGGAAAATAGTAATACTTTGTATTAATAAAATTAAAACCTAGAGGGTCCTGATTAATCAGGAGTGTTTTAATCCCTCCAAGGTATCTTTTAAGTCAGCGGATTTAGGTACCTGGAAACACTGGGGCCTGTGAAAAGGTGTGGTTCAAATCCCAGAAAAGCAATGGGGAAGATTCTCAAAAATAGAAGGATTATTACTTCCTAGTAATAATCCAAGAGGGAATTGAGGACTTTCAGGGTAGAAAAAGGAAATCTGTGAGTGATTGGAAATTTTATTTTTCAAGATTGGTGGTAACTGCAGAGTTTATGAGGTTAAAACAGGGCTAAAGAATAACTACTAAGGACCTTCCCTTGCAATATAACAAAAGTAATACTACTTTAGAGTGTGGATAGATGTCTAGTGGGTATTTTAAATCATTATGAGCCTTTTTTGGGCGGTTGAAGAGCTCCTTGAATAGTCCTGGGATCCCTTTGGGGACCCTATGGGTGCCAAGGGCCAACTTTTGTGCGCTTTTGCCAAGTTTTGGCCCACCTTATGAGGCTACAAAGGCTTGAGCCTTGGGTATCAGCCACCAGGCGCAATAAATTAATTATTATATTGATAATTTTTATTATAAGATAATAATATGGCTTTTTGTTATACTTTTCATATTTATGTGTTAATAATTGTAGCTTAATTCTGTGGAATCATACCACAGAATAAAACAACATGTAAATTTATATGGTCTTTACATTTTTTTTGTATGGAAATAATATTTTCATTTTATTTCCAAATTATATTGTGTGTTTCTTTTATCCCCTGTACTCTTTCTTACATATGCAGCATAATTAATGAGGGCACTGGGGTTCTTTTTGTTACTAGTAGTCCTTGCACAGGCCCTTGTGACTGCAAGATGCACTGGGTTGTGCCTGGGCTTGTACAGGGGATTGGCACTTCCAAACTTGGGTGTGCAGGTATAAAAATGGTTTGGGGTTAGATTTAAAGTCTTTGGAAAGGTCTTTAAATTTTTTTCTTGATAGGTTTGAATTTGGAGATGATAATAGAGAATTTGGTTTCCTTGTTGGCCAAGCCAAGCTTTGGAGTCCAACATTTTGGAGATTTAATCCATCTTTTTAATCCATGGAGACCTGAGGACTGAGTCTATTTCCAACAGTTGAGGTTGACATGTTGCTATAATTTCAAAAACTATGGGCGAGAGTATGTATGACTGCAACAGAAGCTACAAATAAGCAAAAGTTTCCAGACCTACACAGCACTTGAAAGTAAGTCACAGGTTAATAAGATTTCTTTAATTTTATGGAGGGAGTTTTGGTCAAAGAAATGAATGTTATGAGTGTTTTAATTGCTTTTAGAAATGAATCTTACAGCTTTTTAAGAAATTTCTTGGAGAGCTAATGGCAAAGAAGAAACAAACAAAAAAACAGGCTACAAAGAGGAAAGAATTCCAGTGGCTGTAACAACACCTCTATTTGTACCTTCAGAAAACAACAAAAAACTCAAGAGGAAACTGTACTATTGGGGAAAAGAATATTGCCAACATGAATGAGAGAAAAGTTTGAAAAGCTTCCAAGAATAATTGGTGAGACAGAATTCTTCTAGAATCACTCTTGAATGAATTCTAAACTTTTTTTGGCTTGTTTAACTTATAATCTCATTCATCTTGTGGATATTAATGAAAACAAAAAATGTGTCAAGTGGTAATCCTGAATTCAGGGAAACTGTGTTGTGGTTATAGTTATGTTCATTTACACATATCCATCCAATGTGTTTGAGTTAAGCTTGAGTCCTATGAACCCCCATATACAATTGGAAGACTTGTCAAGATCCTCAATTAACTGTATCTTTGTCTCCACTATCTGATCCCTTAATTCACTTGAAATCACCCCAAAGGCCGGTAATTCGCCCCCCCCCCCCCCCCCCCCCCCCCCCCCCCCCCCTCAATCTCAGGAAGCTGGGAAGGCTCAGGAGGAGCTAGGTGTAAACTCAAGTGGAGGCTTGTTTTTTTATCTGTTGAGTTTTAACTTTTAGAAATTTAGGCTTGGGAGAGGTGCAATCTTTGGGGAGTCTGATTGGATCAAGGAGCATGATAATTAAATAAATTTTAAGGCTCACAATTGATGAGTTTTTATTTCTCCTTGAGCTCAAGCCAGATTAATTAGACTACCACAAGATTGGCAAACAAGTGGTTGGGTTTGAAAACAATAAAAGAATATGCAGTAAAGCATACAAGTATATTCAGTGACAGAAAATGTGAAACTAGATGACACTTGGGTGAAATAAAACTGCCAAACAGCAGCGTGAAGGAAACAAAACCACTTGTTTGTAGAGTGATTCATACTTGTTGATGGGGGGTTATGATGGTGAATGATGATTGAAACCAGGAAAGAAGTATGAGCAGAAACGTGGACTGGAATTCTGGCATTATCTACTGTCCCTGTATCCATTTCAATGTTCTACCTACTGACCTGTTGAGTTGTTGCAGCTAGGATTAGAACATAAGATGATTTTTTGCTACTATTAGATTTTAAAATACTGCAATAAAGTGAATTGATCTTGATTATTGAGCTATATTCATTTTAAATTCTTCATTCAAAAGTATTATGCATATCACTGTAGTCTCATCTTTTCCGCAACTTGTAATTAGTTGATTAAACTTAGTCAATTGTCTATTTAACCATTCCTTCATTCCATTTTTTATCAGTTCTTTAACCAATCATCCCTTCTGGTCCTCAACTCAATCACAACTTGCTGATCTCATTTGACTACCGTACAGGTTTGTCTTGGCTTGTGTCTAATAGTCTCTACTCCACAAAAGACTATTTGTCTTATATCAAATTCATACAAAATGAAACAACGGTATTGTGATTTCAGCTTAAGTGTTATACAATATTGACTAATTTTTTCTCTCAATTGCATGTTCATCCACCTCCCTTGTATTGATTTTCCTAAAAATAAAAAGGTTCCTAGTTTTGTAGCCATAGGGGGTTTTCTCTCTTGACAAATATTTTGTTTTATTGTTGTTGTCAGCCGTCCAAAATACCTTACGCAAGGGGTGTGGTGATTCAAGTTGTCCAATCAATATAAACTCTAAGGGAGGAGAAGGGACTTGGTATTATGGTATGGACTTATATTTATTTATTAGCATATTTATTATGGTAATGTTTTATATTTATGTATTAGCATATTGTCATCAAGTATGTTTATTTTGTAGTTTCAGATTATTCTAAGAGACTCCTCCCTGGGATGCCGGTGAACCTCTTCTGTCCTCACTCTCTTTATTTGTTTGTCACCGACATCCCAGGTAAGCTCTGTTGTTTTCTTTCTTATGATTTTTCTTTGTTTTCTCTTCTTATTCTCTCTTTATTTGTTTGTCACCGACATCCCAGCATCCCGGAGCATAACACTTGGAAGGATTCTACTAAATTTATAATTTTGAGGGTGACGGGAGGTGGAATCTGGAAAAATCCAAGAATTCTAGAATCTGAAAGTGTAGATCTGGATCAGGAATGGTTTCTAGATCGTCGGGATGACCAGAACTCGTTTGACCAATGTCAAGAACTTGAGCTTATGGCCTTTGGGCTTTGGGAAGTCCCCCCTCCACAATCAGAAGGACTTGTTGAGTTAGGATGTATCGCCACAACAGAGCTAAAACATGAGCCTGCATAGGTTGTTGACGTTGCAGATATGTATTTAGAGATTTGATGCATTGCCATGCCACTACTTAAACATGAACATCACCATATCACAGCAAAACATGTTGGGTGCGTGTGCATAGGAAATCCGACTCAAGCGGGCAAACTGAATGACTTTGATGTAAATAAATTATCCTGCCTAGGTACCTAAATGTTTGTTCTCTGTTGGTGACCAGCTTGAGACAGAGCCAGTTTTACCAGTCGTTTGCATGCAGAATTGAAAATGTAAGAGCTGCTGAGTACTTCCGAGCGGGTAGCTCAAGCCTGGTATATATATTCGCAAAAGACTGACATTATAACTTCCTTTTGAGTTCATCTTCAAAATAGTTTTCTCACTCGAACAAAATTACCAAGCTCATCGTACCTTTATCCAACCAAGGAGATTTTCATTGAAGGATGGGGCTCCGACAACTCCCATCAAGCGTATTCACATTATTTGATGAATATCCGATGATGAAAAGGTACCGAAACAGGCGACTAGCTCCAATCAGTCAGTCGTCTTACAAGTACTCAGCCAGGAGCTTATCAGTAATTGACTCCTAATGAATTTTCTGTGCAGTCCTTTTGATCTCAGTGAGCTCAGGAAAATGTTGTCACTGTTTGTTTCGTAGTCTAGTATTCTGGCTCATGCACCGGCCCGTTGGTTTTCTCCCATAAATATTTCCTTGATAGGTATTGCTTCTCACCGGCCTAGTTATTTTCAACGTCCTGACACAGTAAGCATTTCCAGGTACGCTTCTAGACAACAAATTTTTCTACCTCGCTGAACAGAACATATCCACCTCACTCATTTCTTATTGGGCTAAACGTTAAGAGGGAAATCCCTACGATATCAGTGAGTGGTCTGACAATTGGGTTAAGAAGATTGAAGAGAACCGCCAACACTCTTGTCCAACCTCTCTGAAATCGACAAGAACATTTCTATCGTCACAATTTTTCAACAAAACGGTGTTTCCTAGTGGCGATAATGTCACCTGTCAACCAGCGCCAATGAAGCTCAGCGAAAGCTTTTTCACCGTAATTCCGGTCAAGGACGCCCCACGAGTTTCTGTTAGTTCTCGGGGATACCAATGGACGATTTATGCTGTGATCCCTCCGGGTGGGCCAGCTTCTGGGAACACGACCACAGGCTTCCTTTACTCCGGCGAGAGGTTGAATTGTACCGTCAGTATATGCAGTCTCCTGATCCCAGTCCATCATTTTATCATCCTGATTGCCAATTCAATCAATCTTCATAATTCATTTGACTTCGTACTATCTGGTTGTCCTCCAGAGTGTGTATGCTCACCATACTTATACTTACGAAACTGGAAATTTTAAGTTCAAGTGAGTGTATGCGTACAATCTGTGGCCTACACACACTCACGTGCTACTTTTGTCCGGGCTGGTAGCTCTTGCGCCAGTTGCTTACTGGGTACTGGCTTCACGATAAAGATATGCACAACGTATGATTCTGCTACTCCAAAGTATCTCTCTCTATTATTAGTATCTTTCTCTCCTGCTGCATTGTCCTTGTGAGTTGACCTGTCTGGATTTCTTTCCTGAAGGTTGCCCAAGTTTGCCCGACTTTTTTACAACAACCAGCCTGATCTCGGCTTGTGAGCACATTTTATCATCATCATTTTTAAATGGAGGCCATTTCAATTAAAACTGAGGACCTACGCTATCAACTTCCCGGAACAGTCAAAGACTCAATGAAATCTATCACGATATGACTATCCCCCCTCATTCCCTGCCGCTATCAGCATTCCCGCCGAGGTACAACGAGGAACAACCAGACTTATATCGAAACAATTCAATCGACTGGCATCAAGTTACTCAACTAAGGTCTTGGCTTGGTAATATAAGTTTGATACCGCCATCTGACGACGAATCATCTAAGGAGAAGATTATGGTCAATAACTCCACGGTTGTCAATACATTTTTTGAGGCTTTCAAAGCTACCGATGGAGCGGAGGGGGCATCTGGTTTTGAAATTGACGTCAAGGGTATTGGGGGGATCAAACCCCTCGGCCAAGTATATAATCTGAATGGAATTCCAAATGCATGGGCAACAGTCTTCAACGAGTCACTGTCGATGAACAGTGGCTTGATGGCTGCCGCTAATATGGATCTTAGTGGGACCGATGGAAAACAGATCGGAGTCAACTACTTGTGTACGAACACCACCAAAGAATGGCAAACCGTTCCAAAAGTCGTTTCAGTAACCGTCGGAAGCACATTGGCAGTCTTCTCGGCCTGTTTCTCTCTACTGGTTGCTGTCAGTGAACATTCTGATCTCTTGAAGATTATATTCTTTTGAAGAAAGACTGAATCTTTTTCTCTCTGAACATCCGTATTCATTGATAGATGGCCCGTAGAATGGACAATTTCCAAAGAAAAGATGTCGAAACGCATCAACTGACAAGCAGCCCCACTCAATCAACTCTCAAGTTGGACGACGGTGAAATAGTTCGTCTGGCTACGTGAAGCTATTTATTTTTAGTCATTATCTACTAATTATTCGGTATAGTGAGCGGACATATTTTTCATATAGAAAATAGTCCTAGTTATCTCTCGCTGAAAAGACTTACCTGCTGTTAAGCTTTTGAGCCCACTTCTATTATTTTTGAAATCTTCTTGATTGAGGTAATTTCGACTCTGAAAAATCATCCTACCTTTTATTCGACTTGTATGTGTACTCCTCATAAATTTTTCAAAACATAGACTATCTTGGAAACTTGTCTCAAATCACATTACCAAGATCCAGGTTTTTTACTCACATGAGGGTCTACAGGGGTGGTTGATAAAAAAAAAAGGATAAGCACGGGTTTGTTTTTGGTTGAATTTTCAACAAAGTAGAAGATGAAAAGACATTGTGGTAATTTCTCAACAAAGAAAAAAGAAAGGAAAGTATATAAATATTTAAAAATTCAAAACACATGATTAATTAAGTTATTATTTTTAGCCATTGAACAGGTACGAGCTCCAAGTGATCTAGTATTAAGTATAAACACCCATGGTTACCGCATAGACTGGTAGAATAATCTGCTGGGTTGAGGGTATCCCTGTCAAACTGTGACGATGAAGATTTTGTGTGAAAAGAAAAAAAAAAAGAAAAAAAAACTTTTAGGATCCAATTTGAGATCAATGATAAAAAACAAAAACAAAAGAAGATGAAAGGCAAGGGAAAGAGTGATAAATTGAAATAAAAAAGAGAGTTATCCTGCAGAAGTGATGAATCTGGAGTATGATCTACTGTTGTACTTTTAATTTTCGATATGACTTATTTATTTCTTCAGCTGAGAGATTTAGAAGATTATTGTTCCAGCATTAATCTAGATGAGGTTGGTTGTATTATGTATTTGGTTAAAATTGAGAAATTTTGAGATTTCTAAAAATAGGAAACCGTTCTTCTGACGACCGAAGGAAGGGCGTTCACTCGCTCAGACACTCAAGTCTTCAGTCGTCATCTCAGCCAACGACCATCACCAACTCAGCCAAGAACCAACCAAGAACCAACCCAAAAAACCTCAACCTCCTCAGGACAACTTCCTAAAAACCAACATCACACATTCAAATCTCACACAAAACTTTCAATACACATCTTAACCATGTTCGTCTTCTTCATATCTAAACCTTTACATCTCAGAATTACTAACCATCACCATCTTCTCTCCTCCTCCCATACTAGGCCCGAACCACCAAAGATTACCACATCTTTGGCAGATAGAATCGCACGGCTCAATGCCACTAAGGCTCAATCCATCGAGCGGAACCATGCCCAAGTTCAACAACAGGTTGGCGAGATCAAGTCCAAGATATCAAAGTATGAGGCAACCGGTCAGCACGAAGCACCCTTAATACCCAAAGGCCCCTTCGGTCTCGGTGCCCCCATCACTAAACCCGATCGTGGACTCGACCGGATGAGGATCGCTAGCCTTGGCGTCAGTGGTGGAACTACGTTCTCTATGGACAATCCCAACTCACTCTCAGCTTCCACCGGTTCATCGAGATCAGTCTCACTAGGTAGACAAGATCAAAGGAGACTCTCCAACCTCTCCTCAGATCAACAACCTCCACCATCACCAACCCATCCCCCCTCCGAACTACTACCCACCCCACCTCATGAAACATCGGACCCTCTAAATCAACCTACCAAAGAGGATCATCACTCATCCCAAGAGGCCGCCAATCGATCCTTCGACTCAGCCGAGGCTTACGATGGCATTCTAGAGGGCTACCCCACCACTCCCGCCGAGGAAGACTGTTCACCCATGGTCACCTGTTCAAACTGTTCCCGATCCGTCCAACTCGAACTACTGGGTGAGCACATCTGTCAGCAGTCCAACCCATCCAACAGGACCAAATCCCCCACCGATCAATCCAATCAAGAATCCGAACAACCACCGATCGACGTCCCCGTCGACGCCGTCGAATCCCCTTCACTCGTCATCTCTCAGGAACATGCCCCCGAATCACCCAAGGATCAATCACCACCCTCACCCTCATCCATCTGCTCATCATCCAACCCCACTCACGATCCCAGCATAACAACAAGAACAGCCGCATCAACAAACGCTCATCTATCGCCCACCGTTGCACCCTCCGAACCACTTCGTCCACCCACCCCGGTGATCAAAGAGACAGACGATCAACCGTCATCCAAACTGGGCTCCTCGCCCGAGATCAGTCCGAGTCCTAAGAAGGACCCACGTCTACAAGCTACCAACCGACACAGTGACTCCTCTCACTCTACTAACACCACCCGTCTCAGCACCGGCCCACTCCCTCCCTCATCTTCCTCCGTTGGAAGGCGGAGCTGGTATGACGAAGACGATGATCCTGATTATTATGACTCTGGAAACACCACTGGATTCGTTACGATCGTCAGGTCCAGTAAACGTAGCTAATTCTCTCCTCTCTCTTCCCCCCCCCTCCTCTCTTTCACATCTTATCACATCTTATACATCTCCACAAAAAAAGACGCTTCTTTTTTCACTTTCTCTCTCCCTCTCTCTCCTGGAAAAAGGTTCTTCTTTTTCATCCTTAATTGTTCTCTTCTTCTTCTTCTATGGAAGATCGTCAATCTAAGGGCAAGGTTTTTTGAAGACAAGAAAAAGAAAAGAAAAAAAAACAAGAGTATTCAGTAATAATTTTTCATATCATCCCCAGCTAAACAGACAGCCACATTAAACTCTTTTGTTTTTTTATATCTTTATTGTTGTTATTGAAATCATAGGTCTTGGTTGCACATCTCCTCCCCTCCCCGTCCGCCAGTCCGCCCCCCCTCCCCCCTTTCAGCAGATACATATGTTCTTTCTTTCTTTCTTTTGGATTGTTCATTTGATCATCATCATCATCCTCATCCTCTTCAACCAAAATAAATAAATAAATAAATAAATAGAAACCATCAATCAGTGTCAAGAGAGCTCATTTGAATCAAAAATGTTCTGAAATAAGGTACATATATACTTACAAACAACTTAGTTACTTGCAGCTTTTCTTCAATGATGTATAAAATACAATTGGATTCAGTATCTCACATTAATAGCATGTTCTGTTTCTTCTCGTATTGTTTTCTCCATCTTCTCTGTCTTTGTGATTGATTGTACATTACTTGATATACATCCTTACCTTATATTTACGCTGCTTTTCTTTTCTTTTCTTTTTTTAGTTCAGTTTAGTGTTCTGTTTTTGTGCCTTTTTGAAATACAATTCTGATGATCGGAGTAAGATTCATTTTTGAAGATCAAATATCTTGATCAATAGGGTCCTATTTGTGGTTGTTGTTTGGTCTATAATCCTCTGAATATATGGTTTTTGAGATGGAGAAACTTCTCCAAGGGAAGAAAATATACATTGTGTAGAGAGAGAAGGTGGTATACATTGTATATGTTTTTTTTTTTTTTTTTTTTTTTTTTTATAAGTGTAATTTGGCCTATGGCATTGCACACTATGAATCTAAGTAACAGTTAAAAAGTTGTGAAAAGGTAAACAACCACATTCAGAGACGAGCACAAACAACTAAAGCCTAGTGCTATAGAACAAAACAGTGGTATGAGGTTTCAAGAAGAGAAAGGAAAAGGGAAAAGTAAAAGAGAACAGGAAAAAAGGAAAAAAGGAAAAGGAGAAGATTGAGGAGGCCATAATACAAAAGTTCATCGAGGAAGCATCTCTCGGAATCTATTAGTGTCGATGAGAAATTGTGCTAAAGGCACCTCCGCCTTCCGGATGCCTAATAGACGGTTGAGTTTCTCGGCATTGAATCGAATCTTGAGTTGTTGAAGGCGACTTCTGAGCTTCTTCCGGGGGGATTTTGATGTAGGGCAGAAATTCATCAAGTGCACAACTGTCTCTCTGCCTCCACATGGTGGGCAGAGCGGGTCCACACTCCTATTGATCCGAAAAAGAAACCTTTTGAGTATACAATATCCCGAATCCAGCTGATTGATGAGGGAGCTCAGTGAAATGTGAAGGTTTGAGGGACTTGGCCTTCTTGCATGTAAGTCCTGTAGAGCCATACGTCTAATTTTTACCGAGTTGCCTTTGATGGCCAAAAAAGGGGTAGAGGGGGACTCTACCGCCTCTTTAGCCAAAAGATCAGCCATCTCGTTGCCGGGGATATCCTTGTGGCCCGGGCACCACGTGAAAGTGATCTCTATCACTGGTGGGAAGCTTGCGAGGAGCCTGTCTATCTCTCCAAATAGCCATTGGCCCGGTTTAGGGGCCTTTGGATCCTTGGTCCTAAGTATGACGCCTTGATTGTCAACATAGACAACAACGTGTCAATAGGCAGCCTCTTTGCAAAGCTCCCCGGCCAGATATAAAGCCGCTAGAATTCCCGCCGCTTCACATTTGTGATTCGAGATGATTGCCTGGTTGCCCATTGCAAACACGTAACAGACGTTTCTTGCCATGCAAACGGCCGCCCCCGCACCCCCTTTTTCAGGGTGATGAGAACCATCGCTGAAGATTTCAAGAATCCCTGGGTCAGAAGCATTGGAAGTCAGAGATGACTTAACAGAAAGAATGGCTTCCTCCTTGGATAGTCCCATGTTCGCATATCTCAACACCCTCGACGGAAGTGATTGGAAATCGAATGATAAATTGATTATCTCCGGGTCCATCGCCATCGCTTCGTTGACTCGAGACGAGGCCAACCCGTTCTGGGCTGCATTGGCAAAAGACCTCTGCGAGTCCGCTCTGCTGGATAGAATAAGGTTGCGTATAACATTTTCAGTCTTGTGTATGATTATCTTGCGGAAGTAGAAGGAAAAACTTGATTTTATCACTTCACCAATGAAGCTTGGGGTCGCTAAACGTTTTTCGATAAATTCTTTTGCTGTGGATCTGAAAACGCCTAATGAGAAGATTCCTGATAGCCTATCAATTTTTGTTGCTAACGCTTTCACCTTGCCCTTATTGGGCTCCGTGGCCCATATTGCGGCTCCATACGTAAGCCTGGGAAAAAGAACGGACCGGATCAACTTGACCCTGTTAGTTTCGTCAGCTCCCCAACAAGAGTTGCCGAATATTCTTAGCTGATTTAAGGTCCTGTCCGCCTTCTCTTCCAGAGATTTGAAGTTACAATTGAAGAGCAACTTTTGGTCGAGCCAGATTCCTAACCACCTGACCTCAGACAGCGAAACAAGTTGTTGTGACCCAAAGGGGAGGACACCCTCAGGGGGGCGACCCTTGGTAAACCAAATAAACTGTGCTTTAGCTTGATCAAAGATAGCTCCGTGGGTACGCCCCCACTCGAGTGATCTTATCCCCTCTCTGATCAGCATCTCCCTGGTTCCCTGTGCAGAAGGCGCGGCGACCAAGTGGACAACATCGTCCACGTACCCGATTGAAAATGTGTCTGACTGAGCAGAAAAAGTTTTGTTCAGTAGTGAGTTATTGTAAAGAATGTAAAGTATCACCAAAAGCGGCAACCCCTGCGGTAGGCCAATGTTGATGTTAAATGGTTTTGAAGTATAGTCCCCTAGCCTGATCAAGGTGGACCTTCCCCTGAGAAAATCTGCAATGATCATGATCAGGTACGTAGGACATTTCAAGCTAAAAAGGTAGTGAATCAATCTTGCCAGATGAACTGAAGGGTAGGCCGATTTGACATCCAGAAAGAGACTGGCGACGGTTTTACCCTCCTTCCACTTGGCCCGTACCCAATGCTCAAGAGCGTATAGAGCGTCTTCTGTTCTGGATCCTTTTCGACCCCCGAAGTGGCCCTCAGCCAGAACCCTAGCTTTTTCTGCCCAAGCTGTAAGGCGTCGAGCGATGATAAGTTTGAATAGCTTGCTCATGGAACTGAGGAGCGCGATTGGGCGATACGCTGCCGGGTTGGTATAGTCCGGTTTTCCCTGTTTACGGAGAATAGCGGTCACTGCAACCTTCCATGACGGGGGGAACCTGCTCTGCGTCAATATCTTGTTGTAGAGTGTTACCAAACACTCGGCCAGGAGAGTTGAAAAACACTTAATAAGTTCATTAGCGATTCCGTCGATGCCTGGAGCTTTCTTGGGCCGAATTCGGTGCATGGCACTGAGGATTTCCTCCGTTGTCACTTGAGGGTAGCTTGAGAACCTGCATCCCAGATCCGAACGTGTATCACTGAGGTCAATGTCAATTTTGGATACCGAGGTGCCTTCAAATAAAAGCTTAGCCTGTTCTTCCTTCTCATGGACCAAAATACCGTTCCAATCCTTGAGAGGGAGAACGTCCCCTCCAGACGACCGGTTAGAAAATCGTAACACACGATAGAGATCCCCTTCTTCCGGGTTCTCCAACAGTTGTCGCCAGCTACGTTGCTTTAAAGATTGAACAAGTGTTAGAAAGTACTTGTTCCATTGTTTATAGCAGTCTATGGCTTCAGATGACTTAGCCAAAATCATCCATCGTCGTGCTCTGTTGTGCATACAAATGACTGGATCCAGCGTGGCCTTACACCACCACGGCTTGACTTTGTCGGCATTGACTCGGACTCTTCTGCCCAACGTTTCTTGAACTGATATGGCCGCAGAAGTCAGCGCCTGTACCTGGTCCTCTGGGTCTAACAACTCATTCAGATTATGAGGGGGAAACTTAGCTAGATGCCTGTCCAGGCATTCCTTGCTCAGTTCCTGCCAGTTGGGGAGACTCCATTGATACACCGGGGCCGGTTTCTTGATTGAGAGCTGAATGATCAGTGCTTGATGGTCCGATCCAAAGTTATTATTGGAGACTTCAACACAATTGACAATCTGGGAGCCTAGGAAATTTGTCCAAGTCAAGTCAATGGTGAAACCCTTGCCCTTGGTGGAGAAGAATGTGGGAATATGCTTGGGGGAGGTGACCCAAAAACCAAAGCGAGATAAGAAACTCAGCAGGTTGATGGCCTCCTTGTCCCGCTTCCAAAATCCTGGCGGGTTCCAGTGACAATGATGTAGATTAGAATCCATACAGATGATGGTCGGCATCTGTCTGGAATAGAACTGTGTCAGCCATGTTTGCAATAGTGTTACAGATGGAAATGATGGGGGAGGGTTGTAGAGATTGATTAAAAGAAATGATTTCCCTGGTTCTAGCTTGATTTCTAACGCCACCAAGTTTTGAGATCCTCCTTCAAGGAGCTTGACCGATTGAGATGGGATGGACTTCTTGACGTAGATCACTGTCTTGTGGCGGTTAGACCAGGATGTTGGGGAGTGCTCGTACGCCGTGTAGGGGCGCCATGAGGAATGTTGGGGAGGAGAGAGATCGAACGGGTTGATCCATGGCTCTTGGAGCACCAGGAAATCAAAGGTGAGCGCTGAGTTGAGGATACTTAGAGTGACAGATTTAGATACATGACAGTTTAACTGGATTGAGGAGAGTGAGGAACACAGCTGAGAATTTGGAGATTCCGCGGAGGTGAGATTGCCACGGAGTATGAGAGCGGGGGAGGTGAGATTGGAACATTGGTTACTGGTTTGATTTACGAGGGTTGCGTTGGGTGTATCTATCATGGAGACGAGATGTGGCGCTTTTCTAGCCATGCCTTCTTGTAAGGACATAACCGATCAAAGGGGGTGTGGTCGACTTTTCCAATGCTGGCGACTTTGTTTTTGAGCCCTTCCTTACAAAGGATGCATGATTTCACGCCGCCAAGGCCTTCAGGGCATTTGTTTGTTGAGTGGGAACCTGCACACTTGGCGCAGCGGGCTGCCTCTCGGCACCAACGACCAAAATTCCCCATACGCAAGCATTTGAAGCATTGCGGGGGGCGTGGTTTGAATTTCGCCGTCCGGTGAAAGTCGTAGTTCAAAAAGATACCAGATTTTTCCACTTGATGCGCTAAGTCCTTGTTTGTGAATGCTGAAACAATTGAGCCGGCTTTCTTTGGTGATGGTTCATTGGAACCCATCCAGCGTACTCTTGCCACCTCCAAAGCCTGGAAATTGTTCTTGGACGCCAAAGTAGCCAAATTTGACGGTAGGGTGATGTCAAAGGAACGAGGGATTCCGTGCACCATAACCAAATAAGTGCTGGGCGAGGCTTCAAGGTCAGGGTGGACCTCCTTGGACCACAGGTGTTTGTTCTCGGTAAGCCATTTCTGCTGGCCTCGGTTCTTGATGTAAAAGGAGATGTCACCCGATGGCATGACACTTGCTCCACGGATTGATACGGCTTTGCCATTGACTTTGGCGTCCAACTTGAGCAGGGCTTCATTTGCCTTCTGGACAAGGAAGCCTCGGGGGATGTCTTTCAACGTTTTTTTCATTGGGTCAGAATGAATCACAACGCGCTTGGGTTTCAACGCTGCTAGGTTGGTGTTCGATGGGGGGCGGATAGATGGCATCGAGGCTGGCGCATTCAAAGACGCGACTGCAGCAAAAGACTTCTTGGTGGAGGTTGTGGAGGGCTTTCCGGCTGCCACAGCCCGTTCTAGATTGGCTACACGGTCAACCGTGTTTTCCAAATGTCGAACTAGTCTCTCGGTTTCAGCCAAAAGACAGAGTATGACGTCAACAAGGCCCGCGTTGATTCTGACAGAGCCTGACTTGTCGCGGTTTGCCAGGTTCTTCAGGATCATCTCCAACAAGGTGTAGAGGCCGGTCAAAGGAGGCTCGGCTGCCGGTCGGGGAGGGAGGACAGATCCCGGCTCGTTGCTCATGATGACTTCATCCATTTGCGACATGTTGTCGCGGCTGGTGGGGTCGGGGGGTCGGATGGGGGGGAGCATGACTGCTCCAGAAGGAAGGGAGGGGGAGAGAGCTTTCTGTTAGTGGGGGGAGGGTGGAGGTATTGGGGGGAATTTTGATGTGGCAATGTGTAGACGCAACACGCTTGCGGGTGGTAACTTTTTGGTTGCGGACAGAAAGTTGATTGTATATGTTGTATATTGTATTTCCAAGAAAGCTTGGACAAATCCCAAATTTTCCGACTTTTAATCACCAAAAATCACATATTGCATATGGCCAGTACAAGTAGACTGTACGGCCCTGTACCAAGTCTCCACCAGATTAGTGATACAATACTGTCATGTGGCTAGCACATACAGACAGTAATTCAGTCACCCACCAACTTGGGGTCCCGGGATTAGAAAGACATCTTTCCTCCTCAGTAATTGGAATGGAAGGCCTTTCCCACTTTTATTAGTGCACTCAAATAATCCTCTGATAACAAAGGGTCTTTCATTCATAAAGAGATCCAAGATGTCATCTTTCTACTATAAACCATTGGACCTCAGTACTCCCTCAGCTCAAACTCCTAGCTTGAGCCTGCCATCTACCGTGGTATCAAGCACAACCATTCCAACATCCACCGAAGATTGCCAAGAGGAAACTCCAATTCAAGTAAATCAAACTTTTGATTCTGTTTTTTTCTCTTCCTCAACAATCAGGGCGTTGATAAACACATGCCAACGCCAACCTGCACGCCAATTTTTTTTGGC
The DNA here is from genome assembly GCA_007896445.1 of Puccinia hordei. NCBI lineage: Eukaryota > Fungi > Basidiomycota > Pucciniomycetes > Pucciniales > Pucciniaceae > Puccinia > Puccinia hordei. Next base: position 223,220 of record RDRW01000050.1, read on the forward strand.
GTGTGGGGCCTACACGCCAATTTTTTTTGGCGTGTAGGGTCTACACGCCATTTTTTTTGGCGTGTAGGGTCTACACGCCAAAAAAAAAAAATGGCGTGCGGGTCTCACACGCCCTTTTTTTTTGGAGTGTAGGCCCCGCACGCCAATTTTTTTTGGCGTGCGGGTCCCACACGCCAATTGTTTGGCGTGCGCTCCCACACGCCAATTGTTTGGTGTGTGGGAGCGCACGCCAAACAATTGGCGTGCAGCTCCCCCCTCGCTCACATAATCAAATTGGAGGGCCAATTCAATTACGTGAGCGAGGGGAGGACTTCCTCCTGGCAGGAGGCTGTATAACCTTGTCAGCCGGGAGGACTTCCTCCTGGCCGACAAGGTTGTATAACCTCGTCAACCGGGAGGACTTCCTCCTGGCCAACGAGGTTATACAACCTCACCAGCCAGGAGGAAGTCCTCCCGGCCGGCGAGGCTATACAACCTTGTTGGCCAGGAGGACTTCCTCCTGGCTGACAAGGTTGTATAACCTTGTCAGCCGGGAGGACTTCCTCCCGGCTGATGAGGTTATACAACCGTGTCAGCCAGGAGGAAGTCCTCCTGGCCAACAAGGTTGTATAGCCTTGTCGGCCGGGAGGACTTCCTCCCGGCTGACAAGGTTATACAACCTCGTCAGCCAGGAGGAAGTCCTCCTGGCTGACGAGGTTGTATAGCCTTGCCGGCCCGGCCAGGAGGACTTCCTCCTGGCCGACGAGGTTGTATAACCTCGTCAGCCGGGAGGAAGTCCTCCCGGCCGACAAGGCTATACAACCTCATTGGCCAGGAGGAAGTCCTCCTGGCCGGGCCGGCGAGGCTATACAACCTCGTCGGCCAGGAGGACTTCCTCCTGGCTGATGAGGTTGTATAACCTCATCAGCCGGGAGGGGGCTCGCTCACGTAATCGAATGGGCCCTCCCATTCAATTATATGAGCGGGGGATCCCACATGCCAAACAATTGGCGTGTGGGAGCGCACGCCAAACAATTGGCGTGTGGGCCCTACACGCCAATTTTATTTGGCGTGCGGGGCCCACACGCCAAAAAAAAATGGCGTGTGGGAACCACACGCCATTTTTGGCGTGCGGGTCTCACATGCCCTTTTTTTGTGGCGTGTAGACCCTACACGCCAAGACAAATTGGCGTGTAGGCCCCGCACGCCAAAAAAAAATTGGTGTGCGGGTTGGCGTTGGCGTACGCTGTTGGCGTGCGTCTATCAACGCCCAACAATCCTTATACTTTGCTTACCCAATTTTCATTTTATTGATCACACTATAGGGTGAACCAATGAAAATCCTCATCAGCTTCAAGCTGTTTGTTCCAACCAGGAATAAGAAGAAGGAAAAGGTTTGGATTCCGGTTAACTCTGCAGCTGAGTTCCCTGTGAACATAGTAATTGGGGATACAAACTTTGAACAGTTCCAACAACAGGTTGCTTCTGCTTGTGATCATCACTTCCCTAATACCCAATCAATAATCCTTGAATCACTCAAAAACCCAGCCAAGTCTCTATTATGGTTGGCTAGTATCCCCCGCTGCCCCTATTGGAAGAAAAGTGACAAGATGGAATTGAAGACTGAGGAGGACTACAACAACTGACTTGATACCGCATACAACCTTGGTCAAAAGGCAATTGGATTGAACATCAAGATGGCCAACCCCGCCGATGCCAAGAAAAGTGCATTGAAGGAGGACCTCCTTGCCAAGCAAGAGGCCAGGGCTGCAGCAGCGAAAGAATCTGCTTCAAAGAAGCGTAAGGCCACTACTAGCGATGTCAACAAATCCAATGCCAACACCGGGGACTCTGAATCTGAGACTGATGCCGATGACTTTGACGACATCAACCTCCACATGAAGCAGGTCTACAACACCCATCCAATCAACTGCACTTATGATCGTCATAACCCCGTTTATATTGACCCAACCAACCCCCGCCGGTACATTCTCTTGACAACTGGAGCGGTGCAGGCATGGGCCAAGGATTTGGTAGGCTGGCTTGCTGGTCCCATTATGTTTCAAACCTGATTTGTCTAATAAATTACTTTTTCTTCTTTAACAGATGGATCGGAAGTTGGGGGTTGATCTACAATCACCCCCAAGCTCACTGAAGTATTGGACCTTGAACAATCCCAAACGTTGTCAATCAGAGAAAATCGTGGGCTCTGAATCACTTGGTTTATTATCAGAATTGCTTGAATCCATCCAAGGGAACGGTCCCACTCAAGAGGAGGTGTTTGCTGATGCCCCATCCTCCTCCCCACCAATCCAATCCACAATTTTTGGCATACTTGGAATTTATTGGGGTCCACAACCGAGACCATGTATTTGAAATCCTCACTGCAAACAACCTCACCTCCCACAAACTTTTCAGATCTTCTGGACTGGATCAAAAGGATGTGATGGACTTGGGATTGACTCTGGGCACAGTTACTATGCTGTTTGATAATGTAACAAAGTTTGAGGATCACTTGGCCGCCTAGCCACTCAAAACCTCCTCAGTACTATATTCATTTGTCATATAGAAATTACAGTCTCACCCCCGATACATCAAAATACAAACCCAATATGTTGAGCCACCTTTGTCAACATGATCAGTCCGGAGATTGTTTCCAATCTTCTTTTTTCATTGGAAGGAAATATGATTCAATCATTGTAACAAGATTTGATTGCATCTTTGATCCTAACTCTGTCTGCTTGAGCTTGACCCACACGACTCATTGTAACAAGAGTTGATTGCATCTTTGATCCTAACTCTGTCTGCTTGAGCTTGACCCAAACGACTTGGTACAGCTGGCTCATTACCAATCAATACTGAAAAGATGCTTGGCCAACACATTCATTGCCTCCAGGTGCATCTGGTGTTTTTGGAAGAGGGTAAAAGCTTCCTCAAGCAACAGTGGATACTTGATGAGTTTGATGGACAGCAGCAAACCAGGTCATCCAATCACAAGAGCAACAAGCTGTGGATATTGTGGATTCTTGACTGGGGATGTGTTTTTACTAGACCGGTTCAAGACTGAGTTCAATCAGAGTTATCGATCCTTGGAAACCTTTGGAATATATTGTCTCATCAACTTCTTCCTCATCTTCCTCTTCATTATCCCCAAATCCGGCGGGATCTTCCGCTACAACCTTGCCAAGAACCTCAAACCTATCGCCCACAATAAACTATAATCTGTTCTTCTTTCCTCTCTCAACATGTCTCTTGTGGCTGATTTGCCTTCCTCTTTTACCCCTTATCATCCCTTGTTGTTGTATGCTCAATCGCAATTCCAGCAATATTGCTAACATCAATCTTGCTAAAATTGATCTTGCTAAAATCAATCTTGCTAACATCAATCTCGCTAACATCAATCTCTTGTAACTTATCAATGTAGCCCCTGAATTTGCCATTCTCATATTGGCTCACATTTGGATTTAAAATTAAAAGCTTTGTCACTGAATGCGAAGTAAGAAGAAGGATAAAGACAATAAAATAAAAAACAATGAAAATAAAAGAGGGACAGGGACAAGCTGCAACTGGGGAAGTGTATCCAATTGCTAATTGTTAATTGCAATTGTGTAGCCAATTTATAATTGAAGTAGTGCTGCAGCTATAACATTGGGGGCATGTTGTAGCCACAGTGGCAATACTGATTATGGCAACACTGAGCTGTAATTACATCTGTAAAAGTGGATCAGATCTCTCACTTGGGGTTGGTAGTGTAAGTGAGAGCCTGAGTTCTTTGGAGACAACTCTTCAAAGCTGCAAAGCAGAGCTCAATTGGGTTGAGCTCTGGACAATAGGGGGGGAGGTACATGATGCGTATACCAGCATCATCACAAATTTCCTGAACACGGCGTCTGTCAGCCTTAGAGCTAATACCATTAGCCTACAAGTCTTCCTTACACACATTTTTAGACCAAAACTTAATCATATCTTTTAAAGTTTTGAACATACACTTGTTTTGACTTCATATTCTGTTTCCTCATCATATTTTAGCCCTAGTTACAACTGAGCACTTTCTCTATATCTTACTCCTTCACATAGTAATGAATTACTGGTGAATTTATTCTATATATTGTTACGCCGTGTTTCAGATGCAAGCTGACCACAAGCCTGCACTGCTTATGTCATCAAACTATGAAAATTTTCGAGTCTGAGTATCCTCTACACCCCAGAAGATACAAAGACTCCAGAATACCACACAACAACCACACACTTCAGTAAAAGGACTTCAACCAGTTGAACCCAGCAGCTTCCTCAACAAGATTTTGGAATACTAAGTAAGGCCCTCACTTCTCTGATTACTTCCCAGTCCAACTGTCATTTAATCAACCAGTGAGTCCCTTCTTCTGCAACATCATCAACTCCTCCCAAGTCCTTTATCTCTAGTCTGTCTGTTCTGTCTTATCCTTCCCCCTTTCCCTTTTCCTACTAAGTCACTGGCACACCAATATTGGTATAACTCTATAGGATTAAGTCCTGCTTGATAAAGCTTCTAATAAGACCAGATTAATTGATCACTCCTTGATCTTATCCCCCTGCATTTTTGTTGATTTTATCAGGGAAAATCAACCAGGTTTCCATCTAAGGATCCTTGTGTCAGTTTCTTTTGACCAGAAAAAGATTGGCTGGTGTTCAGTTTCCTTTGACCAGGCTCCTTCTCCCAGTTTCTTTTGAGGAAGAAGAGGCAGACCCTCAGTTGGCTGCTCCCCAGATCATTTAAGATCTTTTCATTACCATTTCATAAAGTGTGTTTATTTTCCCACTAAGTAATTTATTACTTAACTTTCCCCAATCCCTTGTGTTCTGTTGTCACTCAAGAGACAAAGGCTCACAGCGTCTCTTGTGGATCCTTGCATTATCACAGAAAAGTATAGAATTTGGACCCGGGTATGGGTTCATTCAAGGGATCTAATGTTAATATGAATGTGTCAGTAAAGTTTGAGATTTTGGGGGAGATCAAGGGGACATACCAGATCCCACTTCAAGAAGTGCTCAAACTTCTTTGCAGTGAAAGTATCTTCTCACACTGTCAGTGCAAGGAACCCATATAATCCAATTGCAGGGAGAATGCTTAATTGCTTGTGATTTTGGCGAATGATGTGACAGGCTGATGGAGAGCCTTGAGCTGAACGAGAATACGTCCAAAGGAGATTGCAATCACAGATTGCACTTTCATCTGTTTTAAATTCCAAGAAAATCAGTCCCAAAACAAGTATGAGGATGATAATTTAAAGATAAAATAACTGCCATCTGACCTGTGAAGACCAGGAATTCAGCTGGGTAAAATTCTATCCGGCTAACATATTGGAATTTCTTCAGTAGGCACTTCTTCAAATTGAGTGTGTCCGCTTTTTTGAGTGTAATTGATAGCTGGTTGACCAAGTTCTTGTGGACTGCTTGAATACTGAGGAGAACCCCTGTTGAATCATAGAGATTTTCCCGGATTTCGTCCAAAAACAGGCCAGGCTTGTCTTTGAGAAGGAGGACCATGAAATCGGATTCTTCAGATGATAGCATTTTGATGCGGCCTTGCTGCTTGTATGACTGGGGATCTCAAATGACTGATCGGGTTTGCTCGTATAGTTGCCGCCACCGGTTGAGTGATTGCCGAGACACCGTGTAGCCAAGTGTGTTGCAGATGTTGGCTAGACTGAAGCCCTGTAAAGACATTTGGACCACCACAACCTTGATGGCTGGTGGGTAGGATACAAAAACCATTAGGCAGGAGAAAATCAGTTGGTTTTTGGGGGGCAGCAGTGGTGATTGGGACCCAAATATTACCTGTTGCATAACTCCCAGGAGCGATTTGAGGACAACACATGTATGAACAGATCAGGCGCATGAAACCCAAGTAATACATTTTTAATCTATCTCCCAGAGGAGACAAGTATTTTCTGTATTCTTCCAATATTCACATGCAAGTTTCCAAAATGCACAGCCACTTTTTGGCCATATATCCATAACTGTTTTATTTTTTTTGAAAAAATAGTCCAAGATTTCTTGGAAATACAATACATGCTTCTGGTGGGTAAGACAATGTGCACATAAGATAAAACTTTATGCATATTATAATACAACAATACCCATATGCATTCACATAAAAAAGGTGTGCAAGTTGTTGTAGCCCATATATGTAACATGCCATTATGTGCTACAGTTATAGTAATAGGGTAAATCATCACATAATGACTTTCCATAACTATAACATAAACAGTCAAGGATTCTTTCCGCAACCAACATCTCACCACCTTTTTTTCCACCTCCCCAAAATCCACCCTTTTTTCCCCCTTGCACTCAGAATCCTACCCAATCCCTCCCCCACTGGGCCAATGCCCATCTCCCTCCCCCCCTGACCCCCCCGGTTTACCAAACGTTGTGTCGGACGCAATAATGGAAGACACCACGGACCCCGGCAACGCATCAAGTGCCCGAATGCCCCCCAGACCAAATGTGATGCCACCCTCTTCAGCCTTCCTTGCCTACTTGGCTAGCTACATTGACAACCCCCAGAATCATACGCCTGATGGTGCCATACTCATTGACCCAACTTTGCTTGGCGCGATCCAGATGATGATGGATGCTGAATCAACCTGCCTCCACCTGGTGGAAAAGCGGATGGACCAGATGATGAAGCTCACGCACACATATGAAGCGCGCTTTGCAGCCTTGGAGAATGCTTGAATTCATCCAGCGACATCAGCAACCCCACAACCCAAACCAACATACGCTAGAGCCACTGGCCCTGCACCAGCCCCAAAAGCCCCAGCAATAAAGCCCCCCCCCCCCATCAAATAGCTCTTTGTTCCCTCAAGCCAGGCAAGGCTATCATCCATTCAGACCCCAAAGAATCCAAGATCCAGACCGTCCCGCGCGGTTTTCTGGTACAACGCGCAAATGAAGTGCTGATGGAACTCGACGCACAGGTGGAAGGCGAGCAAGTCATTATCCGAGCGGATCAGGTTCTTAAGTCAGGCAATGTCTGCTTCTTCTCAAAGAACAAAGCCCATCAGAAATGGCTGATGGAGAATAAACATCGCTGGTCCAAAGACGTTCATCCCCATCTCGAGGCCTCACCGAGCACCTACTCAGTTAATGCCCATGGGATCCCCAAGACGCTTGATTTGTTAAGCCCGGCCACCATCAGCAAGCTATTGTGCAAAAACAACTTCTCAAACGGCGACCTTGTCCGCGTCAAATGGCTTGCGGACAACTCTGACACCATGAAACAGGCTGGATCTATTTTCCTTGCCTTCAGCAACAAAGATACAGCAGCAAGAGTTGAGAAGACCAGGATTTTCTTGAATTACGACTATCATTGCACGGCCAGGTTCAAACCACGTCCCCCTCAATGCTTCAAGTGTTTGAAAATGGGGCACTTTGGCCAGTGGTGCCAAGAAAAAGCTTGATGCGGCAAGTGTGGTGTGGTGATGATCATGTTACCAAGGACTGTCCCAAGGGGATAGGAGGTATCATGTCATGCATCCTCTGCAAATAAGTTTTGAAAATGAAGATTGAAGGGATTGACTCGGTTGATCATACTCCTTTTAATGTCACCTGCCACTTCAAGAAGAAATGGCTTGCTAAGAAACACTCCTCATCTCAATGATTATTACAACCAATGAAACTCACATTTTACCTTTCTCTCCTCCTCCCCCTCCTTCTCCCATTCCCCCTTCCCCTCTCCCCCCTCCCCCTTTTCCCCCCAATTTACATGTATCTAGTATGCATACGACAGTTTCTGATTTAGGTGCAATGAATTCTTTATTTGAACCCATTGCACCCTTCGCCCAAAAAGACCTGAAAATATTGCAGCTCAACTGCCATGTCTCCAAAGAAATCACGCTAAGTGTTTTACATCAATCTCATGACTTCACCTTCCTTTTATTACAAGAACCGTGGATTAACCCCTTTACCCTCTCCCCTCCCGAGCACCAGGATTGGAGGGGCTTCACAGCTTTTGAACACAAACCGCTCAGCTGGAATGAAAGGCATTGCACGTGTATTTATATCAAAAAGTGGATTCCCTCTGGGGACATTAAGCAGCTAAGTGACTGCGGTCAATTTCTCCTTGGCCTTGACATCACACTCCCCCAGAACGTTGTGAGAACTCCTTTTGGGACGGGTGGCAGTTCTGCGAGGGGGAAATACCAGTAATAATATTTCAAATATGTAAGAAGATATTACAACTGCTACGGGTGGTTTGAAAGACCTGCCCCTCTATGATACTACACAAGAGCTATCACAACAAATTCATTTATTTTATTTGTTGTGGCAAACTAATGATAGAGAAAACTTATGTGTAGCAGTCTCTATCAGACCTAGATCAAACTTGAATTCAGTGGAAATGGGTTTGGTGGAATTTGTATGGGCAATAGAGCCGGGGTGGTTTACAACAGTCTTGAGTCAGATGATGGAAATAAGTCTTAAAGTAAATATCTTTTACGTGTTTTTTATATATATTTTTAATTGAGGTGTAGATAAACTAGTAAAAAGAATTCTTGACGGAACTGATTTTATATGTGAACTATTCAAAGTGTATTTTCCCTCTTCCTTATCCTTCAGTTAAGAGCACAATGGGTTAAAGTCAATTTTACTTGTTAAGAGCACAAATAGTGATACTAGCTACTGGACTACTTATATATCCTCTGAGGTATGAAAGATTTTGATGGGTCACTTGATTGAGATCACACTGTGGGATTTTACTTGGATTTGTGATGAAAACTCTAAATGAGATGTGTGTTCTGCTTAGGATTCCTCCTCTGGCATGCTGAAACTGAGGAGAGAAAACCTCCTCCTTTTATAATAAAACGTGAGGGATTTCTGCTGGTGTGACTGCCATAGAGGTGCTCATGATGGTGGTGGTAAGGGTATCCATGTGGTGGTTGTGGTATCCATGTGGTGGTGGTATCCATTAAATATACTACAAATATGCACTTGAATCTAATTCTATACTATGTAATATCAATATATATTCCTAAAGTCTGAAATAACAGTTTAATCCAGATATCTTTTAAATGAGGGGAGCTAGCCTAGTGGTTCCAGTGAGTGACTAGGGGTTAAATGACCTGTAGAACCTAATTATGCAATAATACATCTAGAAATTTGTCTCATTCTCAATAGTAAACTGTGACTCTATGTGATTTGATGCTTGGAACACATTTGGCACACCACAACGTCTCCCTCCGCTTAATCAATCTTTACAATACCCCCAGGACCTCACCGGCCGTGGAACTTCTGCGGTTATGGCTTCTCAAGCATAACTGCAGACAAGTCCCCACAATTATTGGCATGGACGCCAACCTTCACCACCCGCATTGGAAGCCCCCGGGAATCCAATCCAATCACTTTCAGGCACGGGACCTTTTAGAAATATGCGGCCGAAACGGCTTCTGTGTTTCCTCTCCTAAGCACACTCCAACTTTTTATTCTAATAAGGGTTGGGGTTACACTATTGAATTGACATGGATGAATTTTCTAGCTTCTAGACTTCTCGCCGACTCCACCATCCCCCTGGAGAATCACAGGTCTGACCACCAACCCATTATCACTTGGCTTCACCTACAACACCCTCTGCCTAGGCTCCAAAGAACCACCCCGGCTTGGACCTTGATTAATCCTTCTTCTGTTTGTGCTAAATTTAATCAGCTGACTGATGAATGGTGCCCCCTCCCCATCTGCCCAATTGACCAAAAGATTCAGCTTATCACCGAAATTCTCATAGGTACGCAGGACAGCTTTAGCCGCTTGGTCCAGGACGACCGAAGCAAAGCAAAATCCTGGTGGTGTCAAGACACCCTTGATCCGATTATTGAAACACAAAACTGTTCCCAAAAGTGGTTCATCCTGACCCGTAGTAGTGCTGCGTCTGAGTGCTACTTGGCATGGAGCTCCTACTTCCATGAAACAATCAAAATCCTCAAACGCAACGCCTGGTGGCGCAACCTTGAAGATTTGTCAGACAAGGCTGTCTACAAAGCCCTTTGATTCACCAAGAAGAATACCGCTAGAATGATTGTCCCCTTGAGATGCAGTGATGGGTCGTTCACCGCAGACAAATTGAGACAGGCTGAGTTGCTCTTTGCAGGTACTTCTTGCGTTAATGCCCCAATTGATCTGTCTGACATCCCCCCCAGACCGGATACTTGAATAGTGTGCTTCCCAACAACAAACTTGATGGAAATCCAGTCCGGAATCAAGAAGCTCTCCCCCAAAAAAGCACCGGGAATCAATGGTATTGCCAATGAAGTCATCAAGCTGGCAGCTGAGTCCCTTTCTCCACTTCTGACTGATGTTTTCAATTCACTGCTTGCACAGAGTTACTTCCCTACCGTGTGGAAATGTGCTGTAACAGCCATTATCCCCAAGGCAGGGAAAGAGGATTCACTTCCAGCATAATTGCCTAGGATGAAGTCATCCCAGTTGAACTGGGATGCACTCAACCAATTTAAACTTGGTTGAAATCAACTGATGAAATATAAATCCAAGGGACCCCCCTTGGTTTTATATTTCATTGGTTGAGGTCAACCTACTTTAAATTGGTTGTTTGCATCCTAGTTTAACTGGGATGAACTCAACCTAGGGCATTGATAAACGCACGCCAACGGCGCACACCAATTTTTTTTGGCGTGCGGGGCCCACACGCCATTTTTTTTTGGCGTGTAGGGTCTACACGCCAAAAAAAAAAGGGCGTGTGAGACCCACACGCCAAAAATGGCGTGTGAGACCCACACGCCAAAAATGGCGTGTGAGACCCACACGCCAAAAATGGCGTGTGGTTCCCACACGCCATTTCTTTTTGGCGTGTGGGCCCCGCACGCCAAATAAAATTGGCGTGTGGGCCCCGCACGCCAAACAATTGGCGTGTGGGCCCCGCACGCCAAACAATTGGCGTGCGGGGCCCACACGCCAATTGTTTGGCGTGCGGGCCCCTTGCTCACATAATCGAATGGGAGGGACCATTCAATTACGTGAGCGGGGCCCCTCCCGGCTGACGAGGTTATACAACCTCGTCAGCCAGGAGGACTTCCTCCCGGCTGACGAGGTTATACAACCTTGTCAGCCAGGAGGAAGTCCTCCTGGCCGACAAGGTTGTATAACCTCGTCGGCCGGGAGGACTTCCTCCTGGCCGATGAGGTTATACAACCTCGTCGGCCAGGAGGAAGTCCTCCCGGCCAACGAGGTTGTATAACCTCGTCGGCCAGGAGGACTTCCTCCTGGCTGATACAACCTCGTCAGCCAGGAGGAAGTCCTCCCGGCTGACGAGGCTATACAACCTCGTCGGCCAGGAGGACTTCCTCCTGGCTGACGAGGTTGTATAACCTCGTCAGCCGGGAGGAAGTCCTCCTGGCTGACGAGGTTATACAACCTTGTCAGCCAGGAGGACTTCCTCCTGGCCGACGAGGTTGTATAGCCTCGTCGGCCGGGAGGAAGTCCTCCTGGCCGACGAGGTTGTATAACCTTGTCGGCCGGGAGGACTTCCTCCTGGCCGACGAGGTTGTATAACCTCATTGGCCAGGAGGAAGTCCTCCCGGCCGACAAGGTTACACAACCTCGTCTGCCAGGAGGACTTCCTCCTGGCTGACGAGGTTGTATAACCTCATCAGCCGGGAGGAAGTCCTCCTGGCTGACGAGGTTGTATAACCTCGTCAGCCGGGAGGGGCCCCGCTCACGTAATTGAATGGTCCCTCCCATTCGATTATGTGAGCAAGGGGCCCGCACGCCAAACAATTGGCGTGTGGGCCCCGCACGCCAATTGTTTGGCGTGCGGGGCCCACACGCCAATTGTTTGGCGTGCGGGGCCCACACGCCAACTGGCCGACGAGGTTGTATAGCCTCGTCAGCCGGGAGGACTTCCTCCTGGCTGACGAGGTTGTATCAGCCAGGAGGAAGTCCTCCTGGCCGACGAGGTTGTATAACCTCATCGGCCAGGAGGAAGTCCTCCCGGCCGACGAGGTTATACAACCTTGTCGGCCAGGAGGACTTCCTCCTGGCTGACGAGGTTGTATAACCTCGTCAGCCGGGAGGAAGTCCTCCCCGCTGACAAGGCTATACAGCCTCGTGCCGGGAGGAAGTCCTCCCGGCTGACGAGGTTGTATAACCTCGTCAGCCGGGAGGGGCCCCGCTCACGTAATTGAATGGTCCCTCCCATTCGATTATGTGAGCAAGGGGGCCCACACGCCAATTTTATTTGGCGTGCGGGGCCCACACGCCAAAAAGAAATGGCGTGTGGGAACCACACACCATTTTTGGCGTGTGGGAACCACACGCCATTTTTGGCGTGTGGGAACCACACACCATTTTTGGCGTGTGGGAACCACACGCCATTTTTGGCGTGTGGGTGTCACACGCCCTTTTTTTTTGGCGTGTAGACCCTACACGCCAAAAAAAAATGGTGTGTGGGCCCCGCACGCCAAAAAAAAATGGTGTGTGGGCCCCGCACGCCAAAAAAAATTGGTGTGCGGGTTGGCGTTGGCGTGCGTTTATCAACGCCCCTCAACCTAGGCAATTATGCTGGCAGTGCTTGGTTAGTACCAACAATCCAGGACCGGCAAAGTTGTCCCTCCTTGTATTCTTGATAGTTTGAACCTTTTCTTTTTGTAACTTCTTCGGATGCTTCAGAGGCTTCAATTTGTTTGTCATGAGCATCTTCATCTCCCATTGGCTGATAACAAGTAGGAATATCTGGAACTGGATGATAATAATAAATCAGTTTTTTTTTTGATGAAGAATAAAAAATGTACGTGCAGGAATTGTTTGTCAATAGAAGGTCAACTTGTGGAATGGTTGGCATCTATACAAGCACTCGAGCACTGGTGGATATTGATGTTGATTTTGTGTGTATGGGTGATTGATTGGAGGTGTGTAGAATCACCAGAAATGTTTGTGAAACTTGAAGTGGTGAGCTGCTATGGTGTTTCTATATGTAGAAATCCTATAGAAGCTCAGGGCCAAATTTTCCAGATTCTGTGGCTGTTTAGCAGCCCCAGTGGCGCTGCTAAGTGAGAGTTGTGCTGCTAAACTTAGTATAGCAGTGTGATTTAGCAGCTGCGGTGGAGATGGTCTTATAATAAGTGTATTTAACTCTTGTATTCCTTTCAGCACATGCCACAAGGGTGGAGTAGAGTGCTGTTTGTTGGCAATTTGGAATAATCTCTGCTGGCAGCCCCTCCAAGCTCAACCACAGTTGTTTTACCCGCCCTTGCAGATGGTTTTTGGCTTGAACATCCACCTCTTGAAGATCTGAAACCATTGGGTTTGTCCTGGCCTTGGTCAAAGTTGGAAGAGCTCCGTTTTTTGTGATTGGTAAGGATCATGGCTGCTTTTTTGCAGATTTCCAGGTTGTGGCCCGGTTGTTTGCAGAAGGAGCAGTAAACATTTTGGTTGACAGCGTGCTGATATTTCTTGGGAACTGATGGCACTTGGGATGAGGCTTTAAGGACTTGCTTGGATGCTGTTGCATCCTCAGCTCTAGATTTACTTTGGATATGCTCAGCCTTCAAGGATTGGATGAGCTTAGCAGGATTGAGGTGGGGCTCACTCAGAATTGATGATACACAGGATTACCAGCAGTCCAACGGTAATAAGTTGAGGATTTTAGACAAAAAAATGCACTTTGGGGTCAAGGGGTTAGACAGGGTGATGAGAAAAGTCAGCTGCTTGTACACCTGGTTCATTTCATCCAGAAGAGCCAACATGTCATTGCCTGAAATTCAAAAGATGTTAAGTTATCTCAACCAGTACATCTTTCTGCCCACCAAGGTTTTGAGGTGAGCAGTTTACAGGGAATGCCACAGGCCTTGTGCATCCTGATAAAACTGGCAGCAATAGTGTATGTTTGTGGTATGTATTGTGCGGGATACAACTGCAACAACCACTTGATTGTTGAGGGGCCATTTTTTGTTGGCTGCCAGTGCCTTTGCTTTGGATTTGTCTGGCTTGAGAATGTAGGCTGTGCCTGTGGTCCAGAAGTGGATCAATAGAATATAGGCCCAATTGAGATAATTGGTGTTCATTCCTGGAGGTTTGAGAGGTTTGTTTCCAGTGAGTTTAAGCGCTGGATAGTTGTTGAGATTGTAAGATTGCTCAGACAACATCTTGTAGAGTTTTTGTCTATTTGATCATTTGGAATGATGGTATGCTTTTTCAAAAGCATATAACTTTTTTTTTGATTGTTGCAATATGGTCTACTGGTGCTCATAACCAGTTGTAGTGAACTAGGTCCAAGGGGACAGAACACAGAAAGAATGATTCATTGCATCAGATAAAAGAGAAATATAAGAGAAACAACTGGAACACTAACCTAGGTCCAAGGTGACAGAAGAGAGCTTCTGTGTCTGCTACCTTGGCCTAGTCTACATACTTGCTTGAGTGTCACAGATTGTGACATGATAGATGAAACTAAGACAGGGATAAAAGCAGATAAAAAGAGAGAGAAAAGAACACCTCAACAATTGAAGTGCACTCCTATGTGCTTGGTTCTTTCATGGAATACACACCAGGAAAAAACAATGATCACTTGATGGCAAATGACATTTGGGCAACTTCACTCATCTATCCTCCATCTATCCACTGCTACTCCTTGAATTAATTTAAAACACAATTGGTTATTCATTTACCTTGCACAACCAGAGGCTGTGCCTTTTCATAACAGCTCTTGCTTCCTTCTGTGCATGTGAGTGTTGGGTAGCTGCTCAGTGCTGCTCATATTTGATTGAAATAGGTAGGTAGCTCAGTGGAAAATTCATTCCCACCCTCATTTATTTTACAGTCATGTCTGAGCTGCGCCAGATTGAACACTGAACTGCACCAAACTGAACACTGAGCTACACTAGGGTTAATACTGAGCTAACAGAGTGAAAACTAAGCTTCCCCAGGGGGAATATTGAGCTATTCTGGAGTGAACACTTATAAGCTGTGCCAGACTGAACACTAATCTGTGCCAGAGTTTGCACTTAGCTTTTATATAGTGACTCCTGAGCTCAGCCAGGGAAAACTGATGAGCAACAGAAAAAAAATGAAACCAGTGAAAACTGAGCAGAATCAGTGAAACTGAGCAGAATCAGTGAAAAATGAGCAGAATTAGTGAAACTGAGCAGAATCAATGAAAAATGGGTGGAATCAGTAAAAAATGAGCAGAATCAGTAAAAATGAGCAGAATCAGTTAAAAATGAGCAGGATGTGGAAGATGCACAGAATCAGTCAAAACTGAGCAGAATCAGTGTAAACTGAGCAGAATCAGTGTAAACTGAGCAGAATCAGTTTAAACTGAGTAGAATCAGTGGAAACTGAGTAGAATCAGTGGAAACTGAGTAGAATTGGTGGAAACTGAGCAGAATCAGTGGAAATTGAGCAGAATCAGTGTGAACTGAGCTGAATCAGTGAAGTGTGATCTGGGCCAGTGGAAAAGGAGCTATTAAATTAAACCACCAGTGAGAATACAATATACAGGAAGAGTAGGATTGGATCTGCTTTGGAGCTGCAACCAAAGTTGCAGAATGTCACTTTCATCAAGTGAGCATTTTTTTTTCCTGGTGAGGGTTTACTAATTGAATTTCTCCCTGATTATCCAACCAGACCAAATTTTTATTGGGTACCATGGAATGGAAATCAAATTTTAGTTTCCAAAGCCGCTGCACCTCTTGAGAGGCTGAGAGATAATCCCAATATTCAGCTTTGGTGGAAGGTGAGCTGGGTCCTACTAGTTTTTTGCTTTGCCAAGATGCAAGCCCACTACCACATAAAAAGCTGTATCCACTTATTGATAAGCTTTGTTCATTTTCCACCTAGCTTGAGTCAACACAGCCAATTATTTTGTGGCCACTGTTGGGTTGGTATAAGGTCCCCCAATCTTGCAACCCCTTAAGATAACAAACAACCCGTTTAAAAGCACTCCAGTGTGAATCATTTGGGTTTTCAAGAAATTGCAAAAAAATTCCAACTACGTAGGTGATGTCCATTCTGGTACACTGTGATAGATAGTTTAAGCATCCAATTTCTGATCTGTAGTCAAGGCCCCTTTTCTTGAATTCTTTACTTTCTTCCTGGGTAGCTTTGACCAATTTTATGTTGGACTGCATTGGCATTCTGGTTACCTTACCATCTTCAAGCCTATATTCTTCAATGAGGTTCTTGATACAATGTGTTTGATTTATGAACATCTTATTGTTGGTGAGGTAATCAATCTTCATTCCAAGTATGTGCTGGGCTGTTCCTAGATCTTTTATCTTGAAATCTTTCCAGAGGTTGCTGATTAGTTTGTCTGTGTTTTCCCCAACTAGGATCAGATTATCTACCCAGGCAAAGGCTAAATCCCCTTGATTGGATATGAAACGACACAGGTCCATGTTGCTAATCCAATACCCATGTCCAAACCAATGAGCCGTTGTAGCATACCAACCTCTTGCTGCCTGCTTTAACCCATATAAAGTCATTTTTAATTTGGTAACAAATTCACTCGGTTGGCTGATCAGGGATACTAATACACATCAAACTAAATAGAATAAACAAATACAGAAAGGAGATAAACTTGGATATTTGTACAAGGAAGAAAGATAGGTACATGAATAAAATAAATCACAAGTCAATGACTTGTGGGAATAATGCATTCTGACATATGAGTGTATTTATTATTGCCAGGATTCCTTCATTGCATAAATTGAAAGGAGAGCATCAGAAGCACCCACAATTAACTTCAGTTAAGGAATTTACCATTTTCCTGCAGGGCGCAGGGCTAGGGCAACTGGGAACTGGCTCTGCATAAACTCTTGTGCAGCTTTGTCTGACAACTATATAAGGGGATGAAGATCCGCACTTTGGGGATACTCTAGTTTCTCCCAAAAGGGTGTTGTTGCATTTGATTTAGATGTAGAGGAAACAAAAAATTAAGCATGACATATGATCACGTTAACATTGGATACAAGCCTCTTCCACACTTTGTACGTTTGACGGAGAGGCTGTACAAGCTCGTGATAAACACAAGTCTGGCTTGAAAAGCAGTCAGGTGGATCTCCCACTCTGTTTTTCCGGATAGGCTTGTGGATTGATGAATCTAATCCACTCTTCCGTTTGACGATCTGGCTTACTAATTCGCATTAGGTCTGGTTCCGCATTTTTCAATTCGTTCAAGGCATTAGCTATCTTGGGGGTGAGGCAACCAATATCTTCCAGACCATGAATTTGCATCAACACTCGTTCCGGATCGTCTTGCCTTGGCACCTTTTGTTTCTTTGGGATATCTCCGCAGAAGTTGAACAGGATAACCAGGTAAGGGTTCTTGATACCCTTGAGTTCAGCTTTTTTGGTTGTCGACTGGTTACTTTTGGTCCACTTGATACTACCTTGATGGTTTTCGACTTGAATACCACAAAAAGAGACATTCTTTGTGTCGAGACTAGCGGAATTAGAGGTTTGTGAATTTGATTTGAGATAGATTGGAAATAGTTGATCGAAGGCTGGCTGTCCTGGCTCGCATTGGACAGCAACCCCTCTGTGCAAGTACTCCAGGAAATTGTCGGCATTGGGCGTGTATTTGATCAGAATAAGATGGTTGAAGAATATTATCCCTTCATTGAACAGCTTGTTTTTAATTTTAAGATCGCCTGGTGTTGAGCCAAGGTCTATTTCATCGGCTTCCTTCCCGGTTAGCACTTCGAGGAAATCTTTCAGTCGAACCGGATGTCCATACGGAATCAACTTCTCCTCGGCAAGAGAAGAGAACAAATTGGGTTGGCCACTCGAATCCTTTTTGTCTGGCAGCCTTTTCAGTTTTTTAGACGAGATCGAATCCTTCGTATCTGACGGCTTCTTCTCTTTGGTGGACACAACAGGTTTCTTGTTATCTAACATCTCCATCGTTTGATTCATTGCACGTATTAATATCATATTCGTGGCCAGTTCCCCGGCGTCTTTAATAGTAACTAGTCCTTGCAGCACTGCAAGCGTCAAGCCATTGATACACTCGACCCATTTTGCATCATCTGATGCTAGATAACAGTGAGCCGCGGTCGCATAGACAAGTTGTGATGGGTATTGACAAATTACCTGGTATCGAGCGGGGCTGATGTACATGCAGTGCGCTGCATGATTAGAAAGCAGCTCAGCGTTGAGATCCCAAGCCGTGTACAATTGTGGCTGTATTAACGGGCCGAGTAACGCAAAGACTTGTGATCGGGACATAGGAGAGCGTTGCTTGGTGAAAAGCAGTTTCTTCTGCGCAATCATCATGATTTGACTGATAGCAGGTCCAGTTCCTATACATATTTCCGCTTCCCGAAAGTATAGACCATAGAAAGGAGTACCGTAACTCAGGAGGCGAGCGGGTGATAGGAATTCGTCCCAAGTTTTGGGCTTAGATGCGAACAAGTCAAGCGTTGGAAGCTGATATATCGGCGCGAATAGATCCTTACCTAGATCGTGTAGCCTTACGCTAGGGTCGTACTCTACTGACGGGCAGAAATTGGCCACACGCGGGCTGGTGTCGGTGAAGAGAGCAAAGAATCCATGCCGCGAGGGTATTTGTGATAGAACCCGACGGAGATGACGGAAAGGTGACACTTCATATTCGCCTGTTATTACAAGCATGTTCCTGGCCTCGTCAACCGCCAATATTATCTTGAGGCGGTCGTCTAGAGTTTTGCGCAAATCTGAGTAGCGACTTACAGCCACCTTGAGAGTTGGGAGTTTTTTTAGCGAGTCTATTTTTGCCTCGACCTCGGCAGCAAATTTTCCAGTGTCGTGCTTTCCATCTATTGGAAAACTGTGCCAATACCAGGCAGTCACTTGACCTTCTTGGTCCAGGTGGGCGACCTCTTCACGCGAAAAGTAGTCAACCACTGCCTGAAGGATGGCAACTAAAAGGATTGTATAATGTAGCTGCAGGTTCTCGGGACGGGGTTCAGGGAGCAGGTAGTTGGCAAGTTTCGATCGAGATGGGAGCCCGGTGGAGCTCTCCGATCGGAGACAAATATATACGACAGGGACTTTCTTTGCTAACTCCATGATAAGGC
Source organism: Puccinia hordei (assembly GCA_007896445.1). Classification (NCBI taxonomy): domain Eukaryota; kingdom Fungi; phylum Basidiomycota; class Pucciniomycetes; order Pucciniales; family Pucciniaceae; genus Puccinia; species Puccinia hordei. The sequence continues at coordinate 242,239 of RDRW01000050.1, forward strand.
GCGTTTTACCGCTCATTGAAGGGCCGATGATAGCCGTATAAGGAGCCTTGTAGGCATCCGGGGACCATTCCGTGGCATTTTCTCGCAGGGTTTCTAGGATCGGTTCCAGGATAGTATCAGACTTCAAGTACTGCAATTGGAAACCTCGCTGGGTGCATTCAGCAGACCAGTCATAGTCCAGGCGCTCGTTTGGACGATCCTTGCGTTTCCTGGCTGGAGGAATTGGGCCTTCAAGTGCGTCATACATTTCATCCAGAGAGATCTCAAGACACTCCTTTGGGTACCGCAGATTGTAAGCAAGTCTAATGAGTTCCTCAAGTGTATCTGGGTGGGTTTTTTCAATAGCGTTTGCAATCCTCGGAGACCCTGACAATAGGCTACACCATGCTAAGCGGAACATTGGGACTGCAGCATGACGTTCGATAATCCCTTCCAGCTGCTCATTAAATTCTTGTATTTCTTTCAATTTTGAGTCATAACATTTGAAACTTCAGCCAATGATGGAGGGGGAAGCCGCGAAATGGATGAAAGAATTCACATGCATCCACAAAAGTCGGCAAACGTTGAGAATATCCTGTCCGCAATGTCTTCGTTGATGTATGGACTTAATTTGGCAAACCGGGTGCGTTTGGCAGTAAGTTCGGGGGAATCAGTCATAGTCACAGACCTTGGCGGGCTGAATAAAATTCCACAATCGCAGTCTATTGTAATATTTGGGAAAGCAGATTATAGATGTGGGTGACTGTTTGGCAGAGATTTCTGAGCCAAGAGACCAGAGGACCTATTCACCTCCAGCGAGACGTTGTGGGTGAGGAGAAAGGTTGCGGGTGAGGAGAAAGAGCCAAAGTACGACACCTTGTGTTTGCCGGGCTCGCAGGTAGGAATGATGTATCACGAGTTTGCGAAACTCGTTCTTTTCCTTTCCTGGTGAACAGAGGAAACCCCCTGAGCTTGCGGGCCCTTGTACTCTTGCCAAAATTCAATCAGTGCTCACCTTATGAAGTTTATAGAGTTGATTCTTTTCCTGAGGCCAAGGTGATATACTTGCTTGATTGTTGAAGTGTTGGTTATCCTTGCCGGTATTTTATGCCATGAGTTCAAGGATTGTTCTTTTCCTCTTTGAAGTAAAAGAGAGGGGACGTGTCTCTATCAGCTTCCGATTTCACCTATTGCCTTCAAAACTGGATCACCTTGGGCTTCTGGTGTTCTGACGAGATCGAGGTTTCTGGGCTGCACTTGAGACGTTGTGGCAGATGGTATTCGAGTGAGAATTCCCCTAAGTATGGTGTAGTGTTTGCTTAACACATGGGACGGACTAGCACGCTGCGGCGTGCCACCCAGGCATTGCGGTAGGGATTTGAGTTGTCGAGGGCCAAAATCACTTGAAAAATATTTATTTATTTAGTTGAAAAATTGGTTATTTTAGCCTACGTGATGGCACACAGTACCAATTCCTTCTCCCCCTTCAACACTGTAGACTGAATTGATTTATTTATTTAGGATGGAACCAGAGATCCATACTCTTTATCAAGATGAGACTGAGGTTCAATCTCCAGCATTTTCTTGATGAGAGGGAATCTCCAATGCTGTGTGTTTCAAATCCAGAAGGAATTAGCACCAGATTGCAAAAGGAACCTGTAAGTTTTATCCAAATAATCAAAGAGAATGAATCTCAAACTTGGGTCTGTTGTGTGTAATCCAGTGAGATGAGATGTGGAAGAAATGTGCTGTGGATAATAGTTTAATTGACAAACCTACCCTCTGTACCCAAATTCAAGTTCAACCTCTCAATGTGAATCTCAGATCAACCTTCAACTCAACCAATTCTCAAGAAATCAAATTCAGAGTAATTGGGAAAAAGCAAGAAATAAGCCACAATAGGTAAACATCAACATCACTCAATCCATTTAACATTGATCACTCACATCAATTCACATCAAAAAAAATTAGATCCAGCTTTGGAGGATTAAATCAGTTCAGGAGGAGAATCCAATCAATCAACTAACATCTTAAAATAGTTTGTTTTTTGTCATTTCATGTTTGTTTTATTGGTTTCATTCTATTCTTATATACTGAATCTTGTCAATGTTTAGTCTGTTGTTTAGTTGTTGGAATTTCATGGCTCATTTCTCTCCTTTGTTTTTTTTCCCATCTGTCACTCATTCACTTCCTTCCAGATGAATATGCATGTCACCTTCTGTCCCACATTCTGATCCCAAAGATGTAGTACATATAAACCCTCAAAACACATAGCAATATAATCATCTGTTCTCTGTGCCATTTCCCTGAGACCATCATCCAGTCTCTTGTAGTGAGTAGCTTTTTTCCTCTCACACGCTAGCAGTCTTAGCCCCTTAGAGGGCCTCTTTGTCTTGTTCCCATCCTCTGAGCTTTCTTCCTCAAGGACTTCTTCCCAAACTTGTTCCCCAAAGGTTCAAAGCTTCTTTATTAGTGTTGTTCTTTTTCGAAATTGTTGTGATTGGGTTGGGTTTGGTGATATTGTTGTTGTTTTTGGTTGTTGTTTTTGATTCTCATGTGTGTTCCTTTATTTTTTTATGTTTTAGTTCTACTACTTGGCTGTGAATTAAAATCCTGGATAAAGAGAAGATTATATTTTTCACATCACAGAGACACTACTAACTAGTGGCTTCACAAGCTCAAAGGTTGACTTGAGGGAAAGTAGAAAGTGAGTAGTTCTCTTTGCAAGTATCAAGAGAAATACTAATTATTTTTTGACAACTTTATTGTGTCATGCCAACAGTAGGCCTGCTACGCTAACATTAGCTTTAGCATAGTGTAGTGTTAGCTTTGTTAGGTAGGCTAAAAAGAATTTGATGTTGGCTTGATATTTGGGCAGCTAACAGTGAAAAAAATCATTAACAGAACAAATAGCGGTTAGCATAGTGTTAGTACCAATGAAAAAACCAAAAATGCTACACCAGGAAAAAACAATAATAAATTGATGACAAGTGACATTCTGAAACTTTGGTTGCAGCTCCAAAGCAACTCCTATCCTACTCTTCCTGTATATTTGATGCCACTGGAAGCAGAACTAAATATCTTATTTTCATACTTCCACAGCTCATTGTTTACTGTTTATGCTTGGCTTTCAACATTTCTGCTCAGTGTCCAGAGTTTATGCTCACTTTTCACAGTTTATGCTCAATTTTCACAGTTGATGCTCAATTATCACACTTTATGCTCAATTTTCACTATTTATGCTCAGTTTTCACTTTCTCTGCTCAGTTTTCACTTTTGCTGCCCAGTGTGCACTGATTCTGCTCAATTTTATTATGCAGGTTTTAACTGACACAAATCAGTCTTCAGTAGTGCTGATAAGTGTGTTCCAGCAAATCTCAATGCTCACTTGTGCAGCTCAGTGTTTGTTATGGCAAAGCTAAGATTTCACTCTTTCAAAAATCCATGTTCATCCTGGAAAATTGTATTGTTCACTCCACATAAAAAGCTATATATTCACACTGCAGAAGCTTGGCGTTGACTTGGGTACACCTCAGTGTCCATTCTAGAACAGCTCATTTTTAACTTGAGTGCTGCACATTCTTCCACATTTCAAAGCTTAGCTACAGCTTTTGGGAAGAAGAAAGAAAAACTAAGAAGGATGGGAATGTGGGCTCTCCTGAAATATCTACCTGGTAGACTAAAATCTGAGAAGTGCTGAGAATTTCTGAGGAGGTATGCTACATTGATATGTGTTCAGAGCAGAATGAGCTTTGATAAGCAGGCACAAATTCTGTGTGAGTAAGGTAGCAGTATGCATATATAATATTTCTATACATCAATCTCAGGTGTATCAGTGGATAGATGCAGGATATATTACAGAGGTTGTGCAAATTTCACTTTCTATAAAGTGATTTTTTTTCCTGGTGCTACAGACACCTCCTGTTAGCTGATATTTAGCAGTATTAGCTTGAAAAAAAGCTACAATAACTGTTAGTTTAGTGCTCTTATCAGCCAAGCTTACACTAACTGTTAGTGTGGCTCTCTTATCATTTACACTAATTGTTAGTATAGTGCTCTTATCAGCTGCCCTAAAAGGTATTGTAGCACTATTATAGGCTACACTGACTGTTGGCGTAGTTCTTCTCACTACTCTAACTTTTATCCTAGTGCTCTTCTCACTACACTAACTGTTAGTGTAGCAATCTTCTCAGCAATTATTAATGTCAGTGTAGCACTCTTCTTGGCTATGATCACTGTTAGCATAGCACTCCTCTCAGCTACATTGCTCAATGTTATAGACCAGAAGAACCTTTCATAAATCAATATTGAAGAGTAAAAGAAACAGAAAAACCCAGTCCAGGGAATCAGGATAATATTAAGTTGGTCAGATTTTAATCATTGCCAAAGCTTTTGTATATACATATATCCAATTTTTTTCTTGTTCCATATCCATCAAACAGAAACAAAGAAAAAATATTGAGACCAATGAATAAGAGCAATAAGGAGAAAAAATCACTTATTTTCAGTTTGTTTGTTTTTTTAAGAAAAATCAGTTTAGCTATTAAAATTGCCTTGTGATTTTTAGAAATTTACAGCAACCTTTATACCATCTTCAAACCACATATGACTACTAAAACACCTTTCAATTTTATATTGCTTCAAGCTTGCTTGGCCACCTTAGTAAAAATTGGCAGCAAAGGAAAATTTATGCTCTGCAGTAAGCCTTTCCCAGGAGAGGTGTGTGACCCGCAAACCCCTCCTGGGAAGGGTGTGCAACTCAACACCCTCTTCCTATACATTTAGGAAGGGTGTACAGCCCCAGTCAACAAGGTTGTATAACCTCTTTGACCAGAGGTATTTTCTCTGGTTGACAAGGGTGTATGCCCTCCACAACTACAGGGACTTCCTCCAGTTGAGGTGTGCAAACCACACCCCTTCCTATACACATAAGAAGGGCATGTAAACCTGCACAATCTTCCTATATTTATAGGTTGGGTGTGTGGGGCTGCACAGCACACCCTTCCCATATGTATAGGAATGGTGTGTGTAGTTGCATGCTCTTCCCAGGCGGGGTGTGCAGGTCACACACCAATCCTGGAAAAGCTGTGCAGCCAGGGGTGTGCATTTATCAAACCCCCTCTCCAGAAAAATATGATGCTGAGCTGTCCAAGTAGTCCTTTGCTTTTCAGCCTTAGAGTCATCAAATCCAACAAAAATTCTGCCTTGATACCATTTTCCCTGCATTTAATTAAAAACTGATTGATATCTTTTTATCCTTAGACTTCACCTTTTTTTTTGAACATGTATTCTGTTTACTCGTGCACTTTTAACCATAGTGTTCACTGAACAATTTTTAATTACTCAAATCCTTCACAGAGTAATTTAATAATAAATTCTACACTACAGATGGCCAGGAAATTGATACATAGCCAGCCACCCACATCTACATGTAAGATTAGATAAGCAAACCTTTAAAAATTTTGAAGTGGATACACAGAATTCAGACACCCAGAACCACAACACCAGATCAACAAGGATTCACCAAGTTAAATCTCACCACTCTGACCAACCAAAGGCCTCTTTCACCCAGTTTCTCAAGTATTTTCAGTCATTCCCCTTTTCCTCTCTCAGTTTCTCTTCTCTGTCCAAACCCTTTTCCCCTTCCATTATCATCACTCTTCATTAGCAATCAGGGATTGATCATCATATCAGATCCATCAGGAATCTCTCTAAGATCCTTAAGTTCTTGATCATATCATGTTTCTGTGAGTTTGTGTTGAAACAAACCACAAATTTTTCCCTCTGAAGAACCTTGAATATTCAGCTTGATTGTAGTCTAAAAAACTGGACTGATTGGACTCTGTCTTCTCATTTTCCTTCCTAGTTTCTATTGTGAGAAGAGGCTGTTGCATTTTCCAAAGAATCTGGAAAAGCTTAACCAAATTTTCCAGGTTGATTTTGTGTATCTTTTAGATCACTCTGAAAATCATACACCAAGATAAACAGAACTTCCTCTATTTTGCTCTTTTGTCCTTATTAGTTGTTTTTATTTATCCCTTGAAACAAAACTCTTTCCCCCCATCTTTGTGTCCTTTTGTCAAGAGACCTAGGCTAAGATCCTGCATTCCCAAAAAAAATCACAAAAAGAGTAATTTATTTTCATTTTCAGCCAGAAAATTTGAGTACAATGGAACTTGCCAAATAAGTCCTCAATATTTGCATCTAGATCAAGTGTTGGACAATTATGTTTTGGAACCACTTGATTTTACTTCCTACTGTGCACTTGTTCATTTGAAACCATTTCATATAGTATGGAATTTGCCTGATTCAATAACATCCATAAAATTGTTCAAGGCCATGAGGGTGACGGCAAACCAGTGCTGCAGTCAGATAGGTTCTTGACTTGGGTAAGAAGAGGAGCGGATTCAAAAGTTACTGCATTGTTTTACAAGTACAACATCAAGATGCTCCAATATACACCCATGTTTCAATGTGGAATCAACAATAGAACAGTGTTTGGGAAGTCTCTTGAATGATTGGGTGCACACATCAGTAGCTGTTTCAGTTTAATGAGGCGGTTCATAAAGGTTTGAGGTGCATATAAGGAAGTTAAGGCCATGTGCCACTCAATTTCTACACCACGGAAACAGAAAAACATCTCAAAATATTTTTCCATTGACTCACTAGCAACATTGCAAGGATTGAGTCAGAAAAACCAATTTATAATATTTTTTAAAATGTTGTCACCACCACTTGGGTTTGTTTCAAGAATGTTATCTGAGCCATTTCACAACATTACACTTAGCCAATTTGGTTGGCACATGCCTTGTAAACCAAAATGGTTGGGAAATTGGTTCTGAAAACCAGTGAAATTGGTGGCAGAAACCAATTCTGTTTGCTAAAAGGTTCCTAAATCCAAATTGGTTGGGAAATAATATTCCTGCAGCCAGATTTGGTTACAGGAACTTTTTGAGAAACCATTTCTGTTTTCAGATTGGTTGACTCAGTATACAGAAAGGCACCAGGTGCCACAGCAAACAGAAGCAAAAATAATAATATCAATTCTCAGGCATTGAATTTGAAGGCATGGGTTCATCCAATTTAATGAATTCCCAAGTGATTAAGGGAGAGTGGTAATAGAAAATATTGAGATAAGTAAATAATTCACTAGAAAAATCAGTCAATTGAAAGATACATTTAGTAATAAATATGAAAAAATAAAAAATGAGTGAAGAAAAAGGGAGAAAACAGGGCTTTGATAAACGCACGCCAACATCCACCGGCACACCAATTTTTTCTGGTGTGCAGGGCCTAAACACCAAAATAAATTGGTGTGTAGGGTCTACACACCAATTTTTGGCCGTAGGGCACACCAAATATTGGTGACGTGTGGGAATCCTCATTGGCTGGGAGGATTTCCTCCTGGCCAATGACTCGCTCACGTAATTGAACTGGTCCACCGGTTTGATTACGTGATACAATATCCCACACACCAAACAATTGGTGTGCGGGTGGGCGCTGGTGTGTGCCTTTGGCGTGCATTGATCAACACCCAGAAAACAAGAAAAAGGTAGAAAACAGTAAATGAAAGTATAATGAGAAACTAGGAGAGAGATTGAGCTCTAGTTTAGATCACCATTCACATCTTCATCATCATTACCACTACTCAAGATTTGATCCATTTTGATGTTTATTTCCTCCTCAGTTGGCAATGCTGCTTGTTCAGCCGTGAGATTTGATGCACTATATCATTCAAATCAGAATGTAAATGTAAGTATGGTAGCTCACTCAAACCACCACTAAATTCATACTCCTTATAGTCCTTTGGCATATAATAAAGATACTTATCAATAAAAGGGAATAACAATTATAAATTGTGGATTAGAAAGTATTGTTGTAAAATCTGAGAGACAATAAACTTATTCGCATAAATATAAGATCAATAAAATTATGCTAATAAGAAAGAAATTACCTAAGTGCATGGTAATTTCCCATTATTGTTCTATTAAATGAATTGGCACATGATGTGATTGGCTATACATACATGTCATGGGGTCATGGGGAAATAGAAAATACTGTGCTCAATTCAATACAATTTCCATTGCATCATAGTGCATTTGAATTGCAATACATTAGAGCAGAATGTACAAAAGACTTCTAGAACCTTCCCCTGAAGACCTCTAGACTATAAAAGGGGGCCATTTCCTGGCCTAGGATTGGATCCTCAGAATATTCACCCAGTACCACATTATTAAGTACCCTGAATATTCTCCTCATACTTTTAGAGTAGTGTTACCCTTTTATTATCCAACCTACCTCATTTACTGGAATAATTATCAAGCTACCTTAGAACCTCCCTATCTTAGGCCTTGAAATATTCCTTATAAAGCAGTTGCTGCAAGACAACCACCTCTGACAGTATCTAATCAGCTCAAGTGCTTTCCAGATGCTTAGTAACAATTTATATTGTTACACATATCTCAGAAAGACAGAAAGATAGCAAAACCTATACGGTTAGTTGTTAGGGTATCCACATTGGTCATGTTAACATTTTGGGTTAAGAGGCCTAACCCAACGTGGCAACCACATTTGGGGAAGTTTAAGTCCGGGCTAGTTAGCCAAAATCTCAATTTTGGGCTAAGTGTCTACAAATTTGTAGACACTTAGCTCGCAGGTTAAAGCCAATTTTCATATGCAAAATGACCACCAGTTAGCCAAGGGTTAAACTGCCCTCCCCAATCATATAATGGCATATCTCACTTCTTTTGGCCTACAACATACTCAAACACTTCCTCCACCAAAATACCTTCAATTCCACCCCAACAAACCCGTTCAGATGAGTGCTAGCAAGAGCCAAATTTCAAATTGCACCCCTAAAGAAGATGAGCAACTTGCCCAAAGCTGGATTGAAGTATCCAAAAATCCTCTTTCAAATAATTCACAAAAGTGGGATGAATTTTGGAAAAAAATAACCCAATCTTTCAATGAACATCCTGGTGGATCTCAAAAGCTTAAAAGTCTGTCTAATCAGTATTTTTTCTTTTCCTATGTATTGATTGTATCATGGCTGATTTTTATGTTGGGTAGATGGGACACCATTCAAGAAGCTACCCTCAAGTTTGCCACTACCACCGATTCCACAACAATCCCCCATCTGGAACAAATGAAGCTGATATTGTGAAGCTTTCCAAAGACTCTTACTACAACGACTGCTGCAAGCTGTTTCAGTTTGACTTGGTGTGGGTGATTCTCCAATTTCATGAGAAATGGTGTGAGACTGGCACCAGATCAACCAAAATAGTCCCTCCCAATCAACCAGCATCACCATCCCAACCCAATCAACCAAGAACACACTCCATTGGGAAGAGTGACCCTCCTTCTAATAATTCCAATACTAATCAACTTGATTCCCAACATATTGGAATCAAACGTGCTAAGCTAACCGCTGCTATCAAACCATTATCCAATAAGAAGGTCAAACTTATGGGAAAAAACTCAACCAAGAGCCAACTGTGCAGAGAAAATATGACACAATCAAACAAAATGCAAAACAAGACCAATCAAATACAAAAGCGTAGAGCCAAGATAGAACAAGAACAAGCAGAGATTAAGATAATGGAGAAAGACCTTGGATAACTTACTGATTACTTTGCGCATGAATTCTTTTTGAAGAAAAAGAAAAAGAAACTTCACCAACTGCAACTTAAAGAAATTGAAAAGGAGGCTGAAATGGAGAGTGTTGCCAACCCACTGCTTCCACCTCATTGGGAGGTTACACCCAAAAGTAATGAGGCTTCATTACATTCAAGTTCTCCACCACATCATACACCCCATTCACCCTCTCCCACCCTACCAGTGGATCCTAAATTAGCTCTCTTGTGACATATTTTAGTTGGATTTTAGTTGGATCTCTTTTATCAGATTCTAGATTTTTTACCATCAAAATATTGTTATTTATGTTTTTCTTCTCTCTTTTTATTTTTTGAAAAAAAAAAAATGATTCAAATAAAATTGGGTTAATCATTTTGAAACATATTGAAAATTTCAGTATAGGGAGTAATTGTAGTTAATTTATCTGCTTGGCTATTTAGGGAATGAAAATTAAAAATGCCTACTTATTGATTGCTGTCACTGTCTTTATTTGCAGTACCTTGGTTTTCCCACTGCAAACAGAATAAGTCTTCCACCAAGTAGGAGTGTTTGAATTTGGACTGAAGGTCCATATGCCACAATGCAAGTTCACCAGTTGGGAGTGGTTGTGCGGTGGTTGAAGGCGGAATAACTTGAATGCAGTTGAGAAGTTGGACCGGAATTTCTAATGGCGCAGATTCATCAATTAAAATGTTGTGTAGAATGATACAACATAAAATGATCTGCTCAATTTGATTATGGGAAAAAATCCAGCAAGCTTGTTTGATGATCTGGAACCAACCTTTCAGGATTCCAAAGGTACATTCAATATCCTTTTGAGAACTTTCCTGTGCTTTGGTGAAGTGTTTGGAGGCTTCTGCATGATATTGATTTTGATTGAGCTGAAAGTTGACTTGAGGGGCTTGGTTGTTGAGAGTATACTCAAAAATTGGAGATTGATCCAGCAAATTGATGTCATTTAATGACCCAGGTGTCCCAAATAATGCATGCCAGAATTTTTTATCTTGAGTGGCCACAGCTTCCAGGGCACTAGTGGGGTATTTTTCTTTGCCTTTATATTGTCCAGCTAGACTTACTGGACAGTTCTTCCAGCTCGAGTGGGCACAGTCAAGGCTACCAAGGCAACCGGGGGATCTGCGCTTCACATTTGATGCTAGTATCTTGGCCATATCATTTCTATTGGGTTGTCAAAGATGTTTGTGATGGTACATTGCCACTATAGCTTTGGAAAATTGGTGGAGAGTATAGCGGCCAGTAGTCTTGGCGAGTCGGAATTACTTGTCAATTGCATCCACTGCAACACCATAGCCAAGTATGCATAAGGAACTTGTTATCTTTTGTTTGGTACTGAGTCCCAAAAGACCTGTACAATCCTGAATAGAAAACAAATCAGAAAAGAAGTAATTGGAAATTGAATTGGAATAAAAAACCTCACCCGCTTTTGTAAAAAGTACTGATCATGTTCAACAACCTTGGCAACTATTTGGTTGAAAAGAGACTTGGTGAGCCTGAATTGCCGTTTGAAATTGTCTGTGTCATAGACCGGATTCTCCACTAAGTAATCCTGGCGCAATGTGATACTAACCTCAAATTGTTGATGGTTTTTGCTTGGTCTACGGGTATTCTTTGGGAGGTCTTTAGTTTTACTTCATTACTGCTGGTAAGGTATTCCATCATATCTTCAAGTGGATCTGGTTCATCTAGAATCCACTGGAGTACCCAATTGGTTGGTGGCAGGGAAGGAATTTTGGTGGGTTTTTGGCAGAATTCTGGGTTTGCCAATGCGTTAATCACAGGCTAGGCTGGGTTAAGTGCAACAATTGGCAGGCTAGCAAGCCAACCAATGTGGTTTCCATCCCCAGGTTAGCTGAACCAGACAAAATCAGTGGGTCAGCTAGCCTGATATTTAGCGCAAACAATGTGGATGCCCTTAGTCTTCTCCTGATTGACTAGCTTGTAAAGCAAATAAGACAATTATAAGGAGTTTGGGTTATCCTCTGTGCATAGTCTGGACACTATAGAGAAAATAGTAGTAATTATTATTCAGATAACCTTTCAGCACAGTGATAGTACCTGGCTTTTTTATAGAAATTAAGCAAGTGTTTCATACACATAGCTGAAATAGAGGTATTTGTTAATGTTCTTACCATTAGCATTTGTGTTGTGGTGTCATCTGGCCATAGACAGTGGATACTAGCTTGAGAGTTTTGGTACACCCTTTGGGTCACCCAATCTAGACTGTATGATCATGGCCAACATGTTCTTGTCACCTTTCAGTCTTTTGCTGATGATTCTATTGGCCATCTTGACCTTGCAGGCATCATCTTGCCATTCCTCTGAGTTAAGGTGTGTGAAAAGTCATTGTAGGTCTTTCTGATCAAGTATGTCCTGATGAGACAAGTCACAAGGTAAGTAATAGATACATTAAAATTTGATGCTGTCATCTTAAATTGACCAAAGAAAATGATGTATTTAGATGTTGATTGCAGAGGGAGGTCACTTGACCAAAGCTGTTTAGATCAGCTTTCAGCAATACAGCCTTGAGGGTCAATCTGATAAATGTCACAAGACTCAAGCTGCCTGGAATTTCTAATGCTCCCAGCGGTGGTTGTCCATTGAGTGCTTTGGATCACTTATCCTGTGCTTGGGTTTGACTGCAGATCAGCTGGTACGGCTTCCTGTTGAATTCAATTTGGCCGTTCATACCTGTATGGAGCAGGTCATTGACTTGGGGTTGCCGAACCACTGCAAATGGGTCCAATACCATGTGTGGAAGTTCCCTGGATTATACATGATGTAGAATTTTATGATAATAACCATTCTGAATAATTATTGGAGAAAAAGCACACAAGTCCAAGCATTCTCACAACCCAGGTGAACTTTGTTATAAGCTGCCCCATGTAAAGAATGACCAGTCAGCACAGAATGCAGATTATGTAGTAAGACTGACTTTGGATGTAGTTTTCTTCTTTCCAGGGGGGGCTTCTTTATGTCAGCAAAATGAAAGAATTACCAACCCCAAATTCATCAAATATTTACATACACATTACCAATTGTGTGGCAAAACAGTATCCAAATTATTTTCTGATGTACCTGATGAGCACTAACTCGGTTATGATGTTACACAATTTGGAGCACTAAGTAAGTGCCGCCATTAACGATGTGTACACTGCCCAATAGCGGGATCAATTGCAAAAGTCGTGTACCTTCTTCTGACTCTGGCCGGGCTCGAACCAACACATGCGAATCCCTGCCCCGGGATAGCATTGGCTGCGGCGGAGCATTTTGGACACCACGCGAAACCTAACCTCGTTGACCAACGGCCGACCATCGGGGTCCTTGACCTAGTGCAGTGAGCCCAGATCGCAGCGGCACCTCCCATCATCAACGACAACGACGAATTCCGACCTCGACCTCGGCGACACTCTCCGGCACCACCTTGTAAGCTTTTTCACCGTCATTTCGTGTCACCCCTTCGCTCCACTGAACCAAATGTTTCGTCAAGTAAGAATTTGGGTCAACGATGAAGGACATCTACAAGGATGAAGAATTGGCTGTGCCCGAAGGCGTCAAGGTCAACATTCGAGCTCGAACAGTGACTGTTGAGGGTCCCAAGGGTACCCTTTGCAAGGTATGATAGGTGCCAGCTTTTTGTTCCTCTGCCCGCTGGCTTACCCCTTTCTTGGTTGTTTTTGTCTTCTTCTTTTTTCAGCATGTCAAGCACATCAACATGGATTTGAAGCTCATCTCTAGCCCCAAAGGCTGTGTTATTAAATTCATCGTTTGGCACGGGGGTCGCAAGCACGTTGCTTGCCTGAGAACTGTCAAATCATTGGTCGAAAACGTCAGTAGACACACCCACGAACTGTCCGCGCGATTAATCCGACACGCTCATCCCTGCTCCAACTGTCCTTGTTCTTTTCTTGACCCCGATACAGATGATTATCGGTGTGACTAAAGGTTTCCTCTACAAAATGCGATCGGTCTATGCCCATTTCCCGATCAACATAATCATCTCCGATGACGCCAAATCACTGGAAATCCGAAACTTCTTGGGTGAAAAGCGTGTCCGAAACGTACCCATGTTGGAAGGTGTTACTGTCACTGAAAGCAAGTCCCAGAAGGATGAAATCACCATCCAAGGTCGGCCCCTCATCTGTTAATCTTGGTCACCTCTGCGCCCAGATACTTATCGACAACAACTTTCTTCTTTTCTGGTCACAGGTGTTGACATTGAGAAGGTTTCGCAATCGGCCGCTACCGTTCACACCTCATGCCTGGTCAAAAACAAAGATATCCGAAAGTTCCTCGACGGTTCGTCACAACCATAAACTACCCTTTTTCGCCCTCCACTTGGCTGATTTGATTTTTATTGGCTCTTTAGGTGTATACGTTTCTGAGCGAACGAACATCGACAAAGAGGAGTAAGTGGGTTGAGGGGGGCTAATCTCCAACACACCAGGGCCGTGAGATGTAATCATTGTGCGCAATCCAATTCAAGTTGCACCCAAATGCCGCAGTCGTAGTCTATCCCTGAGCCATACCCTGTCTGCAGCAGTCAAGAGTTTTTCTTTGAATAGATACGGCTGATATACATGCTTACACAGTTGCCTCAACTGCTTGTTTCTGTTCAGCACTTAGTTTGGTAGCAGCAATATGAGTGTGGTTGTGCCAAGGATCCATTGGTGACAGGGAAATAGCAGTAGATCTTAACAGGGGATATGCTCTACTACGTTAATAAACATTTCTTTTGGAGTAGAATTGTGAAAGAATTGTGAAGTATAGCTTGTGTGTTTTTGCCAGGGAAAAGAAAAAGTTGGGCGCAAGGGCACAGCATTCTTTTTGTGCAGAGACAATTCATGTAGAACATACATTTAATTTTGAATTCAAGTCACGCCTGTTGCTGCAGATGTCAATTGATTTGAATTCAACGTCACAAAAATAAACCAGGTGGTGACCAAGATCCAGGCAACAGGCAGGGCCTTGGTAGCCTCATTGGTCAAGGCAGAAGTTTTAGTATGGGGTCTTAGCATTGCTAAGGCACTGCAAGCATAATTGCCTAGGATGAACTCATCCCAGCACTGCCAGCATAATTGCCTAGGATAAAGTCATCCCAGTTAAACTTGGATGCGCTCAACCAATTTAAACTTGGATGACATCAACTGATGAAATATAAATCCAAGGGACCCCCCTTGGTTTTATATTTCATTGGTTGAGGTCAACCTATTTTAACTTGGTTGTTTGCATCCTAGTTTAACTGGGATGAACTCAACCTAGGCAATTATGCTGGCAGTGCAGTTAAACTAGGATGCAACAAACCAATTTAAACTTGGTTTATATCAACTGATGAAACACATACCCAAGGGACCCTCCTTGGTTTTATATTTCATTGGTTGAGGTAAACCTACTGTAAATTAGTTGTTTGCATCCTAGTTTAACTGGGATGAGCTAAACCTAGGCAATTATTCTGGCAGTGAGGTTTATGGTTCATCTCCTGCCCAAGTCAAAGAAACTTTCCTTGGGTATAAAAAGAGCATTTTTACAATTAGAAATTTTATTAGTGTTGAGAATAGGGCAAGAAGCAACACTGAGCAGCTAAATTACACTATTTTTTTCCCAAGAAAGTCTTGGAATAGCTGCCTTTTGTGGCTTCATAATGGTTTAGCATTAGTGGAATGCGGGCACATTTCTGCCAAGCTACCCTGCAGTAGTTTTAGCAGCACAAACAGCCTAAAAACCCCTAAAATATCACAAAATACTCTCAAGTAGATTTGTTTTTGATTTCAGTGCAAGAAGAGTTAGCACACATCCAGTAGAGTATACTAAAGCTATTCTAAACCATGATATATGCTACTGTTATCATAGCAGGCCCAGTATTTCCAGAAGGAGTTTTGATTAGAGCAGACTTGATCTTCAAGGGGGAAATACTAGCTTCAGCAGATTGTTTAACCAGTTCTTTTTGATCATTGTTCAATCTTCTATGGATAAAATTAAGGTAGGAATATCCAGAAGGATGGGCTTCAAGGTGATTTCTAATACAGACTTCATATCATCCTTGCTTCTTGTAAGATTTACCAAGAATTTTCAAGGGCATTATATCTTTATAGAATTCCCCAAGTATTTTTGTGCTTTACACAAGGAATTCCAGACCTTTCACATTCAGAAGTGGATCTGTCTTGCTGGTATATGTTATAACTAATTTGAGGTTTATAACTGGTTATCTTTGTATTGTAAATCTTTCCAACATCTTACTGCTAATTTAAATATAGTATTATCCTTTGTTATCCAGCCTACCTTCTCTACTGGAATGATTATCAAGTCACCTTAGAACATACCCATTTTAGACCTTGAAATAATACTTTGAAAGAAGTTTCTGCAGGACTACCACCTCTGACAGTAGCCAATAAGCTTAATTTCTTTCCAGCTGCTTATTGAACATTTATATTGCTACATCTTCATAAAAATACAAAAGATAGCCAAACCTATAGGTTTAGCTTTTAGTCTTCTCCTGATTGACTAATTTGTAAAGCAAATCTGACAATTATAAGTAGTTTAGGCTATCCTCTGGGCATATTTTGGATGCTATAGAAAGATTAATAGCAATTATTACTTGATAAATTTTCAGAAAAGTGATAGTATCTGGATTTTTTATAAAGATTAAGCCAGAGCTTTATACACATAGCTGAAAAAGGTATTCTGAAAATTTCAGAAAAAGTAATGATGTGATCTCAAAAAAATTAATTTCTATTAAAACATTTCTTTCAGACAAGCAGTTTTCATAATGTGGATATTTATTTGTATACAGAATATTCCTAATAGTATAAATAGGGATATTTCAGCTGGTTTCAATTTCATATTAACCAATTTAAACATAATTTCATATTAACCAATGTAAACATGAAATTAGCCATATGAAACATGAATTCTGCATAAATTCATCCCCAGAAAATTCCAAAATAAATCTTGATGAATTCTTGAAAAGGATTGATGATTAAAATTGTGTGTGAGTGCTGCAGAATCTCTTCTGGTTTGAAGCTGCTCTCTGACAATAGCAGAGGTATGTTGTTGCTACCAGTGTGAATATCAATGGAATTGTAAGCAGCACAAATATTCCTATAATCCACACTTGCAACTGACTGACACCAGAATTATAGTTGGTTTGAACACAAACTGAACTTTGTTGAAACTAGATGAATCCAAGCACAAAACTCTGTGAAATCTCAACAGTAAACCTGAAACCACAAAAGGGGCTTAACTCATTTATAAGCAGAATACAGATCAATCAGTGATTTTTGGCGGGCTTCCTCTCATCAATCAATCAAGATCAATATCCATCTCCTCATCCAGCTCCTCACTCATCTCATCCAATCGTCATAAACATACAAATCACATTACTACACTCTCCTCGATCACTACTCTCTTCACTGTCTTCTCCCCCTTCATTCTCCTTCTCTTTTCTTTCCTTATTTACACTCTCTCTTCCTATTCCCTTCTTATACACCACAACTATCCAATCCCCTTTAAACCAACCTCTCTCTTTGGACATCTTTCCCTAGCTCAACTTGGTTAGTAATGATATTCAATCACATTCATCCAAAATCAACTCTCTCTACTATTTCCTCCAACTTCTCCCCACTCATTAACCCCCACCCCGGGTAGTGCTCCTCTGCAACATGAGTTATCATAGCAAGTTGCAGCGGAGCACAAGTGTGGAACCGGCTCAATAACCCAGCAATAGAGCCGGGTTATTGAGCCGCAAGTGGGGACACTCTTGAAAAATTAACTGTTGAGCTTGCTAAGAGCTCCACAGTTGTCAAGAATTTAGTGAAAAAATTGTGGATGCTCTTAACGCAGTATACTTGTTTGAGGAGGTGAGAAAAAGAAGGAAAGTAAGTAACAATATTTGTGAAGGTGGTGATTGAATCCATTTTACATTACACCAAAGTGCTCGTCCTAATGGATGAGACTCAAAGTTTATTTGAGTAGGTGAATAGTACTGGGATTGTCCAGGATCATTGAAGTATCAAGTTTGTTGTTGATCTTGCAGATAGGTCAGATTGGGAAGACCTTGGCGGGTGGTCTTGAGTTGTAGAGGCCTTGGAACCACGTGGGCTCTCCATTACACATAGACCTGGAGTTCCAACATATCACATCAAAAATTTCTCTGAAATTTTCAAAAGGGTTCCCTGCTTATGATTGCAACTCAATCAGAAATTTCCAGGACAAATAATTGCAGGTTTTTTCATTACAGATAACCCCAATTTTTTAGATGATGTAATCATGGCCTCAACCTATTCTAGTTGTACTTTTTCTTCTTGTTCCATGTTGTTCTTTTCCTTTTTTTTCTTCACCGCTTCTGCTTCTCATCTTCCAGGTCTTCCGTTCCTCCTCCCTGAACCCAATCCCAGGACGCTGACCACCCATCTATCTCGTGTCAAAGATTACCTTTGATTTATACATGTTCACACCTACCCGCCGGACCCTAGCTGAGGACCGGTGGTCACATTGGCTTACAAGTCGATTTGAAATCGACTCCCACTCAAGACCGACTTGAAGTCGGCCTGTAAGCTGATGTGAAGGCTGGCGGGAAACTGATTTGCCAGCCGGACTCAAAGTCGATGGCTCACCAACAGATATAAACGACGAGGGGCGACGTCCGCCCTGAATGAAAGGGCCAGCGGTGGGCCAGCCGCTTCCCCGGTCAACTTCAAGTCGCTTCTGAGTGGCTGTGGTATAAATATATATTTGTTAATTTTCCTTGTGTACCTGTTTTTTTTTTGGCATATCCAGTCTTCCGCTTTTATACCTGGGTTTTTTTCTTCTTGTTTTTCTGAAGTTCCAGTTTTGTTTGGCGTACAAAACGACTCCAACAGGGAAAGTGGAGAAATGACTCCTCAAGAAATTGGGAACCATCAGTGCCGAACCGTTGCAGGGGACATTTGAGAATGAATTGAAGAAGTAACTCAAGACCCAGAAAAAACTCGGTCAAGTGAGGCAAACGACGCCCCATAAACAACTTACACAAAACCCGGACTAAGAAAGCCGGTCCCACTACCTCTATTTGTATGATGAAATTGGCGCCTCAATTTCAACTAATGCTGGCGGCAAGGGCTAGGGTGCCAATAAGAGTTCAAAGTATTATGATTGCATCACTGGCATCTGAGCGGATGGCAACATGTGTCCCGTTTTGGGTGTACGTTGATAGCAAAGGCGAAGGAAGCACATGGTAGGTGACAGCTACTGATTTTTGGGTGCCGGTCAAGATCGGCAAGGTCATGATTTCCAGTCAAAAAGAACAAAAAATGAAATGTAAGCCAAAGGTTCTCTATTCAGAGCAAGAAACCAAATCAGAGCTAAGTATGGAGACGTCAATCAGTCATCTTGATCCTAGTTTTTCTTAGTGTCCGGACGAAGGGCCTGTAAAGAGGATTGGATTAGCTACGCTGAGATGATTCCCCAAGGAAGGAGGGTTTGCAAGAAACCTACTCGGACAGTTTTGCCTGCTCTCCAGATCTCTTGAGAGTCGATCTCGGCCAATTCTTTAGCCAAATCTTCCGAGTAAGTTTTTCGGCCGTTGAATTCAAGTGATCGTCTGGTCTCGTCACCGTTCTTGACCGATTTGTAAAGAGCTTCGAAGATAGGCTTGTTGGCGGCTTCAAATTTAGGAGCCCAGTCCAAGGCACCACGTCGGGCAGTGGTGGAGCAGGCGGCGTACATGTAGTCCATACCTGAAGATGAAGAAAAGTGCTTGAGATTAGATCACACAACTTTGGGGAGCCGAAGACAAGTTAGTAGATTTGAATTCACCATGGGCTCCAATAAGAGGGAAAAGAGATTGAGTGGCTTCCTCGACGGTCTCGTTGAAGGCCTCGGAAGGACTGTGTCCGTTTTCCCTCAATACCTTGTATTGAGCGAGGAACATACCCTCTGAGAGCCGATGTTGTAATATTGAATTGAGGTCAGTCAAGTTTCTTCACGAATGCTAATCTCAGGGCGGAGACATACGGATTCCGCCCATCAAAACACCACGCTCCCCATAGAGATCAGAGTAGACCTCTTTCTCGAAAGTGGTCTCGTACAAGTAACCGGTGCCAACGCCAACGCCAAGAGCGACAGCCTTCTCTTTAGCCTTGCCGGTCACATCTTGCCATACTGCAACGCTACCGTTGATACCACGGCCCTCTTGGAATAGGGTTCTAACGGTCCTTCCACTCCCTTTGGGGGCGCAGAGAATCACATCAATGTCCTTGGGGGGGATAACACCGGTATCATTCTTGTAGACGACGGAAAATCCATGAGAGAAGTAGAGAGTTTTTCCCTTGGTAAGATATGGCTTGATGGAGTCCCAGGTTTGGGATTGGGCGGCATCAGAGAGAAGGTTCATGATGATGGTTCCTTTCTCCAAGGCTTGGTTTATCGGAAGCAAAGTCTTGCCTGGTACCTAGACGGATTAAAGCAAGTACGACGATCTGTTAGATTAATGACATGATCTTGTTGGAGTCTTGTTGCGATCCGTATGTGGCTTCAAGGTTGTTAATTCGCTCACCCATCCGTCGGCTTCGGCAGCCTTCCAACTGGCACCACCTTCTCTGACTCCAATAATAACATTGAGACCATTGTCCCGAGCGTTGAGGCCTTGACCATGTCCTTGGGAACCGTATCCAATGATGGCAAGAGTGTCGTTCTAGGAAAAGGGTAACATTTACAAATACGTTTTTTCACATACATTAATTAAACTTCACCTTGAATAGAATGTTGAATGCATTTGTGTGTGATGGGATTGACGGATGAGAGCAATAGGGAGATGATGAAAAACCTTGAAATACTCTTGTAACTTGGAAGTAGGCCAATCGGCACGCTCATATACAACTTCCTTGTGACCAGCGAAATCCAGAGTTTTGACACCTCGGGTTTGGTTTTGGTTTAAGCCAGTAGCTCGAGGAGACACCGGCGAGCAAGATGGGTTGGCAAGTAGGCTGGATACTCGGCCGGTCAGGATCGAGTAGGACTGTTTGCCATTCAGTCTAGTGGAGGACCGAAGGGCTCGGGGGACGGTAGGCAGGATTTGTCTGAAGGACATGTTGCACCGGATGTTGAGCTTGATGTGATTAGTGATGGATTTTTCGGGTCGTAACGTCGTTGAAGAAAATGGTTCTAGTGATATTGTGTTCGTAACAAATTGTGGTACTCGCACAGGGAAAGGGAGACCCACAGGCGCAGTTTGAGCGAAGCTTTAGCTTTTGCATACACCATGCATATGCTTATCACATGCGCAGCGAAGAGGCACGGAGCGGAAAGTACCGCTGCGCCAATCCGGCCCGACGGGTGTTGATACTTGTGAGGTCGCCGCAGCACAACATTACCCTCGAGCATATTCTCTCTGTTCACCCAAACAGCTTGCATACTTTTCATCAGTCGATACAGATTTTGTCTAATACTTATCCAAAGCATCGTATACAAATAATTTGACCCGGTTACCAACGAACTACTTGGCCGGTTCAGGAGAAAAGCCGCGTCCGTTCTAATTGTCTCTACCAGTTTTCAAACATCCCCAATTCAAGCTGTCTTCCTTGTAAGCACAGGACGAAAAATGTTCCCTCTCTCAGAGCTAAACCGGTGATCTGATTCCTTGACGTCTATGCATGTTAGCATCCAGCCTCATCAATTTCATCCGAACCAATTCAAAACTTGAGCATCCTTCTCTGATCCAGAAAAGTTGATAGTCGATCCATCATGGCCGTAGGAATCGTCAATATCGGCAAAGATGCCCGGGGGGATATGTTCCATCGTTACAAGATGCCTGTCTTACAAGTGAAAGTTGAAGGCAAGGGCAATGGAATCAAAACGGGTGGGTAATCTAATCTATACTATATGGAATGTTAATCCATTCATTGATATGTACGTCGCGACCAGTGATCCCTAATATGTCCGACATCGCTCGCGCGTTGGCTCGACCACCCACCTGTAAGAGTCTCTACTCGTCCCATGAGTTTGAAATCAGTAAGATGACAGTCGTGTACGTTTGATTTGTTCTCAGATACTACCAAGTTTTTCGGCTGTGAACTTGGTGCTCAGACGACGTTTGACGAAAAGTACGACCGATACATCGTTAATGGAGCCCACCAGGCCGACCGACTCCGAGAGCTATTGGATGTGTTTATCGAGAAGTTTGTGCTCTGTTCGAGCTGTAAGAATCCGGAGACCGAGTTGATGATCGTCGGGCGAGACGAGCTGATCTGGCGGGACTGCAAAGCATGTGGACATCGAGGCCATGTAGACAACCGACACAAGCTTTGTACGTTCATTCTGAAGAACCCACCAGAGTCTTCAAAGAAGAAATCGAAGCGAGACAAGAAGGCTAAGGCTGGCGAGGCCGGCGGTGCTCCTGGCGAGGGTGGTTCCTCCGAAGATGGTCACAACAGCCAGGACGAGCTTACGAAGAGGATCGAGGGTGAAGCAGTGGATGCGAAGACGGCCGAGGCGACGTCAACACTGAAGGATAAGGACTGGTCGGCTGATACTTCGGCCGAGGCGGTCAAAGCGCGCATGAAATCCCTCGAGGCTGGGATGCAGAACGGACTGAGTCTGGTGGACGAGGAGGACGAAGAAAACTCGGGTGGGCCCTATGGGGTGTTTAGCGAGTGGATCCTGACTAAGCGGGACTTGGTGTCGGACCCTGAGATCCTCATCAAGGCTAAAGAACTCGGGATTGAGAAGAAACATAAGACCGTCCAGATCCTTGCGCAGAACTTGTTCACCGAGAATGCAGTTAAGGAAGTCTCAAAACATCAGGCCCTATTTGCCAAGGTAACGCTCCCCTCTCCCTCTCCCTCTCCCCCTCCCACTCCCAGATGATATGTGGATAGTCTTTGATCGTACCTTTTGGGATATTGTGGACAGATGGTTAATAGTGAGAAACATCAGAAAGCGCTTCTCGGTGGGATCGAGCAGTTGTGTGGGGAAACTTATCCAAGCTTAGTTCCGTTGGGCGTACCGAAGATCATTATGGAGTTTTACCAAGCCGACATTTTAGAGGAAGATGTGATCAAACAATGGGGTACTCATGTTTCTAAGAAAGTTAGTCCCTGTCTGTTGGCTCTGATTTGTTATTGAAAGTTGATGATTTAAATGGTTTGGATGGTATGAAGTATGTGGATAAAGAGGTTAGTAAAAAAGTCAGACGTGCCTGTGAGCCCTTGTTGAAGTGGCTCGACGAGGCCGAGGCTGAGGATGATGAGGACGAAGAATGAAGGATTGGATGGTCTCCTGGGTGATCTGATAAAATATGTTGATACCTGGCATAGATAGATACATACATAAATTTCTTTCTCTCCCTGTCTCTTTTTTTAAAAGAATTTAGATTATTTTGTCAACAGTTCTATTAGATCCCATCACTTCAATTGATTTCCTTTCTTTAGAGAAGCTTAGCAACGTGTATACCAATTTATGTGGGTTGTATGTGTGATGACAACAGACAAGACCTGTTGTAGGTTTGATCAAGCTCTTTTAAAAAAATCTTAAAATCCACACAGTCAAGATTTTTGATGTGGATGATACAGTTTCATTAACAGTATGTCTGTATTTGATTTGGTGGAATTATAATCTACCTGTTTATTTAAAGATGTAAATAAATACAACATGATTACATCATAATTACGCATGGAGGTCGTCAGTAGATAAATGCATAAATTGTATGTATTAAATTGGAAAACTCCGCTCGAGTGATCTCTGAGGGTGCTCATAAACTGGGTTGGTGCAAGTTGATGTGTGAGTGGGAGTAAGAAGAGTGAGTATGTACTTAGGATAATATGTAAGTACATAAATACATACATACATGGATAATTTTTAAAGAGGTGGTTGAAATAAATTTAAAGTCATCTCCCTCTCCCATATCTGTTGACTCTCTCTCCTCCTCCTCTCCAACTCTCCCTCTCAACCTGTTACTTCTTACTCCTCCCTCTTGACCATTGACCATCTCCACCTGCTACTTCTTCCCTTCCTATCAACTTCCTCAAACTTATCATGTCTCATCATCATCACTCCGGGATCCCAAACCCCCGTCATACCATCATCGGCTCAGCCTCTGGAATTCCGACTGGCTCGGGTAGACTCACACCATCAACTGGTCGACTAACACCTCAACCAAGCAATAATCATAGTAATAATAACAACATCAATAATCCTCACCCAAGAAGTTCTACCCCAGTCCTACCCCCTCGAGCTACCACACCATCAGCTATCCCCGCCAGGAATTCAATCCAACTCAGTCGATCCCAAAACTCACACTCATCAACAACAACATCACCAAACTTCTCATCATCCTCTCAATTTCAAAATTCATCAACCTCTAACCCCAATACTCCCATCCTATCCACCAACAACACCTTCAGCTCATCAACCACCAACTCATCAACCAACACCCTCACTCAACCAGACCAATCCAACTCTGCCTCCAGTAGCGTCCAAGTCATCCTCAGAATTAGACCCTCATCCTATGATATCAACGTACCCACCCGATTTCAGCGTACAGTCATCACTCCAGTTGAGCCCCCCACCCCCCTCTTGTTACTTTCCAGAGAAAGAAAAACTAATTCTTGGTCCTCTTCTTGCCTTTAGATCAACTCAACTACCATCTCCGTCGAATCACCCGCTCCTACTGCCACCTCGGCCAAATCCACTCAAAAGTTTACCTTCGATCGTGTCTTCTCCCCCGAGGAAGGTCAACAACAGGTCTGGTCATCCGTCGAAAGTCTCATCAATCGTTTTCTCGAAGGCTATAACGTTACCGTCTTTGCTTATGGCCAAACTTCTTCCGGAAAGTCCTATACGATGGGAACCGATCGTTTCACCGACGACCTCACCTCAAATCAATCATCTCCCACCAATCACGATCAGCTCATCAACTGCCACCGAACAGGGATCATCCCACGCGCCGTGCATACGATCTTCAACAAGATCCAACAACAAGCAACCAAATCGAATCAAATCAACGTCAAGACCTCCTACGTCGAGATCTATAACGAAGATCTAATCGATCTCATTGCTTGTTCCTCAGCCCCCGCTAGTACACTCCCTCAAGTGACGATCAGAGAGGACAAGGATGGTAATATCATCTGGTCTGGTCTCAAGGAAGTCAAGGTGACCAAAGCAAGTGAAGCACTCAGTCTACTCGAACAGGGCAGTCAAGTCCGTCAGACCAACTCTACCGAGATGAACGCCCAATCTTCTCGCTCTCATGCTATCTTCAGTCTCACCCTCACCCAGAGCAAGCTCTCCGGAACAACAAACAACTCCAACTCCACCAACAAACGGGCCTCCAAGATCACCATTCCTAGCGGACGTGATTCAGCCGAAGATGGGGAGTGGTCTACCATCTCTAGCAAGTTTCACTTCGTCGATCTCGCTGGAAGTGAACGCCTCAAGAGAACTGCCGCCGTTGCTGAAAGGGTCAAAGAGGGTATCTCAATCAATGTCAGTCTGCCTATCCTCTCCACCATCCGTCTTCCATTTCACAGATTGCTCATTTACCCCAGCTTACATTTCCTTTAGGCTGGCTTACACGCACTCGGCAATGTCATCTCTGCCCTAGGCGATCCCAGCAAATCCAAGACAGCTACTCACATCCCCTACCGTGACAGCAAACTGACTCGACTCTTACAAGATAGCTTGGGTGGTAATGCTCAGACGTTAATGGTGGCCTGTGTATCCCCCAGTGAACACAACGTAAGCTATGACACCCCTCCGATTCTCGAAATAGTACTTATGAGCTTTTGTTTTTCTTTAGCTGGCTGAGACATTGAACACCCTCAAGTATGCCAACCGGGCTCGAAATATCAAAAATCGAGCGCAGGTCAATGCCCAAGAAGTGGGCTGGGAAGATGTAGAGTACCTCCAGTCAACCATTATCAAATTGCGTAAAGAACTGGTCTGTCTCAAGAACAGCACTTCACCTGCCGACTTTGCACACGTGGGCCGAACACTTTCGTCTATTAATGAAGAAGATTCACTCCATGATGAGCTTAGCCCTAAGTATCTCGACCTTAAGGGTTACTTTACCGAGCTTCAAGCCAAGTACGCAAAAACCTTGTCAGATCTCGCTCAAGCACAAAATAATCTCCAGCTCGCCTCACGAAATTCGAGCGGATCCCAGGCCATCTCGCAAAGCGCCTTTGATGACATGATTCAACCTATCGTTGAAGAGTATGAAAAGTCGATCACCGCCCTCGAATCACAACTCGCTTTGACTAAGGCTGCGCTCGTTCATTCCGAACATTCGATGAAGGAGCTCGAGATTCAGCTCTCAAATGAACAGGCTTTGAATGAGAATCAGGCTAGTTATGTGGCCGATCTTAAGGCACGTCTGAACCGATTGTCTGAGCGAGAATCTGAAAATGAGTCGTACATTAAAGATCTCGAACTGAAGTTGAAGACACTAAGCGAGTCCGAAGAGTCAGCCAATGGACTGGTTCTCGACCTAAAGAAAGAATTGACCAAGATCAAAGAACAAGACGCTGAGTCAGAAGCGTACATCAAAGATCTGGAAGCCAGGCTATCAAAAAGTGATTCCGGAGACCTCCACAAACAAATCAGCTCCCTCGAAGCCTCCTTAGCAGACCGCGATGAAAGATATGATGTTCTGATGTCCAAGTACGAGTCTCTCAGCTCCCAACTCACTGGTACAAATGCCGACCTGTGGCATCAACAACAGCATCTGGCAGAGCAGCTATCTGAAAGAGAAAACAAGTTGCAAAAGCTTCAAGGTACGTATGTTGTATATCCCGTATTAATTCAAACCGCTAATATCGAGTAAACCTTTTAGTCGTCCTTTCGCAACTGGAAAATGAGAAGAATGAGATCGAGAGTGAAAGGCAGAAGCTTGAAGTTACTAGTGAGGAGGCCTCACGTACTAACAACGAACTTCGTGGACGTCTCAAAGCCTTGGAATCATCGACCAACCGCTCCTCCTCGGCGGCAACCGACCAGGGCGACGCACGGAGCATCAGAAGCAATCTTCTCTCAGCTGGACCACACAACTTCACACCTCCCGCCACACCGGCTGCTACGACAGAGCTTACAGCCGGCTCGGTGAGCGATCAACCGGATCGTGAATTGATGGCCGAGTTTCATGAACTCCAAGAGCGTTACGACTCTACTGCGAGCGAACTGGATCAAGTTCGGGCCAAGTATAACAATTCCGTAAAAGAATTGGAGGACTTGACTGCTCAACTTGAGGATTCACGAGTCGTCCAATCCTCCTCTTGGTTGCCGAGACGCTCTATCAACTCTTCGACTAACCACTTTCGAAATTCAGGATCCAACTTCGCTTCTCCTTCCCCATCACCCGTTCTACAATCCCCTTCTTGGTCTACTCAAAGCTCCAATCCATTTTCTAACCATGGTGTCCTGCCCGTCAGGGGCTTTGGGACGCCCGTCCCATCTGGAAGATCTTCCTCCAAGTACATAGAAGGCAAAAGTATGCGAGCTAAGGAAGGCGATTCACTCGAGGAACTAGCTGATGGTGGTTTAAATGAGCCATCGGACGGTTTCCCAAGCGATAGCATCATGTCCCGCGAGCCAAGCTCCCACCGAATTTCTATCAACGCGTCTCAACGCCAGAGCCATCGGAGCAGTTTGAATTCTGGATCTCTGATGCCACATGGACGCTCCATGTCCTTATCACATGACTCTGCCGCACTCCCAACGTCCGTTCGAGGAAGTGTTATAAGGGCTTCATCTGATTCACGCTCCGAATCCACCTCGAGGTTGCCCAACCCTGGTGACCAACCCACGCCACACAGTGGTGAACGAAGCTATGAGAGTTTGCAGAAGGAGGTAATCAAGTTACAGGAAGTTTTGAAGGACCGAGAGGAAGAAATTCGGAGCTTGGAAACCTCTATTCGGGAAATCCGTCGCCGAAGTGACTCGATCACTCCCCCCTTAGCTTCCGGATCGACCGATGAGGTCGACGAGCAAGCAAAACCGACACAGAGGGCTGAGCAGTCTCCACGGCCTAGTACTGACTCAACACGTGAAGCAACTGTTGCCGTCTCGCGGAGCAAAATCGAAGACTCTATCGACCAGGAAAGCCCTCATCCTGATAAGGTTCTTGCAGCCATTCAATCACAGATCTTATTGAATGATGGTGATGTGAGCGTCGTCAAAGACTCTCAAAACATCAAGCTCTTGGACAATCTAATGCGTTCCATGGCTCAGAAGGAATCGGCGCACTTGGAGTTGATTGAGAGTCTCAAAGACAAGCTTCAAAGTACCAAGCGACAGCATGACGACCTTGTCAAACTCTCGCGAGATCAGGTAGTCAACATGTCTTCAGAGATAGAATCCTTGCGGCTAAAACTCTCTAATCCTTCCACTCCCGATCCGGAAGTCAGCAATCGACTATCGAAATTAGAAGAGCTTTTGAGACTCAAGGAGCAGGAATCAGAGGGTTTGAAAGCCGAGTCCAAACGT
Organism: Puccinia hordei; assembly: GCA_007896445.1. NCBI lineage: Eukaryota > Fungi > Basidiomycota > Pucciniomycetes > Pucciniales > Pucciniaceae > Puccinia > Puccinia hordei. Next base: position 270,319 of record RDRW01000050.1, read on the forward strand.
CAACTCTTGGACCTCGAAGCCAAATTATTGGAAGCCAATCAATCTGAAATCGAAGCTTTGAAGGCTGGACACGACTCTGAGATCGAACAGCTTAAGTTGGAGCAACGAGAGAATCTGAACCAGTTGATTGCCTCGAGCGAAGAGAAACTGATGGCCAAACAGAACGAACTGCGACAACTGGAGGATCGATGGCATAACCAATCCAAGGCCGACCTGAAAGCTCAAGCTGACGAGATTCGGGCTGAGTTTGAAGAAGAACGGAAGACGCTCTTGGAAAGTCGACTTCAAGAGCAGGAGGATGCCTTGAAGGAACAATCCAGTCGATTTGACACGGAAACTCACCAGTTGTTGGAGCAACATGCCCGAGCATTAGAAACTTTACAAGATGAACACAACCAAAATATGAAGTGTGCCGAATCGAAATTCGAGGCTCAGAACCAGGAACTCAAACAGTCCCATGCCAGCGAGGTAACCCGATTGACGACCACTCTCTCATCGCGAGCAAACCAAGGCAATCATACGATGGAGAAACTGATCCGAGACCACCATGATGAATTGGAGAAGTTGCGAACCTCCATGATGAATCAATTGGAAGAAGAACGATCAAAGTTCGAGGATGAAAAGAACCAATTGAACACCCAACACGACGAGGCGATCAAGTCGATGGAGGCCCGTCACGAGGCACAGATCGGCGACCTGAAAACGGAGCACGAAGAGATCTTGGTCGCTTCCCTCACCGAACTAGACATACGCCGGACCCGCAAATTCGAGAGTAATCTTGGTGCTTTGCAGGAGAAACATCTCGCCGAGATCAATGAGATCAAGCTCGATCACCAGAATCAGATCGAAGCTATTACTACCATTCCAGATCTTTCTGGGGATTCAAAGAGTGGTGCTTCGGACGACGACTCCACGGTGACATATCGCGCACAAGTAAGTGATTCGACCCCGATTTGATCGGATGGTGTCTCTAACCCTGATGATTTCTACATAGCTGGAACAGATCAAAAGCAGCTACGAGGAGAAGATCGAGATGCTCAAATTACAACATCAGACCGACCTCACCGCCTTAGAGGAAAAGTTCTTGATGTCCAGTCTATCTTCTGACTTGCGTGAAGAACGTCAAGCCAACCAAAGAAAAATCGACCTTCTAACTGATGAGCTAGGTTGGAACCTCCTTATCTTTATCCCTTATTCAGCTTTGCTGATCATTTTTGCAACCACTTTTCAGATTATTTGAAAGAAGAAGTCCAGAAACATAAAGCGGCTGACAATCAGGATACGAACCGAGAGGTAGCACAGAGCGAAGCAGAGGTAGAACTACAGGAGGCACTAGATACTCTTTCGACGTTGGACAAGGCTTTGTTAGAATCCCAAGCCGAGCGAGAAGAGTTGCTGAAGCAGCTCGAAGAGATGAAGCGGTTCAGCTCGAGTGACCAAGAGACTATGAGCAAAGAGCTGGCGAATCTGCAGAGCGAATACGAGAGGGTGAAGCACGAGCGAGACGAGTTATTGCAGTCTAAGGAGCTAACCACAGAGCAGCAAGCTACGGGCCGGCCGTCGAATGATGGTTCCTACAACGGACGTTCCGGCCTTGGAATGGGCTCCGACTCACCCTCGCTACCGGGGCTGCCGACACGCGCACATCTCTTGCCGAGCGGAAAACCGCCGCCGCCTACGCCTCCACCCACCATCCCCCCACCTCCACCTCCAACGTCCTCCTCCGCAACCGGACCCAACTTGCCCGGACTAAATGGTCACACTCCTTCCTCCAACGGGACTATCCTCAGACCCGCTCGGACTAGCAATTCATCCAGTCAGCTCAGTCATACCAATAATAGCTTCAGTGGTAGAGAATCTCCATCTACTTCCGTCGCTACCAGTTGCGTTGTAGATTCTGCTAATGTAGACCCTAGAATGCTTAAGAAAATAGAGGAACAGGAGAACGCTGTTTGTCACTTTTACTCTTCTGCTTCCTCTTCATCTGACCTGCTTCTTCATTTGACCTTCTTATTTACTCGACCCTTGGCAATTTTTTTTTTTTGATGCAGATCGCTAAACTTTCTAAGCAGCTGTCTCAGTGTGAGATGGACCTTAAGGGGAACATTGACTTGGTAACTAACCGTAAGTAAAAGAAGCAGAAGAAAACTTGGACAGAACAAACAAGAGGGAAAATACTGATTATTATTTTTTATTTATTTTTTAAAAAACGGGGGGAAACGTAGTGGAATCAGCGCTAAATGAGACTGAAAGGAATTTGAGAAAGTCACGATTACAGATGAACGAGCTGGCGAAAGAACGGGACAAGATATCAACGCAGAATGAGTCATTACGGAAAGAATTAGCAGCAGCTACGGCGGAAGTAGAACATGTTCGAAACAATGTGCAAGCTGAGAAGGCCCAGTTCGAGAACCAGTTGGGTGAGGAACGTAGGGCTAAAGAGAATGCTAAGAAACAACTCGAGGCTCGGATGGAAGAGATGCAGGCTTCTAGGATGACTCGGAAGAGCAAATTCAAGTACGTTCGAACGCCCCCTCTTGACCCCCTCTGTTGACTCATGTTCTTACTCCTTGTTTTTCTTTGACCTCTAGTTGCTTTTGAATCTTTCTTGATTGAGATGTATAAAGAGATGGAGAAAGAGAGAAAGGGAGAGATATATGTAGTATAAAACTAGTATAGTATAGTTTATATCACAGATCACACTCGGTTTATGTATACATAGACATTCTCTCTCCCTTTGATCAGCTTTCAATTTTTTGATTAAAAAATTTTGCAATCCCATTATTATTCTCATTTATTATTATTATTGCATCTTTTTTCATCCTTTCTAGGTATGTTTTTTTTTGTTCATTGATTTGGTGTTTGTTAGTACAAGTGATTTTTTCCTCGTCTATCGATTCCTCGACCTAACTCCTTCCTTCTTCTCCTTTTTTCCCAACACCTTTTAAATAATCAATCAATGCGGTTTCGGTTCCTCTCTTTGTTTTTGGCTATTGTCTATTTGGTTCTTTCTTTTTTCTTTTTCTTTTTGGTTTTATGCTTGTAATATATATACATATACGATGGGTTAAGACAGATGAGTTAGTCCCTACGATTGATTCATTGAAAACCCAATTTGATCAGTCTCTCGTCGACAGGAAAGCCCAAGTCCCTCTGGCTAACTTCCTTAATCCGGATTCGATTCTAGCCCAGCTTCTCTCCCTCTCTTTTTTTTCTTCTCTCTATCCTTATTCCTCATTGTTTCTCCTTTGTTTTCTCTTGCCTTATTCTTTTCTTGATCTCAAGCTACTCTTGTTTGACCCATTTAGCCCCCTCTTTTTTGGAAAAAAAAACACTAGCTTAAGTGTGGTGGAAAAGGGTATCGTCAAGACTAAACCTCGATTACCTTGATACACCTCCAACTTAAACAGCCAATGTCAACTGGAGTTTACTTATGGTTAGACCATGCTAGTACCAACTCCTTTTCCTCATGTGGGCACTGCGACAGACTTAGAGACCGGCTCCCATGAGAGTGGGAATTTCAATGCCGGTGTATTTATGAACGTGTCTTAATCTGTCAATGATCTGTGTAGGTGCTCCATGCACTGACCTCTCATCCCGTTGACCAGATGAGAAGAAACCTCAGGCTGTTTCCAGATGAGGGAAGGTGTGGATTTCAAGTAACCAAGAAAGGGGAAAGGCATCAGGAAAACATAACGACGACAAACAAATCCATCAAACCGGAAAATCGTAATAACTTCGGCCAGCGACCAATCAATCATCAGTCGGAAACAGATAACGCCTACCGGAAACTTCATCAATTGGCTGATTTACTTCTCTTATGACCCTTTGCCTCCGAAACAATGGATTTCGACAACTTTCAAGCTAGTGAAAATAATCAGTATTACCAAAATGCCCCTTTTCATCTTGGGGCCGAGGTGACCTCCTATCCTGGTTCGGACGGCGTGATTGGCAGTCCAATCCCTCCATCATCCCCTGTCCTCAGCACGTGCAGTGGGAGCGTTTACTCCTCAGCATCCCTGAAACAAACTCATGTGGGTGCTTGCTTCTTCTTTCTATGTTATGTGATCCGTAAAAACTACCCACTGATGAATTTCAAATTTCAATATCATGTGATCATGAATCGCATTGCAGACCACCCAGAAAAACGGAATACCCAGCGATCTGCACCATGTCGGTTCGACTCGCAGTAGCCGAAAGGTAAGACACCAAGTACAGACCCAGGCTACCTATCTGGAAACAACCGTTGGAAAGCTCCGGACAGAATTGGCGCGCGTCCGAGACAGCACTTCGATCATAGATCTGTCCAACTCGCGTCTTAGTCTGTCTTCCATAGAAAGAGACCTCTCGACAAAATTCGAATTACCCAATCCAAAGTATCGTCATGTTTCTCGGCACTTCACCCAGCTTCAAGGGGTTTATGGCAAGGCGTTCTCTGACATTTCCAAGGCTGTTTCTGGAGAGGCTGGTCCACGTTCAAATCTTAACTCTATCCAATTGACTCTCGAGAGCTCGATTGATCCGATCGCCGAAGAATACGAAAATTTCATTTTTTCCCTGGAATCTCAACTGAATAACATTGCAGCGACACCAACCAAGCGGAGTACGAAAACAGATGTAACACCGGTAAAGTTGAATGTAACAAGCCTGACTGGAAGTCACTTCTATCCATCTGCAAACCGGAAGGAAGTGTCCCATCCAGTGGAGGAGCGCCTCATAAATAATTCACCAATCCGGAGCTCAAAGCCAGCTGTAAAGCCAGGACAATGCACCTCCTCTCTCCTTCAAGGCGGGAAAGCAGAAGTAGCAGAAGGAAAAGGAAAAGAAGAAAGGTATCGAGAACTTGCGAGTAAGTGTACCTTTGCCTTTGCTGTTTCTGGTGTTGATCTTCATTTTTAGTAATCTACTTTCACCAAATCAATGCCTAATATATGTTTCTGTCTCTAACAAATAAATAAAAAAAAGCCTTGGAGCAATCTGAAACGGGAGAATTCAAGATGCTAGCAGATGCAAACGCGACACATTTGAAATCCACGAGGAAAGATCAGACTGATGGCAGATTGCTTAGCGATTTCCAGGAGCTTCAGGTTCGACACGCAACAACTGTGGATGAACTCGAACAAATAAGAACACAGTACCTTAACACTTTAAAAGAGCTAGATGAGCTGACAGCTCAGCAGGAGGAAGCACGGCGAAGAGAGCGATCATCCTCAATCTTGCGCAGACCAATTCTAGCCAATTCGACCAACTCATTCTCCACACTTTCTGCGACTGTTCCCTCATCACCCGCCTCCTCCACGCTACGAAAATTTCCTGTTTATTCAACTTCCTCTCTTCTCAGTCGCCGCTCATGTAAACCTCACTGTTCTGAAAGTCCCAAGGAAGGCCACGCGCACAAGGAGGAATTACTTGAAACGATCAATGTGAACGACCATGCAGAACAGCCGCGGCTTCCAAGAGGAGGGTTACAGGAGTACAATACAGCTCTCGTCGGAAGGAAGCTTAATACTTTCGATGCCTAACCGGAAAAGCGCGAGGGCGCCGTTGATGGGACCTATGAAAAGAACTTATTCCAATTCGGGATCTCCATGTCTTCAACCTCTCAATCTCCCGCTGATTCGCTCCTCGTCGTTATCTTTATCACAATATTCAGTCCTACGAGGGCACATGAAGTCTCCAAATTCATCCGCCACTTCATGCTCTGTCACAGAGTTTTCTTCACCCCTCATGCTCGATCTCAGCAACGATCAACAGGTCCATCACAATCCTGAGCGAAGTCACGAGAGCTTGGAAAAAGAAGTTATCCAACTGCAGGAAGTTTTGAAAGAGCGCGAGCAGGAAATTAGGGAGTTGGAGTCAACAGTTCGACAAGTCACCTGTCTGAGTGAATCGGGGGCTTCACTCAGATCGGACTACAATGACGACCAAAGCAGCATGAATGGTTACACCCGCGTTTCAATTTCACAATTTCCGCAGAATTGCAATATTCCAGGACCCCAATCAATAGCATCCTCTGGTTCACGTGTCCAGGACAACAAGGACGATAATCACCTCTTACCAGCCGTTTCTTGCATCGTTGAATTTTCTCAAAAGCGTTTTTCGGACGACAATCGGAATGAACTTGCGATCACTGATAACATCAAGAGCCTGAACGTCCTCATGCGATCGATGGCAAAGAAAGAAGCCGGATTTGTTCAAACGATTCACAATCTGCAGTCTCAGCTTAAAACTACTGAGCGCAATCATCAAGACCTCGTTAAACTCTCAGCAGACCAGGTAGTAAATATGTCATCTGAAATCGAAGCGTTGAATGAAAAGCTGAAGATGTCCCAAATACTCAATCCTGAGGATGGTCGTGAAGAATTACGAGAACAAGCTCTTCACGGTGAACAACTCAGACAGGCCGAAATTCAAGCCTTGAAAGATGACCAAAAATCGGAACTAGAAAAACTGAAGATGGAGCGTAGCGAGAATTTTGATCAATTATTTGCGCTTACAAATGATAAACTGATTGCCAAAGAAGAGGAATTCAGACAGCTCGAAGCTCGCTGGCAGACCTCGTTGAAGGCCGAATTGACAGCTCAAGCTGATATGATTTGGGCGGAATCTGACACTCAGCAAAGCAACTTGGTGAGAGCACAGCTAAAATCTTTTCAGGCTAAATCTTCTCGAGAAAGAGAAAATTTTAATCGTGAGATCGAAAAATTGAATAAGAAGCACGAACGAGAAAATGAAAGGATAAGAGAAGAGATGACCGCCAAACTCAAGAGTGCCGAAACTCATTTTACGAATCGGATTCAGGAATTCGATCAGCTACATGCGCGCAAGGTGGCACAAATTGCTTCTTCTGTGCCACACGACACAAGGAAAATGACCGATAGCTCTGATGGAGCATCCCAGGCTCAGCTCGATGAATTCGAACCGTGGCACGTCGAGAGAAATCAACTTGTTTCCCGAAATTACGAACTTGAAAATGAGAAGCTTTACTTGATTTCTGAACACGAATTGCGACAAGAGAAACTGAAAGCTGAGCATGCACGCGTGATTTCTGAACTCCAGGCCGATCACGAGGATACTTTGATTGCTGCGTTATCAGAGTTAGATCAACGTCGAACCATCAAGTTCAGAGCTCAGTTGAAGATGACTGAGGAGGCTCATGTTTTACAGGTCAATGAAATCAAACGGATCTACGAGCAAAAAATTGCGCTACTCACGTCGTCGAAAGACAAGAAACACGTTTACCAGTCGCAGGATCCCAGCAAACAATCATACCCTGCTCGCCTTCAATCGGTAGAGTCTTTAGACAATTACAGCGGCAGCGACTCATCTACCACTAGTGTTGGAGAAAATGGCACGATTGATACAGCTGTCTTAGATCCTCGCATGCTGAAAAAAATTGAAGATCAAGATAGTGCAGTAAGTAATGTCTCCTAAGTTGAACAGCTGCTGTAAGATTAATTCTTGGTGCCATGTTTGTAGATCTCGAAGCTCACCAAGCAGCTTGCCCAATGTGAGGGCAACTTGCAAGCTAATATATCTGCAATCGCTCAACGTCAGTAAAAACAAACCAATCATGAAATTATATGAGATTATATTGAGGTGCCTACATTGTTCGTGATCTGAAAATTCAGTTGAAGATGCTCTTAACGATACCGAGCGTAATCTAAGGAAGTCAAGACTACAAATGAATGGTTTGGTTCAAGAACGTGATAAGATGTCAATCGTGAACCAAAGACTACGAATGGAGCTACTCGGCTCACAGTCGGAAATTGAACAGATTAAGCAAGGCTTACAGCAAGAAAAGCTACAACTCGAAGGCAAGTTGCAAGAAGAAAAGTTGGCTAAAGAAGCTGCTAAGAATCAACTGGAAACCAGGATGCTAGAACTTGAGAAGAATCAAGGCAAGAGGAGCAAGTTCAAGTAGGTCTCTCCATCTTGTTCACATCTCTCACATTCTTCATGTTCCACAAGATAAAGTTGACCGTAGTCCCCATCATCTTGAAAGTTGCTTTTGAAAGACCGATGATAAGCTCTGCAGGCGATCCCCCCAAGTCCATTAGAATATCCTGGCCGAAATGTACATACATTTTGATTAAATCGACCATCAATTCTATTCAATGTTTACATAAAAACCTAATAAGTTTTCTTTTTTTTCATTTACGAATTATCTTGCGTATTGGCAGATATAATATCATACATACCTTTGTTTCGCTTACCTTCGACCTTTCTCACATAGACTGTTGTTCATATGTTATGTGGTGGCTGGTTTACTTCTGGTGCTCCATTTCTCATTCAGATTTAATCCTCCTTTTAGATCCCTCTGTACTGTATCTTAAATACATATTTAATTTAAACAATTCATCAAACTCATGATTCAAGACTAACTCCAAAAATCCAAGCAGGATGCATAAAGATCTTGACATGCATCTCTCTCAAGGTCAAAATAACTTCTTTTTTTTAAAAAAACAAACCATGACAATTTTTTTGAGAAATGATTGGACCATGGAACCTGAATTGTGTAGACAAGCTGGGCTTTGGCTCCTCCTGAGGAGCTAGATGATGGCTCTGTTAAAGATGGCATGATGGCCCCTTGTACCACAAGTTGGTGACTGTGCATTACCATCACAATTGACTGTGTTGAACTCTGTGAATCAATAAACTAAAGGTTGTATTTCATGTAAGTAACAATAATAAGTGAAATACAAAAGAAAAAAGAAAGAAATGTTTTTTACCTAAAGGCGAGAGCAAAATAATAAAGATGACAAGCTTCAGAGAATAAGGATAACGCGACTGAGGACAAGGACAACTAATATAGAGAATAGTCAGCGATAAAGATAATCAGATGAGACAGAAGAATGTGTAATACCTGAGAGAGTAGATTATCTTATATTGTGTTTAGACGAGATAAAGAGTAGAGATGGAGAGGAGAAAAGGGAAGATAGAGGGAAGTACAATATAGTAAGGGAGAGATTGGAAGAAGATAGAGGATGAAGAGTGAGGGAGAAAGGAGATGTGGTCGGATGAAGAGCAAGAGAGAAAGGAGATGTGGTCGAGGAGAGAGAATGAAGTCGATGGATGAGATAAGTGATCTCGAGGAGAGTTTATTTTAAGTATCAACTATGTGAGTTGTTTGTTTCCTGGGGATTAATATTTCCCAGAAGTCAGAAGGTTTATATATCTTATTTTAGGGGATCGAGCAAGAGAAGTCAGGAGATTCTTGATGACCTCATTAAGAGAAGAATGACGACATCGGAGGTTCGAGAGCGAGGTTCGAGGGCTATAGGATTTAGACCAGATTTAGCGCACGCCTGTGCGCGACGAGTCGCAGAGGAAGGATGGGATTTATATCTCAACACCCCCCCTTTCCTCCAGACGAAGTAGTCCCAACGCGTCGAGCGACTTAACCAGAGCTGGCCGAGGAACCGATTTGGTTAGAAAGTCGGCTAACATTTGATGTGTTGGCGTATACTTCAACGTAATCTTGTTAGTCTTGATGACGTCGCGAATGAAATGAAGTTGAATCTCAACGTGTTTCATTCGTTTGGCGTTACTGTTTGCCTCAAAGTTCGCGACCGATATGCAACCTTGATTGTCTTCATGAACAACCGTAGGCGCCATTGAGAGGGAGATGGATACTTCTTGAAGGAACTGACGAAGCCAGAGCAACTCACACGAGAAATCTGTCAGCGCCCTATACTCCGCTTCACAAGACGAAAGTGAAACAACAGGCTGCTTCTTTGTCTGCCAAGAGACAAGATGCCCGTTCAGTAATGAGACGTAGCCGGTTATTGACCTTCTAGTGGCGACGCAATTCCCCCAATCTGCATCGGTAAAACCCTTCAATGGTTGAGGGGAATTCCGACCATAAACCAGGGCGAAGTCGGGAGCACCGGATAGATACCGCAAGACATGGGTGAAAGCCTCCCAGTGATTGATGCCGGGGGACTCCAAGAATTGAGAAAGCGTACTGACGGCGTACGCTATGTCAGGACGAGTGGCAGTAGAAAGATAGCTCAGAGCTCCAACAGCGCTCCGGTAGTTGACTCCAAGGCATTTGAAACGGTCTCTTTCGTTGAGCGTAGATGGCGCGAGATGAGTGTTCGGGACAAGGGGTGTCGACACCGAGCGACAAGCCGTCATCCCGTAGAGATCTAAAAGGGATTCTACATAATGATGTTGAGACAAAACAATCGCATCGGGTTCGTGTAAGACCTTGATGCCAAGCATAAGATCCGCACGACCCAAGTCTTTCATATCGAATTCACGCTTGATTTGATCTTTGAAGGTGTCGACGTTCTTGCTAAAGACAGCGAGATCATCTACATGGACAAAGATCCAAACCGGGTCACCCGAAAGACGATAGAAAACACATGGGTCTGAGGTAGCTATAATGAAGCCAATCGACACCAGCCAATTCGACAGACGTGTATACCAGGCAAGTGGCGCTTGTTTTAGGCCATAGATAGCCTTTTTTAACTTGAGACATTGACGCTTCTTGTCTAGACGAACACCTTGAGGAATAGATAGGAATACCTCTTCTTCCAGATCCGCGTTCAAGAAGGCAGTCTTTACATCAAGTTGATGAAAGTCTAACCCAGTCGCCGCAGCGTGAGAAATGAGAGCACGAAGGGAATTCAATCGACCAGTTGGCGCAAATGTCTTAGAGAAATCGATACCATGAACTTGAGAAAAACCCTGGGCACACAAGCGTGCCTTGAAGCTGACCACGCCCTTATCGCGTTTCTTCCTAAAGACCCAGGTCGTTCCAACGGTTTTTATCGTTGGGTCCCATTCAACTACATCCCATACTTGAAGTCGCTCCATCGCCTTCAACTCTGCTTCAATCGCGCCGAGCCAACTTTCCGAGTCCGCACTCTTGATAGCTTGGTGATAGTGGTTAGGGATGAGATCACTAGAGGAAAAAAAAGCTCTAGGCTTGCGCGAACGAGTGCCAGATATGATATTCAAGACAGATATGTCGCTTGAGACCGATTTGGAGATAGGAGGTGTAGCCATAAGCGAAGATCCAGAATCATTTGTAGCGGGTCCTTCTGAGACAGGAGGTGTAGGCATAAGCGAAGATCCAGAATCCTTCGCAGCGGGTCCTTCTGGAGAAGGAACGCCATCAGATATCGGAGGATTGTCCGAGCAAACAGAACTATCATCGGCATCGTTATTCAAGTATGGTTGAAATGGGGAGTTCACGACATCTCTTCCAAAGGTCGGGAAAACTCCTTCATCAAATTTTGCGTGTCTGGTCGTGATCAACTTTTTGTCCTTGAGACGCAGAATGCGATAGACTGATCCTTCATTCTCGAAACCGACCAATATTCCAACATCACCAGTATTGCCAAGCTTCCAGGTCCTATGGATCTTCGGGACAGCAATGTAAGACTTGCAGCCAAACGTCCTAAGGCGGTGAAGAGGAGGAGTAGTCTTAGTCCAAAGCTCATATGGAGAAGAAGATCGGGAGGGAGTAGCTAACATGTTGGAGATGAAAGTCGCCGCATTGACCGCTTCGGCCCAGAAAGTTCTTGGAAGATTACTGGTCGAAAGGAGACACCTGGCCTTGTCCAGAATTGTTCTATTTGCACGCTCGGCGAAGCCATTTAATTGGGGAGTTTCGGCCGGGGAAAAATTGTGAAGAATGCCTTTAGCAGATGTGAATCTTTTAAAAGACGAATTTACAAATTCCCCCCTTGATCGGAAATGATTTCTTTGATCCTCTCGTTTTGAAGGTTTTCGACAAGGTTTGTAAAACGTTCGAATTCTTGAAAGGCATCAGATTTATTCTTCAGAAATCGAACGAATTTGAATGAAGAATATTGGTCAACGATCGTAAAAAAATATTTAAAACCAGAAACTGAAGGAGGATTGAAGGGTCCAACGAGGTCCAGATGGAGTCGTTGGAGAGGAAATTGAACTGAAGAGAAGTGACTCAAAAAAGGAGTAAGAGTCATCTTGGAGCAGTTACATACCTCGCATAGGGAATTCTCGGTCGAGAGGGGTAGATTCATGGATTTCATAACTTCTTCTCCCGGATGTCCGAGTCGATTGTGCCAGGTGGAGTGGTCCATTTTGATGTTGATCATGGCAGAGGGACAGGAGGAGAATTTGGCGTGGAGGAGATTATCAATGATTTTTCCGGTAAAAATTGAGCCGGAGTCGTTCGAAATATCAAAGGTGTCCAGATGCTTAGAGATCTTCAAGGATGTATCAATAAGTCGAACCAGTGAGATGAGCTGTTGTGAAATCTTGGGGACCAAGAGACAGTCGGCAAGCTTCACAAGCTTCCCGTCGACAATAATATCAGCAGATCCGAAACCACTGGCAATCAATGGGGTATCGGGATTACCCGTCTTGATGAGAATTCTCTTTTTAGTGAATTTCGAAAAAAGATGTTGACTGCGAAGCATGTGATGGGAGGCCGCTGAATCGATGATGATGTCGTCGGAAGATTTGTCGGCGACAAAAGAAACAAAAACAGAGGCATGAGCTAAACTTGCGCTTGCACTCTTGTTTCTGGACTGGCGAAGTTGAGGGAATTTCTCAAAGCATTTCGCCTCAGGATGTGCTGATTCGGGGTTGTGAATACCATTGGCACAATAGTGCAGAATTTTGAAAGGGAATTTCGAAGTGGTATTTGATGATGTGATAAGAGCCGATGACTTATCGTTGTCGGATTTTGATCCCTTATGAGTCAACCACGTTTGAAGAGCATCGAGAACCAAATATGGAGAAGCCACGCAGTCTTCGGAAAGAGCACAGTTATCGATAATTTTGTCTAATTTTTCGTCGTGCATGAGCTTTCCGAGAACGAGATAAGAGATGATATCAGGGGGCAGATTGATTCCAACTGCGTCGATGTCCAACAGATGAGTCCGAGTCTTATCAATGTATTGTTGGAGGTCGCCCATGTATGATTCAGCGGACCAGGCCATAAAAACACGTCCTCTGTTGATAACCGAGTGAGAGGCGTATTGAGACGAGATCTTCTTCCAAAGGAGAATAGGGTTGGAATCAGTTTGAGAATTTACAACTTCGTTGTAACATCTAGAGTTAATTCGCGAGGTGATAATTGATATGGCCTTGTGTCCAGATTTTAAATAGGTTGCCTTCTCGATGTCGGTTGCATTGGTGGAGATGGGGATGGTACAGCAATCCCAGAGATCCTTTCCGCGGAGATAAATGAACATTCTTGATGACCAATTAGTGTAATTCGTGCCATCGAGAACCGGAACACCATTAGACGCAGGAGTATCGTTTTTCTCAGAGCTTGACATTTTTGTTCACGCCTTTTAGAGTTATTCGATTATTGATTTTTCTTTTGGTACGATGAGGTAGTTGGGGTACGAGGAGCCAACCGAGACTGTAAATCTGTGAATCAATAAACTAAAGGTTGTATTTCATGTAAGTAACAATAATAAGTGAAATACAAAAGAAAAAAGAAAGAAATGTTTTTTACCTAAAGGCGAGAGCAAAATAATAAAGATGACAAGCTTCAGAGAATAAGGATAACGCGACTGAGGACAAGGACAACTAATATAGAGAATAGTCAGCGATAAAGATAATCGGATGAGACAGAAGAATGTGTAATACCTGAGAGAGTAGATTATCTTATATTGTGTTTAGACGAGATAAAGAGTAGAGATGGAGAGGAGAAAAGGGAAGATAGAGGGAAGTACAATATAGTAAGGGAGAGATTGGAAGAAGATAGAGGATGAAGAGTGAGGGAGAAAGGAGATGTGGTCGGATGAAGAGCAAGAGAGAAAGGAGATGTGGTCAAGGAGAGAGAATGAAGTCGATGGATGAGATAAGTGATCTCGAGGAGAGTTTATTTTAAGTATCAACTATGTGAGTTGTTTGTTTCCTGGGGATTAATATTTCCCAGAAGTCAGAAGGTTTATATATCTTATTTTAGGGGATCGAGCAAGAGAAGTCAGGAGATTCTTGATGACCTCATTAAGAGAAGAATGACGACATCGGAGGTTCGAGAGCGAGGTTCGAGGGCTATAGGATTTAGACCAGATTTAGCGCACGCCTGTGCGCGACGAGTCGCAGAGGAAGGATGGGATTTATATCTCAACAAACTCATCCTGGTTAAACTAGGATGCACCCAACCAATTTAAAAAACATTGATCTCAACCAATCAAATATAAACCCCAGCTTCAGTAATGAAATGGGGTTTTCTGTTGTGGGGATTTTTGTATGTAGGTGCAGCAAGTGCTCCGCTGGGTGGGCAGCAGGTTGAGGAAAGCAACATGTGGACATTTGGGTGGATATGAGTGATGAGAATATCCACATGCATGACCAAGTGGAGCCACAGGGCTTGGGGTACATGTTAAGGCTGTTTTACGGCTACAGAGGGGGGCATAAAGTGTGAAGCTGGTAGATCAGGATTAGTGACAGCCTGGGTGCGGAAAAAACTGTGGTCAAAGATGCAACTGAATCAGGTTGATGAATTAATGTGTTGGCTTGTTGGTAAGGATCCTGCAATTAGGATTAATCCTCAATTGGTATGTTTATCTGAGAGGCTTGCTCTAAAAAGGGAACATCTAAATCAATACAAGGTACTAATAGGAATCCAAGGAGGTACTCACTTGGGTTTGTGGTTCTTACCTGTTTAAAGGTAAAGTGTGGCCAATTCTTGAAGGTATATCAGTATTAAAATAAATAAGATCTGGAATTGAGGTATGTTTTTGTGAGAAAGGGAACTGGAAAGGTATATAACTAATATGTATTTACTTTCCTGGTGTTATAATATTGTCTTTTAGAGGCTTTTTGTGACTTCAAGAATATTATATGGGGGGAAATGTGAGAGATTTAATGACCATGAAGGTACTGGGGACTTCAGGGGGAAAGATAAATTGATTGGGGGATCATTTAGTGCCAATGATTTGTTGTCTACTAAGACAGTTTTATGGGACTCTTCATTGATATGCTGTCCATATTATTATGGGAGCAAATTAATGGTAACATATTGCTTGATCTGTTATCAATTAATAGTGATATCATGATGATTCAATAATGGTTCCATTATAATTAACACATCTTATTAGTAGAATTAGTGTAAGTATGGTATATGTGCTTTAATTCTATAATATTACAGTACATATTATATACATGAAATATCTTAAAGTTAATGAATGTGGGCGTAGGAATGAGTCACATATTTAACTCTGGTTATTTCATGTGTAAGGCGAGGGAAATGGCCTGCAAGATATGTGGCTTAAATAACCAGAGTTCATGGAGTAAACCAAATTGTCCCTGTTTTATTGTAGTAATTAAACAAATGAGTATTGGTGTATATGTCATGAAATAATTGTGTCAATAATTGTAAAGCATTTACTACAATAAATAAAGAGGTTATTGATTATGGAATAAAAATAATATTCATAATAATAATAGTAACAATAGTAATAATAGTAATAACAGTAATAATAGTAATAATAGTAATAATAGTAATTGTTTAGGTTATGTAGTGAAATGAAATACATGACCTGTCACAGAATGTGACATAAATGAGATAAAGAAATAAGAGAAAGTGAGATAGAG
Organism: Puccinia hordei; assembly: GCA_007896445.1. Taxonomy (NCBI): domain Eukaryota; kingdom Fungi; phylum Basidiomycota; class Pucciniomycetes; order Pucciniales; family Pucciniaceae; genus Puccinia; species Puccinia hordei. The sequence goes on from RDRW01000050.1 coordinate 285,874, forward strand.
AAACTAGACAAATGTAGATGCAGCAGATAGAAAGAGATACATCTCAACAGTATTAATAGTAATAATAGTAATAATATTAATAATTGCAGTTACTTGGTACATGACAGGTACTGTTATTGGAAATTAGGATATAGCATACTACACAGGGAAAACATCGCAGGTAAAATGGTTTTATAGTGGTTTAGTCTAGGATCTTTAGTCTTCAAGTCTCTTATTCACACACAAACTTTCAGCAGAACCACTGTGTCTAGTAGCATCATTAAAGATGAAAAAAAAGGTTATCCAGCCATTGAAACAAGGGCTCAGTGGATTTTCAATGGCTGATAAATCAAATTTATGCACTGTTAGTAACTAACTTAAGTTGAACAGTGTCGGCTATGTGTATGAAACACTGGCTTAATGTCTATAAAAAAGCCAGGTGCTATCACTGTGCTGAAAGTTTATCTGAATAATAATGTATATTATTCTCTCTATAGTTTCCAAACTATGCACAGAGTATAAACTAAACTCCTTAGAATTATTAGATTTGATATACAAATCAGTCAATTGGAGAAGACCAACAGCTAACCATATAGGTTTGGCTATCCTTTGTCTTTTTTGGGTAAGTTATAGTAATATAAATTGCTGTGAAGCAGCTGGCAAGCACTTAAGCTGATTGGCTACTTTCAGAGGTGGTAGTCTTGCAGCAACTGCTCTATAAGGAATAGATCAAGGCCAAGGGTGGGGAATTCTAAGATAGCTTGAGACTAATTCCAGTAATAAAGGTTGGGTTGGATAGAGGGATAACACTAATTCTAAAAGTAGGAGGAGAATATTCAGAGTACTTAATAATGTGGTACTGGTTAAATATGCTGAGGAACCTATCCTAGGCCAGAAATGGCCTCCTTTTATATTCTAGAGGTTCTGTGTAGAAGGTTCTAGAATGTTATTATAATTTCTGCTATAATGTATTACAATACAAACTTACTATGATGTAATGGGAATTGTTTTGTATTCAGCACAGTATTTTCTATTTCCCCATGACCTCATGACATGTATGTATAACCAATCACATCATGGGACAATTCTTATAATAGAATAATACTGGGAAATTACCATGCACTTAGGTAATTTATTCATTATTTTCATAGCTTTATATTCTTATATTTATGGCAATAAGTTTCATTGTCTCTCAGCTTTTATGACAATAATTGTAATCCATGTTTTTACAGTTATTCCTTCTCCTACTAAGTACCTTCTGAGATGTGGTAAAGTACTAGGAGGAGTAGGAATTTGATGGTGGTTTGTGTGAGGTACCCCACCTCATTTTACATGAAAGGTTTATTTCTGTAATAATATTCTAGTATATATTATTATTTTTACTTTATTTGTTATAATTTACAGTAAAGCCAGGTTTTAGGTTACTCTGGAGTATCTCTAGGGCTGAAAAACAGGGTGGGAAATCAATGTAAAAATTGATAGAACTGAATTATATCCATTAAGGTTGTGAGTGGGACCCACATCTAACAGTTCTTCAGGGGAGGACGGAATAAATTCAATGTGTCAAGCTTTGGGAGACAAAGGTGGTTGATCTTCATAGTCTATTTTGTCATTTGGGGGTTCTTCACTCAAAGATTCTGGTTTGGCTGGAAAAGCTGTTGAAAAAGTTTCCTCTGGTCTTGAACAAGTTCAATAAGAGTCTACCTCTATTAAGGGAGGAGGAGGAGCAGAAGGTGCAAGGATAGGGTCTTGCTGGGGCGGGCTGGTGTTCCCCTGCAGGAGTTGTGATGATCAGGTAATGCACCTAAAACTGACCAGTTTGTGGAAAATGAGTAGTCAAGAATTTGGTGAGATGGTTGGTCTTAGGTGCATCAGGGCAGTCTGTGATTTGGTGAGAAGTAGAGTTGTATTGAAAACATTATTTCCCCCATTTTTACTTCTGTGCATATCAGGGAACCCATACAAGCCATAAAAATTACCAGGGTGACTCTAAATGGAATCTTATCAATTCTGGGAAGCTTTGGCATGCAAAATACTGGGCTAGCTTTTTTCTGTTGGTCCTTTATTTGAATTCTGATTCAATCTTGTCTGGATTAAAGGAGATTCACATGATGGTCAAGATTCAGAAAAACACTATTGCTCCAAGAGAGCTTGGAATTTATTTTCTGGTCAAAATTGCTCCAAAGGTCTGTACCATGGGGAATAAATGGATGAAAAATGAGAGAAAGAAAAAAAACTTTGTAAAGGGGAACACCAGATGCTAAAAGACACCTGAAAAAAGTGTGGTATTTGTTAGCAAGCTCACTATTACTGGTCTCAGCAGGGTTAGGGAGATGGAATAGGTCTCTCTCCAGCAAAGAAGTTGGGTCATCCAGCTGGTAGTGGCAAAACATGACTTGATGATGGCTAAAATCCTGTTGCACAAGGTGTAGTCATACAACTCAATACACACGGTGGGGTCCACCAAACCAAGCAAGATTCCATGTACCACCCGCAAAAGGGAATGTCCCAAACAAAATATTGGTTGTCCCAGAGATAGCTAAAGGCAACCTCAGTGATCTCCCTGAGCCATATTCTGAAGTTTCCCCCATCTGCATGTAGAACCTAGCTGGCCATGCAAGCTTTTGCACCCTGTATCAACATTGATTCAGTACAGTGGCCTAGCAGAGTGTTGGCAAAGGGGGGGATTCTTGAAGCTGATTGGAGGTCAAATAGGAGGTTTCCTCCTTGTCTATGCAAGGCTGTTCACAATCTTCATCCAAGGTTGGTTGAGAAAATGTTTGACAACATGCAGCCACACAGGTGGTAATGGGGACAGCTGAGTATTGCATGGACATAGTGATGTAGAAAATAGATGTGGGGAAAAAAAATCTGCCAGAGAGGTTGCTAAGAAAGTTGGTTGCAGGAAAAAAAATTGGTGCAGTGAAGTGATTTAAGATGAACATATAAGGAATATTGTCTAAAATATAGGAATGATAGGATATTTATACACATATATAATTATCAGGCCACAGAAATACAGGAAAATTTGAACACATGAGATACACACTGCAAAAAACAACGGCTCAACTGCCTGCAGTTGAAATGGAAAAGTACACAGGTGCCTTTTTAATTTTGCATGTCAACTGCAGGCAGTTGATCCAGTTTTTATTGCAGTGACACTAGCTTTGTAAGTAATCAAAAATATTTAACACACAGACACACAGAACATGGGGAAACACAGTGTTTGAAGCCACAAAGGTAGCAAAAAATAGCTAGAGTTTGATATGGGTGAAAATTTCTGTTGGGAACTGATTTTTTTTTAAACAAAGAATAGCTCATAACCTAAAGTGAGACCAAATAGAAACAGTTATATTGCATAAAGAAACAAGAGCATACTGTAAATAGATGGCTATTGATAGTATGGGATTATGTAAGGTATTTAAGATCATCCACAGTTGGTTTGATAAAGATTCAACAACTGTGGAGCTCTTAGTGAGCTCAATAGTTATTTTATTGAGACTGTCGGGGGTGTTGAATGGGGGAAGGGTTCACAATAAGGTGACCTGTGAAAGTTATTCATGAGTTACCTTATTGAGCTCAACAGTCATAAGTTTATGGACCTCTATTTGAGAATCCTGGATATATTGATAGTTGTTGAGTGCTATCAAGCACACAAGTGGGGCATTTTTAGATTATCAAGCCAACCGATTGAGACAATTGTGGAAGCTCTAAGGTTTTATGGAGTATGGATATTGGAACTGTAACTCTCAAGTTACTCTGTAGTGATTACATATTGAGCAGAGCAACAGCAGTTCCTTGTGTTTTACATACTTGAGATCAAGTAGTTCTGAGGGGGGTTTAGTTATGATGAGAAAGAGGGGGGTTAAGATAATCCAACATCAAAAACACCTCCCTCCACCCTGGAGAGTTAAATGAACTTTTTTGAAAAACCAAAAAAAATAAAAATAATAATATGAAGCCAGCCGCATTTCACTTCCCTCCAGCCACTCAGAAGACGGTCATCACTACTACTACCACTACCACCCTTCACTTCCCACCAATCATCATCCCTCAAACAACCAACACTCATCAAACCAACACTCATCATTCAAACTCAAACTCAAACCAACTACTTAATACCGAAATCTATCCATTAGCCAACGCATCTATCCCTCAAGATTGGAACGAACGTGGTCTACCCTTGGTCTTTGGAAACGGTTCATTCGCTAAATTTAATCCAGCCCTCTCAGAATCAATCACCACCACTAGTACTACCACTCATCATTCATCATCATCTCGTAAAAGGTCTACAACTACCAGTCCTCAACCTAACAAGACGACTATCCAATCTCCTACCTTTCGATCCAAAAAACCTAAACTCCAACACAATCATGAACTCTATGATTATTCTCGTAAGCTATCTAACCCCTAACTCATCTTGATCTCAATCAAACTCATCAATCTATCTATTTATCCTCAAAAAACACAAAAAACACATCAACAGCATCTCGTAGCCCACCTAACTCATCAGAACAACAACATACCAACGATCTCACTCAAGAAAACCAACCATCAAGCTCATCTCATCCACTCCAATCAGCAAACGCTCATCTCGAGCTAGCAACCACGCTCTCCTTACCCAATCTGACCGCCGAATTCTCAAAACTACCATCGGCCTTACAACAGTACACCCTCTTCAACCTACTCAAACACTCCCGTCTACCCGTCCTCCAATTCGTTCAACAGATGATCGGACCCGCCCTCAAACGTGATTTCATCTCTGACTTACCCCCAGAGATCGCCATCCTTATCCTGAGCAAATTAGATGGTACAACACTCTGTAGAGCCTCCTCAGTTAGTAGGAACTGGCTCAACCTCATCCACAATAGTCGCTCGATTTGGAAACATCGACTCCAGGAAGAAAACCTATGGATCGGTGACGGAAGCGAAGAGATCGATGCAGAGGAATGTGCGCTCGTCGAACGTGGTACCAGCCACTGGGAGATCAGTCGATTCTCAAGACTCTGGAAGGCTGGCGTCTGGAATAAACCATCATCAAGCTCCGACCAACACCACCGGCACCACCCTTCAATCGATTCTACCTACTCCCCATCTATCGACCAAGCCTCCCCCTCTGAACAACCCCACACCACACAGCCATACCCATCCCGTCATCAGAGTCAAACACCTAGTAACTCGAGCTACCACGATCCAGCGGATATTGAAACTCGCTCGAGCACTAGTCACATCAACCATTACCATCAGCTATCGGTAAACGATCCATTCAAGCTACTCTATCGTAGACGTTTCCTAACTCGTCGCAATTGGATGAAGAAGGAGCCACGACGAATCACCTTTCAAGGACACGCATTAACCGTCGTCACCTGCATACAATTCGACTGGTCAAAGATGGTGGCCGCCTCGGACGACAACGTGGTACATTCCTACGACCTACGAACCGGTCGGAGGCTGCATACGTTTCTCGGTCACCAGGGTGGGGTCTGGGCCTTACAGTACGTCGGAGACACCTTGGTCACCGGAAGCACGGATCGAACGGTGCGGGTATGGAACATGCAGACCGGCCGGAACACGCATGTGTTCCATGGTCATACATCCACCGTGAGATGCCTACAGATCGTCGAGCCGGTCAATGTGAATGGCAAGACGGGCTCCGAGGCGGTCTGGGAACCGGCCTACCCGGTGATCGTCACTGGCTCGCGCGACTACACCCTTAGGGTATGGAAACTGCCCTCGGAGACTGACGAAGATTATGTGCCCTGTCATACGCCAGGTTCTCCTTATGATATTGGACTCACCCCCTCCGATCCGAGCTCTGCGAACCGGTTCCATCTTCACTTCTTACGAGGACATACCCATGCGGTGCGCGCACTGGCGGCCAAGGGTCGAACGATGGTTTCTGGGTCCTACGACTGTACCGTCCGAGCCTGGGACATCATGACGGGAGAATGCACTCAGGTGATGCGCGGTCATCTACAGAAGATCTACTCGGTTGTTCTCGACGGCTCACGGGGCCGATGTGCCTCTGGCTCGATGGACAATACGGTACGACTGTGGGACCTTTCCACAGGCACGACGATCCGAATCCTAGGCGAACATAGCTCCTTGGTCGGCCTCTTGGGTTTGAGTCCTCGAAGATTAGTGTCTGCAGCGGCCGATGCGACCCTTCGAGTCTGGGACCCGTCCACGGGTGCATGTCGCTACGAACTCAAGGGACATCTGGGAGCGATCACCTGCTTCACCCACGACGAGTTCAGGGTAGTTTCGGGAGCAGATGGTACCTTGAAGCTCTGGAACGGCGAGAACGGGGTTCTGGTTGGTGACCTACTGTCAGGTTTCTCTGCTGTATGGCAAGTCTCGATGGACGAACGGTTTTGTGTCGTCGCTGTCCAACGAGGAACTGAGAGTGAATACGTCGTCCTCGATTTCGGTCGCTCCGATGGTAAACTCGATCAAGATGAATTCCCCATGGACTCCTCTCCTCTCATCCCTCCCACCCTTCCTATCCCCCCTCCTCAACTCCTTCACCCTCGTCTTCTTAATCATCATCATCGACTTCAACATCCTCTTCCTGATAACGCTTTTCGTGTCTTGCCCGAACATCACGATCATCATCTTGACGATCAACCTGTAATCGAAGATCGTTAGTCCTTCCTCTCTTTGCCAGCCTCTCTCTCTCTCTATCTTTCGCTTTTCTCGGATTGGAGACGAACAATTGAAAATCACACACACACAAGTTGCTGAAACATGTATCACGCTTTTTTCCCCCCTATTTTTCACTTTGAAACATGATCTTTCTTTTCATTGGACGATGATTGGTTTGTGTTGAAGTCGATTGAATTTGATCGATGCAGTGTCTTTCTATCTATAATCGATCCCCCTTTTTTTTACCTTTTTTTTTTTTCTTCTCTCTTTCTTCTCTTTATTTTTATCTTTGGGAAAAAGAAGTAGATACATATTTAAATAATAGGAATATATCTACATATATATATACGAAAAGAGATCAATTAAACTCTCAATGGCTTATATATCTATCATATCACATCATTTTCATTTCATATCATATCATGTTATATCTTCACATGGATTGAGTGACCCGACAAAGTCACTCCCAAAAAATCTCTTTCGTTTATCACTCGGAATCCTTTCATAAGAAAAATGGACACAAGAGGTATTATCTATCTTTCAAATTTATAAATATTTTTTTTAAAAAAGGAACCAAAAAAACAAAAACAAAAAAATTCTATACATATGAATCAATTCAATCATCTAACTTTTCTTTCTTTGCTTTTCTTTCTCTTTTTCTGGGTTTCTTTTACCCCCTCCTCATTCTCATTCTCATTCTCTCGCTTTCGCTCTCTTTCTCTCACTCCTTCTCTTTCTCTCTGTAATGTTCATAAAACCGAGATTGACCCGATCAGCCCACACCGACAAGCTATTAATTAATCAAAAAAAAAAATCAGAACAAAAAAAAACCCCCCGATCCTCTGGTCTAATTATGTTTCCCTTTCCCTTTCGATCTTGTTCTCCACATTTAAATAGATATGTGTCATGCTTATTTTCGTCTCTTGATTTGTGTGTCTGATTTGTCTTTGTATTTACATATATCGTGTTTTATGTATGTATATATATGTGTGTGTGTCTGGATGGTCGTCAATCTCTTGATTATGTTGTGATAAATAACTGACCTCCTTCTTTCCTTTTTTTTTTGAAAGTGTAATTTTGCTTTTTGCATGGTTTCCAAGTACAAGCTATAACAAGACATTTCATTCTTTTTGGATCCAATGAGTTGTGGTGGTGGTCAGGCTGGATGTTGTTTTTTTGAACCAGCTTGTGAGAATATAGGTTGTAAGATGGGTAATGAAAGTGAAGCAGGGAGTGTGGTGGGCTTGCTGGTATTCAACAAACATCAGACTTGTCAACCCTCTTCAAAGTGTTTTTACACCATGTTGTTGCCGGGGAGAGAGACACCAATAATTGGCTTCCGTCGTGGGTCATGGGTACTGCTAGACCATCCCTGCATTGATACAATAAATGTGCAGCTATCACGCGAAAGCTTGCAAAGCCCCCACACATTCTGTTTTTTTGGGCGAGATTAATAAATTTACATACCCAGTTTTTCTGGGTATGGTTTTTTTTTTCCCCCCCAAACCCAGATTTATGTAAAAAAAAAAAACAATAAAAACATTTAAAATTAGAACATAAATCATCAGCGCAAATAAAACCACAAAATGTTAAATTTGAGTACCCGGTCTCTTTCTTCTTTTCTTCTTCTTTCTTTTTCTTTGGATTTTCCAAGTCTGTCATACAACCAATCCACACAGGAATATCCTTCAGTTTGAATGATGGGGAGCAAAAATGAACTAGGTTGTCAATGTTGAGGCTATGGAGGAACATCATCTTCCACTACCAAAACTTGGCCATCCTCTCACGCCAACGTACAGCAGGGACGGGGGCTTTGTTAAGCTTGGGATAAATCTGGTTTGGAAAGAAAGTGAAAATGAAGTTTCTTGGGATGAGGATTGTACGGTATGAAGTGGTATTCATCCGTGGCAAGATGGGGGCAAGTGCATTGAAGTGATGGGCGGGGTAGGGCGAGGATCTAGAGTAAAAAGTTGGTTGGGTTGGTTGACTGAAGAGAGAGGCATGGTCGGATTGAGTGTGTAGTTGTCATTGTAAGGCTTGAACACGTTGGAATTGACATGGGATGAAAATACGTGGTACAATTTGCATTACAATTTACAGATAAAAAAAAAAGAAGTAACCAATTGGAAGGGCAAAGTACCATATAAAACACACCATCATAACCCTCCTAGAGGAATAATAAGACTCAAGAACCGGTGATCCCAAGCCAAAGACCTCTATCGACTTGAGCACCACCTCCAGCGCCTAGCTCTTGCTGCTTCGACTCGCCGACGACCTCATCCCAGAACTTCTTCGGATGATCACCATAATCTGCTCTCATGAGGAAGAAAGGCCTCAATAGCTTGCCATCGATCCTTCCTAACATTGCTGATTCACCCAGGTAGGACTTGAGGATTGAAGGTTGAACAACAAAGATGTTTCCCAACTCTCGAATCATCTCATATCGCTCATTGAGGCCCGGTATATTGAACTTGGCAATCGTGTCTTGATACATCGTCAGATCCCTTTTATCGAATCAAGTTGGTTCAAATCAATATCCTCTTCTCAATAATTCTTTCATGACTATGGTCAAATTGACTTACTTGGTTAACATCAAGCCTCCCATCGCACTAACCGGAAACTTCTTCAGATGCTCCAGCAGGAAACTTTCTCGAAGAAAATTGGAACTTGATATTAATACCAAAAGCCTCCCTCGCAATAATAATCAAGGATTGAGACGGCGCCCACCTATGAAAAACCACTCCAACTTCACTCAAAAAAATCTCACTGTTCTTTCCACTCAATGATTGGTTGACTATCGTCCGAATAGTATTCAAGAAGTCACTGCACGCCGCACACGCCTCGGTATGAGTTTTCGAAAAATCTAACTCGTCATTCTTTGGTTTGAAATCCAGCTTTTTCTGTTTCCCTAGACTACAAGTCAACCAACTTAGCACACCTAGAGGCACGAAAAGAAAAGAAATCAGCATCATCCCTACTTGGATATCCCAAACACAGATGATAGACTGACATTCTAAAGCTTTCTGCGCCACTGAATTGATCTTGTTTTCGATTCGGACCAGGATATGATTGTTGAATATTGACATCTCTCTTCTAATATTCACGCTGGCAGCAGCCAGTGGAACGATTGCCGTCGTCACGTATCTTTGCCACAGGTGCATCGCCATATCAGCCGTCTTGATCACCGTCATCGGCTTTAGGCTCGGTTCAGCTTTGAAGTCGTAACTCGAGAATTGGGCCAAGGATGTTTCGAGTGCCGTTTCAATGTATCCTTTACAAAAGCTTTCGGCGAGTGTCTTGAGGAGTGAAAATGCATTCTTGGGTCTTCAGAGGGAAAGACAATTAGTCTGTTTTTCTTGCCGAAGACGTTTGAATACGAAAAAAAAGATGAGGGACTGACACTTCACTCGGTGACGAGAGCTCAATCATCCGTCCAACACTCTCTGCGTGCCAAGTAAGTAATTTCTCGGCAACATTCAAGTCCAACTGGCCATCACTTTCGCAGAGCTCAGGAGTAGTGGGAAGTTCTTCCGTCAATGGCATGGTTGAATCATCAGCCGAGATCCCGCTCAGTTTCAGTAAAGATTTAAGACCACTTGTTTGGGTAGTTCCAGGCGTTGCATTGGCTGAAGATGAGATTTGATTGACCATTCGATCAAAAATCGTGTTTGTCGGTTTTGCTTTATTTGTTGCACGCTAAAAAAGAGAACGCAAATGGGTTATTTGAATACGTTGGCCTGCCTTGAAGTGTATAAACAAGATACTCGAAATCTCGCTGGGATAAGGAAAATACTGACGTGCCATCTTGCAAACTGAAGTAGATAGCTCGCATATAACTCAGTCAAACTTTTGCATTCGCGTTCCACATACCGACTATTGTCTAGATGCCGAGCGAAGAGTTCATCGAGTTGCTGATCTAACATGCTGGAGAGCGCAGAAATTCCAGGTCCACCGGACACGGCTTGAATGATACCAACAGAAGTTTTGTTATCTGTATCAGCATCGTCACTACCACGTCTAGCCAATGTAAAAGTCTCGGATGTAGACGAGTTGATCGAAGAGCTGGAACGAAAGAATTCATGTGCCTTGATATCGTTAACCAGCTGAGCCGTACTGAAACGAGCCAGGGCAAGGACTCTCAAAAAGGCCAAGGTACTGCTACCTTGAGCAGCACTGATTAACTTTTCGAGATGGCTTTGGATGACCTGGGCGAAGACTCTTTGGAGAAAGACTTGCATGACCACGACCGGATGAGGAAAGACAACTTCGATGATCTGAGCTTCTTGAGATATCTGGTCCCTAATGTCTGAGTACAGAGCCGCAAGTTGGGGTTCTGTTTTCGGTGCGGCTTGGTTGGGGTCTGCTAATGACTCCCACATTGGGGCCTCCGCCACGTAATCCACGGCCTCGATACGATCCCGAGAGATGAAGAAGTCGTGTTGATTGACATAGATTTGGATGCAAGAACTTCCGCCATTAAACTCAAGGAGGGTTTGAGCACAATGCTTGAGTGAGAGAGATGGAGAATTTTGAAGCACTAATCATCAGATACAACGCTAGATTACGCGTTAAGTTGTGCATAGCTCCCATGAGGATGACCAAACTCAACTGCCATGGCTTTTGGTTCACCCTTTAGATAGGCTTTCTCAAATAGTCGAAGCATATCTTTCTCGAATCGCTCGGCATACTTTTCGATCGTCGCTTTCGTAATCTCACTTCCGTCGACACCTTCAATATCTCTGGCCACCGTGAGTAACCGTCGAGCGATTACAGCTACCTTAGCCCGGCCCTCCTTCCCTTCCTTGCGCAATGCTTCTAATCGGGTAGTTTCCCCCCGGGCGAACTCGTTGTAGTACAGAATGATATCATGTGCTTCATTGGCCCGTGACCGGACCCGATCAATAGATTCCAGCTGTTCACCTGCCCAATATTTTGTCAATAGGAATCGTACAGTGGCTTCGAGGATTGTGAAGGAGAGTACGATGGAAGGATGTATCTGACCTATCCTGATGGCTGTCTTGCCAACCTCGGTGATTTTGGAATTTAAACCAGAGAATTCTTGGGTCACTTTCTAGAGAAACAAAATGAGCATGATTTTTAGCAGAATCATCATGAGGTTGAGAGAGCGAGGGATGGGCTGACGTTGAGTCCATTTTTGAAATCATCAATCTTCGTCCGATAGCTTCGTTCTTTCTGAGCCACATCCTTTTCAAGGTTTTTGATTTTTTTGTTTACTTGGTCTTGTAGGGGGAGTAGTTGTTCGATTGCGCCTTCTAGAGTTGCAATGAATGGGTCTGGGTTGAAAGCTACAAATACACAAGATTGACTGTAGTATTAGCATTTTCATCCTGAAGAAGACAAGGGGGTTGTTAGGTCACCTTTTCCGCTCTCTTTATCTTCCTTGATTAGCCCTTCCGTAATTCCAGCTAATAGCGAAGCAACACTGAACGTAGGTTCTTCAAAGGTACTGAGAGATAAGTTGCTACTGTATTGCTGATCCGCTGGGTCGTCGGCCATATTTTTCTTATTTTCCCTGGTATGGTTTGGAGTCTTGAAGAAGGATAATTTTAATCTACGAGTGATTTCCTTTCAAATTGTTCTAAAAGAAATATTCAAGTCTGGTAATGTATCTATCTGATCGAGGGTGAGTGTTTGCGGTTGGATTCATGTTGGGTTCTTCCCATTGGACTGTGATCGTCAAGGTTGACCTCATCGGGTACCCCCGTGGGAGTGTGGTGAAATTATCAAAAGTCAAACTTCAGTTTAGTAGTCGAACTCAATCGACAGACAACAATGCACCAAAACCCCAATCACTTCACCAACGCTTGCCAGGATATCGACGGCGATCGAAATTCCACCTTCACAGATGGTCTAGCAGCTCAAAAGACAGGAGGCAGAAAAACCATGTCTGCAACCAGAAGATCTCCTCAGGTAACTAAATGTTTTGTCTATTTACTGTCTTCTCTCATGTTCATAGAATTATTTATAAGCTTGCTGAACCTTTCTTCCTAATTGTTCGCTTTCTCCCAATTGGCTTTCCTCCACATCAACCCCATCATATGGACCCAGTTGTAACAATCAACTTTTGACGCCAAATTTCCGAGGAAGTTTTAATCAGAGGCAAAAGGAAATCGGACCGGCATTGACTCCCTTGATATATGAAAGCGACCACGACCAAGGGTCTAATCATGCAGCTGTAGATAACCTAGTAAAAGTTACCAAATCTTTGGCTGGCTCATTATCCGACTCGAATGCCAATCACACCGATCATGTTCTCGAGGAAACTCAAAGTCCTAATAGATTGATCCTCAGAAATCAACACCATCAGCAACAACATAATCCTCCAAAAGAGAATGTCCAAGGTGACTCAATGATGATATGGGGGGTCTTGATGTTTATCTTTTCCAGTTGCTTATGGATCATTGGCATTCCATTAATCTTATTCGACCTCGATAATTTTAAAGACCATCTGGACGTTTCAAAACACCTTGATGGGCCTACTGACTCCTCTTTTTCGGGTTGGATGACTTGGTTATTGGTTAAGATCCTGGATGATCAACATTATAAATTCTTTATCCCTCTTCAAATCACCTTTGGTTTAGTTTTTGTCATCGTTAACTGGGGCGGTCTTAAAATATTCAGGCATTCTTGAGAGAAATCATACATAGCTCCAATCCAAAACTGATGGACTAAAAGTCGTAGTTGAACATGATCACTTCAGGATAAATCTACACCATCGGGTCAACTTCTGTGATAGGGATTGTTTGGTCTAACCAACACGTGATCGGTGACCATTGGTCCACCCACGAGTCGGACCCCATCGCGTGATGTGAGGCAGCTATTCAGGTTGTACATTTACGAGGTTTGTTTTTTTTCTCTCCTCCAATTCCACTGTAAAAACATAGTGGACCACTCAAGTGAAGTGTTGAAGTGATTATCGAGTAAGCTCACTCTGTTTCCCCTCGGAGATCATCCACACATATTTCAACTCACCTAGCTTTGTCCAGAAGAAACGAATCAATCCTGAGCCTAGAAGGTCACAGCCTCACCATTCTCTTTGTTTTTTTTTGCCCCCCGTTTTCGTCGGAATTACGACAAAGGCAGATTATTGATCGTCGAGTCTTTGCTCTATATTCCCATCCTATCCCCTTTATTCCAGCGAAATCCTAGCAACGTAAGTATTAACCGACGTTTCTACAGTTGATAAACGTGCTCTCACCATTATACTATCAGCAACTAAGAAAGACTTGGGCTTTAATGCTGTTTTGCTTCTCCCAGTTGTGCAATAAACTGACGCAGAAGAGCAAAATGCCGGGTCAGGCGTATGTCTGTTAACAGAAAGGCTAAGCCTGAGCTTGTCTGAGATCACATCTGAAATAGTCTTAATCAGTACCAGATTGTGTCAGCTTCCGGATTTTCACTGTATTTCTTGGTCTAACCACTGCTTGGGCCCCACCCTTCAGAATCAACACGATTTCCGATTGCCGAGATATGGGTGATCGGTCCCAGTCTAGCAGCCATTCCAGGTGAGAAGATGTCAGCTAACACGCGGCGAATGAGTCGGAGAAACGAGTATTGAATGAGGCTGATTGCAGCTTCCGTCACTGGAGCTGATATATAAATGAAAGGATCCTGTGACCACTGATCAAACTGCAATACCTCAGCTTGATTTGTCAATCAACATACGTTCTTTCCATCCGATAATTCTTCTTTTCCCGAAACTTTTATTTTGAAAAAGATCCCAATCACTCTCTCAAGATGGTCAACTTCTTTACCTTCGCTTTCGTCGCAAGTGCTCTATGTGAGCTATTTCAGATACTACTTCCGTTGGAGCTTCCTTGTACTTACTGACAGCTCTATGCTTCAGCTCTGGCGGCTGCGGACAGTACGACGCCAATTGTCAACGAAAACAGCTCTGTAGTGGAATCTGTCTTCGAGTAAGTAGCAGTTACCGGTGGTTTGCCAGACAACAAACTGACCCGAACAGTGCCACTCACAGACCTCTACAAGCCATAAATGATTCACTTCTTGAAAATGGGGCATCATTGAGCCCGGTGCTCGAAAAGAGGCTGCTTGGTAACCTGCTTGAACTCCCCACATCGATAATCTCAGAAGTGCTTCCTGTCGCAACGCGGACGATGCCCGAAAGCACAATCCAACGCCCTTCGGGACGGTTTGCTTTCAAGCAGATCAGAGTACATGCTTACTTACTAGATACTCTGAATTCAATTCTGCCGCACACCAACATCATTCGAAGACTTTGTGCTGATGCCGAGAGCACTGACGGCGACGCCGACAAGCTCAGCTGGGATTTGGTTAATGAACTTCGAGCCATCTTGGAAATTCTCAATGGATGTTTGTACAAAGTGAAGGACTGCGGAAAGGGCCCTGCTCCAAGTGGTGTCCCGGGTAGAGGGCCCCCTACTCTGGTGAGCATATCATTCATGAAAACTCATGAAGCACCTATTTACATCTCGGCCACGCCCTCCTACAGCACGACATCTGCCAGCTTTTCTTCAAGATCATGTGCGAAATCCGAGAGTGCTGCAAGTTAATCGGCTCGTTGTGCATCAAGTACAAAACTGTTCGCCGAGTTTGTCAAAGTAAGTATCCACCCTTTGCTCACAACGCATGCCCCAATTAGTCTGACATGAACTTTGTACATCAGACACCTTGAGACAAATCACTAGCTGTTTATCCAGCATTGCAGTTAGATGTGGCGTCGAAGTGGGCGACCTTTCTCCCGGCCTAGGAGGTCTTTTCGCCACCGTACCCAACTTCTTTGGCGGTATTCAATTTGGTTTCAGCGCATTCCCCAGCATCCTAGGAAACAGCAATGCCTACTTTTCTTTCAACGCTTCCCTTTAATTCACTTCCTCAATCTTTTTATACTTCTTGCATGCTTTAACTCAGCTGCGGGGACTTCGTTTTCTCATAAATACCGCATTTCAAATTGCCTTTGTTCGTACACCACCTAATTTATTAATTTCTTCGAATACTATGCCATTGGCCCTAACAGGCTACCCGCATCTCCTAATCAGCAGGCCCAAACTTACGACAAGTAATTAAACAACCATGACTGTAGATGCTCAAGATCGCGAGTCATGTTGGAAACTCCAAGCGAGACACTGTGGATGTATGAGAATTCACCTTCGATGCCCATGTGCATTTCATCCATACGCTTCCTCTATGTCGCAGCCTATTAATTTTAACAATCACCTATGTCAGCCTTGATTTGTTTAGCCAGGTGCGCATCGCCATGCTACGGGGATCCTTCAAAGGGCGCTAAAGCACTGGCCTTAGAGCGAAAATTAGACACCAACCTCTTAATACCAAAACTAACCCCTTCGCTCCAAGTATTTGTTCATCCCTAGCATTCCACCACATGAATCATCCTCTTACCTTCATACGCAAGCCGCCCCTGCCAAGCCAGCATCTGGACTATGAGCTTTGCCCCTCGCCCTTCAGTTCCATGGTTTCACAGCGTTAAACTGGCCAACAACATCATGTGAGTTTCAAAAATGATATTGGGCGCTAGTAGGCAGAGGCATGTAAGGCCTCTGGTACCACAGCTGAGTGGGTATGACAGATGCTTGTAAAGCTGCCCTGAAGGGACCTCCCAAAAGAGGGGCTTGATGAAAATGGAAATCTTCCATCCTTTGAAGCGGCACCATCTTACACTGTAG
This sequence comes from Puccinia hordei, assembly GCA_007896445.1. Classification (NCBI taxonomy): domain Eukaryota; kingdom Fungi; phylum Basidiomycota; class Pucciniomycetes; order Pucciniales; family Pucciniaceae; genus Puccinia; species Puccinia hordei. The sequence continues at coordinate 302,184 of RDRW01000050.1, forward strand.
GAATAGCATTTGGTGTAATAGAAGATTCACATGAACATGAACTATCTTGCCACGTTTTCCTTGAGTTTTGCAGGCTTTGGGTTCCACATGAGTCAATTTTCTGTGATGTCCATTTGTTTGGTTTCATCCCTTAGCACATGTACCGTGTGCTATACAGTATCCAAAGTCCAGATTGGACACTCCCAATTTTTAAGGATGTGCTCAGGGCATAGAAATATTTTAATTGGTGGGGACAAGTTGTTGAGCTAGACCTCCAGCTCTCTCATCTATATTGCATACCTGTCACAAAGGTGTCACAAAGACAGGGACTTACCTGAGTCAGAGATTAGTAGAAGGATTCTTTCCTCGTCCTTCTACGAACTATTCACTCTGACCCAGGTAAGCAAATCCCTTCCCTCAATCACATCTCTTCTTTCACTCAGCTATCTAACTTGTGTTTTCTTTTCATGTGTTTCTCTCATGCTTTCATTCCATTAACTAATGCAATGACCGATCCTTCTACGAACTATTCACTCTGACCCAGCCCCTGTCTAGCTCATCACAACTTGAGATATGCGAGGACACAAAACTAGAAGGAAATCGTCAAGACGTGGTGGGGTCAGGGTTGTTTTAAAACATTCCCCAGCCAAATCTGTTGTTCACTCAGGCCACGGGGGTGACATTGTGTGCGAGTCCCTGCCTCCGGTTGGCGGAATGCAACCGGTGTTTTACCAATCTCCGGTAGAAGGGAGGTACTTAGTTAAGCTAAAGTATTGCTATAGCAGTCTGACTGCTAAGGATACACACTTTGAAAGAAGATTTATCCTGGCTGGGGTTACCGCAGTCCCCTTACTCTCATCCCCAGTAGCTCCGACTAGCCCAACAGCGAAACTGAGCGCCTGCCTGTTGGAATGCCTATGTTTCGCAGTGAGCATTGCCTTAAAAGCTGCTAGAGGTTTGTGCTGACGCCTAAACAGCGATGAAAACGGAATCCACTTAGCGGGATCTAGTGTGAAACCACTTCATAGATTCAGCCCTCATGACAACTTGGAAACCTGTTGTGGCAGTGCTCAACCTGGGAACTATCAAAGGTTCTGAAGCCGACTTCAATGCCAACTGCAGACCTCCAGTCGACTCGCTAACTCGTCACGATTCTAAGACTGAAAGCTCTCGGGAATCACAAGGGGTTATCAAGTAGGTAAACTGACCCATTCATTATCATACGCTTATTTGGGGGCCAAACCTTGGAACGGTCTCCGAGTCGGCTTCAGGCCCGGTACTCGCTCTAGGAGCGAATTTTTTCATTCGACTTAAAGCTGGGAGGCCCGCAGATTTGGACCGGTGGGCCTTCAACCTTCCACTGATGTATACCTGTGGTGTAATCAAGTGTAGCCGTACCAGTCTTGTTTCTAGGCATAATTATGTAGAGCATTAAGCACCCCTAGAGTGGCCCGTGACACTAACAGGCACTTCCTCCGAGTCCAATCTAGTTACTGCACGAAGTGACTCATCATGCCTCAACAATGACTAGGTTTGCTGGCCTGGTCCGTTCGAATATTGGGACTGGGATGGTAAGAGGCAAGACCTGGTTGTGGAGTGTACAGCTTCAACTCCTCTTGCTTGGCCCGAGTCATGACTCATGGTCGGGCCGGCCATCTACAATACAACCACACCTCAGACCTCTACTCCAGTCAGGTCTAGCACCCAGGAAAGGCCAGGCTGGGCTTTCAGCTGGGTGAGCAAACCAAACCACACCTACCACCCTGGGGCGCTCGCTTCATGTCCTGTCAATGATATATAAGGGCGATGTACCATGCCTACTTTCAATTCTCATCTCATCAATCCCAACTGATTCCTGAATCACCTTCCTTCCCTTCTTTCTTGCAACTAATACATACATTCTTGTCGGTTCCCTTCCCTCACACTCCATAATATCCACAACATCGACCGGTAATAATCACTCCATCAAGATGGTCAACTTCTTCACCATTGCTTTTGTAGCAAGTGCTCTTTGTAAGTCACAGAGCTTCTAGTAAATCCCACATCTCCTTAGCTGACTCAACCTCTACGAACTTCCTAGCCATGGCCAACGTGGATAGCAGGAGACCGATTGGTACCGAAAGAAATTTGGGGGAAAGCAATCTGAAATCAGTCTACAAGTAAGCAGCACTTGCCTTTGGTGAATCCACTTCTCGGACAGCACTAACCTTTTCCCCCATCTATTGCAGGCCTCTACAGGTCACCAAAGCACAAGTTCTTGAGAAAAGATATTTTAGCGAAGACAGCGGAAATTCAACTGACTTCAAACCAACTCCAGTAACTCCACAGAAAACCTCTGACACGACACAGGGGGCCTCTGAAAAGCTGAAACGACGCACCTTCGGATTCTTGCATTTCAAACAAATTAGAGTGCATGGGTATCTTGTGCAATGTCTCAATGGGATCTTACCTCATGTCCAACGGATTCGAAACCTCTGCGCCCGGGAATTCGGCGGCAATGCTGAACAGCTTGGCTGGAGTTTGGTAGCAGAACTGCGCGCTATCCTGGATATATTGAATGGCTGTCTGGCCCAAATCAGAAGCTGTGGAACGGCACCAGCTCCAAGTGGCGCTCCAGGCGGTCAAATCCCATCACTCGTAAGCACTACATTTCTCCATGGGAATTGGTGGAATTTTAACTGATAACTCGCCCGCCTTCTAACAGAGAGACATCTGCCAGCTATTGTTCAAAATCATGTGCGAAATTAGAGATTGTTGCATCGTCATCGCCGGGATTTGTACAAGATTCCGAATCGTTCGCCAGATCTGTAATGGTTAGTGAAAAATTCAAATGCAGCTTCTTTGAGGTCGACTCATTAATCAGCTTCCATTTTCAAACACAGACACTTTGTGCCAAATCACCAGCTGCTTGTCAAGCATTACCATCATTGCAGGCAGCCACATTGGTAATGTGTACACTGGCTTAGGATACCTTTTTGGTACCATACCCAACTTTTTTATTGGCGTGCAATTCGGCTTCCATGGAATCCCTGGAATCTTAGGAAGCGGCAATGGCTTCTTTTCATTCAACGCTTTCTTGTAGATAAACAGCGTCCGTATTTGTAGATATAGATCCACTTCATTGAAAGAATGAACAATCAAGGACAATTATTTTATCACCTTTCGGGTATTCTTCATTTGTATATTTCATGTAATAGAACCTATCACTGTATATCCATACTTCTCTTGTCATGCTCTCTTTCAAAAAAAAACGCTAATATCATCGCAAAAAAACAGAGTCTCCTTTTCCGATGAGTGTACGCGTTTGCCAGCAGTGCTCAAGCGGTGGGGTTGGTTTGGAACAGAAGCCGAAGGAGCCGCAGCGCACCTTCCTCATCAAGGAATCTCAGCCAAGAAACTCCAGACGGAAGAGCTCTCGAATTCTTGGGCTCAATCTGAAAATCAAAACAATCTGAGTTCTGCTTTGTTCTGGGATTGAACCCAGTTATAGAACATCATTAGGGTCGATCATATGTTATACTGTTTGGTTACTTCCTGCCTTCAAATTAATCCAGTTTTTGTTGGAATTGGGGGGCATTTATAAAGAAGAGGGTGGTGTTTTTATGCAGAAAAATATTTTTGTTTGTTCATTTAACTGAACTTTTACTTGTATGGTTCCTGTTAGAGTAGTACATGATTACATAAACTAAAAGCATATGTATGTACATAGACCATAACCTAGTTGGTGATAGGGCCAAATCCATAACCCTATCACCAACAAGCATACATCAGCCAAAGCTATCACGTGTCTTGACTCTTTTCTCTTTCCTTACCAAGATTAGAGTTTGTATTCAACGTGTGGTAGCTTACCCCTGTAGTGACTCGTAGGGGTAATTGGTATGGATTCACTGTAGTTGTTGCCCGGAGGAGACAGATGTGGTCTCCTCCGGCTGATACAAACTGAGAGAATAAAAAACATCTGGAACAGGTAAGAAATGAAGAGAGAGAGGAAAAAAAAATGAAGAAAAGAACCAAGAAAGAGGGTAATTTTGACTAAAGCCTTGAAAGAAGGGGGATCAAGCAGGAAAGGTGGATCAGATGTAGAAATGAAAAAGAATAAAAATCTAATAAAAATCTTCATTGTAGCCATGGAAATCCTCCTCTTGATAATTGTCATCCCCTCCATCATCATAATCATCATCATAGCCATCATCATAACCATCATCAAAAACATCTTCAACTCCATCAGACCTATCAAAATCATCTCCATTGTCAAAATGATCGTCCATTTGTTCAGTAAACTCGCCGCTGGCCTTTTCAATATTGTTGTAGCCACCTCCATCACTTCCAATTCCAAAGACTTGATCATTGTGATCGGGATGATCAGAGTAGTTGGGATCATTCATACCTTCAATGGCGTCTGAGGTGTAATTGCAATGTTCATGTGAATCTTGATCCGGCTGAAAAGAGTGAGGATTGTGGCAATGTTCTGTCTCAGGCTGGATGTATTGTCAAAAAGCATCAATCCAAGCCGCCGGTCCTTGGTGTCGAAGGTCTTCAAACTCATCAGCAGCTAAAGTGCTGGCCCAGCGATCGACATCTTTGGCACTATAATTCTTCATATCAAAGACGGGTTCTTGAACTTGTGGATCTTCCGTTTCTTGGCTGTCCTCTAGAAGTTCAGGGTCTTGCTGATCTGCAGCATCTCGTTTGTCCTCTAGAAGATGGGGGTCTTGCTGATCTTCGGCATCTCATTCGTCCTCAGCAGAATCTTTGTCGTAATGTTTGTTGTAGTCGCATGCATACTGAGTTGTCAAATCGTACACATCTGGTCGGATTTGAACCGAGTTCGGAATGGCAACTGGGGCTGCTTGTTTGTTGGGTTGGGTATCCAAAAGTTCCACTGGTTGAGCTTCACGCTTAGATATTGTAAAATCCTTCGCAATAGTAGTCGCACGTTGTTTTGACGAATCAATAGGCCAACAAGAAGCAGATTCTCTCGGCCAATCAAGTACAGGTTGCAAACGTTTCTTGCGCCAAGACTTAGAGCGACGGGTTGGGCGTCCTCTGCAGACCGCTGTATTCAACATATCGGGACGCAAACTAGGCCGTAGTCCAACTCGATCAAACGGTCAAAGAGGTTGATCAATTGGTCCTATTGGTAAGCATCCCATAACATGATTCAAGTTGGCAAGGAACAGTTGAATCCAACCAAAAGCCGCATGAGTGTAGGGGTCCATTGGTACGTAGCGCCCAAGAATGAAAGTATGAAATAAAAAAATTGAGGGACCCAGTATTGTTTGTTGGGTTTTTTTGCAAGATGTAAGGTGAAACAAGGGGCCGGTAACAACAGTGGGCCGCTACGCTACGCTATTTGACCTCTAACTGTTAGCGTAGCGGTTATTTTTTTTGCCAGAAAATTTGTAAACTAACAGTTAGCGTAGCGAGAAATTTTTCAGCCAATTTTTTTGTAGTGTTAGCTTTGGAAAATAACCGCTACGCTAACAAGTAGCGTATTTTTTTTTCCGCTAACACATATTGGAGTTCCCATTAGCATAGCGGCATCAGATCTATGCTACGCTACGCTAAATGTTAGCTGTTAGCTGAATTTTTTTCCCGCTAAATGTTAGCTGTTAGCTGATTTTTTCCGACTAAATGTTAGCTGTTGGCTGAATTTTTTCCTGCAAAATGTTAGCTGTTAGCTTAATTTTTTCCCACTACACTATGCTCAAATAGTGCAAAGTATTGGCCCACAGCCAGCTGAGTGAACAGTCTGAACATAATTTTTTGTGTGGATTACATCCCTGCTTGTTTTACCAATAGTTGTGGTGATGTGCTTGGGCAAAGAAAATGATGTGGGAACGTTGAAAGTTTTTCCCTTGCACAAATTGCCTTGCATTGAGGCTGTGATTATTTTAAATTAATATGTATATGAATCCTGTTGAAGCATTTCTTTTCCAGCTTTACTCGCTTCCTTTGAGTTAAATAAGCATTTCTTCTCATTCTCTGATGGGCATTCTGATTACTGTTCTGGGCAATTTCCATATGATTAAAATGTGTTATTCAATTGAAATTTGTCCAGGCAGTAACCATATTTCCCAAAGCAATGAAAGAAATGCATATCCAAACATTGGAAAGAGAAAAAATGGAAAAGAAACAAACAATTGAAAAAAAAAAAAAAAAAACAATAGAAATTTAAAAAAAAAAAAAAAACACAAATAAGCTGTTTTAATTGATGTAGTTGCACAAGTACAGGAGTTAAAACAGCATTTTGATTGATTTACTTGTGAAAGTTGAGATTTTTGATTGCTTGACTTGCACAAGTACAGGATCTATAATTGGGCAGAGTGGACCAGCTTTGACCTCAGACAGTGGAATTTATCACTCCTGCTATATTATAAGTAACTGCAACATACCTAATCAATGTCACCCTCATTAAAAATTGTACTCACCAATGAGGGTGACACTGTGGGAGAACTTATATACCAGAGGTGCAGCACTGAAGCTGAGCCCGCAGCCGCGGGCTCAGCGGCAGACTGAGGCTGAGGTAAGGGGGTACCTACCAAATGTCATCGGACATTCCGCGGGGAAAAGCACGGGGCGCAGCATGTGACATTCTATAGTTGGTGCGGGCGATCGGTCGAGCGGACGAAGGCCGCTTCAGTATGCGCGACGTAATGGACCGGGCGGAACCACAGGGTTCGGGGTGCCAGGCCGCAAGCGGAGCGGGGCCAGAAGAAGCGGAGTTGTGCGCAGGGGAGCGATAGACGGCTGCAGGGGTCAACGGGGTATAGTAGTCGGGGACAGGCTGCGGTGTGATGCGGGATCGAGGAGACAGGCAAGTAGGGCTCCAGGGACAGTACCGGGGAATGCGGGACATGATCGGGGGGACTGTTGTATAAATAGAGGGTTGTACCAGGGCTGCGGGTCTTATCTTATCTTATCATCTTAGTAGATAGCTATAAACTACAGCATATATAAGAAAACCTCATTGTTTAGAGTTCTCTCAGTGATTATTCAGCGTGTGCAGACAAGCGGAACTGTGTAGGGCATCATCAGGACGACGAACGCAAGAGGAACGGTCCCCTTGCTGAGTATAAGGTGTTGCAGGGAAACCAGTTGACTATCCGCTGACAGTGTTTATCCCGCAGAGGAAATCAAAGAACCACCGGAACCAACCAGGAAGAAGGGCAACCTACCATTTCTGTTACCGAGGTTGTCTTAATTTCCACAACACTGATTAGGCATGTTGCAGTTACTTATAGTATAGCAGGAGTGATAAATTCCACTGTCTGAGGTCAAAGCTGGTCCACTCTGCCCAATTATAGATCCTGTACTTGTGCAAGTCAAGCAATCAAAAATCTCAACTTTCACAAGTAAATCAATCAAAATGCTGTTTTAACTCCTGTACTTGTGCAACTACATCAATTAAAACAGCTTATTTGTGTTTTTTTTTTTTTTTTAATTTCTATTGTTATTTTTTTTTTTTTCAATTGTTTGTTTCTTTTCCATTTTCTCTCTTTCCAATGTTTGGATATGCATTTCTTTCATTGCTTTGGGAAATATGGTTACTGCCTGGACAAATTTCAATTGAATAACACATTTTAATCATATGGAAATTGCCCAGAACAGTAATCAGAATGCCCATCAGAGAATGAGAAGAAATGCTTACTTAACTCAAAGGAAGCGAGTAAAGCTGGAAAAGAAATGCTTCAACAGGATTCATGAAAATATTAATTTGAAAGAATCAATGCCTCAAGAAAAGAAATTATTGCTATACTCCCACAAGTATAGCACTAAACCAACAGTTACTGTAGCGCTAAACTAACAGTTAGTGCACTGCAAAAGGGAACTACGCTTACAGTTAGTGTAGCTGAAAAGAATTCTACGCTAACAGTTAGTGTAGCTGAAAAGAGTGCTACGCTAACAGTTAGCGTAGCTGAAAAGAGCGCTACGCTAACAGTTAGCGTAGCTGAAAAGAACACTACGCTTACAGTTAGCGTAGCGTTTGTTCCAGCTAACACCGCTAACAATCAGCTAACAGGAAATTTCTGTAGCGTTAACTTTTTTTTTTTGATGTCGCTAACACTACGCTACCCGCCATTTTCTTTTTTTCAACAAATTTGTTTTAGCGTTAGCTGAAAAAATCTTCAGCTAACAGTAACTTTGTGTTAGTGTAGCGACAAAAGCTAACATTACGCTACGCTACAGCTATTGTTAGCGTAGCGGGCCCACTGTTGCCGGTAAGATTCGTCGGTAAGATTTCAAAAAATTGATCCGGTATTATTTGTCGGTAAGATTTCAAAAAATTGATCCGGTATTATTTGTCGGTGTGTTTTCTTCAGCGTAGCCGGTATTGCAGGCTCATAACCTGTAGTGACTCGTAGGGGTAATCGGTATGGATTCACTGTAGGTGTTGCCCGGAGGAGAAAGATGTGGTCTCCTCCGACTGGCTGAGCCGCAGCCGAGTCAACCATGTGACCTAGGTCACAACAACCCCGTCATTGGACTGTTTTGTGCAGGTTAGTCAAATCATTTTATGCAATCTTACCAAGATTAGAGTTTGTATTTGACGTGTGGTAACTTACCCCGCCATTGGACTGTTGTATGCAGATCCTAGAGTTCCAATAGGTTACAAGCCGGCTTACCTTGTACACGTTTGTCTCATGGATTTCTAAGAAGATAGGACAGATTCCTGAATGGATGAGAGTTTAAATAAACATTTAGAAAGAACAATCCAAATAGAGAGATCAGTATTAAAAGAAGAAGGAAAATCAGAAGAAGAAATAGAAAGACTATTACCACAAATCACCTCAAATTTTTTCACACAATCCTCTACTGTCCCATCCACCTTGGCCAATATGATGAGTCCTGAAGAAACGCTTGCTAAACTCCAATCGGACCTAGCAGCAATATTGGATGAAATCATGCGTCTAAAAGCGGCTCCACCACACGCCGCTAACCCCTGTCATGCGTCAAGCTCAGACAACCAAAGGGAAGTTGTTCTCCAGAATTTCCTCAAGTCATCGGTGAAATTACATACCAAATTCAATCCCAATCAACCCAATATTAGCCTACAACAGGTTGAATTACCAAGTTTGGGAGGATGCTATAGACAGAACTCTACAGCACGCCTTCTCACACAATGAATCGTTCATAAAGCAGACAAAGGACCTGGTTAATATTGCTACTGAAGAGAATCATGTTATTGTCAGTTTAATCAAGAACAAATTAGCAAAACCCCTACGCAACATCATTAAGTCGTTTGGAAAGAATCAAGCCGGGGAAATCTAAAACATGTTGAAGACCAAATGTCAACAGTTGGTTTGGAGACACAAGATCCACCTCATGTTGCAGATTGTTGAACTCATCAATGACCCATCACCCATTGATGAGCTTACCATGTCAAAGTGGGCAAATGTAATGTAAGAACTGGCACACTCAAAGGTGACGCTTGATGAAGCGGGTGGGATCTTACTTCAAAGCCATTTTAAGACACCAAACGGCTTTGATAAGAAAACTTTTTAATTCAGCGTGGACCAAACGCTGAATGACAAAGACCCACCCAGCTTCAGTGATGTCACAACAGTCATCCAGGCTGCCTCAAGCAAACTTAAACCCAAATCCAGAACATCCAATCTAGTTCCCATGGAAATAGATTGAATACAGGCGTTCAAAAACGGAGGTTCACGGAAAATATGTGGCTCAACAGTGTCATCCCTTGTTTGATAAATCCTGAAAGCTAAATCACCCGCGGTTTGCTGTTTCAAAAGCTGCACCTTACAAGGGGAAGAATCAATCCGAGGCACTTCCAACTTGTTTTGGTGCGACTTGCACATATTTTCAAGTAGACAGCCACTAGTTCTCCAACTGCAGCGACTACTGGAAGGATGTGGCATTAAAAAACATATCACCCCCACCGGCAGACTATGCCTCAAGAGACTGCCAATATGTACCGCCACAACAATCCGAACACCATTTCCAGAGAATTTCCCTAATATGACCAAAGGTGTCCTACTTGATTCAGGTGCCTTGGCTCATGTAAGTGGAAATTCACCTTTGTTTGAAGTCACACAAAAACTGAAAAACCCTCAAACATTTTACCTTGCCGTCACTGCCTGCCACGTATCCGTCACCAATATTGGTAGGGTCACGATTCCAACGCTGACAGATAGTGATTGATGAAGTCTTTCACATACCCGGTGTTGATGGAATTATCCTATCAACAGGTCAACTCATTGATGCCAGTTAGAGGGTTGTGTACAAAGGAACGGAAGCAAAGATATTTGAACAGAACAACAATCCCTCCTTGACAATTTTCCATAATTACTGTTGGTTGTTGAAAACTTCTCTGGCTGCCTGTTGAGTGAATAAAATCAATCAATCCCCTTCTTTTGATCTCTATAACTGGCATGTTAGGCTTGGACATGCATCAGATGAAGCTGTAAAAGGTTTTCTGAAGAACAACTTCATGAGAAATTCAATTTTTTGCCGTTCTTCTGTGACCGTTGTGCAAGATCAAAGAGTACCGCCAGAAAGTCTGTTGGCTTTTCATTGCAAATCCTGCGTGAAAATCCTTTGGATTTCATGGTAAGCAATGTTGTGGGGCCGTTTGAGTGGGATGTGCATGGTATGAAATACTGTGTAACGCTCCGAGATCATGTGAGCACATTCTTGTTTGTAGAATTAATTGCAGCCAAGTCAGACATCCCGGAGAAAATAATGTCCCGGATGGCTCACCTGAAGAACTACTTCAACTGCTGCCCCAGTTACCTGCGCTGCAACAACGCCCTCAAATATGTCCAAGCACTTAAACGGCGACTTGATGAAGTTGGAGTGAAGATTGCACCAACTGCCCCGTATAGCCCTCAACAGAAAGGTGAAGCAGAACGGCTAAACCAAACGATCAAGGACATGGCTAGGACCATGCTACACAAGAGTGGGCTGCCAAGGAGTTTTTGGGGGTACGCTTGGTCAACATCTGGACATATGCACAATACAATTCCAAACTCACATACTGACGGAATAACCCCGGTCAAAATCTTCTATGGTGTGGTGCCCAATCCAAAAGTCTTGTATCCTTTTGGAGCAAAGGCAATCATTCACATCCCCAATGAGCGGCGGAAGAAACTGGATGAAAGGGCACAGGAGGCAGTATTGATTGGGTACCCCAGTGCTGGTACAGGTTGGTTGTCTTTCTTGCCGCGGGAACAGAAGTGTATACACTTGACTTCAGTGGTTTTCCCAAGTTTTCAAAATCTTCTTGTGAAGAAAGCAGAGAAGAAATCAGATCTAGATTTCATTCTGAATCAAATCATGCTTAAATTGGGGGAAGAGAAGACTGATGTCATTGCGGCTGAGTAAACAAGGACACTGACCCAATTGGAGATAGGTCCTGAAATTAAGCTGCCAAAGACAATCAAAGATGTGTTGATGTGCTTGGATTTGGTATTTTGGTTTATGAGATGGAAAGGTTCCGGGAACTGGATGTTTGGGAAGAGGCAATACTGTTCAAGGGAATGAAGAAACTGGGGGCAAGGTGGGTTTTCTCCTTGAAGAAACAACAGGATGGGACCATTGATAAATTCCGGGCTTGTTATGTGGAAAAGGGTTTTAACCAGCAGATGAGTATTGTCATGAATGAAACCTATGCGCCAACAGTGTCTTTTAACACTCTGTGGCTTTTTATTTCCCTGGCTAATAGATTTCAGCTTCCAACAGCTTCTTTTGATGTGAGCTTGGCTTACCTCTATAGCCCCATGGACGAAAATGTCTACGTTCAACCACCAGTGGAAATTTTTCCAAGTCTGAAGGGTAAAGTATTGAAGTTGAAGAAAGCCCTCTATGGAACCAAGCAGGCGGCCCAATGTTGGTGGAAATCCTTCAAAGAGACAGTTGAAGAATTAGCATTCAAAGCCAGTGAGATCAAGCCGTCCCTTTATCTATTCAAGAAGGGGGCCGGTTTTATGATCATATGGCTCCATGTCAACAACGGGTTTTCAATGGCCTGAGATATTGATTTGCTGCAACAACTGCAGAAAGGTATCCAGGAGAAGTTGGAAGTAAAGTGTTTGGACAAGGTGGAGCGTCTTGTGGGGATCAATATTGATATGAAAGCAACCAGCATCCGCCTCAGCCAAACGCAAATGGCCTCAAAGATTGTCAACAACTATCCTTTTCCCGTGTGCGCTAAGACATGTCCGCTGATTGATTTCTTGCTGGAGACGCATACCGGCAAAGCTGTGAATCCAAAAGGTTATAGATCAGTCATAGGTTCTTTGATGTATCTTTTGGGGGGAACAAGACCAGATCTAGTTTATCTCTTGGCAAGATTTAGCTCAAATCCAGGTGATGTTCATTGGAGGGCGCTGGACCATGTGATTGGGTAAGTGAAGAAAACAGTTAGACAGCGGTTGGTGTATTGGGGGAAGGAATATGTTTTGAAGTTGTGGACTGATGGTAATTGGGGGGGGAGCATGAAAGATTGACAACAGGTTATCTGATGACGTATTGTGGTGATGTAATTGCTTGGGGATCTTGGCAAAAAACGGTAGTTGCACTTTCAACATGTGCGGCTGAATATCTGGCTCTCTCAGAAGGCTCACAGCAACTGGCACATCTAATGAACATACTCAAAGATATTGAACATTATCCTCAGACTTGAAGCGGCAATATTAAATTGCAACCAATAATACATCTAAAAAGAAGACCAAGTATCTACAACAAGCTTTCTATTTTGTTAATGATCTCATTAGAGAAAATGACATTGGGTTGGAATGGGCGAGTATGGTGAACCAATTGGCGGATTTATTGACTAAAGTTCTGGGTGCAACAAAGATGGTGGAGGCTAGGAGGAAGCTGGGTTTGATTGAGTAGTTTTTGCAATCATGGGAGGGGGTGTTAGAGTAGTACATGATTACATAAACTAAAAGCATATGTATGTACATAGACCATAACCTAGTTGGTGATAGGGCCAAATCCATAATCCCATCACCAACAAGCATACATCAGCCAAAACTATCATGTGTCTCAACTCTTTTCTCTTTCCTTACCAAGATTAGAGTTTGTATTCAACGTGTGGTAGCTTACCCCGCCATTGGACTGTTGTATGCAGGTTAGTCAAATCATTTTATGCAATTTTACCAAGATTATAGAGTTTTAATTTGACATGTGGTAGCTTAACCCGCCATTGGAATGTTGTATGCAGATCCTAGAGTTCCAATAGTTCCCAGTACCAAAGAACTCAATACAGTCTGAGTGTTTAACCAGAAGTTCAAGGCGGATGGTGCCTTACTCAAACACAAGGCTTGGCTTTGCATCCGGGTTTTCCATCAGATTGAAGCATTAAACTACAATAAAACCTTTGCTCCTACAAGGTTCATGGAAACACTCTGTCTTCTCCATGCTTTTGTGGCTTCTATTTCCTGGGAAATACAGCAGATGGATGTGAGGTGTGCTTTCCGCGATGGAGTCCCAGACAAGGAATTTTTCATCAGGGTCCCAGATGGGGTGGCCATCAACTTGAAACCTGGTTATGGACTAATATTAAAGTTCTTTCATGGACTCAAGCAGAGGTGTTGGTATTGGGCGCTACGTGGCTTTGTTGACTCAATAAGTTTCAAACCAGCAGCAGTAGACTCATGTATATTTGTTCATCAGGACACTAGTCAACTGTGCTTTGTTTTTTTGCATGTGGATGAAATGTTTATCATTGGTTCATCAGTACAGTGTCTCAACAATATTCTCAGTTCCCAGTTTTAGATGGAGGATCTGGGTGAGTGTGCCTGGGTTTTGGGGATGTGGCTAACTAGGAACCGTGAAGGAGGTAAAATCTTCCTTGGTCAAGATAGATTCATTTCTGAGATTTTGGATTGTTGGACTATCTCTGTCCCTCTTCCACTGAATGCCCTGACTTTTCCTGTTGATAAGTCTCCAGTCTTGCCTGGCTTCAACCTATTGACATGCTGTTGGCTTGCTTAACTACCTGGTGCAATGTACTCATCCCAAACCTGGCCTTCACATGCAGCTTTTTATCTCATTATCTCAACAGTCCCTCAAAAACTCATGAAACCGTCTTCTTGAATGTTCTTCGCTATCTAAAATACTCTTCCAATGTTTGGTTTATTATTGGACACGTTCCCGGGGAGAATCTTTTAGTTTGCTATGCTGATTCTATTTATGCCAGCGCGAAACAAGCGGTATTCTTCTCCAGTAGTGCAGTTCTGTTCCATGGTCCCATAGGATGGCGCTGTGCCAAATAGGACAATGATGGCCCAGCTATCTCAACCACGCAGGCTGAGTATTGCACGTTCTCTGAAGCAGGTCAAGACCTACTGTGGGCAGAACAGCTACTGGAAGACATCAATCCCTACATCACTTTGGAAAATTCAACCAATGTTCATTTATACTGCAACAATCAAGGGGCAGTAGCTCTCCTGAAGAATTCTATTGATCAGCACAGGACTTGTTACATGCTAGTCCGCCACCGTTGGATTTTATATCACATTGAATATGTGAAGAATTTCTTGGTATCATATGTTTCAACGAATGAAAACATGGCCAATATCATGACCAAGCCATTGTCTCCCATCATGACTCAAAATTTTCTCAAATCTCTTCATCTAGAACATCACTTGGTTTAGGCACTGAAATGTAGCAACCTGTTTCAAATGGATGTCAACTGGAAAGTTGGTGTAAGGTGGAGATACTGCGGGGCAAATTAGTTCATTCAGCTTTCAATGATGTATTTAGTCTAACCTCAGCTGTACCGCTTGTCTTTTTTTCTTTTTGCTTACACAATTCTTGTCTTATCCACCCGGTGCACCGTTCCCGGTGCTTATCCTTCTGGTTTGCTTCATCAAGTCCCATCATTTGGACTCTTAGCTCATTTCTCAGGTATTGGATACTCTCTTTTCTACTTGTGCCTTATCTTTACATTTCTTTATTTTCTCATGTTCTGGTTGCTTCCTCTTGTCCCTTGTCATACAATGCTCACACACTTTTTCTCTTATCCACCCCACGTACCATTCTAGGTGCTTGTCTTTCTGGTTTTATTCATCAAGTCCCATCATTTGGACTCTTAGCTCACCATTCTTCATTGGTATTTCTCACTACTAGCTTGAGAACCTCTTTGACAAAGGCCAGCAAGTGTTACATACTAAACACCAGCAGACTGACAAGACCAAAAGACAAGCACACCTTTGACAAATAAAGTGAGTGTTAGATTACACACAAGCAGACTGATGAGACCAAAAACAAGTACACTCAAGTGAAGGATTTGAGGTTGAGACAGAGTAAGAAACCTGAATTATATCTTGATAACAAGAAAGAAATGAGATGAAGTGAAGTGACAGAGATGAAAATCAATATACATATATGTTTGAAAAAAACTAGCACGTGTTAGATACTAAACACAAGCAGACTGATGAGACCAAAAGACTAGCACATCCAAGTGAAGGATTTGAGGTTGAGACAGAGTAAGAAAACTGCATGAGAAAAAAAGAAAAAAGAAAATCATGATTGGCTATTTAACTAACTACTCACTTAGGTTTCAAAACTGGGTTTCGACTTTGGCTATCACTAATCATCCGGTTGTCGAGTATGCTAATATTGAGGTATCTCAATAGCGATTGTGCATCCGCAGACTCGTTTCTGATTGACAGAAAGATATTACATTCCGGCCGAAACAAGAAAGGCAAATCTTTCACGAAGTTTTTGCATCCACAATAGCCCATCCTAATGAGTACTCAATAATATAAACACCCTGTGATGCTTGTGAGTTACAATATGAATATACTCCCTCATTACATTTGCAGGTATCAGCATGTGACAAAATGACAATGTTTGATTAAGGTTGTTTTGGTGAGAAATTCAACTCTCATTCAGGTCAATTACTTGATTTTCCATTATGAGGATGAATTAAAAAGTAATGATATAAACAATATTCAAAATAGTGCAAAGCTCAACATACATACTCCAGAGAAAAAAATCGCGGCTACTTTTTTATTTGCCTATGTTAACTCAAGTCCACACATGTTCATCTCCTTCGCTCTATTTTTCTCATTCAAAGTCACCCTCGTCCAAGAATATCCACGACTATTTGAAAATCCTTATGATTGAATCAAGACCAAATTGATGTAAGCCAAAGAAGGATAAAGGGTTACCGCCGAATAGGCTTGTCACAGTCGTAATTAATCCACTGATGTGAGTACCAGAAACCGACAAACAACTTGAAGCCGTCGAGGATATCTGTACCAAACAATCTGAGCAGGCAAGACACGGGCCAATCAGTATTTTGTGTGCGATCGTACCATCTGCAATTGATTTGGCTTACCGCTGCACGTGGTACGAATGATTTCGTAGCGAGAACAGACCCTGTTCATCTCACTAAAGCAAATCTTTAGCTGGATTAAGAGCTGTAAGACCATTTGCCCCAAGTCGTGCTAGATGGAGAAGGGAGAGTGGAGTAAGAGCATATTCGAAACGCCAGGATAACTTTACAATGTGCGAGTTTAACTCACCACTGATAGAGGGTTTTCAGGGACTCCAGGAATACTACTTGGGATCGGAGCTGATCCGCAAGACTTGAGTTTCCGCAGACAGGTGAGACAAAGGGCCAGGATAGCCTGAAGCTCTACCAATAAGTCCCAAGAGATCTTTTTGGCGGTTTCATTGGTAATTTGCCCTGAACAGATGCCTTTGATCCTCTGAACATGAATCTGTACGCCGCCATGACACTCTTGGAAATAAGCGAAAATCTTCTTCCTCAGAGTCGAGCTGGAACGAGAGCTTTGTTTGGAATCAGATTGGGGTCGAGGCTCGGCTGGCGCGGTCAGGGTAGCACTTGATTGAAAGGAAACAGTTGAAGATCCTAGTATAGGTAGATTTATATTTCTTGCCTTCTTGATAGACGCCTGACGATAGCTGTATAAACCGCAATACCAAGATTAGAAACATTCTGTTCAATCATTCATTTCGCTCTGATGAACAAGCCAAATAACTCAAAGAATGCCACACTCACGGGAAGATTCGCGGAGGTGAAGGTGACCGGCGGAGAAAGGTTCGTGACTGATCGCTAACTCCCAGTGTGTTCACAAAACTCAGGAGCCCTGTGAAAGCGAGTAAATGATACAGGTTCATTTTTGAATACAAATTCTGAGTGGAATAAAATGTATGTATAACTATATGGCAGGTGAAGAAAGAAAGAAGGTGGGGATAAAATCAAATGCTGCTCGTATCCAATAAGTGACTTATAACCCAACCGAACGTGATGTCACATGATCAACATGGAAATGGATTACAACAGGTGATGTAAGATCAGCGGCTGTAGAGGATTTGGAATGCATGGGCATGTTTTGTGTTACTTCTGGTTGTTAAAGAAGCCGTTTTCGTCCAGTTTTTGTAATACTGGCTATTTTAGACTGTTACTACGGCTCGAGAGATTAGCGGTCGACTTTGTGGTTTCTCAATGTCAACGCAAACCGTGGATGGTCCGATGTATATACCGAGACTGTTCGCTGGACGATTGGCTTTGATCCAATCACTATGATGAACAGTCAAACAAGCATAAAACTCTATTTTCCTTCGCTGTTTAAGCTGACTGGATACCCTGACTTCACAGCGCAGGTCCTCAGATATTGGAGGGACCAGGGCTGTACCTATTGTGTTTTTACAAATGCTTGGACTTTTTGTAGATTTTTGGATGGCAAGGTTATGGGATTAAGGCCACAGCCCCAGTTTAATCTTCAGGTTACTGCCACGCACAGCATCAGGAATCAGCCATGGTTATCATTAATGACCGGATCATGGGTTTTGAAAAACATAAAATATTGTTTTTTTTTGACAGATTTTAACAAATCTTGATGCAAATCAGTCCAAGCGTTTGTAAAAACACAATATGTAAATCCAGTGAGAAATATGTGCTGGTTAAACAGCTTACCATTGGCTGACATCCTTGGCTTGCTGTTTTGGGGCCAAGCACCGACTAGCACCACCGCGACTAGCACCACCGCGGGTGCAGTTCGGGATTACAGATCCAGCTCAGAGACAGCAGTGCCCCGGCACTGTCCTGAGAGCTCAAAGCCCTTAGAACCATTATAATCCTGCTGTGATGGAAGGTCTCCTTTTTAACTGGATTTGGTGCCCCTGGGCCCTTGTATGATTTTTTGTGTGCACCCCCACACCAGAGTGCATCCGCGAAGACCAGAAAATTCTAAATTTCGCAAGCTGGGATGCTTGTGCTACCAATATTTCAACCTGATCGGACAACTCTGCGGCCCTTTATAAAACTCGGCCTCCGCAACTTGAGAGTGTGCCTTTGTCCGAGTTGCGCAGCATTTCCACTCTGGTGTCGAAGAAGACGAATGTAGTAATAACTACTTCATGTGCTTGAAAAATGAATTCATTTAAGCATTTGACGCTACAGGACTAGATAGAACGATGTCATGCGGGAAAGCCTCAGCTGGGCCATTGATTATTCTGACAGACTTGACCAAGTAACCTCCTACCGCAGAGTGGTAAGGCGCTGGTCGCATTGCGCCGACCGGAGAAACTGACACCCCCATGCCCTGACAGAATAACAGATTTGGCTGGGGACTGTTTTCGAACAACCTTGAAACACCCGTTTTGTAACAAATTTCCTTCCAGTCATGTGTCCTCAGATCTCTCAAGTTTTCCCCATCAATTTACTAGTTTTTCTAGGCCTAAGCGCATCTGATTGATTAAAAATTAGGGTTGTAAAATCTGAACTTTGGATTCTGTATAGCGCAAGGTATGTGCTGAAGGATGAAAACAAAGAAATGGAAATCACAGACAAATGACTCACAAATACCTGAAAAAATCAAGCAAAATGTGGAAAGATAAACCATGAGTTTGTGCATATTTTGTTACACCAAACCATAGGCCCTCAATCTAAGATGATCCCACTAAAAGAGATGGAAGATTGCCATTTTTTTAATTCTCTCAAGCCATGACTAGTGCACGAAGTGCAACAAATCAAATACAATCCTGTTAGAGTTAGTGCAGGGTTGAGATTACAGACTTAAATTAGTATATAGTATTGAGTGTTTCATCTTAGATAATCATCAACTGTAACCTAGATGTTGTGGCAGATAATTGTATTTAATCTGGTTGCCTGCTGTTTTATTACCTTTGTTCACCTTTTTTGGAGTCCAATAGAATTAATTTACTGTTCTTACCATGATTTCCCCCTTATGGTCAATTTCACATCCTTGTAGGTTAAGGCCTGCTCTAGGCTAAGTCATTTGGGATTTCTATTTCCTTATTGATTGGAGACAGACTTACTGGTGATTTAAGAATTGAGAAGAATGTTTGAATCTATACAATGAATACCATTTAATATGATATATTCACTCCTTTTTTTATGCTACTGATTGCTACTTGGAAAGAAATACAATAAATATAATAGAAGTTCATTTGAAAATGGAAATCAATTAGGAATGAATTCAATGTCTAAAGATTCTACCTGCTTGAGACAATGAGTGAGGGAGGAAATTGTATGGCTCTTGCACACCAAATGTTTTTGATTTCTTCCTTCATGATATTCAGTACCTCTTTTGCATCCCAATCATCAATATCCACATTTTCACCGAGAAGCTTGAATTCAATCATCTGTGCCTTGCTTTGAAAATACCTTCTCTATTTCTACCTTCTGTTTTTCTAATTCAATTTTTTTTTCTTCAATATTGCTTTTTTCCTTTGGGATATTTTTATTTGCCATGATGTTTTTGTTACCCCTTAGAAAGCCACCAAGATGTTCTTGGTAAAATTTCTTTAGTTAATTTTCTTTTTCAAGCATCTAATCATGTTGGTAACCTTTCATTTGATGCCTGTTTTCAGCCTTGCCATCAATCTTATAATTGATCAAAGATTCCAAGTGGGTTCTTAAGTAATACTGGCTATAGAATCTTTTTTTGAGCCTTGTAATGGGATAGGTCACACTTGTGTGGATGGTTGATCTACTTGGTATTTGGGTTGCCATTTTGGAGCATATCAGCCCTTTTTCCAGGCCAAGAGGGTTGGAAAGTGGTCCCTTTGGTCTGAGATTATTGGAATTTCATGGCCACTTGAGTTCAATATTCCGGGAGAGACCCACTTGGAGGATCATTCTGGGTTAAAGCTAAGTGTAGAAGTATTCATTGCAGTATATCTGGCAGAGTGGATTGCAAAATTTCATGATCAAAAATCTATTACTTAAGGATCCTTGCAAGATTTTTGTTTTTGCATGGTCCTGATAGTGAACCTTAGAGTGGGTGATGAAGTCCTTTTCTGATATTTTGAACAAAGGTGTGGCTTGACTGATTTGCGGTAAATTCAGGTTGTTTTCTAATGTTTATGGAAGAGAATGTGAGCTTCTAAGTTCTCTTACTCACAAGGAAGCTAGTTTGGTTCTCTTTTTTTTCTGGTTGTGCTGAATTGGGAATAGGTTCTGGTGTATCCTTTAGGGAGGAGGAGCTGGCAATTGCATGTTTTTAGCACTTGAGTTTTGGAAAGGGGACTCAGTAGGCTCTTTAAAAATTTCCTTTTGTTCAAGAGCCCTGAAGAGGTCACAGGGGTGCAATGCCACTGACATAATCTGTAAATCTGCCTTACCAAGTGTTTCTACAGAGAAAAGGTTGGATTCTCTCATCTAGCCAAGAATTTAACTAAATAGATGTGAAACCCTTGATGCCTCCAGATTTTTGTAGCCAAAGAATGATTCTTCTACACACTATTATATTTACAGCTAATAAATTCTCTTTATTAGTTATTCTTCCTATTTTTCCTTCCTTGTTCAGTTTTCAGAGCTTGTGTAATATTTTTTTTCTCACCTTTAGGTACATTTCTTTTTTCTGTTCCTCTATCATGGTATTTCTGCTTCATTTTACTAAATCAGAAATACACTTTAGTTTGTTGATTAACAAGTCTCCCCCCATTGATGCAGAGGGCAAGCAACTAGTGACCTTGTACTGGCTACATAGGGTAAACCAGCTACCCCAGTTCTGAATATGATATTGTTTTTGATACATCTACATCAAGACTGTTTTGAGAAGGATGGTGGCTTTGAGGATTGTCTTTTTCTTGAGCCTTATTTTACATCTGTCAAGATAAAAATGAAATAATTTATGGGATTAAAAAATTAAATGGAATCAAGATTGGTCCAAGATGTTTTGAAAAGAAATTAATTAGGGCCCCATTTTGCAGCCATCAGGATATGTATTATTGGCTGATTTTGTATAACCAGGCCTCACAGAGGCCCATATGATATCACTTGCACATTTGGAAACATATGGAAATCAGGAACTTCATGAACAGTTTTGTTATGAATTTTCATCACCCCTGCCAATTCCCATAATTACCATTTGAAGCCATATTGGCATAGCTAAAGCTTACTCCATCCAACCCAGCTAACTAGAAAACACAAATACAGCCATCCTCATCAACTGCTCAGGACCCCAACAATGTCTCTTTTCAATCCTTTGAGCCAAAGAAACACCCAATCTGACATTGAGATGAATGAAGATTGGTTGGATTATCATTCCAAGAAAAGTTTTGGCACAGGCACTACTTCTAGTGGTTGAAAAACAGTCAAGTTATTTTTAAACTTGGAGATGGATTTGGCTATGTTAGAGGTGCCAGTTGTGCATGATTTCAATCACTGGAGTGCTAGCCAACCACTCAAGTTATCTACTCATGCTTGATTTCATCATAAACCTTTATGCAAAAGCATGCATAAGAAAGCCCTTGATCAAATGTTGTAGCTGAAAATCATTCCTGGAAACTGTAATCTTTGGCTTCTCTACTTTTGTGCATATGTAAAAACATGGCCATCAAATACCACACCAACTGTTGGATGGTTGGAAGGGTATGTATTTATTTATTTAGGTAGAAAGTATTAGCAATCTTGAAGTCCTGAGATTATAAAAAAAGAGGTAGATAGGATGAGGAGGGGTTGAACAGACTTGAATCAGACTAGTGGCTCAGAAAGGGACTAGAGGTGGCACAGGTGAAAAATGAGGAGAACTGATGATTGTTTTATTTCATGTAGAATACTACTACTTAAAGCATCCACAGTTTTCTTGATAAATTGTCTTGATAAGCTAGCTTTATCAATACAACACCCCACTTGTGCACTTGATAGCGCTTGACAACTGTAGAATTGCTAGGATTCTCAATAGAGGTCCATAAATTTATGGACCTCTATCAAGCTCAAAAAGGTAACCCGTCCCTAGATTTCACAGGTCAATTTTTAGTGAGCCCTCCCCCAACCAACACCCCTGAGAAATCCCCAATCACAAAATTCCACCCAGTGTAGTGCTCCTCTGAAACTTGAGATATTGACTTGAGTTTCAGAGGAGCACAAGTGTGGAACCGGCTTGGTACCTCAGCAATAGAGCCGGGTTATTGAGCCTCAAGTGGGGAAACTCTCAGAAAATTAACTGTTGAGATCCCTCAGTGCTCAACAGTTTTCAGTATTTATCAAAATGGCTGTGGATGCTCTTATAGTATATGTACATGTGTTCAAGTTGTGGTAAGGGGATATGTCAGCCCTAGAGATACTCCATAGTATCCTAAAGACTGACTTTAATGTAAAAATTAATAAAATATTGTATTAGCAATAATATATCCTATAATATTATTAAAGAAATCAACTTTTCATGTAAAATTAGGTGGGGTACCTCACTCAAACCACCACCAAATTCCAACTCCTTCTATTACTTTATCACATCTCAGAAGGTACTTAGTAGGAGATGGAATAACCATAAAAAATATAGATTATAAATTATTGTCATAAAAGCTGAGAGACAATAAACTTATTTGCATAAATATAATAATAATACAGTTATGCTTATAAGAAAGAAATTACCTAAGTGCGTGGTAATTTCCCAGTATTGTTCTATTAAATTAATTGGCCCATGATGTGATTGGTTATACATACATGTCATGAGGTCATGGGGACCTAGAAAATACTGTGCTCCATTCAATAAAATTCCCATTACATCATTGTACATTTGAATTGTAATACATTAGAGCAGAATTTAGAATAAACATTCTAGAACCTTCCTCAAGGAATCTCTAGAATATAAAAGGAGGCCATTTCTGGCCAAGGATTGGTTCCTCAGCATATTCCATCAGTACCAAATTAGTAAGTACTCTGAATATTCTCCTCCTACTATTAGAGTAGTGTATCCCCTTTTTATCCAACCCAACCTTTATTACTGGAATAGTGTCAATTTAACTTAGAATTCCCCATCTTTTGGCCTTGATTTATTCCTTAGAAAGCAGTTGCTGCAAGACTACCACCTCTGACAGTAGCCAATCAGCTTAAGTGCTTGCCAGCTGCTTGATAGCAATTTTTATTGCTATATCTTTCCCAAAAAGACAAAGAATAGCCAAACCTACACGGTTACCTATTAGTCTTCTCCAATTGCGTGATTTGTATATCAAATCTTCAATTATAAGGAGTTTTAGGTTATCCTCTGTGAATAGTTTGGACACGATAGAGAGAATAAATTCATATATTTATTCAGATAACCTTTCAGCACAGTGACAGTACCTGGTTTAATTGTAAAATTAAGCCAGTGTTTCATACACATAGCTGACAGGATAATGAATAAAGTATCTAAAATGAATATATGAGAATAATACCCAGCAGAACAAATTGATAATTGGAAGATAATAAATATTAGTAAGAGAGGCAAGGTCAAGATAATATGCAAAGTAAGGAATGTTGACAAGATTTAAAACTAACAAGGGTTCTTTTGACTACCATGTTGTTATCAGGCACACAAAACCATGACATGAGACAGACCATAATGTCTATTTAACTTAATGTATACTAAATCCAAGGTCAGGTTCCTTTTTGGGAGGAGTAAGAGAAAAAAAATTCAGAGTTCCCACAGAAAGTTGTATGTTTATGGAAACAGGATTGTTCAACATGAACGCTCCTGCTGGTTTGTCTTGCTCATGTAATTTACAATTGTTGCATTGGGATGCATGAGCAGACTGGTTTGAAGAAAGTTTCACTAATACAATATATATCCAGTTCACCACATATTGTGTTTTTACAAATGCTTGGACTTTTTGGGGAGATTTTTGGATGGCAAGGTTATGGGATTAAGGCCACAGTCCCAGGTTAATCTTCAGGTTATTGCCATACACAGCCCTAGGATTCAGCCATGGTTATCATTAATGACCAGATCATGGGTTTCGAAAAACATAAAAGATTGTTGTTTTTTGACAGATTTTAACAAATCTTGATGCAAATCAGTCCAAGCGTTTGTAAAAACACAAGATGTATGTATTTAACACGCGACATCATGTAATATGACGGCACAGCAGTCAAACGGGGCCTAGACTTTTGACTTTGGCCGTGTCGGCTCAATTCTTTGTGTCGTCGTATGTGGGTCGACGTCCGCGGCTGCTCATCGCAGTCACTAATGACGCAGCATCGGCTGACAGCTCTGTGACACTGTGTAATCCAATATTCGAGCCCACTTTCCGTGTTGGCCTGCCCATCGATCACAATCAACATAAATAAATAAATAAATTTTCAGAACAAATACATACCATCTTGATATCGATCAAAGACTTTTACAGACAATCATCACGCTGCAAGCCGACGATCTGTTTCGGTCCCTAGTCTTAACAGCAAATCCGAACATCCTTGGTGATGTCTGCCCCAGTTATGGTCATGAGTATGTTCAAATCTCCTATGCTTTTTTAAATCAAACCACGCTGACCTAGACCTGTTCAAACCCCACTAGATGCGGGTGCCCCGCAACGCCAGACTGGTCGACAGGCCCAAATCTCTAATATTACCGCTGCCAAGACGGTCGCTGATGTGATTAGAACGTGTCTAGGCCCCAAAGCCATGTTGAAAATGGTACGCCCCACTTGGCTTTCAAGATGCCCTTATAGCTCTCCGAGCTCATTGATCTAATGTCTCATCCACTTATGGCTGTGCAGATCTTAGACCCCATGGGCACTGTTCTGTCAGTTTGATTTTCATCGAAACCACAGCAGTTATCATCATTGTTCCTTCCGAGCCAACTTCTGAATCCATGTAGGATAACCAACGACGGCCACGGCATTCTCCGTGAAATCGAAGTCGCCCACCCTGCTGCTAAGTCTATGATCGAACTAAGTAGGACACAAGATGAAGTAAGCTTCATCTGAGGAAACTAAATGTGTAACTAGTAATACTGAACGGTAAAAGCGTGCTGACAGAGAACCTCTTCAGGAATGTGGTGATGGTACAACATCAATCATCATCCTCGCTGGAGAAATTCTTGCTTCTGCTCTCCCCCACCTGGAACGTAATATTCATCCCGTTGTCATCATACGCGCTTTCAAACGGGCCCTCGCCGAGGCTCTTAGCATCATCGATCGAATATGTATCACCGTTGATGTCACGAATGACGCAGAAATGTTGAAGCTCATCAAGACTTCGATAGGCACTAAGTTTAGCAGCCGATGGAGTCCTATGATGTGCAAGTTAGCTTTACAGGCAGTCCGAGTAGTTAGTACTGAAGACAACGGCCGCAAAGAGGTGGATATCAAACGATATGCTCGAGTGGAGAAGATTCCGGGTGGAGCAATTGAAGACAGTCGGGTATTGGACGGTGTCATGTTGAACAAAGATATTACTCACCCAAAGATGAGAAGAAGAATCGAAAACCCTCGAATCATCCTTCTCGATTGTCCTCTTGAGTATAAGAAGGGTGAAAGTCAGACGAACATTGAATTGGCTAAGGAAGGACAGTACGAGCGCTTCCTGGAGATTGAAGAAGAGCAAATCAAGGCTAGTTGTGAAAAGATAATCCAATTCAAGCCTGATCTTGTATTTTGTGAGAAGGGTGTTTCAGGTACGTCATTTTCTTACGTGTAATTACAGACCCAGTCCAGCTTGGGTAAGTCGAAGAACTGAAAGATTCCCTTGTGTGTCAGACCTTGCTCAGCATTTCTTTTTGAAAGCCAATGTATCCGCCATACGAAGGGTTCGAAAGTCAGACAATAACCGAATTGCCCGAGCGACTGGAGCCACGATTGTAAATCGAGTCGAGGATCTCCGGGACAGTGATGTTGGGACACAATGTGGTCTCTTCCACGTGGAAAAGATTGCTGATGAGTCAGTCCAATTCTTGAACTAGTCTTCTACTACCTGAAATTCTGAAAGTCAGATGAACTGGTTTTGAATTTTCCAGTTATTTCACGTTTCTTACTGGCTGTCAAGACCCGAAAGCCTGTACAATCATGCTACGGGGCCCTTCAAAAGATATTATCAGCGAAATCGACCGCAATCTGGCGGACGCGATGGCGGTGGCTCGTAATGTGGTCTTTGATCCACGTCTTGCGCCGGGCGGCGGGGCCACTGAGATGGCAATCTCTGTGGGACTAGCTGCAAAATCCAAGACTATTGAGGGAGTTGAAGGGTGGCCTTTCAAGACAGTGGGAGAAGCTATGGAGGTTATCCCAAGAACCTTGATTCAAAACTGTGGTGGAAACATTATTCGAACTCTGACCGAGCTTAGAGTACGCTCTTTTTCCATATCGACTCATTCATAAGTCATAATTGATAGCTAATCAAGTACCACTCCACATCCACAACAGGCCAAACACGCGAATGGCGAGCACGAATATGGAGTGGATGGTGATACCGGCAAGATCACGGACATGAAAACCATTGGATTATATGAATCGGCAGCTGTGAAAGTTCAAATCATGAAAACCGCCGTCGAATCTGCATGCTTGTTACTCCGAGTCGATGACATCGTCTCTGCTAAGTAAGTGAAAGGGGATTTGAGCCGGCCTTGTATCAACCAAGACAGGAGAAAAAACTGACACATTTGGGTGCTCGAACTTTTGTCTCCAAGACGTCCGCGAAGGCAGGATGGTGGTGGCGCGCCGCAGACTATGGCCGCGGGTGATGGAGGTGATGGACCTGAACAATAAATCAATGCATCTTTATCATCAGAAAGTGCATATCTTGACAAAACTTATGACTAGGCTAAATTTTGTACATCTTCATGGCAGTACAAGAAAGCCGGAAGTTGAGGAAAATGCCAAATTTGGCTCTTGTGTCGTATCGCATCAAGTTCTAACTATTGGAATGAACAGGCACGATGATTTTCATTTTATTCAATTAACTTGTTGCGTGCCATAGTCGAGTAGGTATGTGTGACAAATAAACATGCCAATAACAAAAACCAAGAGAATTACAATATGGTACCTGATGTCACCATGTAAAATAGATGACAATAGGATGGTTCACCCCATTTTAATTTTCTCAGCAACATTTGGATTTGAAATCTGCAGAGCAATCAAGGGTCTCACATAAAAGACTGCAGCAAATTTGGGTAGGGACTTGTTGGATTTCCCAAACCAGCAATCAGTAGGGTGTCAGCAAATCAGCAAAGGTTTTTTCAAATGTGAACTGTCCTAATGGTGTACTCTGTCCAATAAACAAATGAGGTGCCAAGTGAGTGGACACAAACTGTTTAGCACTTCATATGAGATCATCATGTTTTCATGTGTATAACAAGACCTCTTTATCCATGTCACCAACACCACCTATGCAACTGAGAGAGATGGTGAGTGTCCAAATGAAGATCAAATCTGGCTTTGTTGGAAAATACAATTGATTGTCAAAGATAAAACCCATGGCAGTGTAAAATTTTCTCCCATTGCTCAATCAACTCTGGCTTGTTCCATTCTGCTGGAATTTTTGTAACCTGCTCCTATGACATTATCATGGATCAAGCTACTGATTGCTTTGGTTGACATGGTATGGTTGAAATTTTCCTTGATGAAATGTTTGGTTTGTGTGAGAATTATTTTTGATGGTTGATTGAGCTGATGAAGAAGCTTGGCCTTCATCTTTTCTGTAAACTTGGTTTTTTTTTTTTTTTGATATTGTTGACCAGAGAGAGATCCCTGGACTCTTGAACTGAGACCTTCACTTTTATTCTGTCAAAATTCTCCTAGATCAATTCACTGACCTCTGGCTTGATGACAGAGCTTGGCTTCCATTCCTTGTGTTCAATCGCTTTTGTATGTTATTTTTTCTTCCAGATGTCTTGTAGAAATTTTGTGACTTTCTTGCTTGTGAGTCTTCTTCTTTGAGCTACAAAGCTCTTTGGAAAGATGGCAAGCTTTTTAATTGGTTGCTTCAACTTCAAAAAATCTAAAATCAATAACTTCCAAGAAGCATCTGGAATCTAAAAAATGTGTATAACAGATTAATCATAGGCAAAGCAAAGCAGAAGAAAAATTAAGAATGAAAAAAAAACTGTGGTGGGTGCGGTGACAAGGGGTCCACAAAGGTATTGATTGGCCTAGAGCTTGGCTGAGATCTGCAGCCCTCCCAGCATATAAAATCAAGCCCTATGGGCACATCCTCAAGGGTGTTGATAAATGCACACCCCTGGCTACACTCCCAGAACAGGGCCATACCCTTTTTTGGGTGCCAGAACACCACTAGAGGGTTTTGTATCCTTCATTCCTATTAAGAAAAGGGTGTGCAGATCATGTGCCCCTCTTTCCAAGAGCTCTCACAGGCCCAAGAGTCTTGGTCCTTTGATAGCTCCCAATAAATAGGTGTGCAGCCACATAACCCTGTAGGAGAGGGTGTGGGTGTTGCAAACCCTCCAGCTGGCCCCTCTACCCTCAAACAGAGGGATCCACTTTGGTTGAAGAGGATATACCACCAGAGGGATTGCCTATGGGCAAATAGGCTGTATAGCCTTTTCAACCAGAGGAAGCCCCTCCAGTACAAGGGGCAGTATTGCCTTTTCAATTGGAAGAATTTATTTCTGTTGAAGGGGCTGTATGGCCTCTAAAACTGGATTATCCTCCTCTGGTTCAAGATGCTATACAGCCTCCTTGATTGGAGGAACTACTCCCAGTAAAATAAGGATGTTTAGCTCTTCAACTGAATGAAGACCCTCCATTCAAAGAGGCTATACAGCCTCTTCAACCATAGGCAATTGCTACAGGTGTGGGAGTGGGCCAAGCCAGTAGTTATTCAATAAAAGCTGAATTCAGGTTTGCTTAAATAAACCCTTGCTGTTTATATGCATGGGCTATACCCATAGGAAGTTTGTTTAGCCCAAAGGCACTTCCTATTGGTATATTAAACATACCCATAAGAATTTTGTGCAGACTTCACACCCTTTCCTACAGGGGTGTAGGGATGCCTGCCTGTTTATTGGGAGCTGTGAACACACCCAAGAGGTGTGCATGACCTGCATGCCCAAGAGAGGTGTTTTGCCTTCATAGGCATGCAGGATTCATGCCAATCTAGTGGCAAGCTGACACTCAAAAAAGCTTGAGTGTTTATCAAAACCCCACTCTCAAGCCCCCATGGTGCTGTGCCAAGAGGAGATTGGGCTGGTGTGCAGTTCTGCTTGCAACTCCATACTTCCCCAATTATTAACAATTATCCTTGAAAATCAATATCCAAGAATGTTTGTCTGTATTGAGAAGATGTCAGCCTGGCAGGCTAACCCCATCAAATCACATTTCCACACATTTTCACCGCAGTCACCACATATGGCCACAAGATCTGTATGTGAATATTTCATCACACACTCACATGGTTTGATCACACTTCTGTTCCAAATGATTGTTCTACACTGCATAGAAACAATTAGATTGATAGGATCTTCTGTTTTGTTTGTGTAAAAAATAAATAACTCATCAAAGTTTCCAATCAAGCAACCCAAATCTGTCAATGAAGGATTCACACTAGCACAAATCTCTCAACTACTTAATTTTCTCACTGTTAAACAAAAAACCCTCTCTCAGATTTTTGATATGGGAGGATACTAGATTTGTGTGTGAAAAGCTCAGGCTTAATGTCTATGAAAAAAGCAAAGAGACTGTTACTGTGCTTCAGGTCATCAAGATAATTATGATTATTAATTCCTCTATAATGTTCAAACTAAGCACAGAGAAAGAATGAACCTACCTCCTAGTACATTGTTTGGGTTAGTTTAGCAACACAGATTGCTACTAATCTTCTGGAAATCACTTGAGCACTGATTGGGTACTTCCCAAGGTGGTATTCCTGCATCCAATTTCTTTATAAGTAATCCTTCAAGCCAAGGGATGGAGGGTATTTCTAAGATCACTCCAGACTTATTTCCCAGTCATTAAGGCGAGGCAAAAAAAAAAAAAATTGAACCTATAAATGTGGGAGGAGAATATTGAAGGTAATGACTGTTGTTTGGTACTAGTTAAACATGCAAAGGATCTCATCCAAGGTCAGCAGTACATGAGCACCTTCAATCATTCTAACGGGAAAGGTTCTACTCTCAAATGTTGATATAAATTCTGCTCTAATTGATTACCATTGAAAAATGGACTAGCATAAATGTGGACTTGTTATCTATTGGGCACACTATTTTCTATATGTGCCCTATCTATATAGAACTAAAAGAATAGGCTCCTGGAGCCAAACAAAACCTGTAAGTGTACAGGTTCAATTGATGCACCTAACGGGTGACGTTGGCCCGTTAGGTTGCATGACACGGATACGGATTCGGCGTCGATCCGTTCTTTCTACAAGTCCCTCCCCCCATTGGGGGCTAGTACTTGTATGTTTATAAACAATCACATGATATCCTAATTCATTTGATAGAACAAAACTGGGAAATTAGAAAAATTGGACAGTTAAATTCTTTCTTTCATTATTATCAGCATAATCTTATTGTGTTTTTTTTTTAAAAAAATCATTAGTTTCAAAGACTTCCAAGACATGATCCTGTAAAGTCTTAATGTTCCAGTGAGCATTATATATATATATTGTGTTTTTACAAATGCTTGGACTGATTTGCATCAAGATTTGTTAAAATGTATCAAAAAACAAAACAAAAAACAATGTTTTATGTTTTTCGAAACCCATGATCTGGTCAACAATGATAACCATGGCTGAATCCTAGCGCTGTGTGCGGCAATGACCTGAAGATTAAACTGGGTCAGTGGCCTTACTTACCTTGCCATCCAAAAATCTTCAAAAAGTCCAAGCATTTGTAAAAACAAAATATATTTTTTTTCAACCGTTTTTTCACTTAGATCTTGACAGATAATCTGGATTTCAGTCAACAGCACATAACATTTGAAAGACAGGATATATATTATAGACGGACTATGTAGCTCTGTCCGGTCCGGGAAACTGTAATAGCAAGTATGTTTACCCGTCCCCAGTCTCCCTAGAAAAAAGTACAGAAATATTTATACATAAATAAATAAGTTTGAGTCGAGCTTAACGTAAGCCTCTCAAGTGGCAGCCCCGCAGGGTCTCACAGAGAGGCTTACCTGCAAAACCCCAAATTCGGCCTGGATCCTGAGAAATTTATGGCCCAAAAATCAGGTTTTTTCCATTAATCCATTCATTTCTTTTTACCCAACCACCCAAGTCCATCTTGGTCTTGTATCCCCTTGTAGCCTTGCTTCTTGTGCAGGGAATGGTACCGGTTAAATTTCTTCAACTGTTCAGCGTTGCTCTTGCCAGCATGTTGAAAACATTGCAAAAAACAAATTGACTGGGTCATGAGTATGCAAGGCAATTTTTTCAGTCGGGCATCTTCTCAGAGGGTCAGATGTATTCTTCTAAAATTTCTGATACATTTCAGCCCGCGGTATTATATTTTCTGACTGAATCATATTACAGGTTCTGCCGGATGGAACAGTGATACTGTATGTGGCCAATATACAACAAATCCCCATCATAAACATATTATGGGTTTTTGTGATTCTCAATACTGTAAAGTACACATTTTGTGGCACGGACACAGAGGGAAATCTTGGGGGATGTCCTCAACTTTGAGGACCAATGGGACCTCACCCAGAGGTGATAGGGTGTAGAGAGGGGGGTGAGCTTGAAGCCAAGAAGCTAGTGAAGATTTTGGTGCCATGTTCAAATGATTTGTCACTGGTAAAAGATGTGTAATCATGGTCTGAAGTAAATTTTGAGCCAAATTCCAGATTTGGCTCTCAGGATCCAGGCCATTTGGCGTGGCTTGCATGCAAGTCCCTCCCTGCGGTCGGCGCAATGCGACAGGGGCAAGGCCACTTCCAGCGCCGCCCACAGCAGGGAAATGGGACTTGCGTTAAGTTCGAGTTTGAGTTAAAATCTCGAAGAATGCGGTTTGTTTTCAAGGTACATAACCTAGATCCTGTTGATGGTCATGGCGAACCTTACAAGTACCAGCCAATTCAAAACTATCAGAATAGATTCCAAACATTTATCGCATCCAACCTTTGCGCCAAGAAGTTTGTTTCAGTAACATAGGGAGTTCAAACTACAAGAATGTTTAGTTCCATTGAGAGGATCTAAAATTTAAATTCAGAAAAAAATATCCTTATAACTATACATAAATCGCAACTATTGACAAACTGTTTTTATATGTTTATTCTCATGAGTTACTGCTGACTTGATTCTGGTCGTTTTTTTAGATTTCCTCCACTAGTGTGAAGTAGTAGAACCCCATCTTTTTTTTCTTTTTCTTTTCTATAGGTTGATAGATAGATAGATGGGCATAACATGTGTGAAATAAATAAAGAAAATCCACCTATGAAATTGTACCAGCAGAGGGAATTTTATAGATAAAAAAAAAAAAACTTTTTTAAGTATTTGAGAGACAAATATGTAGACAACAGAAAAAAAAAAAACAAAAACAATGATTTAAAATCTAATTTTTTCCTTTCTATTATAAGATAAAATAAAATAATTATATATACTATATATATGTTTTTGTTGATGTTCATCATGTGGATGTTTTTTTTTTTTTTCTTTTCTTTTTCTTTTAAAAATAAATGGAAAGAGAGAATAGAAAAAAAAAACAGAGAAAATAAGAGTGTCTCAAACCAACACGGAGGAGGAACAGCAAACAAACAAACAAACAAAAAGGGGGGAATAAGCGGAAGAAGAAAACGAGAAGAGCCAAAGCACAAGATATTTTGAGGAAGAAACAAAGAGAGAGAGGCAGAGGAAGAGTGGAATAAAAACGTAGTACGAGTAGACTACATAACAGGATGGTCGAGTTGAGGAGGAAAAAGATCAGTAGTCATCGAGGAAGAAGCAGCAGGAGGAGAAGATGGGCCAAAATTTCGAGAGATGGGGGAGCTGGGCGGGAGAATTGCAGGGCCAACTTTGGGATCACGATCATTCACTACGGGCGGTTCGTTTGGGAGGGCAGGGACGACTTGGGCAGTCTCTGAGTGATCCTCGGAGGGAGGAAGAGTTTCAAGCGATGGACTGGGTCGATCCTTGCTATTACTAGCACTCCGACTACTACTGCCACTACTGTGGTTGTAACGAAGCTCGCGATCTAGGACGACCGGTGGAACGATGATTAGAGTTTGAGATCTGCTGATGGGATCCTGAGCCAGCAAAGGCATCAAAGGGCCGATAGACCCCACCTTCTGGGGCTGCCCCTCGCCTACAAGAGCAGGCACGGACAAGTTACCATCAAACAGGGCGGGCGCTTGCGGCCGGCTCTTCTGACTGTGCGCGCTATTGAACCGATCGGTTTGATCGCTGGTCAACTGAGTAGAAACCTCGGCGCTCGGTCCCGCGAAGCCACTTTGCCCTTCACGGCTTTCAGGAATGCTGCTGTTCGTCGATCCGGAAGACACGACGTTCGTGCTGCCTTCGGATCGCCGCGAAGAATGGCTATTCAGCGATCCCATCCGCCGCGTCCGTAGCACTGCCGCGAGGGCTTTGACTCGAACCTCCTTGGCCGTCTCAGTGGATACCTCGACATCCCCAAAGACGATCTTCCGAGGCAATTGGGATAACGAGGATGTCGAGGGCACGCAACGAGCCAGTGAGGACGTTGAATGATCTGAGCTCCGACCGTGTTCTGAGGAGTCCCTGATCCGTGTCGATTGGCCACCCAGACACGTAGGCGAATGACTCGACCTCGCTCGAGGCGTCTCTACGCCTGGTCGATTCTCTTCCTCATTTTCCAAGCGTGGCGAACGCGGCTTAGATAGTTGATCGAATGATATGGCCGACGAATGTGTGGAGGTTGCTCCATTGGATAATGAGCGCTTTCGAGCGGATTCATTGACAGCCGCCAAAAACATCCCATCCTGGTGCGAATCATGACCTTGCCAAGAATTTTGATAGGCCTGCGGTGATGGTAGCCGCTCTTCAGAAGTTCCATCTGCACGCTGCGACGCAATCATGTCTTGGGTCAAAGACATCATCTGATGGCTATTCATATCTTGCTGTTGGAACGACGTGGAAGGATAGCCGTTGGTATGATGGTAGTAGCCAACCGGAACGGATCGTCCCAATCCCCGCTGCGGGTTGTCAAATTTCTGTTTGGGTGGCCTCTCAGTCGTTCCGAAATTCCCGAACCTGATTGGGCCTGGGATTGGTAACAGGGAGAAGTCTGGCATCCGGCCATTGGAGGACACGATGATCGGAGGACCTGTTGAATTGAGGAGAGATTGATGTGAAGACTGAGGTTGTTCACTTCGCCTTCGAGGATTCATCGTGTTATGTGAAATACTTCTAGGTGGTCGCCCACTGTTGATTGCCTGGTTATTGTATCGGGACTTGCTACTTGAGGAGGTTGAAGCATGTAATCCGCGGGAGTTTGATCCAAGATCTTCCCGGTTAATGTCGGAGACCGCAGCTTTTTGTCGACGACCCCCGGAGGAGTGTTTAGGTATCGAGGTTGGACTTAGTGGGAGATTTGGGTCAAGTGATTCGGAGTCGTAAAAAAAGGCGGGCGAGGAGCTCATACTGGATTGATGCAGGGAGTTTGAGGTGGATGCTTGGGGAGTCCAATTTTCAGATCCAGCCGTTTGAAAGAACCGATGAAAGTAATGTCCAGCTGATGCAGTTGGGGTGGTTGATTTGGAAGGCTTAAACGAGTCCGAGGCATGTGGAACAGGGTGAGACAAGGATTGGGGATTGGTAGATGATTGTTGTTGTAGCTGATGCTGTTGGAGTTGCAATTGCTGGATTTCGTTCGACAAATAGCCGCTGATCGACTCGTGATTCCAGTCCAGATCCCGGTCTAGAGGAGGTGGCTCTGAGGCAATACTTTCAGGCGGGTAGCGAGGCCGAGCGTCCATCGATGAGGTCGCTTGGCTATAGATATGATCTTGCATCAGTCTCGTTGTGAGGGGTGGATACGAAGGTTGTTGTTCAGCGCTTAAGAGGGCTTGCTGCTGCTGTTGGAGTAACAATTGCTCTTCTAGTTCATCTTCCTCCTCCTCCTCTTCACGAGTGGTACTACCAGAGAAGCCTGGTTAAATTGAAAATGACAATCAGCACGGTTGAGAGGGTCAAATTCAGAGATCGGGGACGTACTCATGTTAAGGGAAGAAGCTTTGGGATTGGGGGCAGATTTTCGTCGTCCCGAGCTTGAAGGGGGGGCCATCAACACACCCTCTTGCCTCTCTTCACAAAGTTCTCTGATCATGACATCAAGCCGATCAGTTCGAGTGGATAAGACCCTAACAGCTCGCATGAATTCTCCTCGGATCTGTGGGAATCAAGTCTCAGTGCTCGGTGTACAATCACCATGCTTGACAGGGTATGCTGTTCAAAAAAGAAAACAACTACTCACGGTGAACAGTCCATCCCTTGTAACGGTACGCGCGACGTTATAGTTTGTTTGAAAAGGGTCCTAACAAAAAAAAGAATCATCGAACGTTTCAGTAGCTCTTCAAAAATCAGGATTTAAGAGGATACCGACCTCAATGCACAACCGATTCAGATCGATCTTTAAGAACCCGCCGCGGCCATCTTTACTTTCCTCGATGATATCATGCATCCATCCTTTGGACTCTTTGCTTAACAAGCCCCCAGGCGTACGGACGCTGATGACATCATGTGTGTACCGAAAGGTGCTAGAGAAGAACCGGAAGAACTCGATCAAGAGTTCACCCACATTCTCCCGATTCATTCCCACCCAGAAGCGGGGTAAAGCATCCAGATCATCAAAAAAGTATATATCGTGTCCTTCGTACACAGTATCCTCTGGAGGCGTTACTCTTGGTGGAGGAAGCTGCTGTAAGTTTCTGTTTTAAATGAATATACATTTATTTATAGGTGATAGACAGGTAGTCTTTATTGTTAGACCAAATTAGAACGCAGAGGATGGTCTAAGGCTTGACTGACGGTAATACAGGCGCTTTGCGGCCGTTGACGAGGTAATAGATTACCATCAAGACGTATCCGTAAGAACTTAGTGTTCCCAGGTACGGATCATTAATTCGCCGCCGCTTGGACCAGACTTTGACTAAGGGTCGACAAATCCGAGATAGTAGATTAGAGGTGAATGCCTGTATTCATCTCTTGGTGAGTGACTTACGGAATAAGACCATCGTTCGCATCCTCGGGTCAACCATGGCATATGTAAGCAAAAGTCTAGTGTTTTCAAGAGCCAGGCGGTTTTCAAATCCAATATCACAAGATAATCCAAACGGTTGACCTAGAGATGGGGGTAGAGAGAGCTTGATGATCGGGATCCGAGCTTTCGGAAGCATTTTGACCGTAAATGCAGTTTCTATCAAAAAAAGTGCAAGCATTTAGCTGATTGTATTGAGAAAAAGTTGACAATATATGATCAAACTCTTTGTCAAAGTCTAACCGACCTTCTTGGATCAGTTTCCCAAGAATCATGACCATCTCAGCAGGAGTGGGTTTAGGTTTCTTTTCTTTCTCCTCAGCTTCCGGTTGGTTAGGCTGATTTGAGATGGTGGAAAGAGCAGAGGGATCGTTGGTAGGAAACGCTGAGGAGGGCAGGTTTTCATCGGTTTCTTTAGTATTGAGACTACTACTACTCTCGGTAGTATTAGGGTCATCAGATCCTTCCTTTTCTGGTTTATTGTCGATCTTGTTCCCCGGCTCGGCGAGATAACATAGATCCATGTCCGAATTACGTAGGGCCAAGCCGGATGCTGTTGAATCGGAAATGAATTGGAGAGGATTCGATTTTTCGAGTTAGGATTGAGGTGAATGGGGGTTTTCCCTCTAATGACAGGAGAGACAAACCAATTGAGCCAAACGGGAGTAATCTAGCTCCCTTTGAGATCCTATCGGCTAAAGTTTCTAGGTATTGACGGGTTTGTTCCTTGATCTAAAGAAGAATAAAAAATAAAAAGGGGTGATCGATTGGATGGACCGCAAGAAAGAGGATTGAAGTGAGTTTATATTGAATACGAGTAGAGTGAGGTAAGATGGAACTGATACCTGATATTCTTCGGGCGTAGGAAGCACAGAGGGGAGGAAGGCTTGAGTGATGTAGTTAGCCAGATCGGACATGTGTTGTTGATAGTACGAGAGTTGATGAGCCTGAACGGCCTGAAGTTGGGCTTGAACTTGGGCATGGGCACGAGCTTGTGCCTGGTGATGTTGATGCCTAAGAGCGGTGTTGGTGGAGGTATTTGATGAGGCACGTCGGGTGGAGTTAGATGGGCGAGGTTCCCGATGAGGAGCGGAATGATGATGTGGGTGATGGTGGTGGTGCTTGTTGTGGGAGAGGTTGATGGGGGTTGAGTTAGAGGTTGACCAGGTGTTCTGAGGAGGTAGTGAGGGTGATAGAGGAGATTGATTGGTGGTTTGCTGTTGCTGAGGGAATAGTTTTGAGGAGGTGGATAGAGATGGTTGTTGTTGTTGTTGTTGTTGTTGTTGACTAGTGGTGATTGTTGTGGTTGGAGTGAGTTTGTTTGCCTTTGAGTTGTTCTTGAGTGGTGATGATGATGATGAGGTTGAAGTGGATGTGGTTGAGTTTGCAGATGAGGATAGAGTCTTGTTCTTCTGGTGATGGTGATGATGTTTTGAGGGTGACATTGTTAGGTTTGCTTTCTCTCTTGAACCCTTCCTTCTTTACCTCTTGTTATTTGTTCTCGTTCTTCTCTTCTCTTTCCTTTACTTTTCTTGATTGTTGATAAGGATAAGGATAAGGATGATGATGATGATGATGGTGGTCAAGAGGTAAAGTAGTAAGTTGAGAGTTGAAAGTGGGGAAGATGGTCAACAGTTCAAGTGGGTGAGTTGAGGGCCGCCGATTAAAACTTACATCACTGCTGACATATCACCTTTTGTCTCCCTTTTCTGACTTTTATCTTAAAAAACCCTTTCTGCCCAGATAACATAACATAACCCATTTCTTCACTGCTTCACAACCGGAAAGATTTTATTTCCATGTACCAATATAAATAAATAAACAGTTGGAGTTCCATCAAGGTACATAAATAAACAAACATCACAACAACCCAACCTTCTATCATCTGGATCTTTAACCCCTCATCACAATCCACACCCTCTCGTCTGATCTACATTAGAATCTGACGACCGGCGATTAGGCACCGGATCGGACGGAGACCGAACCACCGAGCAAACACTTAAAATAAATAAATGTCTCAAATTTTATGTCTTACTTATTTACATATTCACATCACATCTGAAGAAGTGTGTCGTAGAGGGGCTCTGGCTTAACTGAATAAACATGCCCTTTTTGGTCTAGTACGATTTAAGCCATGTCATTGCTAAGCTTATAATCTTTTAGGGTTTTTTACATAAATGTTTATTTATTTAGGTTCACGCTTAACGATAACCAAGGCTTCTATGAAACGTATCATCAAGTTCCTAATAAACACCGCACTCCCCTTTATCTCACCAGTGCTTCCTAAATGTTTTGCCAGCTATGGAGCATATCTCCATATGTACGGCAACAAAAGGAAAGAGAACTCGATGAGATGCATATTGATGTATGTATTCACTGTACTCCTCCCTGTTGATTCAATTCATCAATCCCTTGAATCTATACATCATCATCATCATCATCTAAGAAAACAGTGTTTGAGCAAGTAAATTACTATCATCTGGCTCAAACTAACTAAACCCATTATTTCTCATCTCATCAATGTGGAAACAACAACAGATTTTTTTGTTTTGGTAATGTGGTTAGAAAGCTTGACCAAGCCTGACAATATGAACCAAAAAGCTGTAAAAAAAGGAAAGAGAGACTTTTTGTTCAACAGAAAGACTAAAAACAAACACAATTATCAAGAAATTTCATACATGCACTCATATGTAAACCTTGTTATATTATGACATACTGCTATGGATAAAAAAAATCTATCTCTCTTTGCAGATAAAACACAGTAAGTAGAATGTTGTTTTTTTGGAAACACCATACAAATGAAAGTTTTATATTGTTCCAAGACTTAAAAAAAACAAAAAACAGTTGAAAGACATCAAACTCTGATCCAGATATTTTCCTTCTTACTTTGAGTAAAATCTTGACCAACACACACTAATAGTGCATTGGATTTGAAGCTTGTTTGGAGTATGTTCAGACTAAGGGCATCTCCACCGCGGTTGCTATATGGGGTTGCTATGCTAAATATAGCAACCCAAACCCCATATAGCAACACCACCACGGTTGCTATATCAGCAATCTACACACCTCCATTGCTATAGCAGTTCCACATCTGGAACTGCTATAGCAACCCAATAACAACCCATTGGCCAGATATTACACAGCAAAAAAATGTGATATCTGGCCCCTCCCCCCCGGTCACTTTAAACCACACACAACCGGGAGGCTTCGGTAACACCTGAAACCTTTCACCACACCAAGCTGCAATATATCGTAGCTTGCAGTGTGTAGCAACCCAGCCTTGGGTTGCTATGACTCCGGTGAGGTGCCCCGGCACAGTCGCAATAGCAACCCAGATTGCTCCCCGCGGTGGAGATGGCCTAAGAATGTGGAGCTTATGGATGTCAACTCTGGAAGGAGATGTGGCCCAAAGTAAGGCCTGAAGAGAAGAAAGGATGAGCTGGGAAGATCAAGAGTGGTGCAGACCACTCAGAGACCCAGATCACCAGAAAAGAGGTATCCAGCCAAGCAGGTCTGGCTGGTATTTGCTCAGAAAGCAGTGAAATATGTGTAGAGAAAAGTGGCCTAGAGAGGGGGCCTAGTTGGCTGTGGAACTGTCAGCCCTAGAGATACTCCAGAGTATCCTAAAGACTGACTTCAATGTAAAATATTAATAAAATATTGTATTAGCAATAATATATACTGTAATATTGTTAAAGTAATCAACTTTTCATGTAAAATTAGGTGGGGTACCTCACTCAAACCACCACCAAATTCCAACTCCTTCTATTACTTTACCATATCTCAAAAGGTACTTAGTAGGAGATGGAATAACCGTAAAAATATAGATTATAAAGTATTGTCATAAAAGCTGAGAGACAATAAACTTATTTGCATAAATATAATAATAATACAGTTATGCTTATAAGAAAGAAATTACCTGAGTGCGTGGTAATTTCCCAGTATTGTTCTATTAAATGAATTGGCCCATGATGTGATTGGTTATACATACATGTCATGAGGTCATGGGGACATAGAAAATACTGTGCTCAATTCAATACAATTCCCATTACATCATTGTACATTTGAATTGTAATACATTAGAGCAGAATTTAGAATAAACATTCTAGAACATTCCTCAAGGAATCTCTAGAATATAAAAGGAGGCCATTTCTGGCCTAGGATTGGTTCCTCAGTATATTCCCCCAGTACCATAATTGTAAGTACTCTGAATATTCTCCTCCTACTATTAGAGTAGTGTATCCCTTTTATATCCAACCCAACCATTATTACTGGAATAGTCTCAAGTTACCTTAGAATTCCCCATCTTCTGGCCTTGATCTGTTCCTTAGAACGCAGTTGCTGCAAGACTACCACCTCTGACAGTAGCCAATCAGCTTAAGTGCTTGCCAGCTGCTTAATAGCAATTTTTATTGCTATATCTTTCCAAAAAGACAAAGAATAGCCAAACCTACACGGTTAACTATTAGTCTTCTCCAATTGAGTGATTTGTATATCAAATATTCAATTATAAGGAGTTTTAGGTTATCCTCTGTGCATAGTTTGGACACTATAGAGAGAATAAATTTACACATTTATTCAGATAACCTTTCAGCACAGTGACAGTACCTGGTTTAATTGTAAAATTAAGCCAGTGTTTCATACACATAGCTGACAGGAACCCTTTGGAAAGATCAAGAAACAGGAAAGAAAGAAGCCCTCTTCTGGGAATGGCGGACTTCTAACAAACTCAACCAGATTCTCTTGAAGTAATTTTTTTTTTAATATGTATATCTATCTATAGGGTTATAAGGTTTGGCAACCCTACTTTTATTATATCAATCAATAGTCTAGCTAATTGGTCACAGGGAATGTCAACACTTACATCCTTTGTGTCTATTTTTCACTACAGAAGGTCATTGGTTGGTGGGAGCTCTGACTGACTACAACCTGTTAGATGGACATATTTTATATTGTGAAACTATCAAACAGTGGATTACTAGAGAAGATCAATTTTTTTTACTCAAAACAGAAAAAGAATAGAAACAAACAGGGGGGGGTGGGAAAGAATAAGTAAGCAATGAGAAGAAAAAACAAAAAGCAATGAGAAGAAAACAAGAAAACAAGAAAGCAATATACAGATGATTAGCTGTAGCAAGATTTCTTCAAGAATCAAATTGCTTCTTGGATCACCTCCCAAGATAATCTGCTCATCATTTGCTCTCAACTCTGGGATATTGGTTCTTTTGTTTTATGTCATTTTACTTTTTCTCTCAAAAGCTTCTCTTAATTTCTCCTCATCTGTCTCTTGTGACATTAGCTTAACTGCAGTTGTGTTTGGTTTAAAAATTTGTTTTTCATCTCTCATACACTGCCAGCATAATTGCCTAGGATGAAGTCATCCCAGTTAAACTGGGATGCACTCAACCAATTTACACTTGGTTGAAATCAACTGATGAAATATAAATGCAAGGGACCCCCCTTGGTTTTATATTTCATTGGTTGAGGTCAACCTACTTTAAATTGGTTTTTTGCATCCTAGTTTAACTGGGATAAACTCAACCTAGGCAATTATGTTGGCAGTGATAGTTGTTACTCAGATTCATACAGTGCAATGCCCATGGGCCAAATTTTGTTTTTCCTTATAAAAAAAGAAAACAAAAAAAAACAGATAAGGAAAGAGTATAATTATCTGGAATCAATCAATCAATCAATTATTATCCCAAAACACAAAAACTGATCATACCTCTTTCTTCTTTCATTACCCACAAACAAACAAAAACCCAACCCAATCAACCAATTCAATCCACCTTTCACCCAATCAAAAAAAGTGATATTTTTTTGGGGGTTGGTTGGTTGGTTGGTTGGTTGTTGTATAATTGACACACAAGACCCAAGTGACCATGATAATCAAGTGTAACAAACTCTATTTAATTATATATCTTAGTCATATCATTTTCAATTTCTTCTTTCATCTTTTTATTTTCTCATTTTTTTTGTTTTGTTTTATTGAAACTGATAGAAACAGATATTACAACCACACAACCACACAAATCTATATATATACATGTATACATACATATATACATGTATATACCAAAAAATAAAAACAAGGAATGACCTCTCTCTTTCTCTCTGTAACCAAAACCAAAACCAAAAAACACAAAAACACAAACAAAACAACAAAACAAGGAGTAAAAGATTATCAAACAGATTGTCTAAGAAAGAAAGAAAGAAAGAAAGAAAGAAAGAAAGAAAGAAAGAAAGAAAGAAAGAAAGAAAGAAACAACAACAGTTTGTTTTGAGATCAATATTTTGAATTAGACCAACACAAATTCAAGAAACAAAAAGATGATGATGGATGAATGAAATCAAAAAGAGAGAAACAACACGTCTAAAATCAAAATAAAGTAGAAGAAGACTAGAGTAAAGTAGAGTAGACTAAAAACAGTTGGAAAAAAAAAAGACAGAAACAAAAACAGAAATGAGTATGTATAGAAAGCATGATGTTCCAAGATGAATGTGATTCTCTTGGGCCATGCATGTTAATGAGATGATGTTCTTTCAAGGGAAGTGTGATTGTTGATGTCTTCCTTCTCCAGGAAAAAAGAAAACCACCCACAAAAATAAAGTGAGAGACAGAAGAAGTACTAAGTTGGGTTCGGGGTTCAGGAGTTTTGTGGTTTCGGGTTTTTTAGTTTCTTAAACACAAAGATGTAATGAGAAAAGAAAAAGGAAAAGGAAAAAATTGACTGAATGAGTGAATAGAAACAAAAAAAAGGGAGGAGTTTATATTCATAGAGTACACTCAAAAAAACAAAAAGAAGAAAAAAGAACAAACACACAAAAAAAAACAGCAGTATTAAAATTATCTTGTCAAAATAATAATGTTATTAGAAAAAAAGTGTCTCAAAGCTGAAGAAATGAAAAAAATAAAAGGGGGTGAAGGGTGAAAGGTGAAGGGGAAAAAAAGAATGAAAGAATGAAGAGAAAGGAGAGAATGGGGGTTTGTACTGAAAGAGAGAGTCTGAAATATGAAGAAAACTGAAAGGTGGCACGTCTTACATACTGTGTTTTTTTTAGAATAAGATGTCAACACCGAGGGGGAAAAAAAGAATGAAGAACAGAGTATTAAGATCCAAAAAAAAATGGGAGAGAAACGAGAATAGTAGCGATAAGGAGCTGGATGACGATAGAAGAAATGAAAATTGTTCTAGAAAAGAAAATGACAAGATAGGTTGTGGATGAAAAAGCAAGGTGTAACTAAACTTTGAGAGATGGGACGAGAATAAACAAGCTGGACGAGCGGACAAAAAATAGACAACGCCGATATACACTTGGAGTGGCGTCACATATCTGTGTCAGAGGTGTGGAGAAGATCAAGGTCGATTACGCTTGCTGACCGAGGTCAGCTCTTTCGAGAATTTGCAAATACCTTTGTAAAAACAAAAGAAAAAAGTCCACATTATCAGTCCGGTTGGTTATACAATGAAGAGACTAGGCGCAAAGGGACTAACAAATACTTGAAGCTCCAGAGCGATCCTTTCAAACGTTTGATATCTACCGCATACAGCCCTGCCAATCCTCTCAGTCGAGTAATCTCAACGGCTAAGGACAACAACAACAAAAAAGACTGATTTAGATGGGCGAACTCAATGTCAAAAAAATTCAAGTATCAGGCTGGCTTACTGAACCGAACGTCATCACCGCTGTCGACGGATGGATCATCAGCATAAGAGGGCAAAGGCTGAGCACTACTGGTATAATCGACCCCGCTAGCACTACCCAGACTACCTCCGGCGGATCCGGGAGGATGGCCACTAGCTGGGCCAATGCTTGGACCAGTAGTCACATGACCGAACTGGTCGATCAACACTCCGATTTGATGATTGGTGCTGTTGGGCGTTTGAGATCGTCTGTTGAAGATCGACTTGAACGCTCCAGTCGAAACTTCCTGTTGATTGAGCTTCTGTTGCTGCTGTTGCAAGGCTTCAAAGACACCCATCCCGAGACTAGCGACCACTTTCTTCTTGGAACGTCTCGTCGCCTTGAGTTTCATCGAGCTCTCCTCGACCACATCGATCCCCATCTCCCAAAGTATCTGTTTCAGTTGCTGCAGGATCACTGGGGGTAGTTTCGACGAGATCGCGTTCTGGTCAATCGCGCCATGATGCAGTTTGAGTTTACTATCATTAAAAGCACCGCTGCGTTCGGTCGCTGCGGATGGAACGTTGGGTGTGTTTCTAAACTCTGCAGCAGTAGATGTACTAGGACGAGGATGAGCCAGGGTGAAACGATGACTAGCTTTTGAAGATACCGCTGAGGTTTGGGTCACTGATTGCTTCGACTACAATCGATCAAGTAC
Source organism: Puccinia hordei (assembly GCA_007896445.1). Lineage (NCBI taxonomy): Eukaryota > Fungi > Basidiomycota > Pucciniomycetes > Pucciniales > Pucciniaceae > Puccinia > Puccinia hordei. The sequence continues at coordinate 346,860 of RDRW01000050.1, forward strand.
GAAACCTCTGAGAACGTGCGACATAACAGGTCAGGTGTAGAGAGAGAAAAAAACTTACCATCAGAGGCGCAGGAATGTGTGAAGTGGACTGAGCCCCATCTGGAGGGGAGTGGGCGTTGGTGTTGGTTTGTTGAGCAGGCTGGGCCGGTTGGTGAGCCTTGACTCGGGCGTCAAAGTCCGTTGGAATGGGGACAGGCGGGGTAAGGTGGTCATGAGCATGAGCTTGGGATTGATTGGCACTCGCTGTACTGCCGTTCAAGCTCTTGAACCGGAACCAATCCATGACCCGCTTAGCTTTACTGCTATTGCTGGCTTGACCAGTGCTGTTAGCAACACTTGCTGCAGGTGTGTGATGGCTCCAATTGGGCGAAGCGGTGTGGGTATCCGGTTGAGGGACACTGGTCGCTTCTTCCTGGGTGGGCGTGGCCTCGGCCGAAGGCATGGCGGATTCTTGCGAGCCGGGCTTGCTGGGAGCCACAACGTGAGGTGCTGAACCACTCGTCGACATCTTGGTCGATGTGGAGCAGCCATGTGCGGCCGTCAGGGTGGTCCGTCTCTTGGCGCTAGAGCCTTTAGACTTTTCGGGTGTTGGTAGGGGTAGTGGTGGTATGCTGCCATCTGTGGGAAGGGGTGGAGAACCAACTATGGTGACGCTTGTACCTCGTGGTCGGCGTTTCGAAGGATCAGCTGGCTGAGGCTCGATTGGCTTGGAAGTGGCAGAGGTGACTTTGGCAGACTTCCTGTTGGGACGAGCACTAGCGGCTGAGGCGATCTTGCCGCTCAAGGGCTCGACAACCATACTCAACGCTTTCCGTCGAGCTGTTTTGGCAACAGGAGGATTACTAGTGGTGTACGCGGTTGACTTCTTGGGATTGGGCACGGGTGGGGGATTAATAGGCTGGGTTGGATTGGCACCAAGAAGTCGAGAGAAGAATCGGTCGGTAGATAATCCTTTTCGGTGACGAGCCTGTGATTTGGCGGTAGTCGTTTTGGATGTACCATTGGGCAGTGCTGAGGTTTGGGAGGCAGTACTAAAGGAGACTTGACTGGAGTTTTTAGCAGCGCTGCATAGGTAAGATTGAAAAGGAGCGGTTAAATTAGTACGTGAGTCAGCTTGAAGAGAGAAAAGAGGACGAACCCTGCTGCGGTTTGAATGGCCGAAGACTTCTGAGAGGGTGAAGGAAAAGGAACGGTGGGAGTCGGGGTGTCATCAGACACGGCCGCGCTGGGCTCAATCGTCTTGGGAGTGTTGGCGGTAGAGCCTTTGCGAGTTCGGCTTGGCTGAGGAGTGGTCTGAACCTGGGATTCGTTGGCATGCTTGGGTGTAGAAGAGAGCGAGGTGACAGGAGCTGGTGTTGACATCCGGGGTGTAGTAGTCTGACCTTCATCATTGGCCGATGCGCTTTGGGTTGGGCTATTTGACTCAGGTAGCTCCGTAGCAGTGGTCGTGGGTTCTGAAACTTTACCTTTGCCTTTGGCAACGCCGGTGTACTCGACTTGTACGGTGTAACGATGTTGGGATTGAGGAGCGGGGGGATGAACAGATTGGGAAGTATGTGCTGTACCGGCAACCTTACGTTTCTTACCACTGCCACTGGTACCGTTGGCCTTGGGATCTTCATCGATATACATCTTGTCGTTCGAGGTTAGAGGGGCAGTAGCAGTGTCTTCGTTCTGCTTGTTGTGTGAGGAGACTGGGGCAATAACGGCTGATTGGGCCTGTTGATGACGTCTATTGGATGGTACGGGGGCGGTGTTGGATTGATTGCTGGTGGAATGGAGATGAGTGACTACACCAGCCGAGATTTGACGCTGCTGTTGCTGATAGGCGCCAATAGGTTGATTGGAATGCAGGGATTCATCAGGGCTGACCATTGCCGAGGATGGGACGACCATGGCACTCTGATGACCTCTTGCTTTATTGGCAGCTGTGCCAGTACCATGAATCCGATTACCATCGGGTCCGAGACTGGGTTGAGATCGATTGGCGTTATTGGCAGCCATGAGTTGTCGTTGGCGTTGGAGCATCAATCGCTTGGCCTGTTCATTCTCTTCGGAGAGACGTTCCAACTCCTCCAGGGAGCGAGTAAAGAGGTGCTGGTACTTTGCAAGCCAGGAGTGAGTGGCCACGTCTTTGAGCGAACAACGCTTGAGTGGGTCGGGAACAAGCATCTTGAGGAGTAAATCTTTGGGTTCGTCTGTGATCCAATCGGGGAAGCTGAGGGGTGTGTTGATGATGTATTTGTAGAGCAGATTGATATTGTCGCCATCTGGGTTAGAAGGATCGTCGTCAAAGGGTAAGTAGCCGGCCAGCATGGCATAGAGGATTACACCACATGACCAGACGTCCACTTGAGAGCCGACGTAACGACCATCCTGGACTACCAGTTCGGGGGCCGCATAACAGGGTGAGCCACATGAGGTGGCCATAAGATCATTGGTACGATCCTCGAATCGATTGGCAAAGCCAAAGTCAGTGATGATAATATTACGATTTCGATCTAAGAGTAGATTCTCTAGCTTCAAGTCCCGATGCACGATCTTTTTAGCGTGAAGATAGGTGACGCCAGAGATCAATTGAGCAAAGAGTTTCGAAGCGTCCTTCTCCTTCAAGTAACGGTGGGCCAAGATATGGTCGAAGAGTTCTCCACCTACAAAGAATCAATATTTAGGGGTTGGTGGTTTGGTCAGATCTCTCAGAGTGAGGGTGTGTGTGCATACCAGAGGCATATTCTAGGACGATTCCGATGTATTTCTCAGTTTCAATCACATCATAGAGCCTGACGATATTAGGATGTTTGACCAGTTTGAGGACATCGATTTCGCGGGCGACTTTGATCATCCTGGCTTGAGTATCGACGTTACCCCGTTTGATGAGTTTGATTGCAACCTCTTCTCCCCATCGTTCGGGTGATGAATGAACGCCCAGCTTGACTTTTCCAAATTCACCTTCACCCTATGGGGGAGATATTGGATATCAACTTTTGGGGGTTTTCTTAGTTCTGAGAGAGGAGGAGGATATAACTTACGAGAGTTTGAAGTAGTAGATAGGGACCAAAGTAAACACGTTGACGGGGCATGGGATGAGATGGTCCGACCATGTTGACAGGTGAGGTGACTGGTTCGTGTGGGGTGGTCGGGGTTTGATGGGTTGAACGATGTCGAGATTGGGTGGAGTGAGAGGCAACGGGTGATGGAGCATGAAGATGTTGGGATTGAGATGATTGAGGGGTTTGTTGTTGGGATTGATGCATGTTGAGGGATGATGGATGGATAGGATGAAGGAGTGAGTGAGTGAGTGATGGTTGAAGTGAAGACAGATGGTGTGTGGTCAATTAGGGAAGGGGGAAAGAAGTACTAAGAAGAGAAGGGTTGTTAGTGATGATGTGAGGGAAGGAGGAGGAAGAGGAAGGAGGAAGGAGGAGGGGGGAGGGGGGGCTGTGGGCAGGTGGGGCTAGGGATTTGAGTGGGTAGATGTATGTAAGTGTGTGAATATCGGAAAACTGGTTGTGTATGTAGAGTGTCCACAGAGGGGAGTTAAAGGGGGGAGAGAGAGAAGAGAGTGTGTGTAGCGCTACGATGCAGGAAAGAAAAAAGAAAAAAAAAGAAAGAAAGAAAGAAAGAAAGAAAAGGTAAAGAAATAAACCAAAAAAAAACCAAACCAAACCAAAAAAAAAAAACAATGTGGGGATGGGGGTGGTGGAAAGAAAAGAAAGCTCAGCAGAGGTTGTCTATAACTCTACAGTTGAGTTGAATGTCTGTGCCACTTGAACAGACCTCGGTTACAAGGGGAGATGAGCTCGAACAGGCCAAATGGTTAATAGTGCAGAGGACAGGAAGAGAGAGAGAGAGAACGATTTAAAGAGAAAGAGGTAATAAGCAAGACAGAGGGAGGGAACGAGGGTGGGAGGGAAGGTGCAGGAGAGTCAAGAGATTGTTAACTAGGCAACGGGTAGAGGAGGAGGGGGAGGAGGAGAAGAAGGTGTGTGAGAGAGTTAAAGGTAGACAGTTAGAGCGAGAGAGGGGGGTCACCGGAGAGAGAGTGTACAGCAACAACTCATTTAAATATTTAAAAAAAAAAAAAAAAATGTTGTAATAATAATAAACAGTTCTCTTATATTATGTAGAGGAAAAGAATTTGTTCAAGTTCTACAAAAGATTTGTTAGAATTTGTTTTATGTAATTAAATTATTATTTTTTTGAAGTCTGTCATAAATAAGAACCAACTTCACATGAACCGAGATCAGAAATTCCCAAGGTTTTATAACTCAACCTGTGAACCAACCTATCCACTTCCAATAAAACCACTCCAACTTGAGCGTTCTGGAATCGAGCTTATTTGTTATTACGACTGGGAGGAGGAGGAGAAAGAAGAGTTTATATTATTATTACTCCAGCTCAAACATCAAGAATTAAATAAATAAACATTAATTATTTTCACCAAACAGAACCATCATCCACACACACACACACTCTCTCTCTCTCTCTCTGTTTTTCTCTTGATCAAGTATACCACTTACCCGGAATCACAAATCCTTCCTTCGATATACTCATGAGAGGGGGTACGTAGACTTATTTATTTATTTACATATTTATTTACTTAAATATAAATCAATCTGGGATCTTAACGAATCTCAGATTTGTAAAAGATGAACGAGCCCCCGTCGAGGGTATCGATAGGATTATGTACATAAATTCATCCACATAGATTAATGATGTCAAGATCAATAATAGACATCAAAGATCATCCCAAGAGTTGAGAAAACTGCATGTTTAAAGGTTCATCTGCATATATTTTGTTATGAATAAATAAATACTTATTTATTTATTTTGGCTCTGCAACCGAGATCAACATCACATGCCTCAAGACGTGTTCTTTTAACTTTCAAAAGACAATTATCAAATTAGACAAATGAACAGAGCCACAAACAGATCATGATTAAAGGTTAAAGGATCTTAAGAACACATAATGGCTTAGACTCCAAACAAATATTAAACTAAAATTTACTCAAAATAGAAAAACTGAAAGAAAAACAACTGAAAAAACAACTGAAAAAACAACTGAAAAAACAACTGAAAAAACAACTGAAAAAACAACTGAAAAAACAACTGAAAAAACAACTGAAAAAACAACTGAAAAAACAACTGAAAAAACAACTGAAAAAACAACTGAAGAAACAACTGAAGAAAAACAACTGAAGAAACAACTGAAGAAAAACAACTGAAGAAAAACAACTGAAGAAACAACTGAAGAAAAACAACTGAAAAAACAGCTGAAAAAACAACTGAAAAAACAACAACAGAAAAAACAACAACAGAAAAAAACAGAAAAAACAACAACAGAAAAAACAATAAAAGAAAAAACAATAACAGAAAAAACAACAACAGAAAAAACAGCAACTGAAAAAACAACAACTGAAAAAACAACAACTGAAAAATGAATAGTGTTCTTATCTACCCATGGTATCCCATGAGTAATTTTATCAAGACACCAAGTTCTACAATTCTTATCCAAGGAGTATTTTCATAGCAGGAAAAAGGTGTGGAAGGTGTTTGCAAATCCCCAGGTCACCACTCTTCAACCATCCCAGCTGATGAAATTGAAGTGTTACTGCTTTCAACAAGCCATCAGCCATTGATATCTTGTTTCTTTCATGTTTTTCAGAAGCTCAATGGAAAGTCTCACCCATCCAGGATTTAGCTCTTGTCTCATCAGGTCCTGGTGGAGTTGGCTCTTCCAAAAACAAAAAACAAAAAACTGGTTGGTGGATGGAGTCTAAAACTGGTGGGGCCCGTATTTGGAGTTTCACCTCCTGTCTTCAATAAATTTATTTTATCCTTCTGATTTTTCATTCAATCAACTCATTGAATGTGACAACATTAGCTGAATAAAACATTGAATCTATTTTAGAAATGGTGGTGTTTGGAGCCCAAGGTGTTTCAAGGGTAGAAGCTACCTGGAATAGCATGGTTGGTGGTAAGGGAGGAATGACCAAGGGTGTTTTACCACTCACATCAATTTCCAAGTCATACCCATCAAAGATTGGTGCAAAAGGGAATCCAGGGGCCTTCTCAACCACAAGTAGCCAACTTGAAGTACTCACAGAATTCCTGGAGTGCACACAGGTGCAGGTGAGGAGTCTTGCATGTTAGTCCAACTTGAAAGCTTGTAGTGCATGCATTACATATTCTGAGCTGGATTTTGAGAACAAATCAATGGACAACTACACCATTAAATTTATTCATTGTTTCTGTGGGTTTCCATGTGTATAACTCACATTTTTTGCTTGGGAACCAATCTGTTCTAAATCTCCCTGAGTGAATCCCACAGTATATGGACTGGCTGTCCAATATAGAAATGTTTTTTTTGTTGGGGGGGGGGGGGGAAATGGATTTTTTTTTTTTAGAAACTTGGCTCCATTCTTCTCAGTCTTTATGTGGAAGGGCTGTAAGGGAGGACCCATTGTATTGTAGTACATGTACAAGTTCTCAAAGTATGGTGATTTGAATCATGCTGGGATAAACAAAAGCTTTCCAAGGCTTAAATTCATGCAGTTCTGCTGCACAGCAGTAGCTCTTGACTTTGGTTTCTTCCACTGGCAGATGATGTGAATTCCGTATACACAGGATATCCAATTCCCACCTACTTCTATTGTGATAATTCCTCTCAACTACAGCATCCTTACCCCACAAAAACAAGAATCTCAATGGGTTATTGCACATACCAGTGAGACACCAAGGTTGCTGCCATGCAAATTATTCTTCAAGGAAAATCATTTATAGGTATCCACAGGATATCTGGTTTTGTTATTTCTTGTCAATTGTTTTGGTTGATGGGTCAGGATCTATCAAGAAAATTGATGTGTAGCCCTAGAACCAGATTTTTAAAACACCTGTGGTTTTTCTGTAATCTTCCCCCAAGACAACTCCCCATTCATGGTTCAGCTGATCCACTACATGTATTAAATTTTTGGACAAGCCAGTCCAATGAGTGCTTGGACTGGCATTTTCTGATAAGTTCTGAAACATTGTGCCACTGTACTGCCCAAATGTTTGGACCAACTCAGTCCAAGCCCTTGTTGGACTTTCTTGTCCAAAGATCTGGTTGATGCAGTGATAAAATCTGAAACTTGCCTCTTTCTTGAAGAAAGATGAGAAGATTTATACAAATCCAGCAGTACACTCCTGAGTGTTGAGGGAATCCACCAGATCCTTGTTGGGTGGCTTTTGTTCACTTAAGAATCCTGAAACAAAAACCTGCTTCAAATCACTTGTTGAAAAACCTACATTTTTCTAGAGGATGGAAAACTTCCCTGCAGAGTTTCTTGTTTTTACAGGTAAATGTATGATTACCTTTGAATCATTCTCCTGGACACTGAAAATTATTTGACTACTTGCTAGATTTTTGACAAGCACCTACGCCAAGGCTATGCTAGTTCAAATATTAACAAAACCTCCCTTTCTAGAGCTTACTAGCTGGAATCTAAACCAAAGGAATGGCCACCTTAAAAACTAACTGCAAGACATTCAATTCTCACCAGTTTTTAGCACTTCTTGGAGCACAACTTGGTAAGTTTTTGTTCTGGTTTTCTCAGTAACTTTTGCTGACAGTATCCATAATTCATCTTGCATGAATTTTTACCCCCCCAAAAAAACACAGTTCTTATTTGTGAAAATGCTACATTCCATTGTGGCAAGCATTTGCAGGAGCTTTGTGATGAATCTGGGGTCCTACTGATCTATATTCCACCCTGATTCCTGGAATTGAACCTAATTGAGCTTGGGTTTGCTACCATCAAACAATATATAAGGTCATCAAACATACTGAATCAAATAGATGTTAACTCCAAGTGGGAAGTACAACAGGCAAAAGGTGATTTAATGATGGTTGATCACTTCTAAAATATATGGTCACTGCATCCAACCAAAATAACCAGCTATTATTTCCCAGCTTGATAGTGTTATTCCACTAATCATTATCCATGATATCCTTGCAAGTAAATCAATCTTTAATTCTTACAAATAAGTCAATTTCTGAGTTTTTTCTTTTTTGTGCATGAACACAAATCAGCGGAGATGAAAATTTGACCATACTTTTCTCCTTTCTTAGCAAAAAGTATTTATATAGATATACAATTAGTGTATCCAATATATGTAGAAATGAAGCAGCTTCCAAAACATGTTTTTTTTGGTTAATATATTGTGATGGAAAGCTGAGGTTCTTTATTTCCAAACAAACAAAAATTTAATTTTTACATTATGTAGTACATTACACAGTAAGAAACAAGCCAACTAGCACTTTTTCCAAGTTAAAATGGGATGATATAATGGAACAATCTAAATAACTGGTGTGTGTAACACCAATAGCCAATGAAAAGGGTAAATGTTACAAATTGATTTAATAAAGCAAATAGATAATTTAATTTTCAGGGGCCAACAATTTCCCAAACTTGGTAACATGGTCTCTTAACTGTGAAATTTGGAGACAGGTGTGTATAAGAATAAAGGAAATTGGAAGGGTTGGAAAAGATGGTGCTGGGATTCTGTCTATTCATCCCCAAAAGACCTTATGTTAATGAATAAAAATAATTATGATCAGCTGGACTGTGAATCTTGTGATTGATTTTAGATTTGTTTTTTTACTGACTCATCACTCACTTTTAGACAAAAGATCCCTGATGTAGTAGATGTTTTTCAGTAACTCAATCAAACTCATATTATGTAACAACACTAGAAGCAGCTTGCCTTCGGCAGGCTCAAGAAGGCGAAAGGCAAAAGTTCTGACAACACAACCTTATTGTGAAAAGGAAATAGGATGAAAGAGTAGGCAAGTAAAGAGCATAAGTTGAAGAGATTCTGATATATCACATTCTAACAAGAGGAAACGTGGAACAAGAGGTTGTAACATCAAGTGAGACAACGCTGAGGTGTAAGAGTCGCTTGGAGGACAAATCCCTGAGAAAGTTGAGAGGCAAGTGCTTAGATGATATTCATGGCTCAAAATTATGCCAAGCAGCCCATTGCACTAGGGGAGAGCTTTTGGCCGACTAGCATCTACCTTACAAGCAGGTTGCAGATGAGAGCCATTACCCGCAGGAAGCGGAATCCTTTTGTTTGATGTATTTATTATGTGAAATAAGAGTGGAATTGATCAGATCTACCATGAAGAAAAAGTGGAACAGGGTTTTCAAATTTCTTTTGAAGCTGAGAGACAACAAATAAGTACAGCCAAGACAGGGCAAAAGTCGACATAGAGAACAAAGTAGAGTATATATATATGTCGGTTTCTCACACTTTTGTTTGGTGTACTTTAAGAGAGAATCTCAAAGCATTTTGTCTAATTATCTTTCATCTCAGCGGCTAATTTGTCAGCCTTGGCCTTGACGTCATCGATAGCACCAACCATGTAGAAGGCACTCTCGGGTAAATGGTCGTGGTGACCGGCAAGGATACCCTTGAATGATTCAATGGTGTCCTTCAAGGGTACAAGTCGGCCTTCAAGACCAGTGAAGACCTCAGCGACAGCAAATGGTTGAGACATCTGGGTTATAAGAGTAGTCAAGTTTAGTAAGCAAGTGACACATAGGCAAAAACAATGCAAACGTGCTTACAAATCTTTGAACCTTTCGTGCTCGCTCGACAGTAAGTTTGTCATCTTCGGACAGTTCATCCATTCCCAAAACTTGAAAAGGATGGGAAACATCAGCGATGTAGAACAAACGGAGTGCTCGATATAGCGTGCTTACTGGCAATGATATCTTGAAGACCCTTGTAGTCCTGCAACAATTTTTGGACGGCAGTGGCGAGGTTGTAGTGCTCTGCTCCAACCTGGAAGTATGCAGATTCAAAGTTTAGCTATCAAGAATGACAGAGGTTTAGGCAAGGAAAGCAACGTACGATTCGGGGGTCAAGAAGACGGGATTTCGAGTCAAGTGGGTCGACAGCAGGGTAGATACCTAACTCTGAAATACCTCGGGACAGTACGGTGGTAGCGTCCAAGTGAGCGAAGGTGGTGGCCGGGGCAGGATCAGTCAAGTCATCAGCGGGGACATAGACAGCTTGTACTGAGGTAATGGATCCTTTCCGTGTAGTTGTAATTCTAAAAAGACGACCCAAAGGTCAAAAATAATACACTGTATGCAGAAGGGTACGAATGGCGAATACCAACCTCTCTTGCATACCACCCATGTCGGTGGAAAGAGTAGGTTGATAACCGACGGCAGAAGGGATACGCCCGAGCAAGGCAGATACTTCGGAACCAGCCTGGGTGAATCGAAAGATGTTATCGATAAACAAGAGCACATCTTGACCTTCTTCATCACGCTGAAAGGGCACAATAAAATATCAGGGGGTTGTACTAACTTGCCACCTAAGAACAAGATACGCACGAAGTATTCAGCTAAAGTCAATCCGGTCAAAGCCACACGGGCACGGGCTCCAGGGGGCTCGTTCATTTGGCCAAAGACAAGGGCGGCTTTGCTCTTGTCATTGTTCAGCTGGATTACACTTCGTTTATGAAAGACATTAGAGGTTTAGTATCTTGGAGAGTATTCAGGATCGATAAAAGAGTTGGACACACCCAGTTTCAATCATTTCGTGGTAAAGATCGTTACCTTCACGTGTACGTTCACCGACACCACAGAAGACAGAATAACCACCGTGGGCTTTGGCTACGTTGTTGATCAACTCTTGAATGAATACAGTCTTGCCGACACCGGCACCACCTAAGAGACCAATCTTTCCACCACGAGCGTATGGAGCAAGGAGATCGACGACCTTAATACCAGTGACCAAGACTTCCGGGATGGTGGACTGATCAATGAACTCTGGGGGCTCAGCGTGAATAGGCATCATGGTTTTAGTTGTGATGGGTCCACGTTCATCGATCGGCTCTCCGATGACGTTCATGATACGGCCTAAGCATTCAGGACCGACTGGGATTTGGATGGGAGCGCCAGTGTCGATGACTTTTTGGCCACGAACTAAACCTTCCGTACCTAAATTCACAGACCGAATGGGTTCAATGGTTTTCTAGTCGATCACATTACAGAGTCAAATGCTAACGAACCATCCATGGCAATAGTTCGTACGGTATTTTCACCCAAGTGCTGAGCTACTTCAAGCACCAATCGTTGCCCAAAGTCTTGAACTTCGAGGGCATTGAGACTGAAGAGATGGAGGGCATGTTGTTTCAGTTGACCAGATCACCAATCTATGGACTGGCGAAGTGAAAGCACTCACATCGGGGGTAAGTTTTCGCTGTCAAATTGGACGTCCACGACGGCTCCGATGACTGTCTTGATCTGACCAACTGAAGAGCACGCCAATTTAAACCCAAGAAAACTTTGTTTAGTAGATTTTCAAGAGGGAGGGCTTACCTGAAGCTTTGGCCTCGGAGGCGTATGATCGTGCTTTAAGGAGGGGTCGGGAAGTAAGCCAAGGCAAAACGGAGGAGGAAACTGTGACAAGAGAGGTGATAAAAGCTTGAAAAGTATGACGCACGTTGACCAACTTGGCTTTTGGTGAATCGGTGTAAGCTCGATCTAGCTACCACAGCCGGGACTGTCGGCTTGGCGGCACTGACGAGAGTGCGGGTAGCGTTGAGCAAGGCACTGTTCGCCCGGCGAGCCTTGGTGGCACTCCGGGGAATGGCACGCATGAGACCGGTTCCTCTGTGCATGACTATTCGTTGGATGTGGATGAGTGACGGAAGCTTCTGGTGTTGATGTTGGGATAGGATGGAGCGAGACGGGGAAGAAGCTGAGACGATTTCAGCTGGGGGCAAACGGTCAAGACCAAATCAAGCGGGGTTCGTCACTCTCGAGGCGAGGAGGGGCTTGAGCTGAGGGGGGCTACCGATCGGGACATACCGCGGGAGCTGAAAGCTGACTGAATCAACACATGAGGCGTCCGCTCGGGGTCTTGAATGACCTACTGTGCACCGCATGCGCGGTCACCGCGCAACCGGCAGGGATGCAGCATTACATTCCTGAATCCTTGATTTCATGGGTTTACCATGCAACCATGTCAATATCAGTGACCAGTGCCCTCTGGGTTCCTGTCATTTTTCAGGGACATCATCTAGACCATAAAAAAATGCTACTGAAAAAATATATGTAATGTGTTTTTATAAATGCTTGGACTGATTTGCATCAAGATTTATTAAAATCTGTAAAAAAACAGGGTCTTGCTTAAACAACACCACTCCCAAAGTTCCCGCACGTCCGTTCAACCACGCCTGGACCGCATTGTTAGGGTCCACAGGAGGTCCAGGTCCTCCGTGGGAGTCGTTTCTCCAAAACAACCCCCGGAAATACCAAAGTTGGGAGTTGTTTTTTTTGATAATTTTGATTGTTATTTTTTTCCTGAGTGGGTGTCTATTCTCCAAAATGACACCCGGAAATACAATAAGTGGGAGTTATTTTTTTTGTAATTTTAATTAATTAAAACTTTGTTTTTTCTTTGTTTTTTCTTTGTTTTTTCTTTGTTTTTTCTTTGTTTTTTCTTTGTTTTTTCTTTGTTTTTTCTTTGTTTTTTCTTTGTTTTTTCTTTGTTTTTTCTTTGTTTTTTCTTTGTTTTTTCTTTGTTTTTTCTTTGTTTTTTCTTTGATGTTTCTTTGACTTTTCTTTTTTTCTTCCTTGCTTCTTCCTTGTTTTTCCCTTGTTGTTTTCTTTTTTTCTTCTGTGTTTTTCCTATAATTTGAATAAGCGTTTTTTTCTTTTGAATCAAGTTCACCTCATCTTTCCAGAAAGACAAATTTGTGCACCCTTCTCCTGAAGCCCCATAGGAATGAGTTCTAGCATGGAATGTAACCAATGGATAAATTGATAGATTGTGACACAATGAGGTGACCCTTACATTTTTTTTTTGGATGGCACAACAACTTTAAAGTATCAAAATGTGTGGGATACTTATGATTTTTTATTGCTTTAAAGATATGAGGACCTCATAGAGATAATTGCAAGCTCTATTTCATTTTTTCAAGTCAAAAAATAAATATCAACTTACAATATATGTAACTTATCTTAAGTTTTCTTTGAACTGAGAACTTCAAGTGTTTTATTATGATTAGTAAAAGTGCATAGCCCCCAATTTAGGGGATTTGAGGAGGGAATGAAAAAAGGGGGCTTGAGGAGAAGGGTGCACAAATTTGTCTTTCTGGAAAGATGAGGTGAACTTAAGTCAAAAGAAAAAAATACTTATTGAAATACAGGAAAAACAAAGAAGAAGCAAAGGAAAAACAAGGAAAAAACAAAGAAGGAACAAAGAAAAAGCAAAGAAAAAAAACAGTGTTTTAATTAATTCAAATTACAAAAAAAACCAACTCCTACTTATTGTATTTCCAGTGGTCATTTTGGATAATTGACACCCACTCAGGCCAAAAAATAATAATTAAAATTATCAAAAAGAATGACTCCCAACTTTGGTATTTCCGGGGGTTGTTTTGGAGAAACAACTCCCACCAAGGACCTGGACCTCCTGAGGACGCTAAAATGCAGTCCAGGCGTGGTCAAACAGATGTCCGGGAATTTTGGGAGTTGTTTCTCCAATTCCTGGGTGTTGTTTAACCAAGACCCAAAAAAAACTTTTATGCTTTTGCAAACCCATGACCAGGTCATTAATGATCATCATGGCTGAAGTGTTTGTGGCAGTAACCTGAAGATTAAACGGGGGATGTGCCCCTAACCCCATAACCTTGCTATCCAAAATTCTTCAAACAGTCCAAGCATTATGTAAGAAAAACACAACACCTGATTTTACTCAGTTTTCTCCAGGTAATCCTTGTGTGACTTGCGAAAATGGGAAACTGATATGAAGTCTCACATGGATGTGTTAGCAATGTGTATCAAGCAGTGCCTAGTTTGACACTTCAACAGAGCCGCTGTTATATAGCCTTTCCGCTAGAGATTTTAGGCTGAAGAATCCCGGGATGCTGTGAGATTGAAATTACATCAAGTCATACTGAAGGTTTATTTCGCTCACCTGAAATAATATCTGGAAGCAAAAAACACTGAAGCGCAGTTTTACTCCTCAGATGAGGCTATCTGATGATTATGATTGAATTTTTAGAAATGAATGCGCCAAGCCGATATAAAAAGGAAATGACCCCCTCGAATGGGCAAGGTGGGTTTAATAGCCCGATACCAACGGGCTATATCTTCACGAATCATACGCCTGTTTACAAAAAACCTTGTGGACCCTCGCTTGATGAAAATCTCTCCATCAGGAATTGATCCATGTCAGCAATACTCTCCGGATACTTGTTTTTTTTGAGTGGGAGTACGGTATGGCAGATGCCAAAATCATCGCCCTTTGATGTTTGAAAATTTGACAGGTGATCAATCAGGTTAGTTCATGGATACTAGTAATCGATATCTAAGCACAACCATAGTCGTGCGCTGGATTGACCGCAGGTCTGTAAATGGTTGGACCCAGCGGATGCTTCATGTCAAATTGTAATCGCGGAAAGGCTCAAACAAACGTTCCATCCTTCAAGCCGGAAACCCCTTCGAAATCATACCAGCACCATCTGGCAGCTTAAAAGATTGAGCAGCAAGTGGAAATAATTCAGTGTAGTATGTTCCCAGCTCAATCCTCAACAAGTATATCAAAGTGTTCAGCTTCGATGTTTCTCGACATTAGTCTCGTTTACTTGCTTTGCTTATCCCGGCCCGTAGCATCTGCGACAATCAGGCTACCCGATACTGCCGGCCAGTCAACAGGCTCACCGGGCGAAGTGCAATCCGCGTCACACAGTAGAAGATCCAGCTCTGGCCTATCCACATATGTTACAAATAGCGGATGCTACACTTACCTGAATAAAAAAGATGGGTGTCCTTATGCTAACCCAACAAATAATTGCGGCCGGAAGATGTCTAGTATGGCGGTGCAATTGGCGAGTATCTCAGCCTCTTACCAGTGAAACCAATGCGGCTGGCTGATAACATGGGCATTTGTTACAGTTCGAAATGGGTCCTCCGGCTGGCAACATGAGTTCAAGCATTGATCAATCATCCGTACAAAATGGAAAAACACTGTTGAAGCGCGTGAGTCATTTAGGCAATTCTTCTCTTCCCGCGACTGGTAGGAAGTATTTTAAATATGGATCATCACAGAGTGAAAATAAAACCACATCAGCACCCACACCTAAGAACACCACCAGAGTTTTAGCAACATCGCGCTCCTCTAATTCATCGAATTCTCCTTCGAACTCATCGGTTATTCTAGGAAACATAGTGTCAGTCACTCTATCATCCGCCATCCCGCAAATTATAAAAATAACATATTTCGTGCTTTGTGCCTCGTAATGCGACCAGCCCTCCAATTTCTAATATTGATGAGAGTAACGTAAGAATCATGAACTTTACCATTGTGCAGTCAGGCAATTCCATTGAATCTGGAAAAATCACGTCTTTGTTTGTCCAGATCTGCGGTACCTACAACGGCGACGAACAGATGGGAGTATGCCTCTGGAGCGGCCCTTCTTCGGACGTCCAGGGTAGTAACGTGAGTGGTTGGGTCAGTTCGTAAGTGGCTTCATAAGCGAGATATAATTACATCAAGAGGAAATTCTAACGCGCAGAACCAACACCTTGTTACGAAAGTGAAATCACGGGAAACTGCCACAAAGAAGTGTAAGTAAAAAGAAAATGCCAGCCAATGTTACAAAACTCAACTTCTTGCTTTGGAATTCTCTAAAAGCATCCTTCAAAGATCTGGCTCCACTTCTCCATTAATAGTGGCGAGAGTACTTGAAGGATGTAGCTTTAATACCGCAGAAGCATCAATCGGGTGCTCGCAAATCTACGTCACAAAGAAGGTAGGTAGATGGCATGCTTACTGGAAATGAAAATTGCAACTGACTAGATGAAAAAATATATGTATATCTAGCTATTCATGGCACTCAATCCTAATCCGGACGAGCTAGAAAAGGGGGCAGTAGATGACACGTTAACATGGGATTTGTGAGTGTTGCCTTGTCTCAGTCCACGTATAAGAACTTTCCATTTTATCCAGATCTTCTTTGGCCTTACCTTTCGTAATTTCATTTGAATATTTCTTAGCAACTCCCGAGGGAACATTTTTAATGCAGCAGTGTGATATACCAGAAATTTCAAGAGAAATACAAGGATCATCATCCAGATGTTGTTGCATTATGCGCCCATTGAATGTATCGCTGCCTTGCAATTTAAGTCCACTCATTGAAGAAATTATCGTGAAAAAAGAGTTCCCCAATGTGCTAGGTCCAGGTAGATGTGCTCAGGCTAGACCGTTGCACTGAGGTTTTTCCCGGACAGTCAATTTACACAGCGACTGTTCCATGGACTATCTGTAAAGAATAGGGTTTTAAATCTAGAAAGAGAATTTCTGAATTTTAACTATTATCGAATTTTTAAAATTTTTAAACTCCTAAAAATGAGTAAGCGGGTGTTCGGGTGAGTTCGGGCTCTTTCTGAATATTCAGGCAATACTGCAATATTCAACGGGGTTTTCTTCTTTTGTGTAAGGGGCATTGATATTTGCACGCCCATTGGCGCACGCCCACGCCGAACGCACGCCGATAAAAAGAAAGGCGTGTTCCCCGCACGCCTTTTTTTTATCGGCGTGCGGGCTGCACGCCCATCCTTGGGCGTGGGCACGCCTGTAGATGGGCGTGCGTGCTGCACGCCCATCTACAGGCGTGCGACACTGCAGGCGTGCAGTCGCACGCCCTCTTCAGAAGCAGGCGTGCGGCTCGCCCGCCCCTTCAGAAAAGGGCGTGTGGGTTGCACGCCCTTTTTATGTGTATAGGCAAGGGCGTGCCCCCTGCCTATACACATAAAAAGGGCGTGCGACCCACACGCCCTTTCTATGTATATAGGCAGGGGGCACGCCCCTGCCTATACACATAGATCGGCGGACCGCCGACCTATGTATATAGGAAGGGCGTGCCCCTTCCTATATACATAGAATCGGCGTGCAGTCGGCACGCCAATTCTATGTATATAGGAAGGGGCACGCCCTTCCTATATACATGCTGATGTCATGCGTACACCAGAATGTACGCATGACATCAGCATGCCCCCACCCGCCCCCTCCCCCCCTCCCCCCACCCCCCCTCCCCCTCCGCGGATTTCAACCGCAACCACCACCTCACTCGATCACTTCCCCCCCACCTCACAGCACCTCCTCCACATCAACCCAGCCGACCCAAGCCGACCCACCCGACCCAAGCCGACCCACCCGACCCGATCCGACCCACCCGACCCGATCCAAGCGAGCCAAGCCACCCGACCCACCCAAATGTGGGTGTTCTTTTTTTATCCTGCCTGAGCCCCCCTGAGCCCCCCGTGCCCCCTGAGCCCCCCGTGCCCCCTGAGCCCCCCGTGCGCCCCGTGCGCACCGTGCCCCCGTAAGATAAAAAAAAATTAAAAATTAAAAAATTAAAAAATTAAAAAAATAAAAAATTAAAATTAAAATTAAAATAAAATAAAATTAAATAAAAATAAAATAAAATAAAAATGAAATTAATAAAATAAAAATAAAAATGAAAATAAAATAAAAATAAAATAAAAATAAAATAAAAACAAAATAAATAAATCAAGAAAAAAAAAGATTCTGATAAGAAAAACCAAAAATTTACTCAGGGCCCATTAGGCCCTGTATTGACAGTGGGACAAGCCCCAAAGGGCCTAGTAAAGGGGCCAACAGGGCCCACTATGACTGGCCAAAAGGAGCCAACTGTGCTCCCTGCCGCCCAAGTTTGACATGTTAGGCCAGGGCCCCTTTATATCTCCGCATAGGTATCCAAGGGCCCCATTCCCCTTGTCCAAGCCCCGGACGGGCACACCAGCACTTGATGTTCTTCCACTCAGATCCAAATTAATCTCTCCACATCTTCTTTATTATTATTTTCATGCCAACTGATTATTTCTTCTTGTTCCTCTGAACGCACAGATATCAGCAAGTTTTCTTTGCATCAACTTTTATTACCCTCCAGCAGTGTAAGTGCATGTCTATCAAAGTAAATATCATCCAAAATTACTCACTCTGGCCGTTATTTACAGCAGAAAATGTCTCAGCCAGGCCAAAACTCCTCCTACTACCACGTATCTCCCAACCCATATGGCGTCCACAATCAGCCGCACCCCCAATACCCTAATGCAATAATGCATGCCAGTGGTCAGCCTAATGTCACCCAGTCTCACTTGGCACAGCATGTAAGCACACACAGCCCAATTCTTCTACTTAAATAACTTTCTCACACAGTCCTTCCTCCTGCCTCCATCAGCCGCAACCACCAGTTCCATTTGGGCAACCCCCTTGGTTCCAGGTCCCATCCAACCCCTCCATCCCCCCTCAAACGTCTGATCAATTCCCCGGCTTCCCCAATTACCCACCCAATGCTGTCCCAATCACAAATAATCCCACAAACCAACACCCCAGCTTCACCAACCATGGCCACCCCGCATACCCGTCAAGCTCAATGGCCTTTCCAATTCCAAATCACGGGCAACCTGCACCCCATATGGGCCACCAAATACCATCTTTTCACCCATACAACAACCTTCCCCCCCACCAATCATCCCAAACGGCCTCCTATAACAATAGTACTGCCTTTCCTCACATTCCAGTCAGCGACCAACCCAATCCAAACTTTCCAAACTACACCAATCCAGCAATCACCCTGCAACAGACGTCAAACATTCATCCCACCCACCAACCCAATCAACCAACCTCCTATACAT
The DNA here is from genome assembly GCA_007896445.1 of Puccinia hordei. NCBI lineage: Eukaryota > Fungi > Basidiomycota > Pucciniomycetes > Pucciniales > Pucciniaceae > Puccinia > Puccinia hordei. Next base: position 365,588 of record RDRW01000050.1, read on the forward strand.
TACAGCAGGAAATGTACTCCAACAACTGGAATGCCCCCCAACCAATCCAACACCCACCATCAATACCCAGCAACCTGTCTGCATCAATACCCAGCAACCCGTCCGTCAACCAGCCCACATACTACTGGGACAACAACACCAACCAATCCGCTGTCGAAATCAATTCTCTGCTTGACTCTTTAAGTCCGCCTGCCCCATCCGCGCAACTACCTACATCAATTGATCCACTGGCTTCCTTGGTTTTCCCTCAAATGACTGACAATACTGCTCAAGGTAGGTCTAACTTTCTCTTGTAATGTGTATTTATTGAGAGCTGACAAACTGTGAATCATCAGCTTTTCCCCCTGATTTCCTGCCTTCTGCAAATGACCTGCCTGCTCCCTCTTTTCCCACCCAAACCAATGAGGATCAAGCTCAAGGTGGGTCTTAGTTTCTCTGGTAAATTTGCTTTATTGGGAGCTGACTATTTATTGATGAATCAGGTGGTTCCAACTCTACAACATCTGTGGTACCGTCTGCAGTCCTGGCTCCTGCAAGAACCGCCCAGGAAATGTCTGTTCCCTCCCCAATCCCCCTGGAAATGCCTGTTCCCTCTCCAATGACTGAGGAAAATCCCCAAGGTGATTGTAGATTTCACTCAGAAAAGTCCTTTGCGGTGTTCTTACCAATGTTTTATTGTACAGATCCCAGTGCATCTGCGCACCACACCAATGACTTGTTGATGGCCCCAAATCTCCCGGATGGAAATGCTTTGCCCAAAGCCCTACTGACCAGTGAGGATGTCAGATTGTTTGACTACTCTGTGGGAGGTCAGTGCCTCATTGATTTATCATACTGTTTCCAATGGATGCTCATGGGAATTAATTTCGTAGAGCCAATGGACCCTCCACCTGAATACCTGTTCACCTGTGTTGACGATCTGAAGAAATTTGTGTCCACATGGGCCACCGAGCATGGTTATCGGCTGGCAGTCTCAAAATCCAAGGCGGGGAAGAACATTTACCTTGCCTGCTCACTGGCTGGAGAAGACACTACCACCATGGACTCCTGTCGGGCTCGTGAATCACGTAATAAGCGAGTTGGATGCGCCTTCAAGATTTCGGGCCACTGTTCATGTGCCAAGAACCGTGAAAACGACTATTGGGATCTCCGCAGCAAGACTGTCCCTCACAACCACAATGTCATCCAGCACAAGTACGAGGCCATCCACAAGACACTTGGGGCAGAGGGCCAAGCAGAGGTGGCTCGACTGGCCTCTCTTGGTTTGCAACCACAGGCAATTGCCCGGCAGCTGAGTACGACTGAGGGACGCTTTGTCACAAACAGGACAATTTACAACACAAAAGCAGCGCAGAAGATACAGCGGAGGGCCGGCGACACCCCCACCAACCATCTTCTACGATGCCTCAAAGGCTCCAACTGGGTTCACGATGAAGTTTACGATGATGACGGAAAGCTCCTCTACCTATGGTTTGCGCACCCTGGATCAATGTTACTTGCTCGCAAGTTCCATCATGTGGTTAATATTGACTGCACCTACAAGACCAACCTCTGCAAGTACCCCTTACTGCATGTTGTTGGCCAGACCTGCACGAACAGCTCGTTCTCAATTGGATTTTGTCTCATGAGGAATGAGAAAAATGCGGCATACTCTTGGGCTCTGAATAAGTTGAAGTGAGTGTGGTGATTGTCTTTTTTAGTATGAGATTGATAATCTGATGGTAATTTTACATACACCTATCAATTCTTGCAGGTCGGTATGGGAACCAGAGAGCTCTCCAAAGGTCTTTGTGACGGACAAAGAGGTGGCTCTCCGAAATGCAATTGCGGAGCACTTCCCAAATGCAACCTCCAACCTATGCGCCTGGCACATTGATCGGAACATTGTCACCAACTGCAAACAGGCTTTTGCATCCGAGGCAGACGAATGGACAAATTTCATGAAGCTATGGCACGAGGTTACATACGCACCGGACGAACCCTCATTTGACACAGCTTGGGGAAAGCTTCAGGTGGACCTCAGGGAACGAGCAAATGTTCTGGAATACCTTCAGAACCATGTTCTGCCCTGTCGCAAACAATTCATGGCTGCATGGGCTGGGAAAACCCCGCACTTGGGGAATCTGACGTCATCTAGAGGTGAATCAGCTCATAGCTGGCTCAAAACATACGTGACATCTGGCAAGATCGACTTTGCTACGCTCTTCCTGACCATTTCATCAGCTGTGGACCGGCAACTGGACGAAGCACAGGTCACCATTGGCCATGAAAGGATCAAAGGGCTATCCGGACTCCCAAACGTTTTCAAGCCGCTTCACACCAAGATCTCCACCCATGCGCTCAAATTGGCCATTGGAGAGTACAATAAGTACTTGAAAATGAAGAAGGCCAAACATGACGATCCGGTCAGGCAGTGTACGGGGAACTTTAACGCGGGAATGGGGGTCCCATGTGCACACTTGATTGAAAAGTTGCTTGAAGAGAAGGGTGATGTGGAACCAGAGGACTTTCATCCCCAGTGGCAATTGTGTTACAACCCAGACGGACCAGTCAGTGTATAAATCTTCCCCCTCCTCCATAACCCATTGGCTAATCCTGTTTGACCTTGCTTAAATTACAGAACCTTGATGAGGAGCCGTATAACTTTGACGATGATTTTGAGGCGCTAAAGCAGGAGATCTTGGAATCTCACCCCTCCTCAGCTTTGCCGGCACTGATGAAGAATTTACGTCGAGTTGTTGCAAACACACATGTGGTCCCACTGATTGAGCCAGACCCCATCAGGCAAAAATCCAAACCAAATCAACCTTGGAAGAAGAAGAATGGAAGCGGCCGTGTGCAAACCCGAGATCCTACTCAGGCAGAAATCGTGGAGTCTCAGATTGAAAAGGCACAGACAGCCAAAGGGAAACAGCGCGCAAGGACCAGTCAGAATCGCGCGGGCCGGAGAAGGACGGACAAGTTGCAACAAGATAGCTCTTCATCAATGGAAGACCCTGATGAGCTGCCCACCTTGGCCAGACTGACCGCCCCAAAACCCCGAGGCCGACGAAGAAAGGCTCCTGATCCCGCAACATCTTCTGAAGAAGACAATGAGAGCCCACCGTGTGTGGCCAAGCGACGAGGCCGACCTCCAAAGTCTCAGCTACCATCTACGTATGCAGCCAACAAAGACTACCAACCAGGCCGCACGTCACATAAGCGGAAAGCAAGTCCCCCCACTTCCGACCAGCCCAAGTCCCAACGCCGTATGGAAGAAAAGCCCTCAGTATCATCTGCAATGAGTCAGATGTCTTTGGCAAAAGGGAGCTCCGCAGAAGGCAGTCATTCTGGGTCATCTAGTGGAGTACCAGACTCATCCATTGATCAATCTGATGGCAGTGATGGAGATCCCTTTGGGTCTGAAGGAGATGCATGTGAATTTGCAGAGGACAATCCGATTGATATTCCTCTTGCCGGGACTTCAATGTCAACTTCCCTGGTAAGCCCCTTTAATTAAACCAACAAGATTCTCCTAATAGTGATTGGCCTAATTGTTCTGTTGTATTTTTGCAAATCAGGATGCTATTCCTATGTCCCATACGGAAGGTGATTATCAGGCCAATGACCCCCCCAGGCCACCGACTTTGGAGGTAAATTCAAGGGTTAGGATGAGCCCATTCAATGAGTCAACATTATAACTGATTGGCTTTTCTGGTTGAATTCAGGATGAAAGTATGGTTGTAAAAAGTGGTCCCACCTTAGGGACACTGGCTCAAGCCTCTAAAGAGGTTATGTCTGATAAATCAGTAAGTGAACATAATGTGAATTCATTATGATTACTGATGAGAGCAAAGCAATTTACTCACTCTCTTGTGCTTATGCTGAATTTGCCCTCATCTCCCCCAGGTTGAGGAGTTACCTCCTTGGGTCATTAAGTATGTCCAATCAAGTTATAACCCAAAAGGCAATGGCAACTGTGGGTATTCTTGTGTGGCACATGCATTGGCTGCTGAAAAACCCGAGGGCCCGTATGCTAGAGACAATGGGTGGTATCAAGTGCGATTGGACATGTTACATGAGCTGGACATCAACAGGGCACTTTGGACGAGGAAGCTAGGTGGACCAGAAATGTTCGAGAAGATCTACGACAGCATTTGCGTGGAGAATCCCAAGGGACCAGTGCCCACTTCCAAGTGGATGGGCAGGCTTGATGGTGGTCCTATTCTGGCTAATGCATACAATAGGCCAGTAGTGTTCCTCACAAACAACCGAGCAGCTGGCTGCATGACGTTTCTCCCTTCAACTGTTGCACCCGACCCCAAACCAGCAAGCCCAATCTACCTTGCACTAATTAACGGGAATCACTGGATACATGTTATAGTCAAGCGTGGCCTAGTACCTTTCCCTCCACCGTCCATACCTAGATCATTTCCAAAGAGCCAAGCTGCTGGTTGGTTGAGCATCATTGAACCAGCCACACTTCTTTACTCCAAAACTTGCAAGCCAATGTAACACCCCTCCTCTGATTTGTAATTACTATATTAAATTTGTTTCCATAAATCAAAGTAGAGTAATGGCTGTCAACATTACTCCTGAATATTGTCAGCGTCCTTGATGCCAACGACAAGTCTTTCTAGCTACAAGTGGTGCAAGGATACAAGGAAAGAGTGATATTACTCTGGGTAAGGTTTTAAGGTTATAATTCCCAAATAAAACAGGGGAATTGTGACGTAAACTTTAGAGGAAAAATAGGAAAAATAAGGTAATAATTATATTAAATAAATTTAATATAATAGGGGCCTGATAAATCAGGGGTGGTTTAAATCTCTCTCAGGTGCTTGCAAATAAATTGCAGAGGATTTAAGTACCTGGAACACTGGGGCCTGTTGACACAGGGGTGGCTTAATACCAGGAAAGGTAAGTGGGGAATATCTCCAAGAAAAGGGTTATTACTTACTAGTAATAAACCTTGAGGGATCTTGGGCATATTCAGGGTGAAACTGGACAGTTTTGGGCGCTTTGATGGGTGGATGGTGGAGCTGGATGGTCACTGTAGAGTTGTTGGGGAAGACAGGGCTAATAACTACTAATACGCTTACCATACTGTTTTAAAATTTTATTAGTTTATTTATTTATTTATGTTGACTTACAGTCTGTAGTACATTAGTACTGGGTGTTATAGATTAATACTAGTGGCTTATTTGTATTTTATAATAAGCCGCAGTATTATTTGTACTGTTTGTTCAGTCAATATAATTTTATTTATATGTCTAAATAATAATACAATCTGGTATAATCATTTATTTAGTCCCCATTAATCTTCATTACATGTGTAACTTATGTAATGAAGTTGATTGGGCGTGTTTTTGTTACTTTGGGTGTACCTTGGATGACTTTGCAGTCCGCGTGCCAAGCTGAGAGCCTGTAAGGGGCCTGATGCTTGCGCGGGGGCTTATATTCCAACTTTGGCGCGGGCTTTCAGTCACACGGGATGAACTTCAAGGTATGCGGACTGCAGTGCACGGGGTTTGAGTAAAACACATTGTATTTATACTATCTCCCCTAATTTACACAACACCTCATTTCCGTGACTGGAAAATGGGGGTAAGCATATGTATATGAGTATGTAAGCATAAAGTTAGGTAATCATACTTTTAACTGATCATTAATACAATTTTCAGTTATTAGTATCATATCATATGTATAATAATAAGTTTTAGTTGCACACCAAGACTGACACCTATAATGTAGGAAATAGATAAACCAAAAGGCAAATAATGTATCATTTGGATGGAAGTGATCAATAGAACATGCAACATGTAGAGCTGGAGACACAGGATAGGATTTAAATACCATACAAGTCAGAAGTGATAGTTGGACAAAGCTATTTCTATATCTTGAGAAAAAATGTGGAGTAGGTGGTGAGTAGCAAAGTAGTGGTGAAATTCTTTGTAGGTTCTTTCCCAATCCACTTGGGGGAGTCCGTTCTCACCAATCTTGTCAAAGCCCATAGCACACAAGAAGTCCAGAAAATATATACGAAGATTGTCTAAAGTTTGGTGGGGCATTGGGAGAGTAATACCACCATCCACCTTTTGTTTAAGGACTTTGGCCCCAAATTCTAGCAAGGCTGAAGCGTTGGCATTGCTGGCAGTCTGTCTGTTGAATGTGAAGACTGATGTTGGACCAAAAACGAGCAGACCAGCTAGCATCTGGATCTGAGAGGGTGTATTCCTTGTGGAGCACTCATCCGTCCTTGTATGCTTTGGACGTGGCCGGGTAAAGTCGGATAAGCTGCAGATATACGCCAGAGCTGACATTGCCCCCACCAGGTGCTGTGACACAAGCATGAGGCCGCCAAGGTTTGGTGAATTGGCATTGAATGTCCCCAGGTTCTCGTAGGTTCGTTGGAAGCCCCAGTGAGCAGAGTGGACCTTTGTTGTATCTAGTGGAAGGGGTTCCCATTGGGCGCCCTGCTGTTCGAGATGACGAAAAGCCCAGCATTGATGTAAAGCAGATTTGAGTCGGAGGTATGCCGTGTCAGGAGGAGAGATGAATGATGCCATGTTTGAGGCCAGTGTGTGTACCTGAGTTTGGTTGGTTATCGTCTTGCTTTTGTTGGCCCGGACAACTTCAATCTGATCCATGTTGATCATGTCATGAGTGATCAGAGACATTGAAGTAGCAGGGTGGAGGATTTTTTCTTAACCGCACCACAAAAATTGGTCAGTGTCATTTTTAAATAAATAGATAGTAACTAGGAGAATTACCTGATTTGCAAGCAGCCAGAGTTATTGTAACGTCCCGCCACACTCTTTCCTTGAAATTGTGGTCCATTGGGCCATGACGAGAGAGCATATGGGGGAGGTGATTGAGGACATAGGCGATGTTCTTTATCATCTTCTCAGCTGATGTGATGGACCATGCAATGCCACGCGCCAAATCGTTGTTCAAGTTTTCTACCACTGATCTTGGAAGCAGTGGGCCTGGTAAAAATAGTTCCACAGCTGCAACAGACAGACAGACATGAGTTCGAGAAGTGTTTAATGTTTAGAGGAGAGGGGGATGACTCACATGCATCCCGTGTGGACCTTGCAGGGCGAGGAGGGCCTGTTGACCTCTTGTTGGGGTTTGAACTGGAGCTGGGCATTGAACTGGAACTGTCCACTGCACTAGTGGTTGGGGTGCGCGAGAACTTCATGCCTTTCAAGTGTTTGGCCGTTGTGACAGTTGGGTGAGGAGTGAATAGGTGGCTTGGGAAGTTTGGGCCAGTTTCCCTTGGGTCGATATGCACAATCTGTTGATGAGAGGTAGAGGAGCCCTGTTGAGGGACTGGGCTTGCACCACATGAGGGAGGATCGTCTGGACTTGGGGTGTGATGCCGGGATTTTTTGGATGTAGGATCATTGGATGTAGGATCAACAAATATTGCAGTTGGATAGCGGTAGCGAGCCCGGCGTGGGTGACTTTCAACAATAGTGGAATGTGGGTGTGGGGCTGCACGATGGTTGTACGGCAAAGAGACTTGTGAGGCTGGAGGGCTGATTCCCAATTCTTCAGGGTCGGTCTCCCCCTCGGCATCCGGGTCGTTTATATTGTCATCACGGTTTTGAGATAAGTTATGCAAGGCTCGTTTGGCATTTTGGGATTCAATGGCGGTAGTTATAGCATCAAGGTAAGCCTCATTAGAGGTGGTGAGAAAGGTGCTTTCGCCTTTGCTGTTGCGCCTGGGTGACCTTAATGGGTGGATGGGGCCATATGCCGGGTTCATAACGTTGGGCAAGCCGTTGTCAAATGGAGGGGGTTCGTTGTCCCATTGAGCTGGTATGTTGTTAATTCGAGTGGGTTCTGGTGTGCGATGAAGTGTTGGTGCCGCATTGTTTGCTGAGATAAAATCTGACAGTTGTGGAGCGGTTGTTTGAGGTGGTGGGAGGTCTTTGGGAAGATCAGGAAACCAAGGAATGAATTGGTTGAGGTTAGGAGGTGGTTGGTTGACGTTAGGAGTGGAATGTAGGATGGTTTGGCTAGCTGGGGGGTCAAACGTGTTTGTTGGAGCTGGGCGAGTTGAGGACTCATGACCCTCATCGTCTGACTGCTCGTGTTCGGCTTTGATTTTGTTGGCAAGAACTTCCAGATACTTGTATTCCTCGGGACTGCATGCGGGATGCTGAGCAAGCTCAGTGCATTTTTGCCAGAAGTCCAAACCTGATTTGCAGTGTTTTGGGGTGGAAAGTGGTAAGCAGGAGGTTTATTGTCATACATCTTATGAGGAAACAGAACTTACGTGATTGTTCATGACTACCAGACATTGTTGTTGCGTGGAAATACGTCTACAGCTTGATGGAGGAGGAGAAAACGGTGTTGCTGTTGGTTGGATTGCAAAATAAAACACATGTCAGCTGCTGCTCCTGGAATTAAGTACCTTTTGCAGTGAGAATATGAGAAAGGGGAATATCAGCCCTTGCGGGGGGTTTGGGGGGGCACTTTGGGTGTGTAGGGGGCTTAGACGGGGGACTTGGGGCCTGATATGCATCTGTGGGCATTTCCCGGGGCCCTTTAGGCCAAGATGTGTCCCTTGCACATTTTTCCTGGGCCTTGGGTGCAATGGGGGGCTTGCAAGGGGGGCTAGTGGCACATTCACACCTTGAATGTGTCCATAGGGGCCACTGGTTCTAGTTGGCCCCTTTTGGCCAGGCCCAGGTGGCCCATCTGGCCCCTTTTGGCTGGCCCATCTGGCTCCTTTGGGCCTGGCCCAGGTGGCCCATCTGGCCCCTTCGGGCCAGGCCCAGGTGGCCCATCTGGCCCCTTCGGGCCAGGCCCAGGTGGCCCATCTGGCCCCTTCGGGCCAGGCCCAGGTGGCCCATCTGGCCCCTTCGGGCCAGGCCCAGCTGGCCCATCTGGCCCCTCTGGGCCAGGCCCAGCTGGCCCAGGAGCGGGCGGGGTTTTGGGTGAGGGGCAGGGGGTAGGGGGGGCGCGGAGGATTGGGGGAATGGGGGAAAAGGGGGAGATGGGGGGACATCGACTTACTTGTCGATGTCCTGGCGGCTGGCTTGAGGTGGTCGGGCGGCTGGGTCGTTCCGGCGGCTTGCGTCGGCGGTCGGCGAGGCTGGGTTGGGTGGGTGGTGGTCTGGAAGGTGGGTGGTCTGGAAGGTGGGTGGTGGGGTCGGTGAGGTGGTGGTTGGGGAGGGATTTCAGGAGGGGGGGGGGGCCAATCGGCAAAGGATGGGGGGAGGGGGCAGGTGGGGGCATGCTGATGTCATGCGTACATTCTGGTGTACGCATGACATCAGCATGTATATAGGAAGGGGCACGCCCCTGCCTATATACATAGGTCGGCGGTCAGCCGATCTATGTGTATAGGCAGGGGCGTGCCCCCTGCCTATATACATAGAAAGGGCGTGTGGGTCGCACGCCCTTTTTATGTGTATAGGCAGGGGGCACGCCCTTGCCTATACACATAAAAAGGGCGTGCAACCCACACACCCTTTTCTGAAGGGGCGGGCGAGCCGCACGCCTGTTTCTGAAGAGGGCGTGCGACTGCACGCCTGCAGTGTCGCACGCCTGTAGATGGGCGTGCAGCACGCACGCCCATCTACAGGCGTGCCCACGCCCGAGGATGGGCGTGCAGCCCGCACGCCGATTAAAAAAAAGGCGTGCGGGGCACACGCCTTTCTTTTTATCGGCGTGCGTTCGGCGTGGGCGTGCGCCGATGGGCATGCAAATATCAATGCCCTTGTGTAAGACGGTTTTTTTTTCTATTTTGCGATGATTTTAACTAAAATTGTATTTCTTTGTAAGGAGTTGTTGATAGTAAGTTATAAAAACAAAATAAGTCTCATGAAGAAAAGAGAAACAATTTTGTAAGAAAGATAACAGAATATATACAAAATATTGCGCTGATCTCTTGTTGCGATAGAAAAGTTTTTGTTGATAAGGGAGATTTCAAACTATGTAACTATGTTATTTTATTATTTTATTTTATTTGTATATGTAATAATTTTTTATTAATTTTTTTTTTGTTTTCTGCCCTGATTTTGACACTATCGGCGTCATCTCACCAGTAGTTAGTTCTTTATTTTTGTGATGTAAATTGTTTGTATTTCAAACTCGCGAATTAGTTGTTGAAGTGTCAAACTAGGCACTGCTTGATACACATTGCTAACACATCCATGTGAGACTTCATACCAGCATTGGAGGCAATACATCATGACACAAGCATACACATCACAATGTATTCAACATTAGGCAATGCATACTTAGCTGATCAATGGTTAGAGCATCACTCATGAATGCTGAGGTTGTGAGTTCAAGTCCCACAGTGAACAACTTTTCTTGTCACTTGTTTAATATTAGTAAGAATCAGAAAAAACAAAGCAAGCGTTATATCTAACAACTTGAGCTCTGTAAAGAGAGTCAACAGAACAAGTGTTCCAAAGGCAAGGTGCCCTAGAGGGATTTACTAGAGGACAGTGAGATAAACAATCAATGTAAAAGAGAAGAGCTTCGAATTTTTCAATTTTTCTGCAGTACACAAGAATCAATGAGAGTGATGAGTGTCTGGCATAGACAGAATTGGGCGGTGAAATTTTTTGCTCACCTCATTATACGATAGACGGACTGGGGCGTAAACGTGTTAGTTGACGATAATTATAGTGAGGCATGGGAAGCGGTAAGTGAAACGGCATTCCATTAGCCATTGAAAGCTGGCCGCCATAGGGTAGAGAGTCGCCGGTAAGGGTGGAAAGGCTTTCCGGGCCGGAGGAGCTGATGCTATCGGTGAAGCTGGAGTCCATATCCAAGTCTTCGTAGATCCGAAGATCAACTTGTTCTATGAGTTTTTGTAGCTCCGTGGAAGCCTCCGCCGGACTCATCTTGCAAGATCTTGGCTCAGGAGGGGATCTTATCGTTAATGGTTCATAAGGACTGAATCGCAATGGTGCAGAGTAGGAGAGCCCGGAGGGTCTCGGGAGGAGTAGATTTCCGGTGAGAAGTACCTTAGGTACAAAAGTCAAGTGGTCTGGGCAGCTGGGAAGTCTATCGACTGTAGATTTTAAGAATAATTGAAATGAGTTTAGGTTTGAGCAACAAGTAAGGATCACTTTAATGAAATGACTAACGGTGTGCTCCGCCCCATGTGGGGGGGCTTCCGTAACCTCCCTTGACAGAAATATTAACGTCGTTATGATACCTCTGGATCGAATTCGGGTCATGAGTAGGTGATAACACAGGCAGCCCATAGTCGAATTCTTCGCAAAAGGCCGAATGAGCGGTTGTGTCAATTGTATAGCCACTGTTTGTTGGGCTTGACAGATCTATTTTCTGGAGTGGGATGCTCTTCTCTGGAGAGGAGCTATCCCTGTGCATAAGGTGGTTGGGGGTATCCGGTAGAGAAAATGTCCCGGCACGACCTGGATTCAGAATTCAGACAAAATAGAAGCATCAATATTCACATTTGCTGCATTTTCTTGTTGGTGAAGGAAATTAACCCACGCCGGGTCCTCTTTTTGTGACAAGCCCAAATGGATATTCCCGTCAATAGGGAAACGCAGATGGCAGCTGCGACGATGGCAATGAGTGCCATTTGAGGTAAGGTACGGGTAGCACCCGCGTCTGGCTGGTCCCTTTGGGGGTAAATTGCATCCAGCGTGCCTATGTTTTGGTATGTCCCCATTTTCTGGGTGGGGATGGTGATAGTCATAACTTTACTGTGAATCAAAAGAGAATTTGTCAATAAGGATGTGAATTTCAATCGATCCAGTTATATTGTGCTGATGAGACGTACGGAATTGATGGGGTGCGATGATGAAGAATGCTAATAAGGAGAAACAGTGATGGTAAGGAGTGATGGAAGGAAAGTGTGTATTAAAATCTTGGAAAGCGGACTGAGGAGGGTATCGCTAGCGCTTTGATTGAGCGATGGTAAGAGCAGTTAGTAACAGAGGTAATTCAAGACGGATGAAGATGATGTAGAAGGGGAAACTGCTCATGAATGGCTCAATATTTATAGGCAGGAGCCAACAGGTCAACCAGTAAGCTAGGCTGGTGGCTCCGAAGAGAGGCAATGCAGCAAATGGATGGCTGCCTGGTGGGCAGGTTTTACCAGCCTTCTCCCGGTGCCAAATTACCAGCAATTCGAGCTAGTGGTCTGGTAGACACATTTCGCCTGGTCTTTATCATAATCTTCCCTCAAGTTGAAACGACATGCTACGCGCCTTCTCAGTTTCTCCCATGGGCCGGCCTCTCCGGTGTAGGCAGCTTTCTACGAAATACTAATGACCTTCCAGGCAGGCTGGAGAACTAACTGTCAGTCAGGGGATCCTTTCAACTGAGGCCATGATTCCCGACGGGCCATGAGTCACTGATGGACGGCTGTGCTACTTGGAGTGGTTGGTGACTGCAACCTTTCAAGGGCCCTTCCCCTCCCCAGGTGATGACATCACCAAATACCAACTGAGTAATATCATTAAACCTCAACGGCCAGGACAGTCGTGGCCTTTGAGGTTGCATTTGTGCTCATGGCTGGGTTCAGGTCCAATACAACCTCATGGCCAGGTTTTTCCCAGTCATGAGGTTGTATACACCCGTGAAGGTGGCCAGGTCCACTTTTGAGTTTGTGTTCAACCTCATGGCTGGGTTCCCCTGGCCCTGGGCATGAGGTCAAATAAAAACTCATAGCCAGGTTTCTCCCGGCCAAGAGGTTCTAAACAACCTTGATGGTGGCTTGCACCAGTGAGGTTTTCTTCAGCCTCATGGCCAAGTTTCTCCTGGCCATGAGGTTGTATGTGACCTCATGGCCAGGAGCAGCCCAGCCATGAGGTCAAATACAAGCTGAAAGTCCGGGATTTTCCTGGCAATTGAGGTTGAATGACATCACCAAATCTCAGCTGGGATTTGGCGATTTCATCACCTGGGGGGGTATTGGCCCTGTGTGGGCACTGCAAATCAAACTAACTTGGTGTGCAAGCCCACATTCCAATTCCTGGCAGAACCCGGCCAGGACTTGGTGTGTGAGGCCTACATACCAAAAAATACTGGACACACACCATGTTGGTTTGGCGTGCATGGGGGTTTTGCTGCATGCCCTTGGTGTACAATCATCTCAACTATTTTTTGTTGGCTCAGGGTCATGTGAACATATGACCTAAGAGCAACTCCACCGGGGTTGCTATATGGGGTTGCTATGCTAAATATAGCACCCCAAACCCCATATAGCAACACCACTGGGGGTGCTACAACAGCAACTGGAATTTCTTGGTTGCTATAGCAGTTCCACATCTGGAACTGCTATAGCAACCCAATAGCACCCCATTGGCCAGATATCACACAGCAAAAAAATGTGATATCTGGCCCCTCCCTCCCCCCCCAGTCATTTCAACCCACACACAGCCGGGACGCTTTGGTAGCACCCAAAGGGTTTCACCGCTCCAAGCTACAATACATTGTAGCTTGCGGTGTGTAGCAACTCACCCTTGGGTTGCTAAGACTGCGGCAAGGTGCCCCGGCACAGTCGATATAGCAACCCAGACAACTCCCCGCGGTGGAGATGGTCTAGGCTCTCAACTCTTTCATACCTTAGATATTAAAAAACTAAAGTGTTTTTAGAATAGCTCATCTCAAGATCAACTCAAGATTAAGGTGAACAGATCAACTTGGTTTAAGAATAAATATGGCAGAATTTCTTCTTGTCTTGTTCTCTATATCCCCAAAATTGTTGTCAACCTTGTTGAATATTGTGATCCACAGTGTTTCAAATATCAGCACATTGGATAAGGACTTGGTAGCCTAGTTGGTAAAGGCAGCACTTCTAGTATAGTGTCTCAGGTTCTGCTAAGGTCGCTGGTTCAAAAAACTAAGAATAAAATAAAAGGTGTGGCTTGTCTATTTTAATCTTAGACTGACTAGTACTTATGAGCTGACAACTAATACCTCTGAGGTATGGGGAGTGTTGAGGAGGAGTTGTGTGGGAAAGGTGGTTTGTGTAAAATGTTTTAATGGCAAGGATATCTAAAATGTCTAGGTAAAAAGTGTCTTTGATGAAATTGAATCTAATATTTGGGGTAAAAGGTCATACAGGTTGTATGGGGTAGAAGTTGCATTGTGGTAATCCTACAACATTAGTGGAGTATTTATGTATGAGGTTCCTTCAAGAGTGGAACAAATGATGAGCACAGTATTACAAAATATGATGATGAGCAATGACTACTTTAGCATTAGTGGTGAAAAAAAGTCTACAAGTGTAATGATTAAGTGAAAGTATGTAGTAAAGATGAGCAATGGTTGTATATTATGTAAGATTTTGTATTTACTGAATATTAATGACTTGGATGATGTAAGCCACTTAGAAGAAAAGAAAAGACTGTACCAATGAAAAGTATGAAGGCTAATATCTTCTGATCAAAAAGGAAATCAAGGGTGGTTTGAGTGAGTGACTAGGGGTAAAATAGGGTTTAGAATCTGAATCTAAAGCAATATTGATGAATATATGAATGGTCTGTATGATGTAGAGGAAGTGATGTGAGAAGGAACAAGATTGCCACACTGTAGATGGGCGTGCAGTTTGCATGCCCATCTACAGGCGTGCTGACACCCAAAAAAGGGTGTGCAGCCCCAAGCCCTTTTCAAAAAGGGTTTGCAAACCGCACACCCTTTTTTATGGGTGTGCTCCTGGCGTGGGCATGCAGACAGGGGTGTGCGGTTATCAACCCCCACTATTCTCTTTGGTGTATTTGGCCACAAACACCAATTGGTTTCTGCGTGTGGGCTGAAAACCAAAAAGAAAGTGTTGACCAGTTTTTTGGCATGCAGGGCCAACACAGAAAAAGAAATTGTGTGATTGATACATGCCAAAAGTAATCAGCATGCAATGGTGGCTTGTGTTTATCAATGCCTCCTACAAAGCTGTTATGGTCTGATCTTGGGAGAGGAAGGCACTGGAGTTCTGGGGTTTCTGGGGTTTCGGGATCCTATAATGTAGATTGCAGGATGAGGAAGGGATGTGGATCCTTGTCCTGACAGACTATATAGTGGTCTGTCTGTAACATGTACGTGATAGACTATCTACATGTGGTGCGGGCTCTGGTGCGGGCGGGCCCGCAATACGGCTCATGACATTATCCCCCTTTTAATGCTTAATCCTCCACTTGTTGTCCAATACCATAAAATTTTTTTCCACCTCTTCAATTCCGTCCCTCACTTCCTTCTCCGCGTCCCCCGATGAGTAGTTGCCGCATTTGTAAATCTTGAATTAAATCCCGCTACCAGTTCCTCGCGATTCTTCAAGTTTTCCGCCGGTTCCCATGAGTTCTCTTCCGCTCTAAATCCCTTCCAGCTAACTAGATATTGGGTCTTCCCGCTTCGCCTTCTACAGTCCAGTACCTCTTTGACCTCCCACTCGTCCCCGCCGTCTACTGTAATTGGTACTGGGTCCTCCTCCCACCGTTCCGTGATCTCGTCGGGTCTGTGTTTGCGGAGTATTGACACATGAAATACGGGATGTACTCCCTTCATGGATATAGGGAGTGTCAGCTTATACACGGATTTTGAGATTCTGTTACAGATAGAAAAAGGTCCCAGCCATCTATGTTCCAGTTTTGGGCTGGGGCGGGTTGTTGAAATTTTGCGGCCGTCTAGCCATACTTCATCCCCTATTTCCCATTCCGGTGTTTCCCTTGTTTTCTTGTCGAATTGGTGCTTCATTTTCTCTTGCGCCCCTTCCAAGCAATACTTGAGTTCATGTTGAACCTCCGCAAGGTGGCGGAGTCGGTCTTCCACCGCGGGAATGCATTGTTCTGTAGATGTTGTTCCGCTGTATGCCGGGTTGAATCCGTAGTTGGCTTTGAATGGGGAAACTCCTGTCGATGTGTGGTCATTATTGTTGTAAGCAAATTCGGCCATGGGGAGGAGCGGGGCCCAATCGTTTTGTCGGTAGCAAACAAAGTGCCGCAGGTATTGCTCGACTGCCTTGTTTGCTATTTTGGATTTTCCATCTGTTCTTGGGTGGTATGCTGTGGAGGGTTGCAATCTAATTCCCAGGCAGGAGCTCATCTCGCGTGTGATTTGGGAGATAAAGATACTTCCCCGGTCTGAGACAATTGTTTTGGGGGTTCCATGCAGTTTCCATACATGTTCCGCCATCAGTTCCGCTAGTTGCTCCGCATTCATGGTTTCCCTGCATGGGATGAAGTGCGCCATCTTGGTCAGTCGGTCTACTACTGTAAATATACTGTCAGTTGAGCAGGATTCTGGGAGATCGGTGATTAAATCATAGCTAACGTCTGTCCACGGGCCTGCAGGGATTGGGAGGGGTTCTAAGGTTCCAAATGGCCGTCGGGTGCTAGATTTGACTCTTTGACAGGAATTTCAGCCGTCCACGTACTGGTTGACAAATCTCTTCATCCCATTCCACACAAAACTCCTGCGTACTAATGCCAAAGTGCGGGACCTGCCTGGGTGGCCTGCAGACTTTGTGTTGTGTCTACTTTTGAGGATTGTCGCCCACAATTCCGTGTCCGCTGGCACTACTATCCGTCCCTTGTCGTAGAGTACTCTGTCTGCTTCTGTGTACCTAGTGTGGGTCCCTGATGGCTCCCGCAACAGCTTAATCCAGTTGGTCAATTTTGGGTCAAGCGGGGTCAGTTCTCTAATCTGGGCAATGATCTCAAGGTCAGATAAGGCTAGGTCATCTTTTCCTCTGTCCCCCAAATTGGTCCCCATCACGTTGTGGAAATAATGGCGACCTCGGTAACAGAAATGGTAGGTTGCCCTTCTTCCTGGTTGGTTCCGGTGGTTCTTTGATTTCCTCTGCGGGATAAACACTGTCAGCGGATAATCAACTGGTTTCCCTGCAACACCTGATACTCAGCAAGGGGACCGTTCCTCTTGCGTTCGTCGTCCTGATGATGCCCTACGCAGTTCCGCTTGTCCGCACACGCTGAATAATTGCTGAGAGAACTCTAAACACTGAGATTTTTTTATGTACGCCGTAGTTGATAGCTATCTACTGTGATGATAAGATAAGATAAGAATCCCGCAACCCTGGTACAACACTCTTTTTATACAACAGTCCCCCGATCATGTCCCGCATTCCCCGGTACTGTCCCTGGAGCCCTACTTGACTGTCTCCTCGATCCCGCATCACACCGCAGCCTGTCCCCGACTACTATACCCCGTTGACCCCCGCAGCCGTCTGTCGCTTCCCTGCGCACGACTCCGCTTCTTCTGCCCCCGCTCCGCTTGCGGCCTGGCGCCCCGAACCCCGTGGTTCCGCCCGGTCCATTACGTCGCGCATACTGAAGCGGCCTTCGTCCGCTCGACCGATCGCCCGCGCCAACTATAGAATGTCACATGCTGCGCCCTGTGCTTTTCCCCGCGGAATGTCCAATGACATTTGGTAGATACCCCCTTACCTCAGCCTCAGTCTGCCGCTGAGCCCGCGGCTGCGGGCTCAGCTTCAGTGCTGCACCTCTGGTATATAAGTTCTCCCACAACGTCAACTTCAAACCAATGTTCACTATCCTCAATTTCAATCAATTTGTCCAAAAACCAGCTGTCCAATTCCACACATTCCGCAACCTCCTCAAACGTCCGCTCTGTGATGCTACCTGGTTTCAACAGTTGGCCAAAAGTCAGCTTTTCTCCTGGTGCTGGGGCAAGGTCCGGTCTGCAGGACAGGGCATCTGGTTTCATTGATTGTTGTCCCGGTCTGAATATGATCTCGAAGCCAAAACACCCCATGGTTTCCGCCCATCTTGCCTGTCTTCTGGTGAGTTTCTTGGTTGTCATGAAGCTTTCCAGGTTACGGTGATCGGTGTACACAATTGCTGTCAGGCGGTGCGGGTTCCCTTCTAGGTATTGCCGCCACTCTTTGAAGGCAGCCACAATAGCTAGTAACTCCTTGTCAAAGATCTCGTAGTTGTGTTCCGCCTGTACTAGGGATCGGGACAGGTATGCTACGGGGTGAAGTTCTTGGTCCTTTGCGCAAACCTGGGACAGTACTGCACCCAGTGCAAAGTCAGAACAATCACATTCAAGGATAAACGGCTTGTACGGGTCCGCAATTTTCAGGATCGGGGCGGATGTGAAGGCGGTTTTGAGGGATTCAAATGCGGAGTTGCACTTGGTGTCCCACACGAAGGGGGTTTCTACTTTTGTCAGGTTGTGAAGCGGTCTAGTCTTTCCTGAGAAATGGTCGATGAATCGGCGGTAAAAGTTAGCAAATCCAATGAATCACTGGAGTTCAGTCACATTCTTTGGTGCGGGCCATTTGGTTACTGCTTGTACCTTTGCGGGGTCCATTCTGATCCGGTTGCACGATATCAACAGTCCTAGGTATTCTACTTCCGGCCTTGAAAACTCGCACTTTTCGGGTTTTAGCCACAATTGGTGCTTGCTCAATGTGTCCAGTATACTGCCCACCGCTTCCGCATGGTCCAATCCTTTCCGTGTGTAGATCATGATGCCGTCTAGGTATGCGGCGGTGTCCTTCCCAATCCGTCCGAGGAGGATGTCTTGCATGAAGTATTGGAAGTATCCCGGCGCTCCAGTGGGTCCAAATGGCATGGTAAGCGGTGTGAATTGTCCTGCCCGGCAGATGAAAGCCAGTTTATCTTTGTTGCCTTCCGCAACTCGGAGGTTCCCATATGTGTTCCGGAGGTCTAGCTTTGTAAATGTGTCCGCGTCCAAAAGGCTTTCAACTAAGTCCATTGTCACTAGCTTTGTAAATGTGTCCGCGTCCAAAAGGCTTTCAACTAAGTCCATTGTCAGTGGTAGCGGGTACTTGTTCTTCACAGTTACTGCGTTGAGTCTCCAGTAGTCAAAACAGGGCCGCAGGTTTCCGTCCTTCTTCCCAGTGAATAGGACCGGTGCTGCCCAAGGGGATGTGGTCCACCAAATGGTCCCGTTTGTCAGCCCTTCGTCAATCATAACATCAAGCGCCTGGTTCTCCGCCGGGGATAGCGGGATGATTCTTCCGGCCTGTGGGGTAGCCGGGATCAGCTCTATGCGGAAATCATACTTTCTCCGCGGGGGAAGCCTCATGGCGCTCAATTTCTGGAACATGTCAAGGTGTCGGTGGTAGCACCGCGGTACCAATTCTCCGGTACTCCGTCCCACAGTTTTGGTTTTTCCTTTTGCTGCCAATCGGGCCAATGTTAACCATGACTTTTTGGCCGCATTGATAACTGCTGGGGTATGTCCTAGAGGGGAAAGAGGCTTGCCAGCTGTTTCGGGAATCAAATGTGGGGAACATGTATCAGAATCACATTGCGGGGGTGTTATTGTGCTATAAGCACACACCCCCTCGTCACTAATCCTAGCTTTCCCCAAGGGCCTGTAGACCGTTTGCAGGGATGTTGGCGGAGAGGACAATACTGCCTTGGCAGTAGCAATAATTTCATTGGTTGCCTGGTCAAAGCGTTGGGTCCTGGGGTTCCTTGCGGCGATTGGGGATCTATTTACGAGGTGTAAAAGCTTTCCAGATGTTTCGGGAAGTAAGGTATGGGGTGGGGGGTTGTCAGACTCACATTGCAGGGGCGTTATTGTGCTGTAAGAACACACCCCCTCGTCACTAATCCTAGCTTTCCCCGTGGGCCTGTGGACCATTTGCGGGGGTGTTGGTGGATAGGACAATACTGCTTCAGCAGTAGCACCACTTTCATGGGATATGGTTTCATTGGGTACTTGTTTGGCATGTTGGGTTTCAGGGTTCCGCGTGGGGCTTGGGACGCTATCTACAGGGTGTACAAGCTTGCCAGCCGTTTTGGGAGAAATAGTAAAAATTGGGGCATCAAACTCACATTGCGGGGGTGTTATTGTGTTCAAAACACACACCCCCTTGTCTATTATACTAACTTTCCCCGGTTTGCCAGTCGGGGTGTTTTTCGGGATAGACAAAACCGCCGAAGCGGCCGCAATGTCGGGGTTCCATAGGGTACGGCTTGTCCAGTTGATTCGGTGTCTGTCAGCTTGCTACTATGACAGAGCAACCTGTCACAAGTTTCCTACAAAAAATTATTATAAAAAATATGTAATATCAAATAATAGTTAGAATATTATTTGATATTCTGAATATGCACTAAATTTAACCTAGGGTACCTCACTCACAGGTACCCCTAATTCTCACTCCTTCACTATGTAAATTAGCATACAAGAATTAGCAAGTACCTTTAATAAAAGGCACTTGCATCAATTAAAATGCTTATATATGTAAATACATATGCTTAAACCCCATTTCCAGTAACGGAAATGAGGTGTTGTGTAAATTAGGGGAGATAGTGTAAATACACCGTGTTTTACTCAAACCCCGCGTACCGCAGTCCGCAGAACTTGAAGTTCAACCCGCGTGACTGAAAGCCCGCGCCAAAGTTGGGATATAAGCCCCCGCGCAAACATTAAGCCCCTTACAGGCTCTCAGCTGGCACGCGGACTCCACAGTCACTCAGGTACACCCAAATCAGTAAAAACACGCCCCAGTGACCTCATTACATATGTTACATATGCAATAAAGGTTACTGGGGATTAAATAATTAATTATATTAGAGTGTATTATTATTTATACATATAAATAAAAATATACTGACTGAACAAACAGTATAAACAATACTGTGGCTTATTATAAAATACAAATAAGCCACTAGTATTAAATCTATAACAACTAGTACTGATGTACCACAGACTGTAAAACAATATAAATATCAATTGGTGACGTGTATTCAAAGCAGAGGCTGCTGAAGCGTCACCAAGAAAGCAAAAATGGCCAAAATGTGGTCCAAAGATCCCACAAGTTGGCCAATAATACCTACAGGGTCCCCAGGGGGAACACAAGACTATTTAAGGAGCTCGTCAACCGCCCAAAGAAGGCCCCTCATGCTTCCCAATACCCACTAATAACCTTACCCACTTCTTATTAGATATATACATCTTTATAACACAGTCTGGTGAGCTTCTTAGTAGTTATTCTTTAGCCCTGTCTTCCCCAACAACTTCACAGTGACCACCCAGATCCACCATCCATCCATCCAAGCGCTTCAAACTGTCCAGTTTCACCCAGAATATCCCCAAGATCCCTCAAGGTTTATTACTAGTAAGTAATAACCCTTTTCTTGAAGATATTCCCCCATTTCCATTCCTGGGATTAAACCACCCCTGTTCCAACAGGCCCCAGTGTTCCAGGTACCTAAATCCTCTGCATTTATTTGTAAGATACCTTAGAGGGATCTAAACCACCCCTGATTTATCAGGCCCCTCTGGTTTTTTAATTATATTAAATTTATTTAATATAATTATTAAGGGCGTTGATAAACGCACGCCAATTTTTTTTGGCTTGCGGGGCCTACACCCCAAAAAAAAGTGGCGTGTAGGGTCTACCAGCCAATTTTATTTGGCGTGTGAGACCCACACGCCAAAAATGGCGTGTGGTTCCCACACGCCAAACAATTGGCGTGCGCTCCCACACGCCAAACAATTGGCGTGTGGGAGCGCATGCCAAACAATTGGCGTGCGGCTCCCACACGCCAATTGTTTGGCGTGTGGGGGGATCCCGCTCACGTAATCGAATGGGAGGTGCCATTCGATTACGTGAGCGGGCCGGCTGACGAGGTTATACAACCTCGTCAGCCGGGAGGACTTCCTCCCGGCACGAGGCTGTATAACCTCGTCGGCCGGGAGGACTTCCTGGCCGGGAGGAAGTCCTCCCGGCCGACAAGGCTATACAGCCTCGTCAGCCGGGAGGACTTCCTCCCGGCACGAGGCTGTATAACCTCGTCGGCCGGGAGGACTTCCTCCCGGCCGACGAGGTTATACAACCTCGTCGGCCAGGAGGAAGTCCTCCTGGCTGACGAGGCTGTATAGCCTCGTCGGCCAGGAGGACTTCCTCCTGGCTGACGAGGTTGTATAGCCTCGTCAGCCGGGAGGAAGTCCTCCCGGCTGACGAGGTTATACAACCTCGTCAGCCAGGAGGACTTCCTCCTGGCCGACGAGGTTGTATAACCTCGTCGGCCGGGAGGAAGTCCTCCCGGCCGACGAGGTTATACAGCCTCGTGCCGGGAGGAAGTCCTCCCGGCTGACGAGGTTGTATAACCTCGTCAGCCGGCCCGCTCACGTAATCGAATGGCACCTCCCATTCGATTACGTGAGCGAGGGGGGACCCGCACGCCAAAAAAATTGGCGTGCGGGGCCCACACGCCAAAAAAAATTGGCGTGTGGGAACCACACGCCATTTTTGGCGTGTGGGTCTCACACGCCAATTTATTTTGGCGTGTAGACCCTACACGCCAATTTTTTTTGGCGTGTAGGCCCCGCACGCCAAAAAAAAGTGGCGTGCGGGTTGGCGTTGGCGTGCGCCGTTGGCGTGCGTTTATCAACGCCCATTATTAACCTATTTTTCTCTCAATTTTTACGTCACAATTCCCCCATATCTTTTGGGAATTGTAACATTGTACCTTACCCAGAGTTAATATACTCTTTCCATGGGCGTTGATAAACGCACGCCAACGCCAACCCGCACGCCAATTTTTTTTGGCGTGCGGGGCCTACACGCCATTTTTTTTTGGCGTGTAGGGTCTACACGCCAAAATAAATTGGCGTGTGAGACCTGCACGCCAAAAATGGCGTGTGGTTCCCACACGCCATTTTTTTTTGGCGTGTGGGCCCCGCACGCCAAATAACATTGGCGTGTGGGCCCCGCACACCAATTGTTTGGCGTGCGCTCTCACACGCCAAACAATTGGCGTGTGGGAGCGCACGCCAAACAATTGGCGTGCGGGGCCCACACGCCAATTGTTTGGCGTGCGGGTCCCCCCTCGTCACATAATCGAGTGGGAGGGACCACTCGATTACGTGAGCGAGGCCGGCTGACGAGGTTATACAACCTCGTCAGCCGGGAGGACTTCCTCCCGGCCGGCGAGGCTATACAACCTCGTCGGCCAGGAGGAAGTCCTCCTGGCTGACAAGGTTGTATAACCTCGTCAGCCGGGAGGACTTCCTCCCGGCCGGCGAGGTTATACAACCTCGTCAGCCAGGAGGAAGTCCTCCCGGCCGGCGAGGTTATACAACCTCGTCAGCCAGGAGGAAGTCCTCCTGGCCGACGAGGTTGTATAGCCTCGTCGGCCGGGAGGACTTCCGCCCGGCTGACGAGGTTATACACCCTCGTCAGCCAGGAGGACTTCCTCCTGGCCGACGAGGTTGTATAGCCTCGCCGGCCAGGAGGAAGTCCTCCCGGCCGACAAGGCTATACAACCTCGTCGGCCAGGAGGACTTCCTCCTGGCTGACGAGGTTGTATAACCTCGTCAGCCGGGAGGAAGTCCGTGTATAACCTCGTCAGCCGGGCGGAAGTCCTCCCGGCCGACGAGGCTATACAACCTCGTCGGCCAGGAGGACTTCCTCCTGGCTGACGAGGTTGTATAGCCTCGTCAGCCGGGAGGAAGTCCTCCCGGCTGACGAGGCTATACAGCCTCGTGCCGGGAGGAAGTCCTCCCGGCTGACGAGGTTGTATAACCTCGTCAGCCGGCCTCGCTCACGTAATCGAGTGGTCCCTCCCACTTGATTATGTGAGCGAGGGGGGACCCGCACGCCAAAAAATTGGCGTGCGGGGCCCACACGCCAATTTTATTTGGCGTGCGGGGCCCACACGCCAAACAATTGGCGTGCGGGGCCCACACGCCAATTTTATTTGGCGTGCGGGGCCCACACGCCAACAAAAAATGGCGTGTGGGAACCACACGCCATTTTTGGCGTGTGGGTCTCACACGCCTTTTTTTTTTGGCGTGTAGACCCTACACGCCAAAAAAAATGGCGTGTAGGCCCCGCACGCCAAAAAAAATTGGCGTGCGGGTTGGCGTTGGCGTGCGCCGTTGGCGTGCTTTTATCAACGCCCTCTTTCCATATATCCTTGCACCACCTGTAGCTAGAAGGACTTGTCCTTGGCATCAGGGAGGC
The DNA here is from genome assembly GCA_007896445.1 of Puccinia hordei. Taxonomy (NCBI): domain Eukaryota; kingdom Fungi; phylum Basidiomycota; class Pucciniomycetes; order Pucciniales; family Pucciniaceae; genus Puccinia; species Puccinia hordei. The sequence continues at coordinate 389,502 of RDRW01000050.1, forward strand.
TGACAGTGTCCGTACCGGCGGATCCAGGGCATCCCTAGGATCCCATCATACGAGTCTTTCAGTCTCATAATTATGAACCAGGATGGGCGGGGTTCATTGTTCAGGATTAGGTCAATCTCATGGGTCACTCTGCTTGGGGACCCGTCAAATCCAAAGACGGTCCGTTTTGATGCCTATGCAGCCTCAAGCAGTCCCCATTGGGATGCGTACGACTCGCTCAAAACGTTGTGGGTTGCTCCGGAGTCAATGAGGAATAATAGGGAGGGGTAGGGTTTTTTGGGTGTGGCTCTGGAAGTTGTGATGGTGCATGAAAGGAAACATTGGGGATCAATTTCATATACATGTAATGTCTGACTAGCACCAATACTAAATGAAAACTCCGCTACGCTCGGGAAAGGCACAACCTTCATTCCCAAGCATTGCCATTTTTTGACTTCTCAGCCCGTCCCTTTCCAGTCATATCCGCCTGTCCTTCCGCTTTAAGCGTCGCCAATCCATCGGCTAGCTGTTGGACCTGGTCTTTGAGTGCGGATACTGAGGCAGGTGTCCGTCCTTTCCCCTTCTTGTTTGGACACTCCTGGGAAAGATGTCCAAACGTCCCGCAGCGGAAGCAACAGCCCTCCCGCATCATGCGGACCTTCTCGTCTTCAGACAGTCGGCCGGTGATCACAGATGTGTCCATGGCGTCGGGGTGTGGCTGGATCTTAGTCAATCCAGAGGTTGCCTCCGCTCCGTGCAACTCAGAATCAAGCTCCATAGCCAGGCTCGCTGCCTCGTTAATGGTACCAAAGGTAGTGCGGGCCAATACCAGTGCAGTCCTAATGTCCCGTTTTAGGCCCTGTCGGTATTGGCTGATGAGGGTTGGGACCTCCCATCCGGTGGCGGTGGCATGGGTGAGGAATTCGTGGGTGTAGTCAGCCACGGTCCTTGTCTGTCGTAGCGCTCGCAACGCACGTTCCGCCTTTCCTTTCTTCTCGGAGTCAAAATACATCGCTCCGAAATCCTTTGTCCACCCGGCGTACAAGAAGTCCGCTCCTTCCGTGACTAGGTCTATGTACGGGGCGGACCAAACGGCGGCGGGTCCGGTAAGGTAGGAAGCGGCAAATAACAGCTTTGTCCTGTCGTCTGGGAACATGGAGCTGTTGACCGAGGTGTAAATTGCCACTTGTCGGGCAAAAGTTTATGCCTTTGTCCCGCGCTCACCATCGAACTTGTTGGGACATGCAATCTTTGGTCCGCGGAGTGGGGTGGGGATGGTTGGTCGGGATGGTTGGTCCCGCTGGGCTTCGGCCGCTTTTCGGCGGGAACATTCATTTTCTCTTGCTTGGGTCATCTCCTCAAGCTGTCATCAGAGTTGCTCCACGTCATCCATCTTTTGGGTGCAGATGAGGTTGGGGTTTCTTGGGTTATCTGTTTGTCAGGTTTGTTCGGGTTTCTTGCCTTTGTCTCTGTAGTGTTAGATCCTGCAATATGTTATGGTCTGATCTTGGGAGAGGAAGGCACTGGAGTTCTGGGGTTTCTGGGGTTTTGGGATCCTATAATGTAGATTGCAGGATGAGGAAGGGATGTGGATCCTCGTCCTGACAGACTATATAGTGGCCTGTCTGTAACATGTACTTGATAGACTATCTACATGTTTACAAGGATTATAATGGTTCCAAGGCAGAAAATGATGAGAATTTCTTCCAAGTAGCTTCAGTGTGAAAACTTTGTTATATGATATTTAAGGTGTTCTAAAATCAGGAGGGATGATTATCTTTCCATTAATTCAACATTTAATAAAGGATTACAAATTTTAAATTTGTTTATCTCTCCTTAAAGGAGACTATTATCACATGTTTTACCCATGGAATATAAACTCTTTTTTTTTACTCTGGGGATTTCTATTCTTTTAATAGTTAAAATAGGAAGTCTTTCTATCTGAAACATTTCTCCCCAGATTATTATCATAAAAACCAACTAACCTCACTAGCAATTTAATGAGTGTTTTTTTCTATAACCCACCAATAATTCACTTTTATTCCCTTTTATAATCTCTCCTTAATACCCCGCCTATTCTCCAGTGTCTCAAGTAACCTGAAACTAGATATTCACTTCCTTTCAAGAGGATTGTGTATAAGCAATTTTACTAGCTTTTATTCTTTTCTGTGTCCCTTCAAACTTTGAAGGTGCTAAAAGCTCTTCTTTCAGAATTGAAGGGACTGGCTGTTGAAAGTTGTCAAAGAGCATTGTCAGTGCGCTGCACACTTCAAATCTCAAGCCCTCTGGAATCTGAAACCTAATCAATTCTGTATTGCTCTTGACCTTGACTCTTCTTTCCTTGACCCCATTTTCCCTGTCTTCTCTCTCATCCATCTTCTTTTCTTTTCTTACATCTAATACACAATCTTCAATCTATCATCCTTCTCTTTCCACACCTCAAACTCAATCTTCAATCATCCTCATCTCCAATCCTGTGGTAAATTGTAGACCTAATTCACAATCACTTGCATTCAATCAACAGGCCTACTTCACCCCAATCTAAATTGACTTGTTGTTTCAACTTGGTGGGAAATGAATCAACAATTCTCATTATCATTGGTCCTGAATCCTCAAAATCCAGTCACCAACTAACTCTCTTCTTTATCAGTCCTTTGTTCTTGTTTTCTGTCCTTGTCTTTTCTAATCCAGTAGTTTTTCTCACTTATTGAAATATCTCCTGGGTATGCTTTATAATTCCTTCTCATCTCTCATGTTATTCTCTTATCTCACCTTGTTTTTATTAGTTTACTGGTCTTAGTTTATTGGAAATAAAATCTCAGGTCTATTACTGTCTATTCAGCTATAGTGTAAACCTTCTAAAGACTTACAATTTCATCACATCATAGAATTAAGGTGCCTGTATTCTATCCCCTGTTGCATAAGAGACTAGATTTGGCACTGTGGTGAGAATCACACTGATTACACTTTCTCCCTATGCTGGGTACACACAATAGGAAAAAGTATAAGGAAGGAATGACACAACAGAGTGATTTGGACAAACAGAAATTTTGGGGATGATGATATGAAGAGCACACAGAACCAACACAGCAAACCAAATTTGTGCATGTAATATATTGTAATTTATATAGATCATTTGTGTTATATGAATAAGTTGAGCTTTGTTGGGAGGTAATATTTCCTGTGCAGGGAATCCAATTCTATGTGATGAAATATAATCAGAGGGAAACTTGAAGCAGAAAAAGAAGCAGAGCATATGAATGAAATAGGGAAAGAAAAATGACTGTGAAAAAGCCTAATTTTATGAATGAAAATATTTTTTATTTTTGATTCAATGATAGAGATGGTTAGAAAGTATACTGATGATCATTTGGAACTCCTTACAAATAATTTTTTGATATTTTTCATCATGTTTGAAAAAAAATCTTTTACCCTTGTGACTAAGGCTGAAATGTTATACCATTTGATACTGTTCCTACCATCCCACTCTTGATAAAATCCTTTGACTTGATCCAAATCCATTAGATCTCCATGAGATTCCAGTGGCTTGTTTGCATATTTTCCTGCCAAAAAGGTCTTGAAAGACTCCTTTTCATGAATGGGGAATTCAGGGTGTAACTCAAAGAACTCTTCCATTGAACTGTAAATTTTTGTGATATCAGTTCAGTCTACACCAAGTAAAGGGGGGTTCCAAAAGTAAATACATTTTGTTGAGACCTGACTCCAATTGGTTTCTGATGGCAATTTTGTCCACTTTTTTCTCACCCTTTTCTTTTATCCAGTTTGAAGTAAGATCAACAATTTCTGAGAGCTTCATGGTTTCTGTATCTTTCTTTCCTCTGATAGACAAATTTTTGAAGCAACACATGTAAATAATTCAAATAATCCCATCACTTGTTAGTTTAGGTCTCCTGAAGAATTTACAACAACAGAAATATTTGTTGTTAAAAGCTCCAGTTTTACAAAGCTGAAAATGAACTTACTTGTACAATTCCTTGAAATCAGGATGTATTTTGGAGAACAAACGTGATCCAACAATACGGATAATATTTACTGATCTGGATTTGGAAATTATCCTGTGTTAGTAAGAATAATAAGGTTAAGAATTCACCAGTAAGCTTACATCATTTGATCTGGTTTGCCTGCAGTTGTAGACTTTTCAGTAGGATGTGCTCTCATGTCCTGAGGATTAATTTCTTGATCATTTGTTGAGGGGTTGACTTTGTTTATCTGCCTGTCATAGTTAATAGTCTGCCTGGGGAGCTCTTGTACATTCTGCAATGTATTTTTGGGTGTTACATTCTCTACTCTTTCCTTCTTGTGAGGTGAAATTTCACCTATTTCCTGCTGTTCTGTTCCATCCTTCTTCTGTTGGTTGATTAAACTTGTTTGCTGCTTTAAATCCTCTCTTTTGTTTTCCTCCTGCTTGATTACACTTGTTTGCTGTTTTAAATCCTCTCTTTTTTTTCCTCCCCTAGGTTATCTGGTTTACCTATTCTATCCTGCTTTGCTGGAATATCTTCTTCATTTTTTCTGTTGTGGTTCATGCTTATCTCCTCATCTCCTTGGATATTTCTTGAGTATTTCAAATTGGAAGGGGGTTTAACAGCTCCTGGTCCATGTTTGAAAGCTGTGTGATGAATTTCTTTTGTTGTAAATTTCTGGGGAGTTCCTCCTGAGTTTAATTCAACAATTGGGGAAAAATCAGACAATGAAATTTCTTCTATGGAGCTGTTTTTAAGAACAGCTTTACTCACTCCCTAAGGCGGCAGTTCTGTTAACTTCCTCCCACACTCGAATCTCCAATTTCAATTCATCAAGTTTTAGTCTATCTGCAAAGAGATCCTCTTTGTTATACTTTCTTCCGAGGTGATTTTGAAGTGAGAGCATCTCCTCTTGGGAGAGATAAGGGTTAAATTCAAGGATTTTTTTTTCCAGGCGTCTTTTATTTGAAATTTTCATATTCAAACCAAGGAGAAAACATCAGCCAAGAAATAGATTTTTTTCTTCTTGAGAAACATGTAAGGGATCTTACAGCTTGCAGAATTTCTCTTGTGCTTTCTTTTCCAATTCAAAAGTTGATCTGCTCCATTTAAAAGAATTTCTGGCAAAAAGACAATATAGAATTGATCAAAACCACATCACACAAAATAAAATAATAAAGGATAAAGTATTACTTCTGTATATTATCCTCAATCCACATCAATGTGTAATGGATCATTTCATCAAGTGAATACAACTGATTTTGATCCCTGAAATCTCCAACCATCCTTTTTCTAGATATATTTTAAGATAAATTTTAAAGTGAGTTAATCGTAAGCTCAAGATTGTTGAATGAAAATTCACCTACTTTAACTGACTGTGTAAACTTTGAAGTAAGCCTCTATCAAATTCCAAGGACTTTGGGGCCAAATAATCAAACTCTTCCAAAGAGCTACAATTCCCAGATAGCTGATGAGTAGCAGAACATTACTAGTATGACTTAAATAAAGAAGGGACTTACATATATTGTGGGGATCTTGCTGTTTTGATTTTCATTTGAACATTTTTTTTTTAATTTTTCAATAAAATATGAATTCATAAATCACATGATTCATGTACCCAATATTGATCATTTTTCACTTCTAACCAGCTTACATTTTCCTGAGACTTTGTTCCAGTGTTTTACAAGTGTTTCAATACCACTTGAATACCACATCCCTCCAATATCTGCGCTTGGACCTAACGCAAACTTCAAAATTGAACTCCTTTGGCTTTCTGGTATTTTGGGTTGGTAGAACTCAAGACTCTGCTCAAGGGTTCTTTTTATATACAAAAGATCAATTGGTCAGGTGAGAAAATCAGGTTTGAGTTTGAAACATATAAAATGAATTTTAACAGACGGGTGAGTGAACTGTTTGACTAAGTTTCTCTTAATATCCATTTCGGACTGCCCTTCTATTAGGCTAGAAATTTTGTTCTCACTATTAATTGGAAAAAGGAATCATGACAAAAAAGTTTCAATAATTCAACCAATGAAAACAAAAAAATATAGACTTGCCCAAAGTTTTTCTTTAGCCAATCCATGGATTGATCAATCAGCTCTGAGAGTTTCATGAAATGAAAATCTTTCTGTTTTGTACTAAAGTTTCATTTTTCCATTTTTCAGTATTCAGCAATAAGTGTGCATGATTATTCTTAATGTTTGAATTCACAGAACCTACTGAAACCAACTCTCCAAGATTTTCACTTGGTCTTTATGCAACTTGAAATACTGCCTTGACATAATAATGAAGTAACGGAATGATCTGAAGTATTTAAATGGTTTTGAAATGCATTAGTTGCATTCATATTTATTTTTGAAATACTTTCAAAGTGAAAGCTTACATTGGAAGATCCCCACTTTCCATAGATTCTCTTTCTGGGTGTGTGACCTTCGCAACTATCATATTTAAACATGAATAAAAATCAGCTACTTTTGGATATTTACATCTCTGTTTTTTCCGGGCTTTTTTTCTGACTGACAAGATTCTTGTTTTTGAATTTTCCTTATCTTCCAATCTTCCCGAAGAATTTCAAAATCCTCTCTTGCAAGTTTTCCTATTGTAAACTGCTTTTTAGTCTTTGTGTTTGGTCTCATTGCAAACCGTTTGAGTGAATCTCTCTGCTCCTTTGTCATCTTGATTCCAGATGAATCCATCTGTTGGGCCCAAAATCTATTTCTTCTTCTGTTAGGTATTTCAGGAATGGTGAAGAATTGAGTAACTTATGTATTCACTGTTTAAGAATAATTTGAAAGTACCAACACACATTTCATCAGATAATTTATTTCCCAAAACATATTCATCATCAATAAGCCCTGAGAAATTTATAGGTAGACTGTATCTGAGGGGGCTACAAAGATGAATGTACCTAAAATTAGAAAAATTCTTGAAGAAATGCTTGAAGATGAAAAGACATTGGTTTGAATCATAAACTTACAACTCTGATGGATGATCCTTTAAGTATAGAAGTGTGTAGTGCAAAAGTTCTAACATTGGAATTTCTTCATTTTCATCACTGATGTCCCAAAGACCCAATTTCCTAGAGATGGTGTGATATTCAAATATGAGTCACACAAGGCATGGAATGATAACTATCAACTTATCTTGATTGTTTTGAGATAAGTATCAGACATACTTCAGGTAATCTTCCAAATGTTCTGATACTTCTGTATTTTCACTATCAACATGAAACTTGTACCACAAAGTTCTGAAATCATTCCATGATCTAAGAGTGAAAATTTTGAAGATAATGAATGTTTGCGCTTTTGAAGCTTTGAATACCTTACACCAATTTCCAAATCCAATGGACTTACATCAAGAGTTTGTTTTCCCCTTTTAATGTATGTTTTTTACAAATACTTATCAATATTCATGACAAGGAATGTTTTCAAAGCAAACCAAATGCAAAGTTTCAGTTTGACTAACCTTGGGATTTGAGTTCATTCCATCTACCAAGCATTTTTCCAACATGCTCAAAATACCAATATTCCTGTGGTGGGGATACGGTTTTATCCAAAGCTCCTGGACCCAATGCAAACATTCTTATAGATTCTTTTTGTGATTCTGTGGCCATTGGGTAGTAGCTTTTAATAGCTTCCTCAAGGGTTCTGGTTTTCCATCCAGAAGTGACATGTGAGAGAAGATCAGTTCCAAGATTTTTCTGTTTCCAATTCTACAAGGAACATACATAAGGCCAAACTTCTTCATAAACATTTCTGCAACCTGTTTATCTGATTTGCCACCCTTAAAATCATAATATTCCTCCCTGAACAGGAAATTGTGAAATTTGAGATTCAATCAACCCAACTGGCCTGAATGAATAATCAGAAGAGAAAAAAAAACAATCTCACTTGAATCTTGCCTTCATATAATCTATGGTAGAATCAACCAACTTTTGGATACTAATCTGTTGTTTTTGGGATCTTCCAACAAATGATTCTCTAAAGTCACACATTGGTATCATGCAAATCAATGTTTGTTTCAAATTCTATCTCTTGAAGAAAAAAACCCACTCAAACCATTTTTTTAAACCTGTATCAATCTTTAGCTTGAAGAACTTGTTTGCCACAAGAGCAAAGTCCCCATGTTCACTATAGCCAGTATTTAACCTGAGATCAGTGTGGAATTACGTTCTTGTAGTATATTTTAGCCAACATACATGTAGCTTCCCTTGTAGCCAAATTTTCCGGGGACCTTTATCGTTCCTGGATCCAGATCAATTGGATTGGGATTCCAATCTCCTCCTGTTCCTTTCTCATCTGTTTAGGCTTAGGTTTTGGGAGTAGAACGAAGGAGAATCATGGTGCAACAATAGCTCAGACCCGTGGGACTTCGTGTTTTTCAGCTGTGGAAATGATTGCGTCACTTACTTTGGGTGATGCTGTTCGTTTCTTCACCATTCTGGGAGTGGCCGCCATCCTCATCACCTTTTCCACTATTCCAAAAGAATGGGATGAGAATCGACAAGACGTTTCTCATCACCCTGATTCCCGGCAGATTGGGGAACATTACTCACGGAGTTGGTTCGGGACTTCTATGAGCTTCAAGATGATCATGTGGGCCGGAGCTCACTACCTTGGGTTCCATCTGAGTTGCCCTAATCATTTTCAGACGGTCGACACATACGTTGGAGGCTCAAGTCAAGGTCGGAATCACAAGAATTGGCTATGGCAGGTTGGGAACCATTGGTATCGTGTGCTTACACATTTTTCGCCTCACAAGACGATTTCCTGAGTTAGATAGTCAAGTTCCACCGAGTTACAGAATGAGTGATCATCAAATTTCGTGCTTGCCTTACAAGTGGTCACTCACAGTGCTGAATCAGAAGGCTCCATAGCGCCACTGCAGGCAAGATGACTGTCAGCTCGGAGCATGTACTCGTTTTTTTTGGAGTCCTTTGGACACTCACGAGAGATGATTTAGCTCTGCCAGATTGGCGACTCCTCGCTTGGTCAATGTCGGGCTGGAAAGGACCAACGCTTGCGTGATGAGTACCAACAATGCGACATGAACAACCAGCGTACCGGGGTGAAAAATCATTTTTGGTTGCTCTTTGCGATGTTTGCTTCTCATGACCGAGTTTAGACCCAAGCTGCCAATCTGAGATCTTTGTTGCGGTATCGCAATAGGGTCTACGTGATATTTAATAGGAGACAGTGCAGTGCGGGAGGAGTCGCTCTAGAGCCACGGGGTGCTCGGACTAAATAGCCAGCTAGTGCACCAGTGCAAGTGTTTACTGGGTCGAGTCGATGCGATCCGTGTGGTGTTGGGTATAAAATGTTGACGCTTCAACCAACACAATCCATGAGGCCATACATCGTGCCGCAGAACATGAAGCTTGTGGAAAACATTTTTAGTTTGTTATATTAATCGGTCCGCTCTCACAAGTCGTTATATAACCTCGATGGGCCAAGTTGTGAAAACCGGTATCGAGCTCGCAGCCTCCAAGGTCGGCGGTGTCGTTGACACTGTCATGAGATCATTTTTGTTTTGGCGTCTGCAAAAGTACAACAGAGCTTCGGACAAAGCCTTGGGGTATTGTTTACATACTCATGAGCGCTCCATCGACCAAGTCACTCATGGTGAGTTAAACCCCTGCTTGGTAAAAGGGATCAGATCATGTAATTCCAATATTAACGTGACCATCACCCCAGGTGACAGAGTGTAACAAACTACCAATCTTAAATAATTTACATTCTCAAGGTTTCGACAAGGTTTCTGCCAAACATGGAACCTTCGAGGTTATTGTTATGCTAAGGGCATTCGCATTCGTTGGCTAATTTTCAGGCAAGGTAAGCCTGGGAGCAGGCAGGTTAGCTAAACCTCACTGTGCAACCGCAATCGTTGGTCAAATTTTGGTCAACTGACCTGAAATCTAGCCAGAAACTTCGATCACTAGCATTGGCAAGCCTTTTTAGAAGCCCCCGAATGCCACGACAGCTCAACAATGCTATCCAATAGATGATGATGGAATAGATGGATCCACTCAACGAACAGATTCAGTTCCTCACTAGTGATGAGGAAGATCTCCCCAAGAATACCCGTGGACCAAGCAAGGATCATAGACAATTGGAAGGGCATCCCAAGCTGCATGAAGACTATATATTCAGCCTATGGAACCCGCGATTTCAGAAGACAATTTACGGTCTCTAAGAAACTTTTCCGTAGTATCTGCAACGACCTGATTTGTCATGATTAATATTTTTTGCAGAAGCGGGTACATGATCAGTTTATTGATTCACTTATTTTTACACTACACAGGACTGCTGAGGTGTTTTGGGTCTCAGCAATGAGCAAAAAATCACTGCTGCTTTATGGGTTCTTGCTTATGGTGTTGCAGCAGATGCAACCAACAAATACATTTGGCTTGACAATACAACTAGCCGTTTTATATGATTGATCTCCTTTCTTTCTTTCCATTACAACATTAATTGGGTTTGATCTGAATACATATTGATAACAGTCTGGAAAATTTAACTAATTCAAGTCACAAAGAAATGGCAGAAAAATGTAGGATACCTGCTGAGTGTAAACTGACAAGTCATGAGGAACCATGAAAAGGAATAAATTCTAGTCCAAATTTCACTTGTGATTTCAGATTAAAATTTGAACAGCTATTCCTGGGTTGTTTGAAATTTTCAAGTAAAAAAGTCGCTCATGAATATTATATGGTGTAATGATAAGTTGTGTTGTATTTTGATTCTAATTACAAAATCTCCTCAGAGGATATGAAGCTGTGTGAGACCCCTCTTTACTCCCAAGGCCTGATAATGGTAATTGCCTGTGTGATTTGGTTTATTGTTACAATACCAATACCTTGATATAAACCTGGGCATTTATTTCTTCATAAAAAAAAAAGCAATTGACTGCTTTAGGTTTGCATGCAAGATTGTTTTTGTAAATCTGACTAAAGTCTTTTTTCAAGAGTATTTGATTGATAAAGAGAGGGATGGAATATAAAATGAAATATACTGTATATATAATTAAATCCATCAAGCTTAATATTTGAACTTTTCTACACACTTCCAAGATGTTTACACAATTTTCCACCAAATAGATTGAGTAGTTTTGAACAACATATTTGGCCCAAAAATTCCTCATAATAGGGGGTATCAAATATAACGAAATCCACCATTAAAACCCGTTGATTAGAAATTGCCAAATCCACAATTTCTAATCAACGGGTTTTCAAAAAGGGGTAGCTAAAAACCAAACGGAGTTTTGAAAATGAAAAACCCTGGTTTTCCATCCAAATCCTTCATTTCCAAAATAACCCAATTAAATCACATCTCTCATCAGCTCACGCTGCACCGTTCAATCCATTTCCTCTTGTCAAACCAAGCAAACATCACACCTCACCTCAACCAATCATGCAACAAGCACCCTCTCAACACAAGCAACTATTTCAAGCGGCCAACTCTGCTGCAACAGTATTGATTTTCAACTCAGATAACAAAGACTCAGGTCTTGAAGATTTCTACCGTTATTGTCGATCAAAACTCCAGAAACGATACCTCAATGCCAGAGGCACCACTACACGATTCCATCCTCAATATGACCTTTCAATCATTCAAGAACTTCCTCAATCATGCTTCCTCCAGCTTTTTCGAATGTCGTTCCCATGTTTCCTCAATCTTCTTCAACTGATTGAGTCAAATCCAATCTTTCACAACTCCTCTCAGAATCCTCAACGAGACCCATCAGTCCAACTCGCTATTGCTATGTGCCGTCTTGGATCAAACGGAAACGGTGCTGCGGTTTTCAGACTCAAGAATCTCTTCCAAGTTGGCTATGGAACGATCAACCTTTACACATGTCGGGTGATCAAGATTCTTTATCAAATGCACTCGCACTTGGTATCATGGCCAACTCAAGAAGAACATATGGAATCATCTCAGGTCATGCAAGATGAAGGCTTCCCTGGATGTGTTGGATTTGTTGATGGAACAGCCATTCCACTGAGTCAAAAGCCTCCGGTGGATGGTAACCACTACTGGGATCAAAAAAAACGGTTGGATTGTTTGCATTGGTTACACTATTTTACCAATTCTGAGCTGATGTTTTGTTTGCTTTCAAAACAGTTACTCTATTTCGGTCACTCTTGTTTGTGACATAAACAAAAAGTTCATATCGTACCTTGCAGGCTACCCAGGATCCTGTCACGATTGTTATGTCTTCTCTAATATGAAGCTTGCTCAAAATCCAGAACAATTCTTTGACCAACACCAATTCCTCCTGGCCGACTCTGCTTATACAAGTGATCAACATACTGTTCCAGCCTACAAAGGTTCTGATTTGCTTATACCTGAGAATGTGGATTTCAATTACCATCTAGCCCAATCAAGAGTACGAATTGAACATGCCATTGGTATTCTAAAGGGACGATTTGCTAGTTTGCGAGAAATTCGATCACAAATCAGGAACCCTCGTGAGATGAAGGCAACGGTCAAGTGGATCATCACCTGCATTGTTCTGCATAATCTTCTAGCCAACCTCAAGGATCAGTGGCATGAACTTTACAACGAGGAGGAACCAGAAGCAGCCCTGCCCTTGTTGGAAAATGTTGAATCTAGTAACAATGGATTACGTGGACTGTTACACCCCATAACGCTTGCACTCTTCAACTAAGGTGAATAATTCAACATTCACTTGCAGAACAATACACTTCCAGCTTTCTGACTCTTGATTTTGATTTGGTTTCCTTGCAGTGCCAATTTTTCTTGATTGCTCTGCTTCATTACAGATGATTGTTCTCTTCTCTTCTGGAATGCCAATAAAATCAATAAAGTTTTTACACTAATATGTTGGATCAAAATATGTTTTCTTGCCTAAGTAAGCACATCTCTACAGGAAAAAACCACCCACCAGTACAAAAAAAATGCTTCTTCCACTAGCTCAATTTGTTTCAATGTTGCAATTGTGCATGATACACTGTCATGGTAAAATTTCCTCTGATATTTCAATTCATATTTTCACATTTCACGCTGTTTATTCATTAAACAATCATCTGGAAAAACTTGGCTTGCTCATGTGCTTTGTGGCTGAAAAAGGTATTCCAATTGACCCATCATCCCTCCTCTTTGGTGCTCAGATAATTTGCTGACATACATGCTGTTTATCAATCCCTTCCACAAAGGTGAGTGTGATCACTCTTGTTTTTATTACCTTGACTTTCTTGTTTTTATTACCTTGACTTTCTTTGGCTGATGCCATCCTGATTTTTTTTATTTAGCTCAAGGTGAGGTCGCCAACCCTCCTTGAATGAATGTTTTTGGCATCTCTTGTTGCCAATGTTCTTGGCAACAAGAGAAGCTCAGGAACAATTAAACGACGGCCCAATTCGATTGAATCAGGCCAAGCCACTTTGTTGTGGGTGATTCAACTGGGCCAAGCCACAGGAGATGGCTGAAACCGCCCAGACGGTTTGGCAGGCCAATTTGCCAAACCGTCTTGGTGGTTTCAGCCATTGTCCAACGAACTAACCAATCCCATAATATTGATTTGTTTGCTCTACCCTGCTTCTGAACAACACATCGCCAACGACTGCTGCTCAGAATAACTAACTAGGAAGGCAAGCGACACTGCTGCTGACAATCACATCGCCGAAGGACAACTGCTGCTGATCTTTGCATCGCCGAGCGAGGCTGCTGAGGAGGACTACCAACAAGCAAGGCTGCTGTTGACAATCACATCGCCGAAGGACAACTGCTGCTGATCTTTGCATTGCCAAGCGAGGCTGCTGAGGAGGACTACCAAAAAGCAACGCTGCCAAGCTTCCAATCGCCGAGCGATACTTGTGAGGAGAATATTGCCGAAGGAAAACTGCTGCTGATTTTTGCATCTCCGAGCGAGGCTGCTGAGGTGCTGCTGATCTTTGCATCCCCAAGCGAGGCTGCTGAGGAGGACTACCAACAAGGGACGCTGCTGAGCTTCCAATCTCCGAGCAATACTTGTGAGCAGATTTTTGCTTGTCTGTTTTATGGTGTGTAAAAATAATACATATGGATCAATTCATCACGCATGATCCTACTTGTAGAACTACCAGCTGCTCAGCTTCACATCTCCGAGCAACGCTGCTGAGGAGGACTACCGACGACTTGACTGCCGCTGAGCTTCACATCGCCGAGCGACGCTGCCGAGGGGAACTACCTACAACTTGACTGCTGCTGAACTGCAGAACTACCAACAACTTGACTGCTGCTGAGAACTACCGCTGAGCTTCACATTGTCGAGCAACGCTGCTGAGGAGAACTACCAGCTGCTGAGCTTCACATCGCCGAGGGACGCTGCTGAGGATAACTACCAACGACTTTGCTGCTGAGCTCCACATTGCCAAGCAACACTGCTGAGGAGAACTACCAACAAGCAACGCTGCCGAGGATCACATCGCCAAGGACGGCTGCTGAGGATCACTTAATCAATCCAAAGCCAATCTCACTCTAACTATGACCGCGTTCATGAATGACAACTCAGTAAGTCCCTTTGTAAGTGGGGCTGCAAAAAGAACTCAAGAGGGAAAAATAAGGAATGCAGAGCTTGGGTAAGCACTTTATCCCTCTCTTCCAACTGAGCCACCTGTGTATTGCTGATTTATTCTTTCTTGTTTTTTTTTTTTTTTTTTTCTTTTTGGATCAAACAGCGTGGAAGTTACACAACTGGAATCAGTGACGGAGGAGCTCAGAGTGGAACTGGAAGAACCTCGACAGAAAACCATTGGACTCAAAGAACCACTGCCCACCCCCTCCCCAATCCAAGCTGATGTGCCGCTGTCTGTTCAAAGATCAAGTACGAACTGTAAAATCCATTGGCGATGTGCTATTCCTCTTGATCTAGAACAGTCACAGCACATTCGTGAGGAGCAAGGAGGGGATGATTCTCGCCACCAGGACCCGCCGTCACCACGCTTGCCCACCCCCTCCCCAATCCAAGCTGATGAGCCGCTGTCTGTTCAAAGATCAAGTACGAACTGTAACATCCATTGGCGATGTGCTATTCCTCTTGATCTAGAACAGTCACAGCACATTAGTGAGGAGCAAGGAGGGGATGATTCTCGCCACCAGGACCCGCCGTCACCTTCCTTTTCGACGTACAATTTGGATTCTGATAGCACCTTCTCAGACGCTGGCTCTACCGACAATGAAAGCAGTGACCACGATTCAGAATCATCAAATTTATCCTTGAAGAAAGTCAAACTCACCCGTACACCTCGCCCTCCTACTTGCAAGCAACACTCCAATCCAAATCCCCACGTGCCTCCTAACATGTCTCAGATGGAATCAAAGTCTTGCGTAATTTGTCAAATCTATCGCCAATGTGATCACTATCGAGAACAAGATATACATGGAAGCAATGGGTTCAATGAAGCAGAAGGTTCTTGTCTGGCCCCGCAATCACACCTCAGTAAAAATCAAAGGAAGCGGAAAAAGTACAAAGCCGCCACTCAACTTCTTCGCCGTCAACGTGCCAATGTACATTTTGCTGGCCAGTCACATATTCCAGTCCACATCTCAATTCCCAATCCAAATGCCAACATCCAATTCTTCAACAAGTCATTTATCTGCTGGGCCGATGGAGCTCGTAAGGTGGTTATTGCTGTGGTAAAGTTCCGACCATTCTCAACCATGGATGCAAAACTCAAAGAACAATACCAAAATCTCAGCCAACATCTCATCCAGCAGGCAAAATTCCAAAATTCCAATAAATCCAATGGACCAGCATACTCGGGTGAAATGTACAGTCTGGGATGGCGAAAAGGTTACGAGGCAAAATCACAAATCGGTATAACAGGCATTTCTTCCAAAGTTGCTACAGATCGACACAGTTATGAAGCGCTTCAAAAGGATGTTCCAAAAATTGATAAGTTTCTTGGCCGGTGCTTCCGATCTGTATCCAAACCCCTATTCCGTGAGGTCCAGAAACAACACATTCGACTCAAAGCCCCTGGACTAGCTCCCCAATATTCAGCCCACCGCAAAGGATTCACCTCACACCTGTCATTTACCCTTGGCCAGTTTGCAAACACGCCACACCAAGACACCAATTCTTCACCCTTCAGCTTTGTCCTATGGATTCCCATTGAGAAACACACTGGGAAGCTAGTTGAGAATAATCTTCAAGTGACTGGTGGTGAATTTGTCTTTCCAGACGATTCTTGTGGCATCAACTTTGCAGGATTTGATGGTATAGTTGAGTGTGCATGGAAAGCCACTGCTTATTCTCACCTGACTCTTCCCTCAAAAACTGCTCCCAACTCTTCACATACACGAATGGGGTTATCTTGCCAACTGCCCAAGAAAACCCAAAAAGCCATTCAGCTTATTAGAGATGGTCACTACATTAATCATCCAAATAAAAGCAACTGGACTATTAGAGATATGGATGCTATTTTAGATAACTCTTTGAAATATAATCAATAGTTTGCTTTTTATTTATTTTCTTTCTAATGTGTAACATGCAATGTTTCAAATGATTTGTTGGGTGCAAACAAAGCCAAAAAAGGTGGACTATTTGAATAAATTTGCCAAGCGTTCAATCTCTTCTGTACTCTTCCCATGAGCTACACACTGAGTCACCAGGTCATACTTCTTACCGATGTGCTCCTGACAAGCCAAACGTTCCATCTTGGCCATCTCAAACCTTCTGTCCTTATCCTTCTCCTCCCTTTCCCAGTCTAATTTCCTCACGTCTAATTTTATTCCTTGATCCCACTTCTTTTCCTCTAATTTAACTCCATGTTCCCACTTCTTCTCCTCAAGTTCAATTGAGTGGTTGAATTTCCTTTCCTCCAACTCGACCCCCTTATTATCGTTGTTGACCTGTCGTTCAAACTTCAACATCTCAAAACTGAGGGTGTCTCGAGCCACTTGTGACTTTCCTAATAAAGAATAAGTTGAAGAAGCATGTCAGTTAATAAAATTGGAACAAGGATTACATCTCCAACTGGCCTTCATCCCTCTTCAACGCATACTCTTCATATTGAGAAAAAGGATTGGGGGTGTTGGGCCCTGAGGTTGATCGGCTCTTAGGATTGATATTGGCACTGTTGGATGCCCTTCGCTTGTCCTTGGGTGTTTGAGTTGGCAACAGTTTATTTGAATTTGCAGGAGAATCCAATGCAGCGTCGTTAGGTGTCAAAGCGGTGCATGATTTGTTTTTCTTCTTCTTGCAGGGTGACTGAGTATCTTCTCGAGCATCAGATGGACAGTAATCCTCTGAATCACTTGTGTCAAGGGCCCTTTCTTCTGCAGTGAGGGAATCCACAGCCCTTCGATAGCGCTTAGATGATTTAACCTTTCCACTAGGACGAATACTTGCTTCCTTTACTTGCTAATGTCAAACATGGGAAGAAATGGGGCTTTAGCTAATCAATTGAAAAAGAGTGATTAATTGATCCAATAACAAACCAGGATTGCCGCTTCATTTTCATCTGAAAGATTGTCACAAACACTGGCCGGTCCAACTCTTTCCTAAATTATTTAGTGGCAAGGTCAATCGTTTGAAGAAGAAATGGCATAAGTGATAAAAAGAAATTCAAACACACCTCTTCACCGTCCCTGCCTCCTTCAGACCTATTCTCACCAGTTTCTAAAGGTTCCAAGATTGCTGCCTGAGTCATCACGTATAAACAATATTGAAAATATTAGCAATTATCAAAAAAGACAATGAAACAACTGATCAATCTTACAACTGGAGCCCTAGAGTTATTTGAATCCACAGATACATTATCTGAGTCATCTTTATCAACATTTTCATCCAAGTTGTTGGCCTTGGGACCAGAAGAGTCAGAGCTCTCATCACCGTTTTGGGCATCGACTTTGTACAAGGGCGTCACAAACGGTTT
Source organism: Puccinia hordei (assembly GCA_007896445.1). Classification (NCBI taxonomy): domain Eukaryota; kingdom Fungi; phylum Basidiomycota; class Pucciniomycetes; order Pucciniales; family Pucciniaceae; genus Puccinia; species Puccinia hordei. The sequence goes on from RDRW01000050.1 coordinate 407,343, forward strand.
CTTACCCATCAGCTGATTCATAGAATGGAAATGTGGACACATTTTGTCAAGCTTCTCGTCAATGGTGACAATTCCTGCCGATCGGTCTTCATCGGTGAGTCCAAAGCCAGTGGAGAGGGATTGGGTATGTGTTTTCTTGTACTTGTCCTTGTAGCTGTTAAAACGATCTTTCATCTGCCTGGCCGTTAGTTTGATTTGTGAAGGGGATTGATTTCTCAGATTGATTGCCATAAGCTCGAATCTGTTAATCTTCCCTTTGGCTGGCCTTCCAACCGCCGGTGCCTTACCAGTTCCAAAGCACAAAACATAATTCTTTTGGATTTTGAGCCAGTCGATGATTATGAGGAAGTCGTCCTTCTTTAGGTGAGAAGAGGTTTTTCCGGTTGTATCATTGTCAGAGACATGTTATGCTCGCTTCTTGATGGGTTTCTTCCTGCTTGCTGACGTCTTTGGTATCACTTTTCCTTTTCCAGTGATGAATTTATTCGTTTTTTTGATAGGCATTGTTCTGGGATCAGGGAATGATTGATTAATGTTTTTTCTGCAAGCAAGTTTATAATTGACTAAACTTACCAAATTTTGAGGAAAACTGAAGAACAAGTTTGGGTTTGTGACTGGGTGGAGTTGTATTGGCAACGATTTATTGTTGGTGGGGGTTGAATTGTGGAGGATTATTGATTGTATTGGGAGTTTTATTGGCAACGATTTATTTTTGGTTGGGGTTGAAACGTGGAGGATTATTGATTGTATTGGGGTTGTATATTGCAAGTTTGTATCCTGAGTTGTGATTGGTTGAAATGTGGGGGATCGTGGTTTTTGTAATTATATTGGGGTTTTTGTTGTTGATACTTGACACGTCTAGTGCAAATAATGGCATTATTTGGAATTTTTATCCACTGGTTTCATAATTGTGGATTTCGTGAAACCCGTTGATTAGATAATCGTGGATTTGGTCATATTTGATACCCCCTAATGTAAAGCAATATTTTAGAAAAATGATCATTATTGACTGTGATGTCAATATATCATTCAGGGGGCTAGTGCATACTTGGGATAATTATCTGGTCTCTGCAGAATAGGCCATATGATGAAGTAATTATTTGATGCCAGATTTGGCATTGGGGTATATAATTATAACACTCACAACTTATGAATTTCAAGAGAAAAAGGAAAAAGAATTATGTTACATGTTGGTACCAGTACCAAAGTATTTGTGGATTTGATTGAGACATGCAGTTGTGAGTGTTTAAGATTTTATCAGGATAAGGTACTCTTATAGCTAAGGGGTCACACAGACCAAAAATTTGAATGTGATAGATCCACATAGTTATATAACAAGCAACATGAATTTTAATTTAAAAGGCCCTTGAATGTGTGAATTATGCAACATACATAAACAATACTAAGGTTTAAGTGCTAGAAATTTCTTAGAAAGGAAATGGAGATGTCTTGAAATAAACTCAACAAAAAAGGAATATCAAGGCAATTCAAATAAATTTTGTTCTTGAGAGATATAAGAACAAAAAAATCATCAACAGAGGTTATATACCCTTTGTCCTTGGATTTTCAGAGTCAACCCATATATCAAGGGCAAGATGCCCACAGATGTATGACTTGAGGGACACCACCTCCTCCCAATATCCACAATGGTTATCCCAAGCATATCTACACTCCCCCAAGCCAAAAGGGAATAAAATATGTTACACATTGTCAGGTAATCCAGAAATTTATTTGTTCTCTTACCAAAACCAACAATGTCTGAGATACCTTGCTTAGGCTTATCACTACACTAGTTGTCTGAACTCCACAATCCTCCAATAAATCAACCAGTGGTCTTTGAGATGCAGTATTTCACCAAGGGAGAAATAATCTAGATATCCTCTGCTTGAATTATGAAAATGGTGGCAATCTCATTGACCATCAGAGCTGTTTGATTGTTCCATTGATTGGGGAGATAGGTCAACTTTCTGAGACTCTTTCCTCAAGATTGTTTGTTTGAAATTCAACCCCAAAGAAAATAAATCTCCAAATCTTCTATGTGCAAGCCCAACATGGAAATAGTTTACATATCCATGGATATATATTTATGCCGTTTAGTTTGTTATCACGAGTGATGGAATCTTTTTTGTCATCAAATATTCAAATCAAGAAGATACCCAACTATCAGCCAAGCCATTTTTTTGGTGTCCGCCAAATTGACAATTCACCAAAACCCACACCTTCAGAAAAAACGTTCAAGATCCCAGGATGTTGAACAACACTGATGGATCACCAATGTCAAGCGGTTGAATTTAATCTTATGAAAGGAATCAGCATGAGAAGGTTAAAAAAAGCAGTTCTAGAGTATCCTGAAAACTAGAAAGCATTGTTAAAATTGAACTGCAATCTCCATGGAACAAAATCTACAAGCAGAACCATCAAACATTTGCAATCCAATTTGGAAAAAAAATCAAATTTCTGGACAAGGATGGAACTCTTTGGATTTCTTTGGGGAACACAGCTATTCTACCACCCAGCTTTGATTGAAATGGTTCCAGGAATAAAGAGCTATGGTTGGAATGAAAGTTCAAAAATTGTACACCTGGGTGGCAACATCAAAGAAACCCTTGGGGGGGAGCAGAAAATTGGGCAGTAATATTTTCAGAATTAAAGTGGTTTCTAGAAATGTAAGTTCAAATTCTGGGTTACTGAAAACTGGGGTAGATAAAAAGTTTAAACCAATATATTGAAATTGAGGGGATTGTGAAGAATTGGAATAGCTTTGAATGATGAGGGGATTTGGGTTACAAGACATTATGGGAAGACAGATCATGAGATGAGAAAAAAGAATTTGGAAAAGTTTTGTAGTCATTCCCAATGTAGAATCTTGTTGGAAACAATCAAGACGGCAGGAGTAGGCATTGACCTCAGATGTGCACAGAAGGTATATATCATGGTAAGTCAAACAAAACTATTGGGGATGTAGGAATTTTTACAGATTGAATGTTATACAATTTCATACTTAGGAAACGCAATGGAACCCGGAAGTGGAGGAACAAGCTGTTGATAGGCTGTATAGGATTGGACAAAAATTAAAAATACAGGTTTTGCGCTACTGTGTGATGAATAGTATTGAGGGAAGTATCTTTCAGATCAAACAGAAGTAGGCTGAGCTGGCCATGTGAGTAGTTTTTGGTTGTAATGTCTTGAGAGAAGAATGGAAAGGATGAATTGATGAAATTGGTTGCAATTGTTGAGTGGAAACCTGGAATTTGAACTGGTGAGACGTTCAATGATGGAAACCAACTTGAGGACATGAATTCAAAATAAATACCTAGAATGGAGAAACCTGTTGTATAATAGCTGCAAAATCAATTTCTTGTTGTGTTCAAAGCAGCAATAAATTAATTTCATTGAGAGAGGCAAGGAAGTCCAGATGGTCACAGTTTTTGGGAAGTCCAGAGGGTACTTTGACAGTCCTCTCCTGTAAATCACTTATTTTGGAAAGGAGTAAGAAAGAATTTCCATACTTGTACCATTTAACAAGCTTTGCAGATTTATTCTTCTTGTGAAGATGGTTGAGCTGATTACCAAGGAGAACATTGGGGAACACCATGAGCACTGAATCCTCTGAAGATTCCTATTGGGAAGTTGTTTGGTGTCTGAGCAGAAGGCAGAATTGTCAAAGAAATCCTGGTAGTCAACAGGAACATCCAATTTGGTGAGGATTTCTGTACGTCATTGAGATAGCTGGAAAAACGAATTGACAGTCAAGAATTGAAACGGAAAAACCAACAAGACTTTGGCAGACCTTCTTCCGCCACTTTGACTTTTTCACCTGGTATGCTTTCCTTGCAATTGCATCAGGAGAGTATTTACTTTCCTCAAGATTGTTTTTTTTCCAGTAAACCATTGTTTTCAAACAGCCATTGCAGTTGATGGAGCATGATGAATAGGATTGATGGGAAATTTGGCAAAGGCACCGTTGTGTTATGTGTGGTTGAAATGCTTCAGTATGAATGAGGAAAACATCTTGTTCCACTGGAAATCCCAGGGAGAAGCCCAATGAAAAGTTTCCAAGGGGAATGTTGCTTCTTCCAAGTCACTGGGTCAACATCCAATTTGTGTGTAGGTCCTACTGAACCTCTTGATTCAATATTGAGTTGAGTATTCACAAAATCTCAGCAAACCTCAACCCACACCAATCCCACTGGAGTTAGTTCCACTTGCTACTAATTTACTTCTGGAGAGCAACAAGTTTGATGTGTTCAAGATTTCCTCGGTTGAGCTTCTTATCCATTTCTCTTACCTAGAGATATGCAAATTACAGCTGGAGTGGAATAATAAGCTCCTCAAGGTTTTTCAAAGGACAGTACCACAAGTTGGAGACTAGAATCTGATTTCAACATGGAATGGACAAGTAATGCAAAGCAAGCGTGCAATTAATCTCAATTTGCTTTCAGGAATCCCTGGAAACTTTGATGAGAAACAGGTGCTGTTCATGAACAGAACTGATGTCCCAGACTTACCAATTTTGCTTCACAAAAATGGATTAGATGACAAAAAAAATGACAATGAGGAAGAATATCTTGAACACATGGAACAAATACTATCTCAAACAATGCATGCTGATCTTGAGCAAGTAGCAGTAACATCTTTGGTTGCTTTGGATAATGAGCCTATATCCCAGGTTGATAATGGTGTGATCAATCTGGATACAAATTGACATAATTTTTTAACTGCATTTTTTCTGTTGTTCAAAACCCTCTCATGCTCTTCTTCTCTTATGAACGCTGGCCTTTGCAGTTGAGATAGGTTATTTGACTTCACCATGTGTTAGTTGACAGTAAACTAAAAAAATACAACCATTTCAAAGCATGCAAAGATTCTATATAAGATATTGGAGCCACCAGCCTAGCCTACTGGTTGACCTACTGGCTCCTGCCTATAAATATTGAGCCATTCATGAGCAGAGTTTCCCCTTGTCCATCCTTATCTTCATCCGTCTTGAATTACCTCTGTTACTAACTGCTCTTACCATCACTAAATCAACGCGCTAGCGATACCCCCCTCAGTCCGCTTTCTAAGATTTTAATACACACTTTACTTCCATCACTCCTTACCATCACTCTTTCTCCTTATTAGCATTCTTTATCATCACATGTTAAGTTGAATAATCCAGGCTGCGCATTGATGAAGGTGAAGTTGAATATGCAAGATAAAGACAACATCAAGGTCCCGCTCCCCCAAACTTGAAGTCGGGCAGACTTGACAAGATTTTTCAACCAGAACCACCTATTCGCTAGTCTGCTCAGTTTATCATTCCCTTAATCACCCGTCAAGCACCCTAAGCGCCATATCTCATCCGAAAAACCTACTTAACAGAAACTGACTTGAGGAACTCAGGAGGAGCCCTTTTTAATCCAAGTGGAGGTGCTTGGAATGTTTTCATCTGTTATCTTTTTCTCTTTTCTCGATTAGTATGATATTGATGCCATTTTATATTTCTCAGGCTTGTGATTATCTCTTTTATTGCTGTTAGTTTTCTTCAAGAAAAATTCTTCTCAAGAGTAACAGTTCGGATCTGATTGTTAGAAGGTATAATAAATATCCCTCGTTTATGATTATTATTTCTATTTCTCATTCTCTAGTTCCTAAAGTCTTTGACACTTTATTTGATTATGTTTTTGAGTCTTATTACTACTATGAGCTTTTTTACGTTGATTTGCTGCAAACATGACACCCCATCAATTAATCCTAGTGATCAACCCGTATCACTATTCTTAATCTCTTTCATCAGCGTTCCAGTCAGTTTACCAATCCGCAAATCGTTACCCATGGAGAATTCTAAAACCTCCATTGCTCCAATTGCTACTCCAATCTCAAAAAGCGGTATTTCCACCCAACAAATATCTGAACATCCAGTTTCAACAGTCACTACCTCTCTGCCTGCCTCTTCCCCCATTGCGGCACCTGCTGCACCCCAGACATCATCTTCAGCCAAAGAGCGTCAACAGGCAAGGTGCCCTAGAGGAATTTACTACAGGACAGTGAGATACACAATCAATATAAAAGAGAAGAGCTTCGAATTTTTCGATTTTTCTGCTGTCCACAAGGATCGATGAGAGTGATGAGTGTGTGGCATATATAGAATTGGTGCGTTGAATTTGTTTGCTCACATCATTATACGATAGACGGACTGGGGCGTAAACGTGTTAGTTGACGATAATTATAGCGAGGCATGGGAAGCGGTAAGTGAAACGGCATTCCATTAGCCAGTGAAAGCTGGCCGCCATAGGGTAGAGAGTCGCCGGTAAGGGTGGAAAGGCTTTCCGGGCCGGATGAGCTGATGCTATCGGTGAAGCTGGAGTCCATATCCAAGTCTTCGTAGATCCGAAGATCAACTTGTTCTATGAGTTTTTGTAGCTCCGTGGAAGCCTCCGCCGGACTCATCTTGCAAGATCTTGGCTCAGGAGGGGATCTTATCGTTACTGGTTCATAAGGACTGAATCGCAATGGTGCAGAGTAAGAGAGCCCGGAGGGTCTCGGGAGGAGTAGATTTCCGGTGAGAAGTACCTTGGGTACAAAAGTCAAGTGGTCTGGGCAGCTGGGAAGTCTATCGACTGTAGATTTTAAGAATAATTGAAATGAGTTTAGGTTTGAGCAACAAGCAAGGATCACTTTAATGAAATGACTAACGGTGTGCTCCGCCCCATGTGGGGGGGCTTCCGTAACCTCCCTTGACAGAAATATTAACGTCGTTATGATACCTCTGGATCGAATTCGGGTCATGAGTAGGTGATAACACAGGCAGCCCATAGTCGAATTCTTCGCAAAAGGCCGAATGAGCGGTTGTGTCAATTGTATAGCCACTGTTTGTTGGGCTTGACAGATTTATTTTCTGGAGTGGGATGCTCTTCTCTGGAGAGGAGCTATCCCTGTGCATAAGGTGGTTGGGGGTATCCGGTAAAGAAAATGTCCCGGCACGACCTGGATTCAGAATTCAGACAAAATAGAAGCATCAATATTCACATTTGCTGCATTTTCTTGTTGGTGAAGGAAATTAACCCACGCCGGGTCCTCTTTTTGTGACAAGCCCAAATGGATATTCCCGTCAATAGGGAAACGCAGATGGCAGCTGCGACGATGGCAATGAGTGCCATTTGAGGTAAGGTACGGGTAGCACCCGTGTCTGGCTGGTCCCTTTGGGGGTAAATTGCATCCAGCGTGCCTATGTTTTGGTATGTCCCCATTTTCTGGGTGGGGATTGTGATAGTCACAACTTTACTGTGAATCAAAAGGGGATTTGTCAATAAGGATGTGAATTTCAATCGATCCAGTTATATTGTGCTGATGAGACCTACGGAATGATGTCCGCTTTGGACGATAGATTCGAAGCCTTTGGCGATGACTTGACGGGCTCCTCAATCTTCCCGATGGGAGCTACTAGCGGTTGAGGTGCAGTCGTAGGTTGGGGCGCCGGAGCACTGGTATAAGTACGCTGCACATAGCTGACCGATGAATCACTGGCTGAAGATGATGTTTGGGGTGCAGCAGGTGCCGCAACGGGGGAAGAGGTAGGCAAAGAGGTAGATACTTGTTGGGTGGACACACCGCTTTTTGAAATTGGAGTAGCAATCGGAGCAATGGAGGTTTTAGAATTCTCCATGGATAATGATTTCCGGATTAGTAAACTAACTGGAACGCTGATGAAGGTGATTAAGAATAGTAATACGGGTTGATCACTAAGAGTCAATATTGATGGGGTGTGATGATAAAGAATGCTAATAAGGAGAAAGAGTGATGGTAAGGAGTGATGGAAGGAAAGTGTGTATTAAAATCTTGGAAAGCGGGCTGAGGAGGGTATCGCTAGCGCTTTGATTGAGCGATGGTAAGAGCAGTTAGTAACAGAGGTAATTCAAGACGGATGAAGATAAGGATGGAGAAGGGGAAACTGCTCATGAATGGCTCAATATTTATAGGCAGGAGCAAGCTTATAGGCTGGTGGCTTCGAAGAGAGTCAATGCAGCACATGGATGGCTGCCTGGTGAGCAGGTTTTGCCAGCCTTCTCCCGGTGCCAAATCACCAGTGATTCGAGCTAGTGGTCTGTTAGACACTATTCGCCTGGTCTTTATCATAATCCGACATGCTACTCGCCTTCTCAGGTTGTCCCTTGGGCCGGTCTCTCCGGTGTAGGCAGCTTTCTACGAAATACTAATGACCTTCCAGGCAGGCCGGAGAACTAACTGCCAGTCAGGGGATCCTTTCAACTGAGGCCATGATTCACGACGGGCCATGAGTCACTGATAGACAGCTGTGCTACTTGGAGTGGTTGGCGACTGCAACCCGTCAAGGGGGCATGCCCAGGAATGCTTCCGCTTTGAATCAGCTGCTGAACAACCAACACCACTTCTCTCAGAGCAATCTTCTCCTATTGCAGACCGCAATTCAAGAGGGTAGAGATTTTGAATTTGATGATCATGCAATTTCAGACATCGATTCTCAAATATCGAAAGGCAACAAGTGTATAGCCCCCAACTTTGGGGATTGGGAAGGGACTTGTAGAAAAGGGGGCTTGATGACTAACACAAAGTTACTGTTAGCTGAGGATTTTTTCCTAAAAATATTTCATTGAAAGAAAAAATAGCGGGTAGTGTTGCGTTAGCACCATTAAAAAAATGTTAAAGCTACAGAAATATCCTGTTAGCTGATTTTTAGTGGTGTTAGCTGGAACAAATGATATGCTAACTGTGAGTGTAGCACTCTTTTCAGCTACACTAACTGTTAGTGTAGCACTCTTTTAAGCTAAAATAACTGTTAGCGTAGCACTCTTTTCAGCTACACTAACTGATAGCGTAGCACTCTTTTCAGCTGCACTAACTGTTAGCGTAGCACTCTTTTCAGCTGCACTAACTCTTAGTGTAGCACCATTTTCAGCTATGCTCCCTGTTAGTGTAGTGCCCTTTTGTGCTACACTAACTATTTGGTCAGTGCTATATTTGCAGGAGTATAGCAATCATTTCTTGTCTTGAGGCTTTGATGCTTCAAATTAGTATTTGCATGCCTCTGATAATTCAAATGAAATCCCCAAAACGGTGTTGTCCCAAGATCCATCATTTAACATCAAAGGCATTTCAATAAAAATAAATCAGACATCAAAATAAGGAAACAATCCTAAATTTTGAGGCCAAATGAAGCTCATTTTTATGAGCTTGGAAGCCAGATGGAAAACCAATTTGTTTTTGAAAAAAAAAAAGAAAAAGATTAAAAAATTAATTAAAAATTAAAAATTAAATTAAAATTAAAATTAAAAAAAAAAAACTGAAGATAGAAATTAAAAATAACCTGATTTGATTGCTGTACTTGCTCAAGTACAGGAGTTCAAAATTTTGATTGCTTCACTTGTGCAAGTACAGCTTTTTGATTGCTTTTCTTGCACAAGTACAGGATCCTAATTGAGCAGAGTGGAGCAGCTTTAACCTCAGACAGGGGATTTTATCACTCCTTCTATACTAAAAGAGTAGTGATGAGGTTAACACCAATCAAGAAAATTTAAAGGGGAATCAGTCAGGTTCCCCTGAGAGTTTTCAAAGTTCCTACAAGGCTTAACCCAACATTGCTACCATCTCTTCAAACCCATGCCATTTAATCAGTTGCCAAACTCAAAGGGGGGGTCAGTCAGGTGCCCCAGCAAGTTCGGAGAGCTCCTATAAATTTCAATCAATTCACAATCCTTACCTAATTGGTGTCACCCTCATCATAAATTAGGATTTGTGATAAGGGTGACACCAATTAGGTATTTTGCAGTTACTTTTAATATAGCAGGAGTGATAAATTCCCCTGTCTGAGGTCAAAGCTGGCCACTCTGCTCAATTAGGATCCTGTACTCGTGCAAGTCAAGCAATCAAAAAGCTGTACTTGCACAAGTGAAGATGTCATACATTGAGACAATAGGCCCACATGTCTCCAAAGTAATACAAGTCACATAACCCAATGGTTAAGGACTTGTGTTTATAAAAAAGGGAATAAATTGAAATGAGTAAATTATCTTAAATTTACAAGTTCAATTCCCATAAGACTCATAATTCTTGTATTCATTTTATATATAGTATTTATCATTTTTAATAAACTAAATAATAATAAGAAATTCTAATTTAAGGAGAGATTAATATCTCTCCATTAATTTACCCTTAATATCACACTTTGGTTATGTCTCCTACAAGGAGACTATTATCTTGAATTACCCCATTTAATACAAACTCTTTGAGTTATTACATTGGGGTATCATGTTGTGTAATATTTAAATGGGCTGAGATTCCTTCTAAAAGGAAATTTCCCCCAGATTACCATACAAACCCGTACACCTTACTATCAATCAGTGAGTGGGGCTTAAATAATCCAAACCAGCCTTTTCTTTACTTTTTCCCCCTTTCTGGACCTTTTTCCTAGTCACTGAATATTTATTCTAGTGACTAGAAGTCCTCTCCCATTTTAACGGAGCAGTTGAAGCAAAAAGCACTGTAGTATTACCTACCAGCGTTCCCTTGTTTATCCTTGGGTGCTAGCTCATACACTGTATTGTGTATCAGAGCTTTTTTCCACTGGCCTCACCAGCTATAGTGTGAGCCCAGAGATATATAATAATAATTTTACAAGTATTATTACATATATATACATTCAACCCCGTGTCACATTAGAGACGGGGGCTGACAGAAGAAATCAAGAGTTGATTAGATAATGGGGGATCAAGTCATACTTGATGCCCCCTATTGAAATGCCTTTGATGTTAAATGATGGATCTTGGGATGACACGGTTCTTGGGACCTTATTTGAATTATCAGAGCCTCAACACAAGACAAATTGTACAAGGATAAAACCTTCACCATTCCCACACCCTTTAATTCTTTGCTCAATCACATCACACCAACTATTGGTAAAAAAAAGCAGGGATGTAATCCACCCACAAAATTCTTTTCAGATTGTTCACTTTTTTGGATCTAAAGTTTTGGTCCTGGTTTCAATTCAAACACAAGAAAGTAGTTGGATTTCTCTTATAAGATCTTTAATACAGCAGGATTTTACCTGTTGAACCCATACCAACAGCTTTTATTCAGCAGCCATGTTAATTGGTGAAACCAACAGTTAGCGGGCAAATCAAATCTGTTATTTGAACATAGTGTAATGGGAAAAACTTTGGCTAACAGCTAAAATTTAGCGGGAAAAAAAAGCTAACAGCTAACAGTTAGCATAGAATAGCGTAGATTGAATGCTGCTACACTAATGGAAAGTACAAAATGTGTTAGCACCAAAACAATGACGCTACTTGTTAGTGTAGTGGTTATTTTCCAAAGCTAACACTTGAAAAAATTTTACCGCAAAATTTCTCGTTACACTAACTGTTAGTTTAGCGGGGTGTAGCTTCAGCTAACACTACAAATTTTCTGGCAAAAAAAATCCCTGCTACGCCAACAGTTAGTAGCCAAATAGCGTAGCGGCCCACCATTGGTACTAGGAATGTGGTGAAGTCTTCATATCTTGGACTGAAATTTCTACATCAAAAAGCATAGAACACAACTGCTTGCACAGGCAAAAAATAATTCTACCCCAACAGGAGAGAAAAAAAAAGGGCAGCTTTTTAATAGTTATCAGAGCAGGCTAGAATACTGATCAGTCTGATAATAACTCAATCCTGCTTATTGCTAAAGGGCCTCAGCTTTGGATGAGACAACTGAAGGCAACAACATTTATTCAGAAAGAATGGAGAATCAGAACCAATGTGTTTTATTCATGCAATCCAAAACAAAAGGCTCAACTTCCTGCAGTTGACATGTGGAAACTCTAAGGAAACTGGTGGTGTTACTTCAACCTTTCTCTAAGGATGAATCAACCAAGCTTCAATGCACATTCACTGTTCATTTTGCACAGTGACTGGGCCAAACAGCTGCATATGTAAATGGGTGGAGATACAATGGTAGCTTTGTTGGAGCATGCTGCATGTCAACTGCTGGAAATTGATCCAGTTTTTCTTGCAGTGATGGTAGCCGGAATGTTGACCTAGAAAAGACAAATGCAAAACTGAATGAAGAGAAAACAATTGGGTGAAAACCCAGGTTTGATCACAGAAGTCCAAGATCAGGTAAGCTCAATTTGATAACAGGGTATTCAATATTGGCACTAGAAGTGGTTATTTCCACAGAATTTGGCACACCTGTCACATCATGTGGTACCTGATTGATTGGGTATGTTGACTGGGGCTAGTAATTGAAGTGTTTGGAGAGTGAATGGACTGCCAGGGAAAGTCACCAAGGTCCAAGCATGCAAAAGGGTACAACAAGGCTTAGACTAGGACCCAATAAGGGTAGAGACCTAAGCCCTAGATTGCAAATGTTGCTAGTTCCTATACCAATCAGTGAACTAGCCCCAACTGCTTGGGCTTGGGGCAAACCCCCCTCTCCCCTCCCACTTATCACAATTCCCTCACTTTGCTGATACAGCCTGGGCTTGACAGGAAGCCATGCAAAGCAAGCATACGAAGGACTCACCTCTTCTTGCCTTTCAATTTCATCATTTTTTGTGTTTGAACCCAATAGCCCTGTTGACGTTGGGTCTCCACCAGAAATTCTTTAATTAAATCATATGTGTTTACACAACTGCTGTAAAATTTTAGCTTAAAATCTTATTTCTACACCCACCCACCAGCAGATGGAAACGCAATCAACTCTGCATGCTTACTTGAGCTGTGTTCAAGAGCAGTTAAAATTTTATGCTAACATGTGATTTGGCAGCAACTCATTTTGAGGCCAAAATCTCAACCCATAGCTGCAAGTGTGATTTCTGTTGCAAACATAAAATGGCCCAACGTGAACCAGGATAATTCAAGTGTATGTTCCATTTCAGCTCAATTGGCACACAGAATTGTAAATGCAACCACTTCCTGTTGGGAAAGGGCAGCACTCTTCAAAAAGTCTAGGAATTTCCAAAGGAACACTAGATTGAAGCTGAGATACTCAGCTATTCACGGCTTTTCAGGCCATTGTCTCACAATGAGCAGGCTCTTGTTTATTTGAAATTTTCTCAAACAAACCAGGAAAGAGACACAATTCAGGTGAAGCCCCCACTCGGTAAAAAACGGATAACTCATAAGCCTCCCAAATGCTTTTCATTGGGGTCCTGAAGCAGAGAGGAACAAGGGTTAGCTGCTACAGCAGCAGAGAGCTGAATTAATAACAGCTGATGCTTTTCTTTCTGGTCTCCAACTTGGAAAACCTGGACATAGTTGGTTACTCTCATGGTGATGAAAGCATGAGTGGTTTTATTGAGGCTTTCTCCCAGTCCCAAACACTGGTGAAAACCTATTGGCTGGTCCATAGCCTATGATTAAACGCTTTTCTGTGGTGTGAATTACTCCAAAATTGTGAAGACTAGTGAAAAGGTGTAGACGGCTTGAATCCATGTTAAAAGAGGTCAACTATCAAAACCCCCAAAATTGGCCGGGCACATCCAGAGAGTGCCCCAGGGCCACCTACTATTACGCTCTGATCTGATGTGAACGTACTTGCTGGCTTGGTGTGCAGTTTTCATATCCTCAGCTGGTTTGAATGCATCTCCATTTATGATCTTTTCCAAACATGCTTTCACCATTATCTTTATTTAGGGATAGTGGGTTCACATGAAGAAGGTGCGGTGGTGAATGCTCAGTGGATTTTAGGTACAGACAATACAAGAGAAAACTGAGTTGTTGTTTAATTACTGGTGGCATAGAGTCTATTCATAGATGTTGGTGTTACAAGAGAGAGATATGGAAGTTACAAGAGACAATACAACCGGCCAAGGTAGTTGGCCATTTTTGGACAAGTTCCATTCAATGGAACTTGAGGAGTACAGCCAATTAAAGAAACAAGCCAGTAACTATGATACAAGTGTGTGGAGCGCGTTCAGAGAGAAAAAGGTAGATTTTACAAGGACAGCTATAAGAGAGGAAAAAGAGAGGTTCCAGAAAAGGAACAGAAGCTCAGGCTTCACATCATCCCCTCCAAATTTCCAAGCCTCTGTGCTTGGTATTGAGCAGTCCCTGATGCTTCATTACGGCCTGCCATTGCTCCACTAATCTTATTCACATTTTGATTGAAGTGTAGAATAGAATTGTCAATGGTTTAGTGTTGTAGTAGGTATCTGTTGGTAGTATATTTGTGGATGTGTCTATTTGTACTGCACAACCTGAAGCTAAAATTTTGTCTACCCAAATTGAGGACAAAAGGCCTGTCCCATTTAGGATGTAACTCGCTAGGACATCCTACAAATTGTCTTAACACTAGGTTGCCTGGCTTCAAATTCTGTTCAACATATTTTCTTTTGTGTCCTGCTGATTGGAGAGTTGCCTTGTTATTAATTTTTTCAATCTGGTATTTTCTATCCATATTTAATGACTTCTGTTGTTCTTGGTTATCTTCTTGTTGGTCTTCATGATTGGACACAGTTACTGTTGGGTTAATGCCATAACACATAAAGAACAGTGATTTTTTGAGTACAGCCGTTTTTGATGTGCAATAGCCAAACAGGGATAGCCCTAAATGTAGGTCCCATTCTCCTTGTTTGTACAGGACACAGTATTTTCACAAACTATTGATGCTGTTCCCATGGAACCATTGTACTAGACCATTTGATTGCGGATGGTAAGGTGAGATATGGTTGTGTGTAATATTGTGTTGTGATAGAAAACCAGAGAACACCATACCATTGAATTCACTTCCGTTATCTGTGGTTATTGAGTGATGGAATACATGGTTTTCAATGATATGCTTTACTAACTTGACAGCCACCAAACCTGACCTTGCTTTGAGGGGTAAAGAGTAAGCCCAACCAGTACTGTAGTCAATGGAAGTGACTAGATATTGGTTTCCTCTGGGTGTCTTTGGGAGAGGTCCAAAAAATTCCATTCCCCAAGTTAAAAGAGGACCTTGTATTTCTATTACCCGCATTGGTATTTCATTCCAATCCAAATTACTAGAACAAAATTGACAAGAGGTACAGTTTTTAACTACATCTTCAACTATTTTCATGATGTTTGGGAAGAAGCATTGTGACCTTAATTGATACATTGTGTCTTGGGAGTTTTGATGTCCTCAGCAAAAATGAGCTTCTTGAGCCAATTGTTTTTCACGGTCTAAGTCTGATATGATGATCAAGTCTGGGAATTTGTTCATTAGTTTGTATAGATCTTTATTTACCATTTTGAATCCTTGTTTGAGCAGTTCTTCTGGGTTGCTCCTTTTTCAGTTGTTGTAATTTTTTAAAGGATTTGATTACTATAGGTTTGAGAGTAAAAAGAGATTTGGCTACTTCTACAGTGTCTTTGGCTGAGTTGCAGTTGGGTTTGCGGGAGAGAGAATCTTCTGCTAACTTTTCTTGGCTGGGGCGATAGATTATGTGAACCCTGAAGAATTTGATCTCATCAACAAATCAAGCCAGTCGTTGGTTCACATGTTGTTGACTTTGAAATTATTTCAACCATTCATGATCAGTACGTATGAGTATAGGGGATCCTTCAATATAGCCTTGGAAGTGCTTTAGAGCACGACCTATAGCCAAGAGTTCTTGTTGTTGTTCTGATTAATTCTGTTCTGTCTTTGATAGTTTTTGGGACTTGTATGCAATTGGTTTGAGGGTGTGGGCTTTCACCTTCTTTGCATATTTGTCAAGATCAAAGGTTTTGTTGATTGTTTTGCTGTTGGGATCTTGTTGTAATACTGCTCCAATGTTTTTTCCCGAGGCGTTGGTGTCAAGAACAAAAGGGTTGAATGGTTTGGGATGGTGTAAGATTACTGTTTGTGCCAGGTGATACTTTAAGTTTTTAAAGGAGATCACCTGGTCCTTCCCCCATGAAATTTTTGCCCCCTTCTTTGGTGAGCCTTCTGTTAACTTGAATAGGGGTGTTGAAATCTTTGAAAAATTCTTAATGAACCGTTTATAGTATGTTGACAAGTTCAAGAAGCCTCTCACCTTGGTAAAATTTGTTGGGGTTGGCCAGTCTTTGATCTTGTTAATTTTTCAATTGTCTAAATTTATACCCTCTCTGTTGACAATGTGTCCTAAGAAAAGTAGTTCAGATTTTCTCCAATCACACATCTTTTCTGACACCACTAGATTGTAGGAGTTCAGTAGTTGGAACATTATTTTTATGTGATCTTTATGTTCTTCCATTGTTTCTTTAATACACTATCACATCTGTACTTGCCAAGACACTCTTTGTGAGCCTGTGTCTCTTGAGTGACAACAGAACACAAGGGATTGGGGAAAGTTAAGTAATAAATTACTTAGTGGGAAAATAAACACACTTTATGAAATGGTAATGAAAAGATCTTAAATGATCTGGGGAGCAGCCAGCTGAGGGTCTGCCTCTTCTTCCTCAAATGAAACTGGGAGAAGGAGCCTGGTCAAAAGAAACTGAACACCAGCCAATCCTTCTCTGGTCAAATGAAACTGACACAAGGATCCTTAGATGGAAACCTGGTTGATTTTCCCTGATAAAATCAACAAAAATGCAGGGGGATAAGATCTAGGAGTGATCAATCAATCTGGTCTTATGAGAAGCTTTATCAAGCAGGACTTTATCCTATAGAATTATACCAATATTGGTGTGCCAGTGACTTAGTAGGAAGAGGGAAAGGGGGGAGGATAAGACAGAACAGACAGACTAGAGATAAAGGACTTGGGAGGAGTTGATGATGTTGCAGAAGAAGGGACTCACTGGTTGATTAAATGAAAGTTGGACTGGGAAGTAATCAGAGAAGTGAGGAGCCTTACTTAGTATTCCAAAATCTTGTTGAGGAAGCTGCTGCGTTCAACTGGTTGAAGTCCTTTTACTGAAGTGTGTGGTTGTTGGTGGTATTCTGGAGTCTGTGTATCTTCTGGGGTGTAGAGGATACTCATACTCGAAAATTTTCATAGTTTGATGACATAAGCAGTGCAGGCTTGTGGTCAGCTTGCATCTGAAACACGGCGTAACAATATATAGGATAAATTCACCAGTAATTCATTACTATGTGAAGGAGTAAGATATAGAGAAAGTTCTCAGTTGTAACTAGGGCTAAAATATGATGCGGAAACAGAATCTGAAGTCAAAACAAGTGTAAGTTCAAAACTTTAAAAGATATGATTGAGTTTTGGTCTGAAAATGTGTGTAAGTAAGACTTGTAGGCTAATGGTATTAGCTCTAAGGCTGACACTCTTGCAGAATTGTGTTCATCATATTTTGGAATGCTGCTGGTGTGTTGCATAGTCCAAACGGCATTACTAGGAACTTTTAGGAACCATTACATGTTGCAAAAGCCGTTTTAACTATAGACCTCTCTGTCAGCTTCATTTGCCAGAAACCCAATTGTAAGTCCATTGAGCTGAAAATTTTTGCACCTTGTAAAAATTTGTAGGCATCATCAATGTGCGGAAGTGGAAAGGAGTTCTTGAAAGTCAAGTTGTTCAACTTTCTATAATCAAAGCAAGCATTTATTGATCCATCCTGTTTCTTGATAAGTATGATTGGTGCTGACCATGGAGACTTACTTGGTCTTATTATCCCATCTTTCAATCCGTCTTCCAGAATTTTTTTGATGAGCATGTGTTCAGAGGGGGAGTATGGTCTCCCATGTGCCTTCACTGGTTTGGCTGTTCCTGTGTCCATTTTGTGTTTGAATTCCTTATCCTTGGGAAGACCAACAGCCTCTCAAAAACAGTTTGGCACAGTTTCATAGTGTCAGACATTGAGACAATTGGCCCACATGTCTCCAAAATAATACAAGTCACATAACCCAATGGTTAAGGACTTGGGTTTATAAAAAAGGGAATAAATTGAACTGAGTAAATTATCTTAAATTTACAAGTTCAATTCCCACAAGACTCATAATTTTTGTATTTATTTTATATAATATTTATCACTTCAATAAACTAACTAATATTAAGAAACTCTAATTTAAGGAGAGATTATTATCTCTCCATGAATTTACCCTTAAATATTACAATTTGGTTATGTCTCCTACAAGGAGACTATTATCTTGAATTACCCCATGTAATACAAACTCTTTGAGTTATTACATTGGGGTATCATATTGTGTAATATTTAAATGGGCTGAGATTTCCTTCTAAAGGGAATTTCCCCCAGATTATTACCATACAAACCTGCTTACCTTACTACAATTTAGTGAGTGGGGTTTATATTATAATCAACCAGCTTTCCATCCCTCTTCACCTCCTTTTCCCATTCCTAGTCACTAGAATAATCATTCAAGTGACTAGAATTCCTCTCCTACTCACAGGGAGCAGTTGAGGCAAATTGCGCAGAGCTATACTTAAGCCACATTCCTTTGTTACACAACGGTGCCAGCCTTTCCGCTGTAAAAAGTGTTGAATAGCTTAATTCCACTGTCTGCATAAGCTATAGTGTGAACCTTGAATCAAATTACATACTGAATACAGTACTGTAAACATATCTACGATTCTACCCCACATCACATAAGAGACGGGGGCTGACACATAGGCCAAGCACGCAATGCCATTGTCAAACCGTTTTTGACCATCTGTTCCTGTCAACACATTTAGAGAGCCAATAAACTTGGCTTGGTTATTATATGGCCAAATGTAGAATGCCTTGTTGTCTTTGTTGATATAACTGTAACTAAGATTTTGAAATTGTCAGACTCATGGTCATCATCTATCTGGAGCCAGTCAATGTAGTCCATGCTGCTGTGCTTCATTTTCTTCCTATTGATATTTACTGACAAATCAATCTTTCTTTTTAACTTGTTATTCAGGCATGGCTCTATGTATGCTAGATGTAGTTCTTTTGTAATCCCGTGGTTCTTGGCTCATGGTAGGAATTCAAGCGCATTTGGGTTAGGTCTCCAAGAGGCCATTGTATTTAATTGATTTTCTGGTTTCCTCATCACACGGTCAATGGTTGCCAATTGCTTTGTTATGTCTGCATCCATTTTGTTTTGAAGTTCCTTAAGTGTTTTGTTCAATTAGATGGGTTTTTGATTGGTTATCTGAGCGTTCTCAATCAGAAACAAGTTGGTATTGCCTTTTGAATCAGACTTGGGGGGGGTCTAAATTGATCAGATTTAATGTCTGTTTTGATTGGTTAAAACTTAGCTTGCCATTGTTGAACTTGATTTTTCGGGGAGAAGGACAATCTTTAGATAGGTGTCCTACTGTGTTACAGTTGTAACAGCAGGATTTACTTACATCTAATGCACCCAAGTCCATAGGAAGTTCTTGACTGGAGGTAGATCTGTGTTGTCAATGGTCATGGTGATGATTTATTGAATTTTCTCAGAAATGGCCTGGATGAAAGTTGCAATTGTTGCTAAACAAGCTATTCCTTTTGAAGTTGATGTATTGGAGGGTTTGTCAAAAAACATTGCTTCATTTGCTTGAGTTAGTGATCAATTTGTTTTCTCTCAAGGACTTGCAGAGTTCATCCAAGTTCTCACACTTCTCCATCAGCACGCACTGTTTCAATAATCTTGGAAGGTTGCGGGTGAATAGATAACTAACCTCCCACTCGGTAATTTTGTCTTTATGGAGTTTTATAATTAGTTGCTTAAATTTATTGATTTATTGATCTGCATGTCAATATTTGAGGTCATTGAGTTGCTGGCGTACATTGAGTTGTTTATAAACATAATTATATTGATCCAATATTTTTAATTTGAAAATTTCCCAGGGGATTTTACTGGTGCCTTCATCCCTAACAAGCTGAAACCACCAGGACTTGGCCTCATCCTTCATACATTCTGCAAAAATCATTGGCCATTGGTCTATGGGGTATTTACGGCCTTTGAGGATTGTTTCAACCTTTGATATCCAAATTTTGGGGTCATTCTTGCCATCAAAGAATGGGATTTGGAGACTGACGGTTTTGACTCTAGGAGCTGGAAGCATATTATTGTTAGCTTCATTTAAATTCAAATGCATGTTCATATGTTCTAACTGACCTTGCATTTCCGCAATTACTTGTTCTTTTGGGTCTACAGCATTCATTTCAATTTCTACAATTGTTTATGTTGGTAGCGGGCTTGAATGATTCGTTCTCCATATTTTTATTTTGTTTTTGGTAATCAGTCCTTGGTGTGGGAGAACTTATATACAGGTGGTGCAGCACTGACGCTGAGCCTGCAATCGGGGGCTCAGCGGAAGACTGAGGAAGGGGGTATGTACTAAATGTCACCAGAAATTTTGCGGGGAAAGCACAAGGGTGCAGCATGCAACATTCTATAGTTGGCACGGGAAATTGGTTGAGTGGACAAGGGCTGCTTCAGTATGCACAACATAGGAGGGACCGGGTGGAGCCACAGGGCTTGGGGCACCTGGCCCGCAAACAGGGCGGGGGCAGAAGAAGCAGAGGCGGACGCAGGGGCAACGGATGACTGCGGGGGTCAATGGGGTATAGTAGTTGGGGGTATGCTGCAGTGCAATGTGGAATCAGGGAGACAGGCAAATAGGGTTCCAGGGAAGGTACCAGGGAATTTCGGGACATGACGGGGGGACATGGTATAAATAGAGGGGATTATCTTATATTATCATATAAGTAGATAACTATCAAAATCAGTGTACATAGAAATCACTTTATTTCAATAGAACTGTCAGCTTGCTACTATAGCAGAGCAACCTGTCACAGGATTTTACACTACTTATTAAAAAATTACATAGAATATCAAATAACAGTTAAGATATTATTTGATATTCTGAATCTAAGCTAAAATTAACCTAGGGTATCTCACTCATAGGTACCCCTAATTCTCACTCCTTCATTATGTAAATTAACAATTTATAATTAGCAAGTACCTTTAGAAATAAAAGGCACTTACATTATTGTATGCTTATATATACATACACATATGCTTAAACCCCATTTCCAGTCACGGAAATGAGGTGTTGTGTAAACTGGGGGAGATAGTGTAAATCCACTGTGTTTTACTCAAACCCCCCCGTACCGCAGTCCCCATACCTTGAAATTCAACCCGCGTGACTGAAAGCCCACTCCAAAGTTGGAGTAGAAGCCCCCGCGCAAGCATCAGACCCCTTACAGGCTCTCAGCGTGGCATACGGACACCACAGTCACCAAAGGTACACCCAAAACAACAAAACACGCCCCAGTAACTTCATTACATATGTTACATATGTAATAAATATTACTGGGGAATAGAATGAATAATTATATTAGTTTATTATTATTATACATACAAAATAACTACAGTATTGACTGAACAGAAACAAATACTGTGGCTTATTATATACCAATAAGCCACTAGTACTAATCAATATCAACCAGTACTAATGTACTATATAATGTAATCAACACAATAAATAATAAACTAATAAAATGAAACAATATGTATTAACTTGGTGATGTGTACTCTAAGCAATAACTGCTGAAGCGTCACCAATAAAGCCAAAATGGCCAAAATGTGGTCAAAGCGCCCACAAGTTGGCCAATAATACCTACAGGGTCCCCAGAGGGATCTCAAGACTATTTAAGGAGCTCTTCAACCGCCCAAAGAAGGCTCCTCATGCTTCCCAATACCCACTATATTACTTACCACCATTTACGTTAGATGCCCATCTTAATAAACAGTCTGGTAATTTCCTTAGTCGTTATTCTTTAGCCTTGTCTTCCCCAACAACACTACAGTGTCCAACCAACTCCACAATCAACCCATCAAAGCGCCCAAAAATTTCTTGTTTAACCCAGAATATCCTCAAGTTCTCTCTAGGATTATTACTAGTAAGTAATAACCCTTTCCTTGAAGATATTCCCCCATTTCCTTTCCTGGGATTAAACCACCCCTGTGTCAACAGGCCCCAGTTGTCCAGGTACCTAACTCCTCTGCATTTATTTTCAAGATACCTTAGAGGGATCTAAACCACCCCTGATTTATCAGGCCCCTCTGGTTTTAATTATATTAGATTTATTTAATATAATTATTACCCTTATTCTCTATTCTTTACGTCACAATTCCCCAATATTCTTTGGGAATTACAACAATTATCCATTACCCAGAGTATTTTACTCTTTTACCTTATTTCTTGCACCACGTGTAGCTAGAAGGACTTATCCTTGGCATCACGTATGCTGACAAGAACTCTGAGCGACTTTCAGCGTGTGCGGTGTGAGAACTCCTTTGGGACGGATGGCAGTTCTGTGAGGGGGAAATAACAATAGACTATTCCAACTAGGTAATACTACTGTTACGGGTGGTTTGAAAGACCTGCCCCTCTGTTATACTACACAGACTTCTTACAACAAAATTTATTTATTGTTGTGGCGTAAGACTTTATGATAGAGAAAACTATGAGTAGCAATCCCTTTCAGACTAGATCAGATGTTTGTTTAGCAGAGCAAAGATATGTATGTTCTGGGGTGGACGATGAATCAATGTGAACTATGCAAGTTGTATTGCCTTCTTTCTTAACCTTCAGCTAAGAGAGCAAAGTGATGAAAACACTTTTGCTTTTTTCTTAAGAGCACACCAAAAAGGGGCAACCTTGATTGGGATCACTACTGGATGCTATGAGTTTTTGTGCAACTACAAAATAGAATTACTTCCCAAAAACAACTGGCATGATTTTCCTTCTTGGGGGGAACAACCTCCCCTTTTTATAGTAAAATATGAGGCATTTTAGCTGGTGAGTCCTAGACAAGCATGTGATGAATCATGTGACTATACATGTGACTCTACGTGTGACTATACATGTGACTCTATGTGTGACTATACATGTGACTCTACGTGTGACTATAAATTAAACTCTAACTATGTACTTATGTGTGACTATACATTAAACTCTAAATATGTACTTATAGTTTAAACAAAACTGATTTTATCCTGACTGGGTTTTGTCTAAGTGCAACTGGCCCTGTGGTTGTTCAGAGAGTGGCTATGGGTTAAGTACCCGGCAGAATCCAATTTGTCCATAAAAAAACTAGTAATATCCCTCCTTTTTGATATAACATTATGCTTTTATGTCATTGTGATACTTGAACACATTTAGCACACCACAGCAGACAAGCGGAACTGTGAAGGGAATCACCAGGAAGACAAATGCAAGCGGAACGGTCCACTTTCTTGGTATAAGGTGTTCCAGGGAATCCAGTTAGTCATCTGCTAACAGTTGTTTATCCCGCAGAGGAAATCAAAGAATCACCGGAAACCAACCAGAAAGAAGGGCATCCAAGGTGCAACATACAATTTCTGTCATCAGGGTTGCCATTATTTCCACATTTGATAGCTATTGGGATATGCGGGAGAGGGATGAGATAAGGGGTGGGGATGAGATAAGAGGTAAGCTCTTACTGGTTTGTGACACCGGTAGGGAAGGTATTTATAGGGTTTTATTCTTCTAGGGTGAACGGTGGTAATGAGCTTGTATGGGTAACAGTAGGGTTTCTAATATGCTTTCAGTTTACTGGAGTGAGTCAGTTCCTAGTCTTTACCAAATTCCAGCTAAACCTAAGATTTCTGGAACTATTGGTCATAGCTTGCGCCCGACTGCATGACCTACCACCCAAGCAGGTTTGGGCTCATATTGATGGTAGGTGGGTAATCTGTCTTATGGACCAAATTTCCGGCTTTTATATTGAAGAAATGACACAAAAACCGCAATTATCACTCACAGAAGCAGCAACTATCACACTGTATTTTTCCTCCTTTTTGGGTACTTCTTATATTAAACAAATGGCATAAAAGCAGAAACTATCACGCTCACAAAAACAGTGACACCATCACAAAAACAGTGACACTGTCACAAAAACAGTGACACTTTCACAAAAACAGTGACACTATCACAAAAACAGTGACACTGTCACAAAAACAGCAACTATCACACCATCTTTTTCCTCCTTTTCCAGTACTTCTTTTATTAAACAAATGACACAAAAGCAGAACATATTGCGCTCACAAAAACAGCAACACCATCACAAAAACAGCAACTATCACACTGGTTTTTTCCTCCTTTTCCGGTACTTGTTGGACTTGAGTCAACGTTTTGGCACTATGTAAAATGAAATGTGAATCAAACTAAAAACAAATTATTAAAATGTAATTATAACCTTTCCTGGTACCAACTGATCTTGACCCATCCTTTTTGCCCAACATAACTGAATTGGTAGCTTAAATGCTGCCAGAAATATAACTAATCTTCATTGAGTCCTCTATTTGTACCTCCATTGTTGAAAGCTCACCTCTACCAACTACTTAGATACAGCCGCTACACAATACCCCTTCCCTACTCCCTGTACCTTTGAATGCACCAACTGCCTGAAACTGTGAATCTTGCAGGATGTCAGATACAGGAAAGTGCAAGGTAGCTAAGCTAAGGATTATACTGCTGTCAATATGGATTCTATTTATAGAAAATGAGTTGGAGAGAGAGAATACAAGAGAGGTGTGGCTGGTCATGGCAAGAGGCCGGTTCCGGATGGGTTCCAACTGATGGAACCTGTTGATTAAAGCGGGGAAAGGTTTAGGTGATCCGGAATAAGTAATCAGGATCAACATGATTATAGTGATACAAGAGTTAGAAATCTAAAGAGAAGAATAAAGATTTAGCCAAGAGCAGCTTATAGAGGATAGAAAAAGGTATCTGGATAAGGGTAGAAGATCTTCACACTAGAAACCGTGATGGCAACTAAAAAACCCTTCACTATATTCCAACATTACCCCTGTTGAAATTCTTGGACAAATGGGAGATGATGGAGATGTTTGAATAATTCTCAGGCCCAGTACCCAAGGGAGAGTCAGGGAGAGAGACAATGCTCCAAGTCATCAGCACTTCCAAATTAGTTTAATCAATAATCTTCACCCTTCCCATCTTCAGCATCTACACAATGACCCTCAAACACATCATCCACATTCCCACCAATTCTCTCAGCATTCTCAACAAATCTCTCATAAACTCCAATCATCAAGGTCCTGTCCAATCTCTCATCAAATTCCATCCTGGCAAATATCTTATCAACTACCATACCCAGTTTCTCATCAGAGATCTCATCATATCCATTCACTTATTTCCCATCAAAACTACCATTCAACTCACTCCCCAATCCAGTTGAATCAAGATCATATCCCATCACAAAGGCTGTCATTGTCCCAGATCACTCAACTGATGACTCAGAACCACACCCATGGAATTACCAATCAGACCAATAAAACCAAGCCTTTTCATAGCAGTAACTTGCAACCCTAATTGGATTGAAATACAAAGAAACCTTCTTCCTGGACAGTCAGCACAGGACAGACCTGACATTGTGACACGTGTATTCAACTCAAAGATGAAGAAAATATGTGATCAAATCTACAAAGATGTAATTCTTGGCACAATAAAAGGTCAAAAACATGTCATAGAGTTTCACAAGAGGGGCTTACCTCATTCCCATATCTTAGTCATCCTAGAATCACACTATATAACCCACACTACTGAAGAAATTGATCAAATTGTGACTGCAGAAATTCCAGATCAGCTTTCCAATCCAGCTCTTTACCAAGCCATATCAAGAAATTGGATCCATTGACCCTGTGGAACTTAAAACCCCAACACACCATGCATGGTCAATGGTCTTTTCTCAAAGAAGTATCCAAAATAATTTTGTTCTGAATCATCAATAAATGAAAACTCCTACCCACAATATAGAAGACATCAAAATGGAAATACATTACTTAGGGGTCAGAACAACTTGATAATTGACAATCGTTGGGTGGTGCCTCACAATACCTACCTCTCAGCAAAATATCAGTGCCATATAAATGTTGAAATTTGTGCAGAAATATCCACAGTCAAATATCTCTACAAATACATATACAAGGGACATGATATGGTAGTTCTGGATGTTGGGGAAAGGATTTATGAGATCAATAGATTCAGGGACTGACACTGGGTTGCAGCTCCTGAAGCTTTCTGGATGATATTCTCTTTTAAAGTATCTTCCACCTACCCATTGGTCAACATATTGGCCATAAATTGTCCCAATTGACATCAAGTAACATACCCTCAAGATAAATAATTGTAAAAAATTATTCAAAGGGCTTCAGAAAGTGGTAAAATTCTCACCGGTTACTTTTCAAGAAACAGAATTGACCCACATTCCAGGTTATTGAAATACTCAGACTTCCCTAGGTATTACACATGGCATCCCAGGACAACATAACGGAAGCCAAGGCAACACAGTAACCCCATAGGAAGGGTTTATTCTTTGTTTCCATTGGACCCAGAAAGATGTTATTTACATGTGATTGACAGTTGTTGTTGAATCATGTCTGTGGATCTACTTCCTTTGAAGATCTCAGAGCTTTCCAGGGCACTATTCATCAAAGTTGTCCTTCAGCTGCTTTAGCAAGGGGTCTCTTGAAAAACAATTATTATTTGGAACAAACAATGGCAGAAGCTGATTCTTCAATTTTCATCTTACTTGAGAAGACTATTTGGTATACTATTGGAAACATGTCAACCTTCAAACCCTGTTGGCTTATGGAATTTTTCTTACAATTACATGATAGAAGATTGGATCCATCAAGGCTGTCAAGATGATGCCATCATGACAAATTGGATCATTGAAGTAATCAATCCAATAGTCTAACGATTTCAGTCTTTCCAACTCATATTCTGAAGTTGAAAAGGGGTGTTCCAATCATGATGCGGAGGAACCTTGATCAAAAAGTGGGACATTGTAATGGGACTAGATTGATTGTAGAAAACCTGGGCCCAAATGTTATTTATGGAAAGGTAATTTCAGGAAATAGAGTCAACAACTTGGTGGCCATATTACACATTCCCTTCACATCAGACCCTGATGAGTCTGGATTGCCTTTCAAGCTCATACAGAAACAATTCCCCATAAATCTAGCTTTCTTACTAACTATAAACAAACCTCAAGGTCAGACAATTGGAAATGTAGGTATTGTACTTCATGATCCTGTATTTAGTCATGGACAACTCTATGTTGCATTGTCACAAAGTAAGTCCAGCCATACTACAAAGGTAGTAGTCCCTCAACCTGGATTTGGCCTTCCTTCATATGGAACATCAAATATTGTTTACAAGGAAGTTCTTTCAAGTGTTCAGAGGCAATAGTCATGTTGCTATTTTTAGAGTCCCATCCTTTTTTTTTTTTGCTTCATAATTCCATTGCTTTTTAATTTCAACATACAATTTTATCTTTGTCCTTATATTTCCACAAATAACAATTCATGCACCCTTATCATCAAGCCCCCTTTTCTACAAGTCCCTTCCCAATCCCCAAAGTTGGGGGCTATACACTTGTTGCCTTTCGATATTTGAGAATCGATGTCTGAAATTGCATGATCATCAAATTCAAAATCTCTACCCTCTTGAATTGCGGTCTGCAATAGGAGAAGATTGCTCTGAGAGAAGTGGTGTTGGTTGTTCAGCAGCTGATTCAAAGCGGAAGCATTCCTGGGCATGCCCCCTTGACGGGTTGCAGTCGCCAACCACTCCAAGTAGCACAGCTGTCTATCAGTGACTCATGGCCCGTCGTGAATCATGGCCTCAGTTGAAAGGATCCCCTGACTGGCAGTTAGTTCTCCGGCCTGCCTGGAAGGTCATTAGTATTTCGTAGAAAGCTGCCTACACCGGAGAGACCGGCCCAAGGGACAACCTGAGAAGGCGAGTAGCATGTCGGATTATGATAAAGACCAGGCGAATAGTGTCTAACAGACCACTAGCTCGAATCACTGGTGATTTGGCACCGGGAGAAGGCTGGCAAAACCTGCTCACCAGGCAGCCATCCATGTGCTGCATTGACTCTCTTCGAAGCCACCAGCCTATAAGCTTGCTCCTGCCTATAAATATTGAGCCATTCATGAGCAGTTTCCCCTTCTCCATCCTTATCTTCATCCGTCTTGAATTACCTCTGTTACTAACTGCTCTTACCATCGCTCAATCAAAGCGCTAGCGATACCCTCCTCAGCCCGCTTTCCAAGATTTTAATACACACTTTCCTTCCATCACTCCTTACCATCACTCTTTCTCCTTATTAGCATTCTTTATCATCACACCCCATCAATATTGACTCTTAGTGATCAACCCGTATTACTATTCTTAATCACCTTCATCAGCGTTCCAGTTAGTTTACTAATCCGGAAATCATTATCCATGGAGAATTCTAAAACCTCCATTGCTCCGATTGCTACTCCAATTTCAAAAAGCGGTGTGTCCACCCAACAAGTATCTACCTCTTTGCCTACCTCTTCCCCCGTTGCGGCACCTGCTGCACCCCAAACATCATCTTCAGCCAGTGATTCATCGGTCAGCTATGTGCAGCGTACTTATACCAGTGCTCCGGCGCCCCAACCTACGACTGCACCTCAACCGCTAGTAGCTCCCATCGGGAAGATTGAGGAGCCCGTCAAGTCATCGCCAAAGGCTTCGAATCTATCGTCCAAAGCGGACATCATTCCGTAGGTCTCATCAGCACAATATAACTGGATCGATTGAAATTCACATCCTTATTGACAAATCCCCTTTTGATTCACAGTAAAGTTGT
Source organism: Puccinia hordei (assembly GCA_007896445.1). Classification (NCBI taxonomy): domain Eukaryota; kingdom Fungi; phylum Basidiomycota; class Pucciniomycetes; order Pucciniales; family Pucciniaceae; genus Puccinia; species Puccinia hordei. Next base: position 435,872 of record RDRW01000050.1, read on the forward strand.
GACTATCACAATCCCCACCCAGAAAATGGGGACATACCAAAACATAGGCACGCTGGATGCAATTTACCCCCAAAGGGACCAGCCAGACACGGGTGCTACCCGTACCTTACCTCAAATGGCACTCATTGCCATCGTCGCAGCTGCCATCTGCGTTTCCCTATTGACGGGAATATCCATTTGGGCTTGTCACAAAAAGAGGACCCGGCGTGGGTTAATTTCCTTCACCAACAAGAAAATGCAGCAAATGTGAATATTGATGCTTCTATTTTGTCTGAATTCTGAATCCAGGTCGTGCCGGGACATTTTCTTTACCGGATACCCCCAACCACCTTATGCACAGGGATAGCTCCTCTCCAGAGAAGAGCATCCCACTCCAGAAAATAGATCTGTCAAGCCCAACAAACAGTGGCTATACAATTGACACAACCGCTCATTCGGCCTTTTGCGAAGAATTCGACTATGGGCTGCCTGTGTTATCACCTACTCATGACCCGAATTCGATCCAGAGGTATCATAACGACGTTAATATTTCTGTCAAGGGAGGTTACGGAAGCCCCCCCACATGGGGCGGAGCACACCGTTAGTCATTTCATTAAAGTGATCCTTGCTTGTTGCTCAAACCTAAACTCATTTCAATTATTCTTAAAATCTACAGTCGATAGACTTCCCAGCTGCCCAGACCACTTGACTTTTGTACCTAAGGTACTTCTCACCGGAAATCTACTCCTCCCGAGACCCTCCGGGCTCTCCTACTCTGCACCATTGCGATTCAGTCCTTATGAACCATTAACGATAAGATCCCCTCCTGAGCCAAGATCTTGCAAGATGAGTCCGGCGGAGGCTTCCACGGAGCTACAAAAACTCATAGAACAAGTTGATCTTCGGATCTACGAAGACTTGGATATGGACTCCAGCTTCACCGATAGCATCAGCTCCTCCGGCCCGGAAAGCCTTTCCACCCTTACCGGCGACTCTCTACCCTATGGTGGCCAGCTTTCAATGGCTAATGGAATGCCGTTTCACTTACCGCTTCCCATGCCTCGCTATAATTATCGTCAACTAACACGTTTACGCCCCAGTCCGTCTATTGTATAATTGTTAGAATTATAGCAACTGAAAGGATTTCATTGTATCATTAGTTTCAGATTAAAATACAATGAACTCGTTTTTACTTCTATTTATGACTGAGAATGAAATATACCTGAAAGCAACACAAGCTGTATTCTCTTTACATGATTTAAAGATTGAGAGAAAATAAGGAAGGGAGTGATATCTAGGAAAGAGGGATGAGATTTGATTGGGAAAATAGAGAGCAACTGAAGTAGTAGATGGAGAAATGATAATAGAGAAATTTGTCTGATTATTCGTTTGTTGAGGTAGAATGATAATGAATAAAAGCATTTCTTATTTTTAGTAATTTGGGTTCAAACACAAAAAATGATGAACTTGAAAGGCAAGAAGAGGTGAGTCCTTTGAACGCTCGCTTTGCATGGCTTTGCGTCAAGCCCAGGCTGTATCAGCAAAGCGAGGGAATTCAGATAACTCAGAGGGGAGCACCCATGACGACACCTATTCGACTATTGCATAGCATTGAAAATGCACCAAACCAACCTACGCAATAGTCGCCCCGCCCCCTCATTTTCTCTCACTTTATCTCTTCATTTCTCACCAATTCTCAGCCTAAAAATTATTAAAGTCCAGCAACCCGCGCGTCCATGCCTTGTCACAAGCTGACACCTTCCCTTTCACAACCCTGAATGACTCCGCTTCAATTCCCCTACTCGCCACAAAACATTATTTCCTTCCTAAAATCTAATAAAAACATCTCGGTAGGAACTATTGAAGTCAACATCAACAACAACACGATTTCTTCAAGATGTCGTATTCACCACTCACCAGCCAAACCAATCAAACCAATCTATACTACAATGGACCAGCAAACCCCGCCCCTCCGACAAACCACCTCCAACCTCAATTTAGCTTGCCGCCTTTGCTGTACAGCCAGCCAGACCCGGGATCACTAGTTAGCTTCGGTAGTGAAAGCCTCAAGCACATCCCATCTCAGCAACTCTACAGCCTCCCGAACTCCCAACAACCCACACCATTGCAGCATAATCCAACTCAAAGGGTTTCATCCGCATCTTCGAATGAATCAATCAACGGTGTGTATTACCGAACCTTACACGGAAACCAGGCACCATTTAACTCCCCAGCGGCACAGTCAACTCCTCGGCACAATTTTATTGAAGTGCAAGCTTATCAACACGCACAGCCACCCCCAGCCCTCACACCAAGCACCCAGTCCCACAACCCTAAGAAGAAACCTCGTAATAAAACCAGCCGGAAGTATGTGGAGGAAGATGTACAACCCAGAACCTCTCCATCCAATCCTGCGCCTGGGACCCGTACAAACAATTGTGTTACACGATTCTTGGCCGGCCCCAACACCAACACCGTTCCTTCTGTTCGAGTCCCACCAACCCTAGAGTCATATGCAAACAAATCACTCGATGAACTGCGGGCCATTGCCCAGGAAAAATCCAAAAAGGTAATGACCCGAGCTGACGAGTTGTACTTTTTTCAATACTACGAGCTACAGAAGATTGAATTATCCCTGGCAGCTATCAACTGTGGTGTATCCATGAGTATGATTGAGAATCTCATGTAGGTCTTCAATACTAACCTATCTGATTTCGGCTGCTTCAGTTAATTTATTATCTACACAGGGGTCGGAAGCAGTCAATGCGAGAAGCCTCGGGGTGGAATAACTTTCAGAAAAAACACAACCATGTGTTCAAAGGAAGTATGTAGCTCTCGACAATTTTCAATTATCTTCCACTGAATCCCGAATGCTTAATCATCTCTAGAAGGCCAGGGGGTAAAGAATTTGGGCGGGATGAAAATTCTATCTCCCATGTGGAGAGGCTTAACGAACGATCAACATATTTCTTACCAGTCGCCAAATCTCCTGAGTATTGCCGAAGAGGACCAGCCGTCTTTTGCTGAGGAGGATCAGCAATCTTTAATCGAGCCTCCAACTGATGTACCCAATATTGCAGCAGTCGCTGGCCTCCGAGCACACTCCAAATCACTTAAGCTAACCAAAAAAAGGGTTGACAATTTTATGAAGGAGTGGAATAAAAAGGTAGGTGAGATTAAATTTTGCTGCTTGTAAAAGCATGGCTGATGCAATGATCATATTGTTAGGCAATCAACATTGCTGCAAGCAACCACTGCGAGCTGGTCATGTTTGCTGTATCAAACCACCTCCAGAGCCATAATTTCCAGCTGGCATACTCAACACCAGGAGCCGCCGAATTTGTCAAGCAAATATACGAGGCAGACGGAACACGAAACTACCCAAGCCGGATCCAATCATATTGCACCGGTGCGAAAATAAATGAAATTACTGCTGCTGTTACACAGAAAATTACCAAAAAGGGTGATCATACCAAAGCAGTCACTGAAGCGCGTGCTAAGCTGGCTGAGTTTGTTTGTACGATGCCTTTCCAAATGACTTTGGTAAAAAATTTCTTCCTCATTGTCCTGACCAGTCCCATTATTATTCTGATTTCTTGCAGCTCGTGAGACCAAAGGCAAGAAAACATCTTGGACGTGGCAGGGTTGTGACAAATCACTAGGCCGTCTTGGATACAAGCTTATTTTCCTCCCTGGCGCGCTTTCAAACCCGCAATGGATCAAGAGTGCAAGCAGTCGCTTCCTCAACCACGAAGCTAAGCTGGTCATGGATGATATCAACCAAGATCTTATTCGCATTGTTAAGGATAAAGATGTTTTAATGGGTAATTCTCGACAACCACAAAAGCCAATCAAAAAGAAAGCGCCAATTTCAAGTGAAGTTGGTGATGATCAGAGTGCTTGTTCCCCCCCTCCAGATCTGCCAGCAACAAGAAAACGCAAACGGGCCAACATCCCTCTTAAGAACCGTGCTCCTTTACCCAAGAAATCAACCAAACGCAAACGGCACACAAGCCTCACACTCTCTGAGCGTGCACTCGACACAAGTTCCGCAGAAGAAGAAGGCTTTGCCTTCTTGGATCGCAGCCTTTCCATTGCAGAAGATGAAGGCTTTGCCTTCTTGGATCGCCGCCTTTCCATCTCTGATGATGACGAAGATGAAGATCAGCAAAATCAAAGCCCCCCTCCTAGTGAATCCGATGAAGATGCAGATTCAATCGCCTCAAACAATCCACCCACTTGATCCAAGTCACTCGTTTACTCACTGTCTCAACTTTTTAATCATCTTCCCTCCTTGATCCGAGTCACTCCTTTGTTTCATTCTATTATCTACTGAAAAAAAAACATGCCCAGTTTTATGCTTATAAGATGAGTATACTTGTTAATAATGCTTATAATACATTTCGCAACCACAATAGATAACCACATGCAACAAGCTTGTCAGGCAAGCATTCTAGGAACCCTAACCAATTTTGATGCATATTCATTATCAAACCTAGAGAAAATGGGTCGGATGATCAGCAGCAACTCTGTAACAAGCTTGTCAGGCAAGGATTTGAGGAAACCTAACCCATTTTGATGCATATTCATTATCAAACCTAGAGAAAATGGGTCGGATGATCAGCAGCAACTCTGTCAGCTATAAATAGACCCTGATCTGGCCCACCATCCGTGTTCCCTCCAAATCCCTGCTCCAGACTTCCACATCCCGACCTCCTAGTCACTCGCTTGTACCCCTCCCCCTCCTCCCTGTCCCAATTTCGACTTACTGCTTGGTAACCAGTCAGCTGAAGAGCTCCTCATCCTGAACTCCTAGTTTCACTCGCTGCCATCGGCGGCTAATCTCCTCTCCCCTTCCCTCCTTCTCAACTGGCAGGTTGGTTCTGGGGGCAAGCAGCATTTGCACCCGGCCAATCCTCCTTAGAGACCCATTGTTTTCTCCCCGACTTGATGTGCCTGCATCTGCCCTCCTTCCATGTCTAAAGTTCGACACACATCAGTGGCCTAATCCCTCTTGCCCCGTTCCAACGATCTCCCCCTTGCCCCGCTGTTGTAACACATGTTTTCTTTCTTCTTTCGCATACTGCTATTGGAACAAGTTCATCGCCCATGTTGCCTACATGTTATCTAGTCATAGTACCTGAATCGTCAATTTTATTCCCAATGATAACACTTTACTCCTTTCGCCCAAACCTGAATGTCTATACTCTTGTCCAAACCTGAATGTTTGCTTAATCCCATTGCCCAAACCCGAATGTTTGTGAAGGTTGAGGTAGCTTATGAGTAAGTTAGCCCAACTACTTCTAGGTAGTGGATGCACAGATTGGCATCCTGATGCCGGTGATCGCCTCCATGTTCACGAGACCGGAATGTCCCAGCGACCTGAACTGAGCCTCCATTGATTGCGGTAGACAGATGAAATGTATTTGTGAACTCATAAGGCAATGAAGGAGGCGATCATGGAGATTTCTGAGAGAGATGTGCCCGGTTGGGTCAGAAGGAGTCGGCCTAAATTTGGTAATCTGAGAGTGTCAGAGTGAGTGAAGAGAGAGGAAGAGTGTGGCTTGACCCAATTGGGGTGCCCGGATATTCCAATGTCTTTTAGGGGTCAGGAACAAATTTCCTCATTTTATGTTGGCCCTTGGTGCACACACAACTTGAGGTTGAGGGACTGCAAGCAGAGTCATGATCAAATAATATGATTTATTTTTTGGATTGCTGGATTTTTCCTAAATAACTTAGGTTAATTGAGCATATATAAGTAATGTATAATGATAAGGATAAGAATAGGCTTTGTACACCTAATATAAGGGGGGATACAGGAAACCAACAAATAATATAATAATATTAAGAATAATCTAATAATATAATAATATTAAGAATAATCACAATAAGACAATAGTTAATAATATAATAATATAATAATATTAATAATATTAATAATATTAATAATAACAATAATATCATAATATTAAGAATAATCACAATAAGACAATAGTGGTCTTCAAAATTGAAATCATAATTTCATAATTGCATAATTTCATAATTTCATAAAAAAAAAAAACATGTAATCCCCCGTACCCCCGACCCCATCCACTACATAAAATCATAAAATTCTTTCTTGCTTGAACTTCAACGAGATACTACTACAGCTCCAACAGCATTGACCAGCCCCTCCAACCTCCAACTTAATCCAGAACAGGTGTCCAACTTAATCCAGAACAGGTGTGTAGTTTGATGGCCTCATACAAATAAATGTGATTTATCTAAAGCTAATTGTTGATGCTGTTTCAATATTCAGAAAACCAGGACCTTCCAATGTCGCAACCAATGGAATCCACCCAATTGGAACAATTGACTCAATCAACTGATTCACAATCACACGCAGGATCACTTAATTCGATTTCAACCACCTCAGCGCAACATCGTCGTCACCAATCCCGTTTGGGGGCGCGCCGAAATACTAGGGACGAAAACGGGCCAGCTAGAGGCAGCCGAGGGGCATTTCGCTCATGGACTCGTGACTTCAACCAAGATGGCAGGTCATCACTTGATCTGATTGTAGAATGGTTAACAATTGAGGGGAATTACAGTCTATGGCGCTCGGGTCAAATCAGTAAACGCGATGCCGCCGAGAGGATTGGTAAGTACCTTGTTGAGCATGGGGCAGAACATCGCGATTGGCGGAGTATTGAGCAGCAGGTGTGTAGCTTGACATATTCCTAGATTTTTTTAAAAAAAAATACTAATTAGTTTTATTTTCCAATTCTTTTTAGGTTACCACACTTGAGAAGAAGTTCCGAACTGCCCTAGCATGGAAAGAACAAACTGGCCAGGGAATCCTCGACGAGGCAGAGGAACTGACTTGCCAAGCGGGAGGCGATGCAAATGAATCCGATGCGGAGAACTTAGTTGAGCTGGCACGCAATCAAACTGAGGCAGCAATCCGAAAGAAATGCAAGTGTTTCTTTGAGTTGGAGCCGATCATGAGGGACCGGCCATCTTCTATACCATTGAATTTGTATGAACCAGACAGTCTCGACACTGGTTTGGCAGATACACTCAACTTGGGGGGAACACATCACCAACAAACTACATTGGACCACATCAATTCGCAGGCCGAGGACCGCATGGAAACCGATAGGGATGAGACGAACGAATCTCCATCGACTCTGCTGAACTGCCCCACTAATCAAGGGCAATTAGCTTCTCCGGGTTCAGATTTCTCATCAAATAACACTCCGCCTCAACTTCAACCATCATCACAACCCCAGCGAGGCCGATCTCAAGGGCAATCACAGCATCGCCCAAACTATGCTGAGCGTATTACCGACCGAATTTTCCCCACACGAGAGGAAATGATGGCCCAGTCAAATGCTGAGCTTACCTTGAATCAAAACCGGCTACAGTGTGATATGCGAATGGTGGATGCAAATGTTGAACTAGCTGCAGCTTTTCGTCGAAGGATGGATGCAAACACCAACAATCAAGAACACATGGCACTCCAACTCGAACAGCTTCGTTTGGACGTTCAACATCGGCAGATTCAAATTGCAAGGGAGCATGCTAGCCTCCGAAAGCTTGAGGAAGAGTCTACTGGACCATTTGCGCGGGCAAGGATGGTCCAAGAATTTCTCCGATCCGGCTTGTCTCTTACTGAGGCTTTGGATGTCACCACTCGATTCCTTGGATCAGAATCAGGATGAATTTAAATTACTTTTTTCTCTTTCTTACTTTAAATTGTTTTTTTTTTCTTTCTTACTGAGTAATACAATCATAACATGTTAGATCTTCAGTCGGCAGATAAAAGATTCCTCTCAGGACAGGATAGTTATCTGGTGGATTCGATCAAATCGGCCTGTCAATTGATCCACACACTCGATCCGTCCTTTTCTTCTCAAAATATTAACAATAACAACCACCAACCAAGAGCAAAACAAGAATGAGAACAAGAAAAAGAACCTGTAAAGCAAACAGTAAGAGAGACAGCCAAGTCAATCAAACTACATGGAATCAGATTAGTAGTATCCTTTTCCTCCTCAGTCTGGTCTTGTTGGTCTTGCTCGGTTGATAGTTGAGTATGTTCTTGTTGGTTTTGGTTAGCAGCAGCTACTCCCACAGCCTCATCTCTCTTCTTCTTCATCCAATCCAACCACCTCTTCATCAAATATAGTAACCCTCTTCTACAATTCCAACCATCCTCATCCAGCTTCTACATGTCTATCCACCACTTCCAACACCTCCGGAGAAACCCTCAAGACTTCTTCCTCTCCCGGAACATTATCATCCAACTCAAAAGCCAGCCCCAATCCTCCAACCAAACACACTCATCCCAACAGGCAGACTGTCTAGGCTGTACACTCATTGCCTCATCCGCTGCCATCCTCGCCGGCTCTTATATCCTATCTCAAGAAATTCAGCAACGAAGACGCGCCTTATTCCTTTCCAAACCACTCATACCTACCCGAACTATCTGCGCAAGATCCATGCAGCTCATCGGTTGGAGCTCAGTCTCTCTCTCTCTCTCTCTAATCTATGATTCTTTGCTCCTCTACTAATCAATCAACTTCCTATTCTTTCCCCCCCTTCGTCCACTAGGCTTCATCGGTTTAGGCATTGCAAGAGCTATCATGTGTGCTTCTATGTGTAGTCGATGATTGCTACATAGTATAAAGACGACATCCAAGTACATATTATATCTATCAAATCAATCCTGATTGATCACAAAAATCACGAAAGAGAAGTTCGCGACGAGTGGTACTTTCACCAGAGACAGTGTCATCGTTGTGGATTTCAGGCTCTTCGGGGATGATTGACTCCCAGAGTTCTTCCCAGGTAGTATCTTCTGAATCTTCATTGTGTATAAGAAAATTGTGAAGAACAACACATGTCCGAATCCAGCAATTGAGACGCCGTGCACTTTTGGCATCATGTATTTGAAGCGAAATACTCTTAAGAGACTGCCATCTGTTTTTCAGCATCCCTATTGCATGCTCAACCGCCACGCGCCGACGACTTAAGGCCAAGTTGAATTTTTGTTTAGCCTCTGGAAGAGCTTGCCCACCCGATCGCTTGTAGGCAGGTACAACAGTTGCTGATGGTGTATAAGCTGAATCAGCCAACACATATTCCCCGGGTGAAAAAAATGAGATCGGTTTTGTGTATAGCTGATTCATATTAAAAAAAAAAAAAAATCAATCCCCTTTTTTAAGTATGTTAAGTAAATGCAAATGCAAACCTTTGAGTTTTTATAAACTTGTTGATCATGGGCACTTCCGCACCACCCATGAACAGCGTAAGTAATACGCTTGTTTGTATCGCAAACAAACATCGAATTGACCGCGTATACCATCTTGCGCATCCAATAGTCCTCCTTGTGCTTCGTGGGTGCACTAGCCAGAGGAAATACCGTGCCATCCACAAACCCAACACATTGGGTGAAAATTGTGCTGCCTTCACATTCAACAGCCGATCTTGCGCGAGCTTCTGGACTGGGCCATTTAACATTTTTTTGCTCCAGTTTTTCAATGATTTCCAGGATGCAACGGTTTGTAAAGTTTTCCACTGTGCCTTCTGGAGATAAGACCAATCAATAAACATTAAAATTTGTTGTGGAAAAAAAAGGGATAAAGTGTCACTGACCACATATGTTGAATAGCTGGGCTATGACAATAGGTGATCCGCCATTGCCAGAAAGACCAAGATGTGACAATGCAACCAACAGTTGCCATTCAACAGGGGCTTGTGGGTGGTTTGATTTGTTGTAAAAAATGTAGTGATCTTCAATTTCTGCTGCTAGCTTTAAGAAGCTGTTGACAGACATACGAGCCTATCTCATAATATCCAAATAACAGATCAATTTGAATCCCATGTGGAAGATCACTCGAGCAAGATACTCACCCATTTCATAAATACTGGACCCCCAGTAGCGGCCATCACATCAAATGTACGTGGAAGTGAAGCTATTCGAGGCCGAGAAACACGAGGGGCAAGGTATCGTGTGATTGAAAGGTTGTCAAGAAAGATAAGTAGCATGCGTAAGCGGTGAGTTGAGATGAGTAGCTTGTATTTTGCGCGGGAATTTTCGGCAGTTATGCTTGATTGTTGATACTGGAAATTTGTGAGCATCAGGTATATGTGATACATGATGAAATCGTTGGGCAGTTGTGCTGTCTCAAGGATGGCTGTCTTGGTGAGGTAGGAAGATATTTCATTCAATGGATTGGACCGGAAGAGCTGGAAAGAAAGCGCCATCTGGGACTTCCAACGACTTGCCACTAGCATGAAGTTTGTTTCTTCAAGGAGGTGTTGGCGATCTGATTTGCGAGGCATAGTGGGTTGACAAAGGATTATGTGGAGGTTTAACCACGAGAAAATTATCAGATAATTTGTAATATGCTTCGGGGGGGTGAGGAGTTGGGGATGTCAAAATTCATAAATTCATAAATTGGATCTCCCTGCAATTTTTTTTTATGAAATTATGAAATTATGAAATTATGAAATTATGATTTCAATTTTGAAGACCACTAATAGTGCAAACTTGACTATATTATTTTACCTATGTTGTTAATAAGTTAAGAATAATAACAATAAGCCAATAGTGTAAACTTGACTATATTAATTTACCTATGTTCCTTGTAACTATCTCATATTATTCTCTAATTCAAATGCAGTGATGTTTAAACACATGGCTGTTTGTAATAGGCCTGTTGGTAAAGGTTTTACATACATTATAAACCACTACATAAACCACTAAATAAGTTGTAATGTTTTGCTGGCCAAATGCTAAGGTAGTAACTCATGTGAATCAGTTTTAGCTTGATGGCCAAGTTATAATTTTTTTTTTAAGGTTAATGTAATATATATATATATATAAGTTTGTAGATATATATATAAGTTTGTAGAAAAACCTGATACATCACTATATTTGGAATGACTTGGCACCCATTTCAAATGTTTGGAATGTCTTGTTACCATATTTGGTTGGAATGTCTTGTTACCAATGAATTTACATTTGATCAAGTTACAACATGGTAAATACCTTGGGAGAAAGATCTTATCATAAACATGGGTGGAGAAAGATTTTATCATAAACATGATATATATTTTATCCCTTGGAAATGATGAATTAATAATACAAGCCCAATCATGTTACCACCGGGCAGATTGTCCATACAAAAGCCCATTTTTGCACCACCATTTCAACTGTATCTGCTCATAAACCAAGTCAATTGAAATCCAATCCAGGTAAAAGGACAATCCAGGTAAGATGACTTAAAGCCAGGTACAAGCACAATCCAGGTAAAAGCAAAGAAGATGGCATGCAAAACTGCAAAGGCTCCTTTGAATTCTTGGCAGTTGAATGAATGCAAAACTGCAAAGGCTCCTTTGAATTCTTGGCAGTTGAGCCATTTTTGCTTGGAGTGAAATAAATAAAAATAGGATTTGAATCATTGCATTTGTATTGCTTCTTAAAGGTTATTGCATGAGGAGAAAGACTGGTTATTGATTGATCATCCAGAACCTGGTTTGATTTATTTGTGTTTATATTCTTAATAAAATTTATATAGAAAAACAGTTGTTACACAGACATAGAAAAACAGTTGTTACACAGACATAGAAAAACAGTTGTTACACAGACAGATAAAAAGTATGTGTCAATCTCTGTCAAAAGAAGAAAAATATCACTTGTGATAGGTGTTTTGTTGGATGTGGATACATAATCAATAATACAATTAGAAACCCAACCCACATCTTAATGACATATGTCTTGATGACATATGTGTTCTTTCAGTGATTACAGGAATATGCAGGAAGAGGAGGAAAGTTATTCTTATGCGAGTATGCGAGGAGTAGTTAGTTGATCTCAAGGTTCCCAACCAAAAGTTGATTGAGTTCATCTACTTCTAGTGCTCTTTCAAAAACATCGGTCTCAGGTTCAGTATTGTTGTGCGTATTTGTCAAAGGAGTGGGTGAAATGGAATCGGAGTGTTGGGCTAGAAAGTTCTGCATGACTGATTCGTCGATGTCTTGCAAGCTGTTTCCAATTGAATTTTCAAAGTCTCCAGATATCATTGATAAATGACCGGTTTGTTTCAGAAAGGACAAGCGGAGCAGCCGGTCGTTCCAATCACTCAAGAGTTGAGTATCGTTCTCGTAGGGACCTGTATTAAAGATTATATGTTCCACATTTTTGTTCCATTCGAGCTGAAGTGTGGATAGGAGGATGAAGTGGTTGTGAAGAATTGCTTTTATGCAATCTAATCGATCCCCCGATGAGAGTGTTTGTATGATTGGATGATTTAAGACTGGGCGAAGTCGTGTTTGGACCCATTCTGTTTGTGTTGTTAGTCCAAACATCAGAGGGATGATCCGCTTGTGCTCTGTGACAGCCCAGCGAATTGCCCTTCGCATCTCCCGACCAATTCGACAAGCCTCCTCGCGTGCTCGCTGTTGGCGCGCTACCAGTCGCATACCATCTTGAGTATCAGGATCAATAGCCCATGGTTCTTCGCGATTAGTGAACACCCCATCCATCCAGAAGATATCATCCGGTTCCATTTGCAGGATTGATTCATAGGCTGCTTTCTCCAGGATGGGACGATCAGGGAAGGCTAGATGGAAAGCGTCCAAATGTCGGTTGTAATTATTGACTATTGCTTGTAGGGATGATGTTTTCTTGCGAATAGAAGCTATGAGGCTTTCTTTCCCATTGGTGCCTATGAGAGGGGAAAGCAAACAATAAAATAAAATAATAAAATAAGACAAGTGTTTTGTTAACACATGGAGATAATACATAGTATGCGGAAACAATCTCTGACCTAGCTTTGAAGCTGTACCCAACCGTACTGCATCCAATGGGCGCTTCTCCTCGTGGAGCGCCAGGTATTTTCGCCTCAAATCAGTTTTGGCCCACCATACCTTCAAGAATAGACTCTCATGCACGCGAGTGAGCCCCAGAAGAGTTTCGTCGGCACCAACACGCCGACGCTGCTGCTTGATTTTGGCCTGAATATCACTGATAGTAGTCACTCGTGCCAGCGTATCCTTGGGGGTGTGAGGGATATTTTCCCTGTGAACTTGCATTAGAAAATGCTGAAAATTTTACAAATACAATAGCGCACATAAACAACTTACCATGCTGTATTTAGATCTTCTTCTAAAGTTAGCAAACGACCTAGTTCCAATTTCTGCTCAACTTTTTCGTGATTTCAATCCCAATAATAAGTGCGCTCAAGGGCCCACTGCTGATCAAAAAAAGCCTGACTGTAATTTTCCTCGGCCGCGGAAAAAGGGTTGCGTTGATTATAGATAGAATTCAGTTTGATATTGCATTCATTCATGTAATTGTGGGCTTGATCAAGGCGTCGATTCATCCAATGGGGGCGTTGATAAACGCACGCCAAGCGCGCACGCCAAGCGCGCACGCCAACGCCAACCCGCACGCCAATTTTTTTTGGCGTGCGGGGCCTACACGCCATTTTTTTTTGGCGTGTAGGGTCTACACGCCAAAATAAATTGGCGTGTGAGACCTGCACGCCAAAAATGGCGTGTGGTTCCCACACGCCATTTTTTTTTGGCGTGTGGGCCCCGCACGCCAAATAAAATTGGCGTGTGGGCCCCGCACGCCAATTGTTTGGCGTGCGCTCTCACCACACGCCAATTGTTTGGCGTGCGGGTCCCCCCTCGCTCACATAATCGAGTGGGAGGGACCACTTGATTACGTGAGCGAGGCCGGCTGACGAGGTTATACAACCTCGTCAGCCGGGAGGACTTCCTCCCGGCCGGCGAGGCTATACAACCTCGTCGGCCAGGAGGAAGTCCTCCTGTAAGCCCTGCTCCTCATGGTCTTACACAAACATGTCACAAGATTACATAAGCCTAGTTCCTCTTGTATTTAGTCTCAGTTTCTCCCTTCACCTAGACAGCAGAGATCTTTCTCTCCTGTCTAGGTAAGGACCTTATTTCCTTTCCTTCTCTTCTGATGTCTACTTCTCATTTCCTCACTTGTAGATACTAACGGAGAGATCTTTCTCTCCTGTCTAGACTGCAATTTATCCGACTTTGGTACTAGAACCTCCTTTTGAGCTCCATTTCCAGTACCTATCCGACAGCCAGTGAAGGATCAGAACGTGATCCTTACACTTTTTTTTTCTAGTTCCACAAACACAACTGGCAGAATTTTAATAATTCATTGACGTGCCGTATCCGACTTCCTACCTTCAAGACAATTTCTCCAACTCCAACTCACATCCTTCCGACCTTCTCAGCAAGATGACCCAACGGTGGTCTAGGCAAGCCTCTCACCAGCTCCCTTACGGCCTCAACACGCGTATCCAGATTTTAGAAGATGTAGTATGGGCTCTTTTGGCAACGCAGGAGGCTGTCCCGTCCGTTTTGGCTCCCTCAACCGTTTTGTTCCGATACTCAAGGAGTCGTGGCCTTATTCCAATGTTGTCCGAAGCGGCAGCAAGATCGCTAGCGGCAACTCAATCGACCCGGCGTGGTTTCTGTCGTTCTCCAGCTCAAAGCGTACCCGTGACCGAACCGCAAGCACTGCCTCCAATCCCAGCCGACTCAATCGTAAACGCCCAGCTGGTTGCTCCTATTCAATCATCTTCTAATCACAAATCTGCCCCGAAGCGTACTCAAAAACTTCGACAAGGTACTACCAGTCAACCACCCACCGGCGTATCGCTCTCTCATTTGAACAACCTCTCCTTTCCGGGACCCCATACCCTGCCCATTGATTCTCCTGATCGCCTCTTCAACCCTTCTCCGACGCCTTGCAAATCCAAATCGGCTCAAACTCCCAATCGTAGCGATGTGACTGCCCATACCCCACCCAACTGCTCCGCTGACAATCTCGCTGCACTTCCGACGACCTCGCTGCTCAACCAACAACCTCACTCAAACGATCGAGTACTCAACCAACTCGGCCACTTCTCCTTCAACAACAATCGGTCCTTTCCTTCCGTTAACTGCACTCCACCTCATGAATCAGTCGACCTTACGACTTCCAAGCCAGCAAACTCACCGATTCAACCGCCACAAGCACCACCTACAACTTCTGACTCACCCGACCCACTTGTCTCTACCTCCAACCCCGAGACACCCCTGCAAGCGACCTTGTCGTCGCCATCACCACCTCCCACTCATCAGCTTGCTCTCATCTGTCCTCAAAATCGAACCAATGACACTCCAACTGCTCAAGCCCAATCTGAAGACTTTGACATAGCTGAAGTAGGTGGCATCACCATTGTTGATGAATTTGTTGAGTGTGTGGAACCTCGAATCACCCCAGATCTTTCCCGAAAAGCACTGGAAGACCACCCAAACCTTGGACAACTTCTGGAGACACTCAGCTTCCTGGAACTTGACAACTGTCTCAAGGCGCTAGAACAAGGGAAGAAACTTGAAGCAGAAGAGATTATTGAAGAAGACAACTCAGTTGAAGCAAACCATATTGAAGATAAAAAGAAAAAGAAGAAGAAGAAGAAGAAGAAAGCCTCTAACTCGGCTTCAAATCCCGACAACCCAATTCTATTTTATGTTTGATACCTTCATCCTCTGTCCCCTCCAGCTATCCTCCTCCTACCTTCCTCACCTCCCAATAGTCTCCTTTCTATATCGATTCTCTTTTCCTCAAGCCCCTCTCAGTTTTCCTTCCCAAATCAGCCACCTCCCCTGAACTCTTCTACATGTGTCCCACTCACTTTCCAGCTTTCTCACTAGTCCTTGCTACTGTTAATTTTCCCCTTCTTTCTTTTCTTTTATAGGAGGGGAGACTGTAAGCCCTGCTCCTCATGGTCTTACACAAACATGTCACAAGATTACATAAGCCTAGTTCCTCTTGTATTTAGTCTCAGTTTCTCCCTTCACCTAGACAGCAGAGATCTTTCTCTCCTGTCTAGGTAAGGACCTTATTTCCTTTCCTTCTCTTCTGATGTCTACTTCTCATTTCCTCACTTGTAGATACTAACGGAGAGATCTTTCTCTCCTGTCTAGACTGCAATTTATCCGACTTTGGTACTAGAACCTCCTTTTGAGCTCCATTTCCAGTACCTATCCGACAGCCAGTGAAGGATCAGAACGTGATCCTTACACCTCCTGGCTGACGAGGTTGTATAACCTCGTCAGCCGGGAGGACTTCCTCCCGGCCGGCGAGGTTATACAACCTCGTCAGCCAGGAGGAAGTCCTCCTGGCCAACGAGGTTGTATAGCCTCGTCGGCCAGGAGGACTTCCTCCCGGCTGACGAGGTTATACAACCTCGTCAGCCAGGAGGACTTCCTCCTGGCCGACGAGGTTATACAACCTCGTCAGCCAGGAGGACTTCCTCCTGGCCGACGAGGTTGTATAGCCTCGCCGGCCGGGAGGACTTCCTCCTGGCCGACGAGGTTGTATAACCTCGTCGGCCAGGAGGAAGTCCTCCCGGCCGACGAGGCTATACAACCTCGTTGGCCAGGAGGAAGTCCTCCCGGCCGACGAGGCTATACAACCTCGTCAGCCAGGAGGACTTCCTCCTGGCCGACGAGGTTGTATAGCCTCGCCGGCCGGGAGGACTTCCTCCTGGCCGACGAGGTTGTATAACCTCGTCGGCCAGGAGGAAGTCCTCCCGGCCGACGAGGCTATACAACCTCGTCGACCAGGAGGAAGTCCTCCCAGCCGACGAGGTTATACAACCTCATCGGCCAGGAGGACTTCCTCCTGGCTGACGAGGTTGTATAGCCTCGTCAGCCGGGAGGAAGTCCTCCCGGCTGACGAGGTTATACAACCTCGTCGGCCAGGAGGACTTCCTCCTGGCTGACGAGGTTGTATAGCCTCGTCAGCCGGGAGGAAGTCCTCCCGGCTGACGAGGCTATACAGCCTCGTGCTGGGAGGAAGTCCTCCCGGCTGACGAGGTTGTATAACCTCGTCAGCCGGCCTTGCTCACGTAATCGAGTGGTCCCTCCCACTCGATTATGTGAGCGAGGGGGGACCCGCACGCCAAACAATTGGCGTGCGGGGCCCACACGCCAATTTTATTTGGCGTGCGGGGCCCACACGCCAAAAAAAAATGGCGTGTGGGAACCACACGCCATTTTTGGCGTGTGGGTCTCACACGCCCTTTTTTTTTGGCGTGTAGACCCTACACGCCAAAAAAAAATGGCGTGTAGGCCCCGCACGCCAAAAAAAATTGGCGTGTAGGCCCCGCACGCCAAAAAAAATTGGCGTGCGGGTTGGCGTTGGCGTGCGTTTATCAACGCCCATCCAATGGCCTACATTCAGATAACGTTGGTTAATTATGTGCGGAAATCTTAACCAGAAAAGTGGGAGCCTAATGGTTGCTCACAGAGCATTGGTTTGAGCTTCTCAGTGTAGTAATCACACTGCTTGCCAATAGCTTGGAGGCGTTGGATACGAGTTGCATTCCTTAGAGGCCCTACCATATCAGATAATTGGGACCACAGGCGCTCCATCCCTTCCCCGTCAGACAGTCCCCAATGAGAGTTGTATCTAGGATTGTAGTCAATCTGGCAGTCCCAGTTGTGTACATAGGCATGAAACACAGAAGTTCCAAAAGCCACACGATCAAGTTGATTTCCTAGAAGGTTGCGCTATGGTTGAATATTTTGACGAGACAATAAGTTGTGATCGCACCGGTGTCAGATTGATGAATCATGGGGTAATATTATCATTGATCAATGTCACCTTTTGGACATGTGCATGTAGATGGCACCCAATGTCATAGAGTATTCCAAACCTCTTTGTTGGGAAGTCCTTGAGTATATCGTCTATGATACTAACAGGATAGTAAAGCCTGTTGAGGAGATTTAGTTTTGCATCTGAGTGTTAATCAAAAGCCATTTTTTAGTTGGGAAGGAAGCTTACTTCTCTCCACTTTGGTAGATGTTGTTGAGTTTGAGAGGGATATCGTGCCGACAACAGCTTCCAAATATTCCTGTATCATCAAACTTATCCCAAGAAATCGAGTTGCGCACATCATTTGCAGCCTTGTGGGCATCGGAGCATGACGTCTAAAAACAATAACAATTCGGATTCAGTGGTATTGAAAATCACAGAGGATTACCACGTACCCTAAGCGCTGCCACATCGTGGTCAGTCGATTGACATTGAGCCTCATGAGTATCAATCTCCGCAGGCGGAATAAAGTTTGATGGGTAATCAGATTCAGTAGGGATATCAGTACTTGCAAATTTGTGGTGACAATGTTGAAAATTGCCATCCATCGTGATTATGGTGTATGCTTCTTGAGCTCGACTTTCTTCATCTGGCATTTCAGGACCAAAGCAGGCGGGGCACTTTGTTGCCCAATGGTCCTGAGTTTCGAGTCCCAGAGATACTGTAAGCAACTCTTTGTTGAGTTTTTGAATCTGGCCATAGACGTCCACTGCTTGTGAGAAGGGAATTCGCAAGTCACGTCCGTTGTGATTCTGGCTTCAAGCATACATCTTCTGCCATGATCTAGTATCTTGGTGGTAGGTAATAGAGCTGATAAATGAGGTGTAAGGAGTTGCTGACTCGTGCCATAAGTGCTGGTAGAGTTGAACAAGGGGGATAGAAAAAGCAGTTCGGGGTGCTGTGGGGGATGCCTGGATGTATCCAAGATGTATTAAGCGGATGGCATCAGGGATGCAAGAACAGAAGTCAACTTCTTGGTTATCCAATCGGTCTGGGAATGAAAATACACTATGTCAGTTGTTTTAGTGCTTGCAGGAAATCAGTGGGTGCCAGTAAGATACAGACCATGTGTATGTATCAAATCAACGGCACGTTTATGTGTGTTGGAGCAGTGGCATTCCTCCATTGGTTCAAGGTAGCTGGTCGAGGTGGTCCAGTTTTTGGTGTGATATTGACATACAAAGAAGGCAGAAGTGATTGATTTTTCGATTGATTTCCAAGCTGATGTAAGTCGATCTCGTCTCCTGGCGTACTGAGTAATGAATTCTTCAGGAAGGGGTGTATTTTCATGGTGGGGTGGTTCGTGTTGATGGAAATGATCGATGATGTTTTGATCTTGATGTGACACATAGGGAACGTCCTTGTTGTGGTGAGGATTGATGACAAGTAATCCATGCCTCAAGGCCATAGCAATGGCAGCATTCAAGTCAACAGGCCGATTTGAGGAACCATTGCGAGGTTGCCGAATAATCGTGGGTCCCCGTCGCTGGATCAATCCACTTCGTGTTTGGGCCATGATATGAGTGGGTTGGTTGACCTGGGGTTTAATGGATGGGAAAACGTCAGCAAAAAGAAAAAGAATAGGGACAATTGATGGCAGTACAAACACTTACTCGGCGGCCGGGCGGGAGACGATATTACTTGTGAGCGGTGCAATATCGGTATATAAATATGTTGGAAGGTGGGGGAGTTGAAGCGGAGTCAGTCATTCAGGGTTGTGAAAGGGCAGGTGTAAGCTTGTGAAAAGGCATGGACGCGCGGGTTGCTGGACTTTAATAATTTTTAGGCTGAGAATTGGTGAGAAATGAAGAGATAAAGTGAGAGAAAATGAGGGGGAGGGGCAACTATTGCGTAGGTTGGTTTGGTGCATTTTCAATGCTATGCAATAGTCGAATAGGTGTCGTCATGGGTGGAGGGGAGAGGGGGGTTTGCCTCAAGCCCAAGCAGTCGGGGGTAGTTCACTGATTGGTATAGGAGCTAGCAGCGTTCGCAATCTAGGGCCTAGGTCTCTACCCTATTTGGGTCCTAGTCTAAGCCTTGTTGTACCCGTTTGCATTCTTGGACCTTGGTGACTTTCCCTGGCGGTCCAGTCACTCTCCAAACACTTCAATCACTAGCCCCAATCAACATACTCAATCAATCAGCTATCACATGATGTGACCGGTGTGCCAAATTCTGTTGAAATAACCACTGCTAGTGCCAATATTGAATCGCCTGTTATCAAATTGAGCTTACCTGATCTTGGACTTCTGTAATCAAACCTGGGTTTTCACCCAATTAGTGAAAGAAATGTGGCCAGAGGCCTGATGAGGGAAATGAGCGAGCTGGGAAAATCAAGAGCACAGAATGCTCAGGGACTCAGAACAGCTGACCAGAAGTCTCCAAAGGAGCAATTCTGACAACTAAGGGCTCAGAACTAAGTAAGGTTTGTATTTCATGTGGGAACAAATGAAATACATATGGTGAAAAGGGGCCTAGAGTAACAGTAAAATAGATTTTTGATACTATTACAGGGAGCTTTATGGCATGGTCTTGGAAGGCAAATCCATTTTTTTTCCTTTATCAAAAGCCTCAGGATCAGGCAAACTTTCAAACATGCTTCCTGGCTAAAATCATCTGGTATTGGAGGATCAACTCATTTTTTTGCTGTTGCACAACACAGAACTAACTGATGAGCGAGACAAGGGGTCTGAGGGACGAGTGAGTAGTGAGCAGAATGGATGATGAATGCATTAGTCAATGGAATACATGAGAGAGAACAATCAGAGAGAATGAGAAAGGAAAAGAGATGGGACTATACCTGAGGGACGAGTGAGTAGTGAGCAGAATGGATGAGGAATCCATTCTGTCACTAGCAGTTCCTCAGGTATAGTCCACTATGTGTGACACCTGTGTAACAGGTATGTAGCATCTGTAGAGAGGGCTAGAGGTCTAGCTCAACACCCCCCCTTGCTACATACCTGCTGGTATGGTCAGAGAGAAAACATAGTAGCCAAATGGCTATAGAAAAAAAAAGGAAAAAGTAACTGAAGAGAAAATGAGATGAATTAGAAATAGGGCCAGGATAGGGAAGAGGTTGAGAAAGTCAAGGATTAGGGGATGACGCCGAACATGTGTCGATGTTTTTCTAGGAGAACCCGTGTCAATGGCTTCGTCAGCATGTCGGCAAGCATGTCCGTCGTCGAGACATGGAGAAGGGAGATCGAATCGTCTTGGACACATTTGCGAATGAAGTGATATCGCGCATGAATGTGTTTTGTCCGGGCATGATGTTCGGGGTTTCTTGCTAATGCTTCAGCTCCTTCATTGTCAACGTGAATGGGGATCGGATCGCTAGGTCGGAGATGGAGTTCGGTGAGAACATGTCGTAGCCATAGTCCTTCCTTGCATGAGTCTGACAAGGCTTTATATTTGGCTTCGGTGCTTGAAAGTGAAACCGTTGCTTGCTTTCGGGACTTCCATGAGATTGATCCATCACCGATGCGATATGTGTAGGCCGACGTCAACCGTCGATCGTCGCGGTCTTCGGCCCAGTCAGAATCAGAGTAGCCAGAACACTCGAGAGATCCGCCCAGCCGAAGTTTCAGATCTTTGGTCGTTACAAGGTAGTTGAGGATGCGTACGGCGGCGTACCAATGAGACAGGGAGGGATCTCGGAGAAATTGAGACAGTCGGTTGACCGCAAAGGATATGTCGGGACGGGTGCATTGAGAGATCCAGAGCAGGGAACCGATGATTTGTGGATATGGCCCGGGTGACGATGGGTCAGAGGCAGATCGGTGAGTTAGGTTTTTGAAATGGGAGTCGGTGGGAGTAGAAACAGAATGGGGTTTACCGTCCAGGAAACGGTCACAGATTTCCTCGATGTAATGTGATTGGTTGAGGAAGACATGCTGGTTCGGTTTGTCACGGGTGATTTTGATAGACAGGAAATGGTTTAGTTCCTCGTCTGCCCCAATAACAAACCGCTTTCCAACTGCTGAGATAAGAGTGTTGACGAAGGATGGATCGCCAACGATGGCTAGATCATCGACGTGGGTAGTAAGAGCACCAACCAGTTGGCCCGCTTGAATCTTAAAATAGAGTGTCGGATCGTAGGCGGAATTGGTGAGTCCAAGATCGAGTAGCGCTTTGTGTAATTCAATGTTCCACTGACGGGGCGACTGTTTGAGACCATACAGTGATCGGTTGACCTCGCAAACCCAATCAGGATGCTGGGGATCCTCAAATCCCGGTGGCTGTTCCATGAACACGGGGTTTTCGAGGTGTCCATTCAAGAAGGCGGTTTTGAAGTCGACTTGTCGGCCTTTCCAGTTGCGGCTGCCGAGTAGAGTGAGAATAAGTCTTAGCGTTTCAAGTCGGAGAGTTGGAGAGAAAACTTCGTCGTAATCGATGCCTTGGATTTGGGAGTATCCCATGGCGACTAGGCGAGCTTTGAGTTTTTGAATCGTGTGGTCGGGGCGTCGTTTGATCTTAAACACCCATTTAGATTTAATGATTTTTTGTTTTGCGGGACGGGGAACCAACCTCCACGTTTGCATGCCCAGGAGCGAGGCGAATTCATCTTCGGCTGCTTTCAACCAGCGCGCCTTGTTTGGTGATTTCAGGACCTGTCGCCAAGTTTTAGGAGTGTCGAGATCAGCCTCAACATTGACGGGTTTTGCCCATTGTCCAAGACGATCTGGAGGTTTACGCTGGCGAGAAGATGTACGTTGTGGAAGATTGGCAGGGGGAGGAGGAGCGGGAGGTGATTTTGGAAGGGGAGGAAGATCAGGGAGAGAAATAAAGGACAGGTCGTCGGTTGAAGGGGGTGACGGGGACATGTCTTTATCCTCTTTGATCGGAGTGGGAGAAGGGGAGGGAGTGGGAGAAGGGGGAGAGAGAGGAGTGAGAGGAGGCTGTGTCATAATTGGCCAAGAGATTTCGATAGACAATTGTTTTGGCGAAGAAGAAAGTGGTGAGCCGTATGGAAATGCTTGTTCGACAAAAACGACGTCTCTTGATTTGATGACCGTTCGCTTATCCAAGTCCCATAGGCAATATCCGTTCCCGTCCGTGAGGTACGAGAGAAGAATGGAAGAACGGGCTTTCGGGTTGAGTTTGTTGCGGTCGGGTTCTGGGACTTTGTACCAGGTGAGGCATCCAAACGGGCAAATGATGGATAAGTTTGCGGGAGGGAGATTGAGGATGGAATCGGGGGATTTGAATCCTGCTGGAGTGTGGCAAGGAAAGGAATTGTATGCGAAAAGGGAATGGCGGAGGGCATCTACCCAGAAAGATTTGGGGAGGTGTGCGGTTAGTAGGGAGGATCGGACAAAGTTGTGGATTGTGCGGTTTGTCCGTTCAGCTACGCCGTTTAGTTGAGGGGAGTGTGGGGGGCCTGGATCATGCTTGATACCGGAAGCGGTGAGATAGGAGTCGAATTCATGTGACATGTACTCGCCACCGTTGTCGGTCCGGAGAGCTTGGATTGTGTGTAGGCCGGTTTTTTCAAAGAATGCTCGATAGATTTTGAAGCAGGAAAAGGAGTCGGATTTGTTTTTCATCGGGTAGACGGTGAGTGATTTTGAGTGATCGTCCACGAAAGTAATGAAGTATTTATATCCTTCACGTGAATTAACCTCGTACGAAGCAACGTCGGAGTGTATGAGTTCGCCAGGTGTAGAAGAACGGTAAAGAGAACGAGATCGGAAAGGTCGACGGTGCATCTTAGTCTGAACGCATATTGGGCATTGCTGGACGTCGATGTCGTTGGAAACAGAGGGGGTGATGTCGTTTAGTTTGAGAAGCAGTTTGAGTGCTTTAAGACCTAAGTGTGAGAATCGGATGTGATATCCGAGAAGAGAAGAGTCAGAATATGGAAGGGGAGTCGGAACAGATGAACAGCGGCTCACTGGGTTGGATGGGAGATAGTACAAGTTTCCCCGACGATATCCCCTGCCAGCCAGTGTGCTGGTGCATTCAGATCTGTTGACCAAAAGATATTGCACGAAGATTTCTTGAAGACGACAGTTAATCCTTCGTCGCAGAGGTTCGCAATCGAGAGAAGGGGTTCGTGAATTGATGGAACTACCAGCGCTTTGACGGACGTGGAACCGTTGATGGGAAGCTGCAACAAGCCTTTATGAGAGGATTCGACTACCGAGTTATCGGCTAGATGGACTGGCGTGTTGTCTGGAACCGGATTTTCGACTGACTTAAGATTGGGCGTCATCGACATAGAACATCCTGAATCCAGATTTGGGTCACCAGACGCTCGCGAGTTTGAAGGAATAGAGAGAGAGACAATGGTGTTTCTTGCGGTGACACTGTTCGATCCGGAGTAATCCGATTCGTCTCCCCCAGTCTCAACTTCGGCATAAGTAGTAAGAGGAGCGGCAGACGTTTGACCAGCGCGGGTGTGTGGTTTGGAAGGGGCCGGCGTATCCGGTTGGGAAGCTTTCCAGCGAGCCTTTTGGGCCGCTTTGTGCTCGAGTATTAGGTTTCTCGTGTTGTTACAGGAGTTGAGGTCGTGAGTGTCGCTGTTGCAAAGGAGACACCGTTGTGGTTTGGATGTGTCGTCCTCACGCGATTTGCCTTTGGCAGGGGGTTGGGTTGATTTGACCGGTTTGGGTTTGATCGAGGAAACCGAGATAATATTGTCCTGAGACTCTCGACGAATGGCCTCGTTCTTTAGAGCTTTGACGATCGTCTCGGTTTTTACTCCTTCTTGATTCATCAAAGCAGATACACAATGAATCCAATCAGGAGGGATGGAACTTAGGAGGGCGGCCGTGTGAACATCGTCCGGGGTGAGTGGTTTTTCTGGCGTGACGAGGGAATTAAGTCGCTTGTGTGATTGAGCTAACGAGTCGATATGAGCATCGATGTTGTCGCCTTCCATCCGCGTATTGACGAGCTTTTGGATCCAGTAGACTCTACCACCGGTGGATGAGTCTTCATGCGCTGTGGAGAGTGCTCCCCACATGCCTGCCGCATCGTCAGCGTGCTCGCAAAAGTAGCGAAGATTGCTTCAATCGACAATTTGGACTAGGATGGCGCAAACGGTGTCGTTGTTGTCTTCCCAGTTGGCAGGCCAAGCAGCCGGTTCCATGGCGGTAAGGACGTAGCGGACCTTAGCCGATTTGAACACTTGATTTACCACGAGCTTCCAGTCGAGATAATTTGATTGTGGTCCTGGAGCTTCGAGTATCGGGAGTCGTTCCGTAGAGATTTTTGGGGAAGAGGTGGACATGGTCGGCTTAACGTCGAGGGTGAGATGAGCAGGAGGGTCTTTTGTTGGGTTGCTCCCGCGATCAGTTGACATGAGAACTGAGAGAATGTGAATAGGTGATCCAGCCTAATTCACGTCGTGCCTGATTGACCTTGAAATCGCGTCTTATTAGCTGGAGGCTAATCTGGGCTCATAACCTGATGAGCGAGACAAGGGGTCTGAGGGACGAGTGAGTAGTGAGCAGAATGGATGATGAATGCATTAGTCAATGGAATACATGAGAGAGAACAATCAGAGAGAATGAGAAAGGAAAAGAGATGGGACTATACCTGAGGGACGAGTGAGTAGTGAGCAGAATGGATGAGGAATCCATTCTGTCACTAGCAGTTCCTCAGGTATAGTCCACTATGTGTGACACCTGTGTAACAGGTATGTAGCATCTGTAGAGAGGGCTAGAGGTCTAGCTCAACACTAACTGTGGTGGCCTAGGAATTATTCTTTTCCTCCAGTGGCACCACTCCATCCAACAGCTGCTAAATAATGTTGGTGTAGATAAGAGCTACCCTTGTCTTCTCCTTTTTAAACATGAGTAGCATAAATTCACACCACAAGTATTTAATTTGTGTGACAGATCAGACCCGGAAATACTATCATCAATAATTTTCTACAACTGACATAGCAAAGTAAAAAAAGGGCCTTTGAGGTTTTTTGATGTCACTTTTAGAAAAGTGACTACTATTTTATTCCCTGGTTTCAGTGAGAGCTGGCAACATCCTCTTTTACTCATAGGTTTCCAATCCATAGCCTTGAATTTTGATAAGGGGTTTCCCAATACTATCTCACAGTTATCCTTGACGTATCTTTGATCAGCTAAAATGTTTAGGTTCAGAAAATTTGACTACTTTCCTACTTGTGTCCTATGCTCAAGCTACACTCAAGAAAACCTATCACTACCACTTGTAAAAAGGAATCAACTGGAAATTCTAACCCTGCTATTATTGGCAAGGTGAAATTAACTCGTCCTTTTTAATTCCCCTTCTATCTTAAATTTCCTTGCTTACTCCCCATTGAAAATTCTCAAGAATAATCATCAATCTCCTCTATTTTACTCATACTGTTTATTTGCATCATTTTCTTATTTTGTTCCAGAATTCTATTTTTGATTAGAAAATTACTAAGCCTTCCCCTTTTATCTGTTCTTTCCTATCTTATTTTTAATTATCTAAAAGACCCTTATCTACTCTCCCCTCTTCAGCTTCATCCTTCAAGTACTTACACTCCATCACACTAACCAAATCTAATTAGTAGTATTCCTTTCCTATACTTCTGTTATTTTCTATCCTCTCTTCTTGGCTTTTTATAGTTAAATTATTTTTCTCAAGTATGTTTTTGGCTTCAAGTGATAATCTGATTCAGGATTCTAATCATTACCATCAAAAAACCTCCTCTTAATCATTATCAAAGCTTATTTAAAACCATTAAAAATGTTCATCTCCACAATATGGCTGGGCGTTGATAAACGCATGCCAACGGCGCACGCCAACGCCAACCCCCACACCAATTTTTTTTGGCGTGCGGGGCCTACACACCATTTTTTTTTGGTGTGTAGGCCCCGCACGCCAATTTTTTTTGGCGTGCGGGTCCCACACGCCAATTGTTTGGCGTGTGGGAGCGCACGCCAGGCGTGCGGGTCCCCCCTTGCTCACGTAATTGAATGGGAGGGCCCATTCGATTACGTGAGCAAGCCGGCTGACGAGGTTATACAACCTCGTCAGCTGGGAGGACTTCCTCCCGGCACGAGGCTGTATAACCTCGTCAGCCGGCAGGACTTCCTCCCGGAACGAGGCTGTATAACCTTGTCAGCCGGGAGGACTTCCTCCCGGCTGACAAGGTTATACAACCTCGTCAGCCAGGAGAAAGTCCTCCTGGCCGACGAGGTTATACAACCTTGTCGGCCAGGAGGAAGTCCTCCCGGCTGGCGAGGCTATACAACCTCGTCGGCCAGGAGGACTTCCTCCTGGCTGACGAGGTTGTATAACCTCATCGGCCGGGAGGAAGTCCTCCTGGCCGACGAGGCTATACAACCTTGTCGGCCAGGAGGACTTCCTCCTGGCTGACAAGATTGTATAACCTCGTCAGCCAGGAGGAAGTCCTCCCGGCTGACAAGGTTATACAACCTCGTCAGCCAGGAGGACTTCCTCCTGGCCAACGAGGTTGTATAACCTTGTCGGCCAGGAGGAAGTCCTCCCGGCCGACGATGTGGAACTCCTAAATGATCAGGAAAGAGCTTGAAGGGGAAATAGACAACAAATCTAGTAAGTAGAAGATGTTGAAGCTACAGGTGCTGATGAGGCTGCCCTTCTTGACTAAAGCTGAGGGGAAAGGGTTTCACTAAGAAAAAGAAAGAAAGAGGTGTGGCTATATTTCTACTAATCCTTAGACTGCTGTTACTAATGGGAACTTAGGTTGTTTTAATCAATCTGAGGCAGGGACCTTTGAGGAGTGAGAAAAGCACTGAGAAAGAGTAAAAGGGTATATGTTATAATTGTTATTGGTGTAAAGGTTGATGCAAAAGTAAATGTAAAAGGGTTAAAGGCAAAGGTTTAAAGGTAAAGGTAAATGTAAACTGTACTTTGGTCAAAGGGGGGGGTGCATCATTTATCCATAGAACTAAGGGGAGTTCTACTTATACAAAAGGGCACAAGATGGCTAATCCTGGCAGTAAAGAGAAAGGGGAAATGTGTTCAGAGGTATACAACCAAAAGAGAGTAGTGATAGTGTAAGAAAGATGAGCCAATGTAGCTAGTAACTATGTATATAAGGAATGTAATGTGACTAGTAACCAAAGAGGATGATAAAGGCAGAAGATGTAACTATGTAATATAAATGACTGTGCTGTACAACTTAATACCAAAGAAGATATAAACTAAAGAAAAGTATGTAATGTCTGTGTTTTATTTATGTACTGTATATTTATAATTCAATACCTTGTATAATATCCTATGGGGTTGTAGTATTGGTAAAGTTATGTAATTATAAGTGGTAATATTCTAAAAAATGCCAATAAATTCTGAACCAAAGGGAAATCAGGGGTACTTTGAGTGAGTGACTAGGGTAGTTTTGTATGTAGAATCTGAATATGTAATAATAATGAAGTATATGTAAGAGGAAATGTAAGTTGTTGATGATTGTATGTGAAAAGGTATGGATTACCACAACGAGGCTATACAACCTCATCGGCCAGGAGGACTTCCTCCTGGCTGACGAGGTTGTATAACCTCGTCAGCCGGCCCGCTCACGTAATCGAATGGGCCCTCCCATTTGATTACATGAGCGGGATCCCCCCACACGCCAAACAATTGGCGTGTGGGAACCACACGCCATTTTTGGCGTGTGGGTCTCACACGCCAATTTATTTTGGCATGTAGACCCTACACGCCAATTTTTTTTGGTGTGTAGGCCCCGCACGCCAAAAAAAATTGGTGTGCGGGTTGGCGTTGGCGTGCGCGCTTGGCGTGCGTTTATCAACGCCCAATATGGCTGGAAGCTGGATTACCAGGATGGCTCACATGTAATGTTTTAGTGAATTCTCTGATGTCACAAAATTTTGAACTAAATTACATATATTTTAAAATTATTTTCATATCAGCATCCTGATGGTGTATCATCAAGTGTTCCTAAATCCCAGATGTGAAATTTTGTATTAGGACAAGCCCTGTAACTTTAGTATGCTGGTTTAATTCTTGGCTGATGTCACTGAATCCCAGCCTAAATGTTTCTTCAAAATCAAAAATAATAATTTCTGGATAGCTGCTTTGTGAGCCTGCGCCTCTAAAGTGGCAACAGATCACAAGGGAAAATGGGGATTGGTTTCAGGAGGGGGGGAAAGGATGCAAATCAATTGAGGAGAGAAGAAGGGGCATTGATAAATGCACGCCAATGGGCGCACGCCCACGCCCATTGCACGCCAATAAAAAAAAAGGCGTGTTCCCCGCACGCCTGTAGATGGGCGTGCGTGCTGCACGCCCATCTACAGGCGTGCGACACTGCAGGCGTGCAGTCACACGCCCTCTTCAGAAAAAGGTGTGCGGCTCGCCCGCCCCTTCAGAAAAGGGCGTGTGGGTCGCACGCCCTTTTTATGTGTATAGGCAGGGGGCAAGCCCCTGCCTATACACATAGATCGGCGGACCGCCGACCTATGTATATAGGAAGGGTGTGCCCCTTCCTATATACATGCTGATGTCATGCGTACAACAGAATGTACACATGACATAAGCATGCCCCCCCGCCCCCCACCCCCCATCCTTCGCCAATCGGCCCTCCCCCCCCCTCCTGAAATCCCTCCCCAACCACCATCTCACCGACCGCCCCCCAGCAGACCGACCTTCCCCACCCACCTACCAGCCGGCCGCCGCACAACCCAGCCCAGCCCACCCTTCCCAATTGACCAACCCGAGCCGCCGGAACGACCCAGCCGCCCGACAACCTCAAGCCAGCCGCCCGACCACCTCAAGCCAGCCGCCAGGACATCGACAAGTAAGTCGATGTCCCCCCGTTTCCCCGTTCCCCCCAATCCCCCGCTCCCCCCCGTCCCCCCTGCCCCTCACCCAAAACCCCGCCCGCTCCTGGGCCAGCTGGGCCTGGCCCGAAGGGGCCAGATGGGCCACCTGGGCCTGGCCCAAAGGAGCCAGATGGGCCACCTGGGCCTGGCCAAAAGGGGCCAGATGGGCCAGCCAAAAGGGGCCAGATGGGCCACCTGGGCCTGGCCAAAAGGGGCCAACTAGAACCAGTGGCCCCTATGGACACATTCAAGGTGTGAATGTGCCACTAGGCCCCCTTGCAAGCCCCCCATTGCACCCAAGGCCCAGGAAAAATGTGCAAGGGACACATCTTGGCCTAAAGGGCCCCGGGAAATGCCCACAGATGCATATCAGGCCCCAAGTCCCCCGTCTAAGCCCCCTACACACCCAAAGTGCCCCCCCAAACCCCCCGCAAGGGCTGATATTCCCCGTTCTCATATTCTCACTGCAAAAGGTACTTAATTCCAGGAGCAGCAGCTGACATCTGTTTTACTTTGCAATCCAACCAACAGCAACACCGTTTTCTCCTCCTCCATCAAACTTTAGACGTATTTCCACGCAACAACAATGTCTGGTAGTCATGAACAATCATGTAAGTTCTGTTTCCTCATAAGATGTATGACAATAAACCTCCTGCTTAGCACTTTCCACCCCAAAACACTGCAAATCAGGTTTGGACTTCTGGCAAAAATGCACTGAGCTTGCTCAGCATCCCGCATGCAGTCCCGAGGAATACAAGTATCTGGAAGTTCACGCCAACAAAATAAAAGCCGAATACGAGCAGTCAGACGATGAGGGTCATGAGTCCTCAACTCGCCCAGCTCCAACAAACACATTTGACCCCCCAGCTAGCCAAACCATCCTACATTCCACTCCTACCGTCAACCAACCACCTCCTAACCTCAACCAATTCATTCCTTGGTTTCCTGATCTTCCCAAAGACCTCCCACCACCTCAAACAACCGCTCCACAACTGTCAGATTTGTTCTCAGCAAACAATGCGGCACCAACACTTCATCGCACACCAGAACCCACTTGAATTAACAACATACCAGCTCAATGGGACAACGAACCCGCTCCATTTGACAACGGCTTGCCCAACGTTATGAACCCGGCATATGGCCCCATCCACCCAATAAGATCACCCAGGCGCAAAAGCAAAGGCGAAAGCACCTTTCTCACCACCTCTAATGAGGCTTACCTTGATGCTATAACTACCGCCATGGAATCCCAAAATGCCAAACAAGCCTTGCATAACTTATCTCAAAACCGTGATGACAATATAAACGACCCGGATGCCGAGGGGGAAACCGACCCTGAAGAATCGGGAATCAACCCTCCAGCCTCACAAGGCTCTTTGCCGTACAACCATTGTGCAGCCCCACACCCACATTCCACTATCGTTGAAAGTCACCCACGCCGGGCTCGCTACCGCTATCCAACTGCAATATTTGTTGATCCTACATCCAATGATCCTACATCCAAAAAATCCCGGCATCACACCCCAAGTCCAGACAATCCTCCCTCATGTGGTGGAAGCCCAGTCCCTCAACAGGGCTCCTCTACCTCTCATCAACATATTGTGCGTATCAACCCAAGGGAAACCGGCCCAAACTTCCCAAGCCACCTATTCACTCCTCACCCAACTGTCCTAACGGCCGAACACTTGAAAGGCATGAAGTTCTCCGGCACCGCAACCACTAGTGCAGTGGACAGTTCCAGTTCATTGCCCAGCTCCAGTTCAAACCCCAGCAAGAGGTCAACAGGCCCTCCTCGCCCTGCAAGGTCCACACGGGATGCATGTGAGTCATCCCCCTCTCCTCTAAACATTAAACACTTCTCAAACTCATGTCTGTCTGTCTGTTGCAGCTGTGGAACTATTTTTACCAGGCC
The DNA here is from genome assembly GCA_007896445.1 of Puccinia hordei. Lineage (NCBI taxonomy): Eukaryota > Fungi > Basidiomycota > Pucciniomycetes > Pucciniales > Pucciniaceae > Puccinia > Puccinia hordei. Next base: position 467,220 of record RDRW01000050.1, read on the forward strand.
CACTGCTTCCAAGATCAGTGGTAGAAAACTTGAACAACGATTTGGCGTGTGGCATTGCATGGTCCATCACATCAGCTGAGAAGATGATAAAGAACATCGCCTATGTCCTCAATCACCTGCCCCATATGCTCTCTCGTCATGGCCCAATGGACCACAATTTCAAGGAAAGAGTGTGGCGGGACGTTACAATAACTCTGGCTGCTTGCAAATCAGGTAATTCTCCTAGTTACTATCTATTTATTTAAAAATGACACTGACCAATTTTTGTGGTGCGGTTAAGAAAAAATCCTCCACCCTGCTACTTCAATGTCTCTGATCACTCATGACATGATCAACATGGATCAGATTGAAGTTGTCCGGGCCAACAAAAGCAAGACTATAACCAACCAAACTCAGGTACACACACTGGCCTCAAACATGGCATCATTCATCTCTCCTCCTGACACGGCATACCTCCGACTCAAATCTGCTTTACATCAATGCTGGGCTTTTCGTCATCTCGAACAGCAGGGCGCCCAATGGGAACCCCTTCCACTAGATACAACAAAGGTCCACTCTGCTCACTGGGGCTTCCAACAAACCTACGAGAACCTGGGGACATTTGATGCCAATTCACCAAACCTTGGCGGCCTCATGCTTGTGTCACAGCACCTGGTGGGGGCAATGTCAGCTCTGGCGTATATCTGCAGCTTATCCGACTTTACCCGGCCACGTCCAAAGAATACAAGAACGGATGAGTGCTCCACAAGGAATACACCCTCTCAGATCCAGATGCTAGCTGGTCTGCTCGTTTTTGGTCCAACATCAGTCTTCACATTCAACAGACAGACTGCAAGCAATGCCAATGCTTCAGCCTTGCTAGAATTTGGGGCCAAAGTCCTTAAACAAAAGGTGGATGGTGGTATTACTCTCCCAATGCCCCACCAAACTTTAGACAATCTTCGTATATATTTTCTGGACTTCTTGTGTGCTATGGGCTTCAATAAGATTGGTGAGAATGGACTCCCCCAAGTGGATTGGGAAAGAACCTACAAAGAATTTCACCACTACTTTGCTACTCACCACCTACTCCACATTTTTTCTCAAGATATAGAAATAGCATTGTCCAACTATCACTTCTGACTTGTATGGTATTTAACTCCTATCCTGTGTCTCCAGCTCTACATGTTGCATGTTCTATTGATCACTTCCATCCAAATGATACATTATTTGCCTTTTGGTTTATCTTTTTCCTACATTATAGGTGTCAGTCTTGGTGTGCAACTAAGACTTATTATTATACATATGATATGATACTAATAACTGAAAATTGTGTTAATGATCATTTAAAAGTATGATTACCTAACTTTATGCTTATATACTCATATACATATGCTTAACCCCAATATCCAGTCACGGAAATGAGGTGTTGTGTAAATTAGGGGAGATAGTATAAATACAATGTGTTTTACTCAAACCCCTTGCACCGCAGTCCGCATACCTTGAAGTTCAACCCGCGTGACTGAAAGCCCGCGCCAAAGTTGGAATATAAGCCCCCGTGCAAGCATCAGGCCCCTTACAGGCTCTCAGCTTGGCACGCGGACTGCAAACTCATCCAAGGTACACCCAAAGTAACAAAAACACGCCCGATTAACTTCATTACATAAGTTACACATGTAATGAAGATTAATGGGGACTAAATAAATGATTATACCAGATTGTATTATTATTTAGACATATACATAAAATTATATTGACTGAACAAACAGTACAAATAATACTGTGGCTTATTATAAAATACAAATAAGCCACTAGTATTAATCTATAACAACCAGTACTAATGTACTGCAGACTGTAAGTCAACATAAATAAATAAATAAACTAATAAAATCAATTGGTGACGTGGATTCAAAGCAGGGGCTGCTGACGCGTCACCAAGAAAGCAAAAATGGCCAAAATGTGGTCCAAATATCCCACAAGTTGGCCAATAATACCTACAGGATCCCCAGAGGTCACTCAAGACTATTTAAGGAGGTCTTCAACCGCCCAAATAAAGCTCCTCATGCTTCCCAATACCCACCAACAACCTTACCCATGTATTATTAGATATACAACTTTTTAAAACAGTATGGTAAGCTTATTAGTAGTTATTAGCCCTGTCTTCCCCAACAACTCTACAGTGACCATCCAGCTCCACCATCCCCCCATCAAAGCGCCCAAAACTGTCCAGTTTCACCCTGAATATCCCCAAGATCCCTCAAGGTTTATTACTAGTAAGTAATAACCCTTTTCTTGGAGATATTCCCCACTTTCCTTTCCTGGTATTAAGCCACCCCTGTGTCAACAGGCCCCAGTGTTCCAGGTACTTAAATCCTCTGCAATTTATTTGCAAGCACCTGAGAGAGATTTAAACCACCCCTGATTTATCAGGCCCCTATTATATTAAATTTATTTAATATAATTATTACCTTATTTTTCCTATTTTTCCTCTAAAGTTTACGTCACAATTCCCCCTTTTTATTTGGGAATTATAACCTTAAAACCTTACCCAGAGTAATATCACTCTTTCCTTGTATCCTTGCACCACTTGTAGCTAGAAAGACTTGTTGTTGGCATCAAGGAGGCTGACAATATTCAGGAGTAATGTTGACAGCCATTACTCTACTTTGATTTATGGAAACAAATTTAATATAGTAATTACAAATCAGAGGAGGGGTGTTACATTGGCTTGCAAGTTTTGGAGTAAAGAAGTGTGGCTGGTTCAATGATGCTCGACCAACCAGCAGCTTGGCTCTTTGGAAATGATCTAGGTATGGACGGTGGAGGGAAAGGTACTAGGCCACGCTTGACTATAACATGTATCCAGTGATTCCCGTTAATTAGTGCCAGGTAGATTGGGCTTGCTGGTTTGGGGTCGGGTGCAACAGTTGAAGGGAGAAACGTCATGCAGCCAGCTGCTCGGTCGTTTGTGAGGAACACCACTGGCCTATTGTATGCATTAGCCAGAATAGGACCACCATCAAGCCTGCCCATCCACTTGGAAGTGGGCACTGGTCCCTTGGGATTCTCCACGCGAATGCTGTCGTAGGTCTTCTCGAACATTTCTGGTCCACCTAGCTTCCTCGTCCAAAGTGCCCTGTTGATGTCCAGCTCGTGTAACATGTCCAATTGCACTTGATACCACCCATTGTCTCTAGTATACGGGCCCTTGGGTTTTTCAGCAGCCAATGCATGTGCCACACAAGAATACCCACAGTTGCCATCGCCTTTGGGGTTATAACTTGATTGGACATACTTAATGACCCAAGGAGGTAACTCCTCAACCTGGGGGAGATGAGGGCAAATTCAGCATAAGCACAAGAGTGTGAGTAAATTGCTTTGCTCTCATGAGTAATCATAATGAATTCACACTATGTTCACTTACTGATGTATCAGACATAACCTCTTTAGAGGCTTGAGCCAGTGTCCCTAAGGTGGGACCACTTTTTACAACCATACTTTCATCCTGAATTCAACCAGAAAAGCCAATCAGTTATAATGTTGACTCATTGAATGGGCTCATCCTAACCCTTGAATTTACCTCCAAAGTGGGTGGCCTGGGGGGGTCATTGGCCTGATAATCACCTTCCGTATGCAAAATAGGAATAGCATCCTGATTTGCAAAAATACAACAGAACAATTAGGCCAATCACTATTAGGAGAATCTTGTTGGTTTGATTAAAGGGGCTTACCAGGGAAGTTGACATTGAAGTCCCGGCAAGAGGAATATCAATCGGATTGTCCTCTGCAAATTCACATGCATCTCCTTCAGACCCAAAGGGATCTCCATCACTGCCATCAGATTGATCAATGGATGAGTCTGGTACTCCACTAGATGACCCAGAATGACTGCCTTCTGCAGAGCTCCCTTTTGCCAAAGACATCTGACTCATTGCAGATGATACTGAGGGCTTTTCTTCCATACGGCGTTGGGACTTGGGCCGGTCGGAAGTGGGGGGACTTGCTTTCCGCTTATGTGACGTGCGGCCTGGTTGGTAGTCTTTGTTGGCTGCATACGTAGATGGTAGCTGAGACTTTGGAGGTTGGCCTCGTCGCTTGGCCACACACGGTGGGCTCTCATTGTCTTCTTCAGAAGATGTTGCGGGATCAGGAGCCTTTCTTGGTCAGCCTTGGGGTTTTGGGGCGGTCAGTCTGGCCAAGGTGGGCAGCTCATCAGGGTCTTCCATTGATGAAGAGCTATCTTGTTGCAACTCGTCTGTCCTTCTCCGGCCCGCTTGATTCTGACTGGTCCTTGCGCGCTGTTTCCCTTTGGCTGTCTGTGCCTTTTCAATCTGAGACTCCACGATTTCTGCCTGAGTAGGATCTTGGGTTTGCACACGGCAGCTTCCATTCTTCTTCTTCCAAGGTTGATTTGGTTTGGATTTTTGTCTGATGGGGTCTGGCTCAATCAGTGGGACCACATGTGTGTTTGCAACAACTCGACGGAAATTCTTCATCAGTGCCGGCAAAGCTGTGGAGGGGTGAGATTCCAAGATCTCCTGCTTTAGCGCCTCAAAATCATTTTCAAAGTTATACGGCTCCTCATCAAGGTTCTGTAATTTAAGCAAGGTCAAACAGGATTAGCCAATGGGTTATGGAGGAGGGGGCAGATTTATACACTGACTGGTCCATCAGGGTTGTAACACAATTGCCACTGGGGATGAAAGTCCGCTGGTTCCACATCACCCTTCTCTTCAAGCAACTTTTCAATCAAGTGTGCACATGGGACCCCATTCCCGCATTGAAGTTCCCCGTACACTGCCTGACCGGATCATCACGTTTGGCCTTCTTCATTTTCAAGTACTTATTGTACTCTCCGATTGCCAATTTGAGGGCATGGGTTGAGATCTTGGTGTGAAGCGGCTTGAAAACATTTGGGAGTCCGGATAGCCCTTTGATCCTTTCATGGCCAATGGTGACCTGTGCTTCGTCCAGTTGCCGGTCCACAGCTGATGAAATGGTCAGGAAGAGCGTAGCAAAGTCGATCTTGCCAGATGTCACGTATGTTTTGAGCCAGCTATGAGCTGATTCACCTCTAGATGACGTCAGATTCCCCAAGTGCGGGGTTCTCCCAGCCCATGCAGACATGAATTGTTTGCGACAGGGCAGAACATGGTTCTGAAGGTATTCCAGAACATTTGCTCGTTCCCTGAGGTCCACCTGAAGCTTTCCCCAAGCTGTGTTGAATGAGGGTTCGTCCGGTGCGTATGTAACCTCGTGCCATAGCTTCATGAAATTCGTCCATTCGTCTGCCTCGGATGCAAACGCCTGTTTGCAGTTGGTGACAATGTTCCGATCAATGTGCCAGGCGCATAGGTTGGAGGTTGCATTTGGGAAGTGCTCCGCAATTGCATTTCGGAGAGCCACCTCTTTGTCCGTCACAAAGACCTTTGGAGAGCTCTCTGGTTCCCATACCGACCTGCAAGAATTGATAGGTGTATGTAGAATTACCATCAGATTATCAATCTCATACTAAAAAAGACAATCACCACACTCACTTCAACTTATTCAGAGCCCAAGAGTATGCCGCATTTTTCTCATTCCTCATGAGACAAAATCCAATTGAGAACGAGTTGTTCGTGCAGGTCTGGCCAACAACATGCAGTAAGGGGTACTTGCAGAGGTTGGTCTTGTAGGTGCAGTCAATATTAACCACATGATGGAACTTGCGAGCAAGTAACATTGATCCAGGGTGCGCAAACCATAGGTAGAGGAGCTTTCCGTCATCATTGTAAACTTCATTGTGAACCCAGTTGGAGCCTTTGAGGCATCGTAGAAGATGGTTGATGGGGGTGTCGCCGGCCCTCCGCTCTATCTTCTGCGCTGCTTTTGTGTTGTAAATTGTCCTGTTTGTGACAAAGCGTCCCTCAGTCGTACTCAGCTGCCGGGCAATTGCCTGTGGTTGCAAACCAAGAGAGGCCAGTCGAGCCACCTCTGCTTGGCCCTCTACCCCAAGTGTCTTGTGGATGGCCTCGTAGTTGTTCTGGATGACATTGTGGTTGTGAGGGAAAGTCTTGCTGCGGAGATCCCAATAGTCGTTTTCACGGTTCTTGGCACATGAACAGTGGCCCGAAATCTTGAAGGCGCATCCAACTTGCTTATTACGTGATTCACGAGCCCGACAGGAGTCCACGGTGGTAGTGTCTTCTCCAGCCAGTGAGCAGGCAAGGTAAATGTTCTTCCCCGCCTTGGATTTTGAGACTGCCAGCCAATAACCATGCTCGGTGGCCCATGTGGACACAAATTTCTTCATATTGACAACACAGGTGAACAGGTATTCAGGTGGAGGGTCCATTGGCTCTACGAAATTAATTCCCATTAGCATCCATTGGAAACAGTATGATAAATCAATGAGGCACTGACCTCCCACAGAGTAGTCAAACAATCTGACATCCTCACTGGTCAGTAGGGCTTTGGGCAAAGCATTTCCATCCGGGAGATTTGGGGCCATCAACAAGTCATTGGTGTGGTGCGCAGATGCACTGGGATCTGTACAGTAAAACATTGGTAAGAACACCGCAAAGGACTTTTCTGAGTGAAAGCTACAATCACCTTGGGGATTTTCCTCAGTCATTGGAGAGGGAACAGACATTTCCAGGGGGATTGGGGAGGGAACAGACATTTCCTGGGCGGTTCTTGCAGGAGCCAGGACTGCAGACGGTACCACATGTCAGGGCGGGTCTCTTTAGTGACAGATCCCTGAATAGAAACCCTGTTCTGAGAGTTTGATCTAGCCTCGTCCAGAGGATGGGCAAGGAAGTAGTTGAGGTAATACACAACCAGCGTACCGGTTGGAGCTCACGGGTGAGGGGTAACTTGGCTAGCCACACCTCTCGCCGAGAGGGACTGGTAGGGGAACAGCCTACAAGGTCTAGGACCTAAGATGAATAGAGGGAACGAGGGAAGGAGACCGGTCTCACCTGTAACTCGGAGAGGGACAGAGAAGTCGAGTCGACGAAGGTGAGGCGATCTGGACGTGTATCAGGAGTCGAGGACGGGGTTGGAGGGTGTGTTGATGATGGATAGGAAAGGAAAGGGGAGGTAGGAGTGGATAAGCCCCAATCACAAGTTACCAAGATAATTGGTAACAGTAATGGTAACGGGCTTGTTCTTCTCTTTTTCTCTGGGGAACTTGTCTTTCTTGAGTTCCCCTCTTATATATATCTTGAGCTGGATCTGACCCATCAGATCCAGCCTTCCTTCTTCTTCTTGTCTGCTTTTAAGTGGGCATAACATGTTCATCTTAGTGAGATCTGTACTAAGATGGATCTAGACAAATTCTATTGGTGCGCTTCCTTCCTGAGGCTGCGCACCCGCAGCCAGGCGCGTATTCTGTCTTCCTGACAGGTTTGCCCTGGTCTCTTGTTGGCTTCCTACGCTGTCTAGACTAGTAGGTAGCTGACATTCTCCCCCACAAAAAAGGACAGCTTGGATATGAGTCTCCTGGTGACGCTTCTGCGACCTGAACCTTCTGAGGAGCTTATCAGCATTATCAATGGCTGATTTGGGAAGCCACTTATCCGAATCAGCTGATTGATTCTTGAAGCGCGTGAGGTATACCCGGCAATCCTGTCCCCTTATACGCATCAGCTTTTCATCCAGGATTTTGGAAGCACACCCTTCTTCAATCTCTTGCTCCAAGTCTGTTACTGCAACAGGCCTTGGGAAGTACTTGTTATTACCGCCGGCTGTGTACTTCTTCAGAAGACTGACCGGGAATGTAGGGTGTTTCAAGTCGTAACCCTTGGTGAGAATTACTTCAACCGCATTGCGGCCATGTAGGGCTTTAACAAAGAAGGGACCTACAAAAGCGTCTTTAAGCTTGCGGTTACCACCCAGGTTTTGGAAATTCACCGTGGATACCAAGACCCTGTCTCCCACAACAATGTCGTGCTCCCGATGGGATTTATCCCACCTCTCCTTGTTGTAAGCCACTGCCTCTTCTATGCATCTGCTTGCATGCTTCTCCGAACTCAGCATCATCTGTTGGAATCACTCAGCAGAAGGGTGCAGAGTAACCGCTTTGCTCAACAGCAGGTCTCGTGGCATATGGGGAATCCAACCCTTTTCCAATTCAAACGGCGTCTTTCCTGTAGATGCATGAATACTAGAGTTATACGCGTACTCTAGGGCTGGCAAAAGCGAGACCCAGCCGTGAGTATAACCCTCACCATCCTTAAAGTCCGTCCCGAAGGCGCAGTAACGCCTAATCATATCCTCTAATTTTTGAATCATCCGCTCCGCCAGACCATCCGTCTGTGGATGGTATGCAGTCAAGAACGCTAGCTTAGTACCCAGCAGATCAAACAGATTCTGCCAGAACTCAGACGTAAATTTAGGGTCCCGGTCGCTAATGATGACTTTAGGGCACCCCACATCACTGATAATGGAATTCCAGAACAGGAGGGCCACATCCATGGCTGTGTTGTCCTTGTAGCAGGGGAGAAACCGCGCTCTCTTTGAAAAGCGATCTACCACCACTAGCACCGCGTTGTAATTGTCTTTCCCCCCGGGCGGCAGTGCTGTGACAAAATCCATATTGATAACCTCCCACCTCTGCTTAGGTTCATCAATAGTTTGGAGCAATCCAAAGCGCTTCCCAGTAGCCCGGTTAGCTTTCTGACACCTGTCGCAGCTGGAGCAATAAGCCTCCACCCGCGTCGTCCAACCTGGCCACCAGGCAAGGACGCGCAGCCGCTCTACAGTCCGGTCCTTGGAGAAATGCCCCGCCGAGACGTTGTCGTGACACTCGTGCAGCATTGTAGAAATATGGTCCTCATTGACCAGAACCAAAGCGCAGTGGTTACCAGTGCGGTGATATAGCAGCCCGTCCAGAAGCACAAACCTACCCGCTGCAAAGTTTGCTTTCCACGGTTCGTCCAGTTGAGACACAAGGTCTTGTTGGACATGCTTGGACTGCAAGATGCTAACCAAGCATGCCGTATTCTTTTCAGTCTTATAGCTGGACTCAACCAACTCCCAGAAAGCATCTGCTAGCCCACTTATAGCAATTGCCATAATGGGTACCTCGCGGCCTAGCTCCTCCTGGTCAAATGCTGGGTTGCTCTTGTCGTTTGGTAACGCCCAACGCGACAGTCCATCCGCGTTTTTATGAACCAGCCCCTCGTGATGCACAATAGTCATAGACCCACGCCACTCCTGGATGGAAATCTGCCACCGCATCATGTGTCTACTTGGGGTCTTCATATTAAGCAGGGACTTAAGCGCAATGCAATCAGTAATCACCTCAAATACACATCCATCCAAATAGTAATAGAGCTTCTCCAGCGCCCACACTAAACAAAGGCATTCCAACTGGGACGCGCCGTACCTCTTCTCTGAGTCTTTTAATTGCCTCGAGATAAAGCACACAGGACCTTCCTGCTCCTTATCGCCAATCATTTGGATTTGGTGTAAGGCTTCTCCAATCCCCTCCATGCAGGCGTCTACGTACAGCTTGAATGGCCTCTGGGGATCCGGATGAAACAGCAAAGGTGCCGATGTAAGAGCCAAACGAAGGGCTTTATAAGCCTCCACGCGCTCGCGTGTCATCTCAAAGGCCACATTTGGGCTACAAATCTTATACAGGCTGGATGCCATTAAGTTGAAATCCTTGATGTGCAGCCGATAATAACCAGCAAACCCAAGAAAGGATTGCAATTCCTTAATGGTCACCGGGATGGGCTTCATAAGGACAGCCGCCACTCGCCCTTGGTCTACCCCCAAGGACAGACCATTCACAATATGGCCTAAAGCCTTCAACTCCGAGAACCCAAAGGAGCACTTAGTCAAGGAGATTTTCATCTCCATACGGGATATCTTCTGGAGAACAATGGACAATTTTTTTAGATGGTCCTCCCATGTTTCTGTAAAGATTATCAAGTCGTTGATGTACACTATGAGCCACAACTGGCTAAGCTCCTCATGGAACTCGCTATCCATCATCCGCTGGAAATGGGACGGCGCGTTTTTGATACCAAACGGCATACGCAAGTACTTGTGCACCCCCATGTGCGAGATGATGCGAAGGAATCGCCTACTCTTCTCCTCTACAATATTCTGGTGGAAACCCTTCAGCACATCCATGCAAGTGATGTACTTTGCACCATGAAGTTTAGTCAAGGATTCAGTGATCTTAGGCATTGGATATCGATCAGGGGTAGTGTACGTGTTCAGCGCCCTAAAGTCACCAACGAGTCGTGACTTGCCATTATTCCAAGCAATAATCACCGGGGTTGTAATCTCGACGCCCTTGTTTGGTCCTACCTTGCGTAGGATACCCATCTTGGTTAGCAGCACAATGTGCTCTTCTATTGCTACCCTAGTACGCGGACTAGCGGGGTATGGTGCTTTCCTCAAGGCGAAGGGATAGGGCTTCTCTACTGTGAGAGTAATTTCTACCTCATGACCTTTGATGGCCCCAAACGGTTGATCCGCAGTGGCAAAAGCAGTTCTGAAATGTTCCAATACTAACACCAGCTCTGTCGTCTGTGTCTTGGTAAGATCTGGCGAGATCTTAGCATCCCGGCTGACCTCCTCTGCAAACGGAACCGGTAGTCGCCTTTCTAGTGAGATTGCATTAATACTCTCGTCAAAGCTGAATACTTGTTTCCCAATCGTGAACTGCCGACAGTCATTGTTCAAGAGGGATATCCTATAGTGGACAAGGTAGTTGTTACCCACTATAAAATACTTGGCACTCATATTATCCATCACTACAAACTGAATTACCATCCGTATGTTCCTCAGCTGAAGTTTGATGTTCACCACCCCCAAAGGAATGAGAGCCCCAGAAGCACTATGAAACTTGCCGGATTCAACAGGTAAGATAAATTTTTCCCACCCCGGGCAGAAACCCCTAAGGTAGGACTTCCCTACCACAGATCGAACCGCGCCACTGTCGAGCAACACCATGCAATCCATCTTACAGCAGGTCATGTGGACTAGATTGTTCCTTCCTGGCGACACACCTATGGCCAGCACCCCGCTGGAGGTTTCCCCAATAATGGGACCCTCTGGTTCATAGAGGCTACCTTCCTCGTCCTCCCCTGAAAGGACTTCTTCGGCTACATTGTTAATCTTCTTAGGACATCTCCTAGAGGTATGTCCTGTCTTGTTACAAGTATAGCACGTAATTGTGCCCCCAGCCACCTTGGGTTTAGAAACCGGCACGGTACTGGCCTTTTCGCCGCCAACTGGTTTAGGTGTGAATCGCCGCCTGCCTAACCGTGTCTTGTCACATATATCTTCCAGGACATTAGTGAATTCACTGAGGTCAGCCGCCGAGTCTCTCATTGCTGTTTTTGCTGCAAATTCGACCTCGCTATCCATCAGGCGGAGCAGCTTAAAATTAGTAGACTCCTGCGAGATTCCCGGGGAGACATTGCAACCAGTCATACTGACGGGTAACCCAATCTGATGGGACTGTCTCTCCGGGAATAAACCTATCAGCATCAAAGGCATCCTCCTTTTTCCTCCTCCAGCTGGAGGTTCCCCATTTCTTAAAAATCTCCGCCCGCCAAAAGCTCCATTTCTTATTTTGGTGGATAGCTTCCATGGTCTTAAACCAAGAGCGCGCACCATCAGTAAGAATAGTCAACAGTTTCAGAACAATCACCCTGTCATTAAGGTGGCTGTGTCTTTTCGCCGAGTCGATCCAGTGGATGAAAGACATGTGGTCGTATTCTCCTTTCCCGGAAAAGGTGGGCCAATCTGACTTTGAAATTGCGTTTGTCAACTGTTTCTGAACTTCCAGATTAACAGGACTCTCTTCATCCTCTGATTCCTCTTTGCTCCTCCTCCCTTGTTGCCTTTGGGGAGTACCTTCCACTATGTTCACCGCATTTAAGGAACTGGTTAACTCGGCCACCTCTGATCTAAGCCTAGCCCCTTCTGCGCAATTCTGGCTCATCATGGTGTCAAACCTTTCGTTAAGCTTAAGGAAATCTCTCCTTTGCCCCTTGCTGCATTCTTCAATACGATTCTGCAGGTCGATTAAGTCTTCCCAACTATTCCTGCCCTCAAGTGGTTTGACCGGAGTGTCTGGTATAGTGCCACCAAGCTTCTTTAAATGCTTATTCATTTCTCTTTCTATGCTGATCGCCACTTGCTCTTTTATGTCGGGAGAGCTTAGTTGGTCCGAGGCACCACGCGAAAGCAACTGATCTAATCGATCAGTAATTTTAGCCATAGAAACCTCAAAAGCTTCCTCTATGCTCTTGTTGCCCCCAGACAGCGTGGGTCGCGCCTCGAGCAGCTTTTCCCACCGCTGGAGTCTGGCATCTAGGTCCGCCAGCCGTTCATCGTCTGCGGATCGGTTGGAGGCCAATACTTTCTCCAAGGAATACATCCTCGCATCTAGGTCTTGAACTACTTGTACCAACTTAGCCGAATCACACACGGGACGAGAGGAGAAAGCTGCTATCACCGCTTCGCTTGACTCGTGCACACATGCTCTCACTTTTGTCTCCAAGCCTGACAGCTCGGGATTATTCCTGGCTTCTAACAACAACTCATTAAGCTTACTGCTACAACTCCGCGCTGACGCCGTGTTTGACCCACATACCGACGTTAAGTTAGTCAACGAAAACGCAACCGATTTAGCATGGTCTGCGACCACATCTTGGAGTTGGAGAATTTTATTAGAAATGGGATTACACACATCCCGTGTCATGCAAGAAACATAGTGAGTCATATTTTTGTTGAAGTGCTGCACCACTTGCTGAGAATTACCGTCTACTACTTTCTCAATCTCGGCGAACATGATATTGAGGATATCTCTGGCAGCCGCCATGGTCAGTAAGGCCGATTCCCCCGATTGCGCTGTCGCGCTTGGTCTACCGATTGATAACCTCCCTGCATCACGCGGGTCATCCGGAACAATTCTCCGAATACTGAAGCCCGGTAGTCCTGGCGATTCCGCATCCGGGTGTTCTGCGCCAGTTGCGGTCCTCCGTGGGGTCTCGTCTGTGGGGGACCTCCTGGCAGAGGAGCTTGTCTTTGACGTCGGGTGGGTGGTTGAACCGCTGGTTGGTTGTTTCCCGGGGATCGGTCCTGCTGATGTACTTGGCTGGGATTCAATGGTCCCTCTCGGTTCTCCACTCCTAGCTGGATAGGGTTCCAGCCCTCTGTGCGGCGGAGGAGCTCTTCCTGTCCCATCAGTCCCTCTAACGTTCGGTGACTCCGGGCAGCTTGGCTCCTGAGCATCTCCATCGCTGGCCAATTCGACGCGGCTTGGGCCAGGAAGTACTGCTCCCGAAACGCCAGATGAGACGTTAGCATGAATTGAGTCGCTCGCTGCAGGTTTCCTGGGAGCGGCGCTTTTGAATTCGCCTGCTGGAACAAGGTTGGGTCTGGAGGACCTAGTCGATTTGGAAGGTAAGGAGTCGTTACTCCCTGAAACTAAGGGAGGATTCATAGTCTGACTGAGTCTACTAACCAGTCACTATAATTACTGAGTCTTGGTCGGACTCCCCGTTTTCCGTCTCAGTATCTCTAGCCGCGTCCCTACTTAGCGCTCGCAGGTTGCCTGTAGTTAACTGCTGCTGAATGTGGATAGTAGAGGTATCCGGTATGGTTGACTTGGCGCGGTGACTGAACTCTAAGGCAGCCAACGCCGGATCAATGTTCGGAAGGCCTAAACAAGAAGCAAGGGCTGGGTCTACAGTGTCGATCGGACGCCTGGTCTCGTTAGCCGGTGCGGTATTGCCTGTACGTCAGAACGCGTTGGCAAAGAGGGCAGAGACTTCGGCCCGTTGTTGTTCGATTGCACGGTTGACGCTGTTTGCAACTACGGGTATACGACCGGTATCAGGAAGACTCCTTGAGTCAATTGGTCTGCTTGCCCTGGTTTCTGATGGGACTGATTGCGTGGTAGACACTACCAACGAGGATAAATCCGGGGGTTTTGTAATCTTAGAACTTGAAAAAAAAAAAAAAAGGGATCGCCGTTACAGTACTTACTGGCTTGATTAGGTTAGTCGATATGTCTGTTGATAGCGTACGGTTGTATGAAGGAACCGAGCTATGTCAATCGAACGAAAACAACTAGTCTCAGCTTACTGCACTGTTATGACTTGTGAAAAAGATTATGATCGATAATTATCTATTTTTATTTTATTTATTTATTTATTTTATTTATTTTTATTTTTAGGAAATCTAAGGATCGATTTCCCGATGAGGCCCCCAAATGTCAGGGCGGGTCTCTTTAGTGACAGAGCCCTGAATAGAAACTCTGTTCTGAGAGTTTGATCTAGCCTCGTCCAGAGGATGGGCAAGGAAGTAGTTGAGGTAATACACAACCAGCGTACCGGTTGGAGCTCACGGGTGAGGGGTAACCCGGCTAGCCACACCTCTCGCCGAGAGGGACTGGCAGGGGAACAGCCTACAAGGTCTAGGACCTAAGATGAATAGAGGGAAAGAGGGAAGGAGACCGGTCTCACCTGTAACTCGGAGAGGGACAGAGAAGTCGAGTCGACGAAGGTGAGGCAATCCGGACGTGTATCAGGAGTCGAGGACGGGGTTGGAGGGTGTGTTGATGATGGATAGGAAAGGAAAGGGGAGGTAGGAGTGGATAAGCCCCAATCACAAGTTACCAAGATAATTGGTAACAGTAATGGTAACGGGCTTGTTCTTCTCTTTTTCTCTGGGGAACTCGTCTTTCTTGAGTTCCCATCTTAAGTATATCTTGAGCTGGATCTGACCCATCAGATCCAGCCTTCCTTCTTCTTCTTGTCTGCTTTTAAGTGGGCATAACATGTTCATCTTAGTGAGATCTGTACTAAGATGGATCTAGACCAATTCTATTGGCGCGCTTCCTTCCTGAGGCTGCGCACCCGCAGCCAGGCGCGTATTCTGTCTTCCTGACAGGTTTGCCCTGGTCTCTTGTTGGCTTCCTACGCTGTCTAGACTAGTAGGTAGCTGACACCACAGATGTTGTAGATTTGGAACCACCTGATTCATCAATAAATAGTCAGCTCCCAATAAAGCAACTTTACCAGAGAAACTAAGACCAACCTTGAGCTTGATCCTCATTGGTTTGGGTGGGAAAAGAGGGAGCAGGCAGGTCATTTGCAGAAGGCAGGAAATCAGGGGGAAAAGCTGATGATTTACAGTTTGTCAGCTCTCAATAAATATACATTACAAGAGAAAGTTAGACCTACCTTGAGCAGTATTGTCAGTCATTTGAGGGAAAACCAAGGAAGCCAGTGGATCAATTGATGTAGGTAGTTGCGCGGATGGGGCAGGCGGACTTAAAGAGTCAAGCAGAGAATTGATTTCGACAGCGGATTGGTTGGTGTTGTTGTCCCAGTAGTATGTGGGCTGGTTGACGGACGAGTTGCTGGGTATTGATGCAGACGGGTTGCTGGGTATTGATGGTGGGTTTTGGATTGGTTGGGGGGCATTCCAGTTGTTGGAGTACATTTCCTGCTGTAATGTATAGGAGGTTGGTTGATTGGGTTGATGGGTGGGAGGAATGTTGGACGTCTGTTGCAGG
Source organism: Puccinia hordei (assembly GCA_007896445.1). Classification (NCBI taxonomy): domain Eukaryota; kingdom Fungi; phylum Basidiomycota; class Pucciniomycetes; order Pucciniales; family Pucciniaceae; genus Puccinia; species Puccinia hordei. The sequence continues at coordinate 482,734 of RDRW01000050.1, forward strand.
GGGATTGCTGGATTGGTGTAGTTTGGAAAGTTTGGATTGAGTTGGCTGGTGACTGGAATGTGAGGAAAGGCTGTACTATTGTTATAGGAGGCCGTTTGGGATGATTGGTGGGGGGGAAGGTTGTTGTATGGGTTGAAAGATGGTATTTGGTGGCCCATATGGGGTGCAGGTTGCCCGTGATTTGGAATTGGAAAGGCCATTGAGTTTGGCGGGTATGCGGGGTGGCCATGGTTGGTGAAGCTGGGGTGTTGGTTTGTGGGATTATGTGTGATTGGGGGTATTGAGGATGCGGCAGCATTGTGTAGGTAATTGGGGAAGCTGGGGAATTGATCAGACGTTTGAGGAGGGATGGTGGAGTTGGATGGGGCATGGAACCAAGGGGGTTGCCCAAATGGGACTGGTGGTTGCGGCTGATGGAGGCAGGAGGAAGGACTGTGTGAGCCAGTTATTTAAGTAGAAGCATTGGGAAGTGTTTACATACATGTTGTGCCAAGTGAGACTGGGTGACATTAGGCTGACCACTGGCATGCATTATTGCATTAGGGTATTGGGGGTGCGGCTGATTGTGGACGCCATATGGGTTGGGAGATACGTGGTAGTAGGAGGAGTTTTGGCCTGGCTGAGACATTTTCTGCTGTAAATAACGGCCAGAGTGAGTAATTTTGGATGATATCTACTTTGATAGACATAAACTTACACTGCTGGAGGGTAATAAAAGTTGATGCAAAGAATACTTGCTGATATCTGTGCGTTCAGAGGAACAAGAAGAAATAATTAGCTGGCATGAAAATAATAATAATGAAGATGTGGAGAGATTAATTGGATCTGAGTGGAAGAACATCAAGTGCTGGTGTGCCCGTCCGGGGCTTGGACAAGGGGAATGGGGCCCTTGGATACCTATGCGGAGATATAAAGGGGCCCTGGCCTAACATGTCAAACTTGGGCGGCTGGGAGCACAGTTGGCTCCTTTTGGCCAGTCATAGTGGGCCCTGTTGGCCCCTTTACTAGGCCCTTTGGGGCTTGTCCCACTGTCAATACAGGGCCTAATGGGCCCTGAGTAAATTTTTGGTTTTTTTTATCATAATCTTTTTTTTCTTGATTTATTTATTTTATTTTTATTTTTATTTTTATTTTATTTATTTTATTTTTATTTTATTTTATTTTTATTTAATTTAATTTAATTTTATTTTTAATTTTATTTTTTTATTTTTTATTTTTATTTTTTTTTTTTATCTTACGGAGGCACGGTGCGCATGGGGCGCACGGGGGGCTCAGGGGGCACGGGGGGCTCAGGGGGGCTCAGGCAGGATAAAAAAAAACACCCACATTTGGGTGGGTCGGGTGGCTTGGCTCGCTTGGATCGGGTCGGGTGGGTCGGATCGGGTCGGGTGGGTCGGCTCGGGTTGGCTGGGTTGATGTGGAGGAGGTGCTGTGAGGTGGGGGGGAAGTGATTGAGTGAGGTGGTGGTTGCGGTTGAAATCCGCTGGGGGGGAGGGGGGGTGGGGGGCGGGGGGGGCATGCTTATGTCATGCGTACATTCTGTTGTACGCATGACATCAGCATGTATATAGGAAGGGCGTGCCCCTTCCTATATACATAGGTCGTCTATGTGTATAGGCAGGGGCTTGCCCCCTGCCTATACACATAAAAAGGGCGTGCGACCCACACGCCCTTTTCTGAAGGGGCGGGCGAGCCGCACACCTTTTTCTGAAGAGGGCGTGCGACTGCACGCCTGCAGTGTCGCACGCCTGTAGATGGGCGTGCAGCACGCACGCCCATCTACAGGCGTGCCCACGCCCAAGGATGGGCGTGCAGCCCGCACGCCGATAAAAAAAAGGCGTGCGGGGAACACGCCTTTCTTTTTATTGGCGTGCGTTCGGCGTGGGCGTGCGCCGATGGGCGTGCGTTTATCAACGCCCGAGAAGAAGGTAAAGAAGAAGGCAAAAGGAAGAGAAGTTCTTTTATTTTTTTATGTTTTCTTGAAGACAGTCTTACTTTCCTCTCTTAATGGGGATGGCTGTTGAGATAGCAGTGTTTTACACTTAGCCTCCTCTGGATAAGTATCACAGAGGGTCTGGTGTTGGATATGCCCAAGAACCAGCTCTATTTTTTAAGTCTGAGACTAAGGTTGTTTAAGGAGAAACCTATGTGGTTTTTTGGGGGGAAAGCCCACAGAAAAGCCAATGGATGATATTCCTTTTTTATTGAGTTGATTTTTTATCAGGCAGTGAAGGCAAGTGGAAAAACGGGTGAGAGAGTCAAGCACCTAAGCTGACCAAGGAAAGAAGGAGAATGAAGTGAAAGGAAGTGTAATCAGGTAACTGGTAGGTGACTTACAAAGAAGGGGCAATGTCACTTTTAGTGGGAAAGCCAACCCTTGAAGTAGGGGACCTCCAGTAGGTTGATGAGCAGCAGGGTGCAGGGGTCTTTTGACTTGATAGTCCAAAATTCATTGTGGTTGGTGGTTAATTGTCAGAGGAGAGGCTGAAAGCTCAGAGAGCCAGCCTCTTTGTGAAAATTTTTGTAAGTTGGAATGTTTCAGAGGAACTTTTTCTCTATGAAACAATTGGAAAAAATGGTTGGGTATGGCATGCAGGCGCATGCATCAAAGTTGATGGAGAATTCAAGAAAACAATGAAGGGGAAGAGTAACAGAGAATCTGATTAGAGAACCTAAGTTTTATTTTTTATGACAATTTCAAAAGTGAATTCATAATTCATCTATCTCTTCAGGCTAAAAAGATAAAAATGATTTATTATCTTGCAGAAAACAAAATATCAGGCTTTTGGCCAGCTGTGCTGGCTCTAACAATGACATGCTGGCAGGACCCCAGACAAATTAAAGTGGAATGCTTGTTGATTTCTGAGTGGAGTAATATTACCCATAAAATTTACAACTCCTTTTTAAAATCAGAATGCCTGCCAGAACCTGAGATACTACACTCCCCAATATTGATAGAGATTTTACCTAATAGGGGGTATCAAATATGACCGAATCCACAATTAAGGCCAGTGAATTCAATTTTTCATCAACATTTCACTTTTGAGAATTCTGAACCATTTTATGTTGATATCCATGATTTTTACAAATGGTGTATTTTCAAAACCAGTTGATTAGATAATTTTGGATTTGGTAACATTTTATACCCCCTGATTGTTAAAGAATTAGCAGAAGATTTATCCTTCCTACCTTTTTTCATGTCTCTATTTTATTATTAATATATATTTTAGGATAAAAAAAGTGATCAATTGATATTAAAAAAATTTCCCACACCAGGGGAGATTGTTATCTCTTCATATATTTACTCATAAAAAGGGGTAATACAGAAACACTCATTAATTTTATCTTTCCTTATAAGGAAAGAATTCACTTAATTACTTACCTCAAGAGTTAACAGCTCCCCTTGAGCCTTGAATCTTGGAAATACAACTTCATGTAACATTTAAGTGGAAAGCATTTCCTACAGAAATATCTCCCCCTAGCTTATTACTATACAAACCTGTCAAACTTAAATCCTCCTTTATTGAGTGGGGTTTTGATTATCAAAGCCTTATATTACCTGAAGAACTAACTTCTCTTTAAGTTTCAGGTGTCATTATCACCTTCCACTAGAATTCAGCCTTCTTTTAACAGGCTTTGATGCTATATTCCCAGGCTTGATTTGTTTTGTGTCCCCTTACTTACACAAGGGGGATATCCTCTCAGTTTCTCAAGTTTAAAGGTCAGGATTATTCCCACTGGATTTTCTGGCTATAGTGCCACCCAACTCCAGTAACAACAACTTATAAAGTCTAGACTTAGCTTGAAAGTTTTCAACTCCTTTCACAGAAAGACAGGATCTGAAAATGCTGATAGTGTATCAGAAAGATTTCTAAGATCTTAGATGTGGAAATTCCTATTTTAAAAGTTGTATTTTACATTTACATGGTTTTTTTAAGAATTTTAGCCTCTTCTTCCACTCACATTCTTCCCGCCATCTTCAACTCCCCTCCACAATTTCCTTAGCCCCTTCTAATCTTACCAAGCTTATCAAAATGAGTGATGTTTTATCAAATATTCTCCATCATACTTAGGCCTTTTTTGGCACCAATATGATCAGTGATTTATCTCAAAAATAACCCACAATTATGCCAGTGACATATTGCCAATTGGGGTTTTTTCACCAACCGGTATCTTTATTTTTTTTTTACCTGGAATAATTACACCTCAAAATCAAACTTTTAATAAACACAATGAACCCCTTCAATTCACCCAACAAAACTCAAATCTCAAAGAAAGGAACCAAGCAACCAATTTTCACATCTAAAAGTAAAAAGATTCCTGGTTGTGGAAGAAGTTGTCCAAGAGGTTCATGGTCAAGAGGAGCTGTTTGTTAAACAGGAAACCATGCAGCCACAAATCAAGCAATACAGTAGATGAATTACTCACCTCAAGAATCTTATCAAAGTTCTACAGGTTCTGAATAACCATAATCCAAAACCCATGGATCAAAACCAATGCCAGAATGGCCCCAAAACAACTACACTGGACTAGACCAGTGGAGGAAATGTTATTGGAAATTTATTTCCAAGAGTTTAAGAAAGGATAATGAACCAAAAACAAATTTCAGAACACATCTCACCAATACATCACACAAAATTTGTTGAAATATAGGTGAAACTTCTGTGATACTCGAAGATGTTCGGGGAGAGGCAAGGTACCGGTTAGGGTTCAAAGTGGAAGGCTACATAAACCTGAATCAAGATCAGATCAATTTCTTCTCTCCTCAATCTCGTCAAGACTCTTCAAGACTCGATCAAGACTCGATTCAACTCAAGAAACCTTCAACACCAATACTGGCCCAAGACCAGTGTAAAGTTCTTCCAACTACAACCTTCCAATCAACCATATGCTCACCATTCTTGTTATTCCCTTTCTTCCTTTATTTCTTCTCATAAAGTCTTAATCGGTGCTCTACTCTCACATCTCAATACCTGCTGCTCTTCACTACTCAACTCACTGCTCTTATTCTGTTTGTTCCTTCTCATTGTTTCAACTCTCCTTTTCTTCTTATTTTGTTTGATGAACAAATAACTAAATACATTTTTGTATTCATTTCTATTTCTCATTCCCTTTCATTAGATACTCTGCTCTGTCACTATCCTCAAAACTCTAAGTCCTCACCTCGAAAAAAACTCTTCCATCTATATTAGTGGTATGCACTCAACTCTCTCTGTCTCTTCCTTTTATTGTTTGTGTTCCTTACTCATGGTGTTCACATTCCAGTCTGGTTTCTGTTTCTTAGTAATTTAATTGTATATTCTTTACGATTAACAGTCGAAATCAAGGAAACCGAACGTCACCTTAAATCAATCAAAACCAGATACTAATTGTCGTCGAGATGGATACCATCAACTCTACTATACTTAAGACGACTATTGAGGCCATTCCCGTTCTGAACGAAGACAACTTCTCCAGCTGGAAAACCCGAATCATTGCTCTATTCAAACTGGGTGGAGTCAAAGATAAAATACTTATGGGTAATCCAGCATTGAATGACACGGACAATTCAACATTATGCGCTATAATCCTCTCAAAAATTTCGGACTCAACTCACAATAATGTAGTCAACTCCACTAACGAGGATAATGCTATTCTACTCTGGAATAGCATTATTAAACGCTTTATGTCATCCGAGCCGTCAAACAGAGCACGTGTCTATAATCAGTTCGCCAACATCACATTCGATGCAAGCAACATTGAAAAATTTATCACCGAGGTCAGAGCCAGCTTGAAAAAAATGGAAGATGTCGGCATCGTTCTTCCTGAAGACATCTTAACCTATGAACTACTTCGCCGATTGCCCAGCAGCCTAGACACAATAAAACAAAACATCACTCATTCTAGGAATCGCGAAGAGCTCAAGCCCAACTATCTTATCGATCACCTAGAGATCCACCTTAACGAGCAGAAGGTGGCATCCGCTGGAACGAGTGAATCTATTGGAACCACCATGTTCACCAAGGAGGATCCGAGATGCAAAACCGGCTCCCACAATCCTTATGCTGTTTCCCATTCCAAGGAAAATTGCTGGATGATCTACCCTGAAAAACGAACCGCACACTTCGAAAAGAAGAACAAAGAAAACCAAGTCAGGAGTTTTTCATCCTTCTCCTTCAGTCATCCGGAATCCTTTGTCTTGGACTCAGGTTCCTCCTCTCATATGGTCTCTGATAAACGCCTCTTCACTACTCTAGATGAAACCGAAAAAGGAGTGATCACCACCAGCTGTGGAGAAAACACACTGACCATCAAGGGAAAAGGCTCGATCAAAGTGAAATTCAACGATCAAATACTCGTATTCCACAATGTGCTATATGTCCCAAACCTATCTGTGAACCTACTCTCTCTTCGTCATTTATTACTAGAGCAATGCAAAGTAAACTTCACTGTGAACCAATTCTCAATATCTAAGCATGATCAACCATATCTTGAGGGTCATTATCATGACAATCTACCCGTTCTTAAACTGGAACCGATCAAACAACACTCACATCTGAGCTCGGCCGAACTGCTTCACAAGTCCCTTGGACATGTTAGTTATGGAAGGATACGCAACAAATTGGGGATTCTGATCAAAGCCCCCGAGGTGTGCAAGTCCTGTGCTGTTGTCAAAATCACAAAGGCATCCTTCAAGCACAGGACTTCAACAGCCTCAAGGCCGTTCGAAGAGCTACACTTGGATCTCATTGGACCCATCGATCCTATGTCGCACAAGAAGCATCGCTATATCCTAACCATTGTCGACTCTAACACAAGGTTTTGTGCTGCTATTCCTCTCACCGCCAAATCTGAAACTCTGTCACGACTGACCAGAGCAATTGATATCGAGGCCAAACGGCTAGGTTATTATCCCTCAATCCTTCATTCGGACAGGGGCACTGAGTTCACCAACGCCGATCTAACCAAGTACTGTGAAGATCATGTCATAAGACAGAGGTTCTCTGATGCTTACACACCTCAGCAAAATGGCCTGGCTGAGCGGTTCAACCGGACAATCCTAGAATCACTAAGAACTATCATCCTCGATTCCGGTCTACGAAGGAATCTCTGGAATGAAGTTCTTAGCGCCTGTGTATTGACTCTAAATCAAGTACCTACACACAAGAGCAAGAAATCTCCTTTCGAGTTGTTCAAACAGCAAGTCATTCCTCTCTCCTACTTTCATCCAATTGGAAATCCGGTTGCTGTCATATCCTCCGGCCGAAAATCATCAAAACTGGACCCCAGAGGCGAACTTGGGAGACTCATTGGTTTCAACTCAGAAATAAAATCTTATCGTATTCTTCGAAATGATGGCTCTATCATTGATTCAAAACACGTTGAATTCCTTGAATTCAATCAGCCTTCAAACTTCTCCAATAATCATGAAGATAACGAACTACTCCTTGAGACGTCCAAAGAGGTTGTAGAGAGTGAGAAGTCGGAGAATGTTGAACGAATAAGAGAGGAAGAAATCGAGCTTCCGCTGTCCAACTTTGAGAACGATCATGTCATGTACGATGAAGACTCTGACGAAATGGAAGATACTCAAGAGGTGGCTCAAGAGCTCATTCCTCCTCCTGAAACAGGTCGTATCCTTCGAGATAGAACGATTCAAGTACGACCTGTCAAGTACTCTCACTTCACCGCTGAAGATCCAAAGACCTTCAACAGCGCTATCAGGGGCCCAAACTCAGAAGAATGGAAGAGTGCCATTGATGATGAAATAAACAACATCGAAAAGCACGAAGTGTGGCTCGATTGCTCTGAAGTTCCGTCCAAAGCACTTCAACATACCTGGGTTTTCAAAACCAAACCGGCAACCAACTCGGCCCCTAAAAAACGGAAGGCAAGACTGTGTATAAAGGGATTCCTTCAAACTCATGGCGAAGATTTCTTCGAGACTTTTGCCCCAACGGGCAAGTTTCCCTCGCTACTAGCTCTACTAATTCTAGCCATTGATCTGAAATTACCTATTAGGCAATTCGATGTGAAAAGTGCTTTTTTGTTTGCACCGCTTGAAGAAGAAATTTTCATCAAAACTCCGGAGGGGTCGAAACGAACCACTCCATATTTGAAACTCGTCAAATCTCTCTATGGCCTTAAACAGGCCCCGAAGAATTGGTACGATACATTAACAGCTTGGTTTGAAGAAATCAACTTCGAGCCTTCGATATCCGATGCATGCCTGTTTGTTCATAAGGACCGGAACTCGTTCATCTTTTTTCATGTGGACGACATGATTGTGGTCGGGAGGACAGAAGAGTTCGAAGATCTGTTCTTGAAACGATTTCCAAACTCGTCTTCTCACGATCCTGATACCTTGTTGGGGATGAACCTCACAATCTCAGATTCATCGATAGGGCTCGCTCAACCGGCATTGATCAGAAAAGGATTAGAAATTCTGCAATTGACGGATTGCAGACCTGTGAAAACTCCCTTAACCCCCGCTGTGCAACTGAAAACGGCTACGGACGAAGATCACAACGACTTTTTGAAGCTCAACATTAATTACCGATCGTTCACCGGTATGCTCAACTACCTGTCATGCAGAACTCGACCCGATCTGGCTGCCGCGGTCTCAATTCTATCGCGATTCAATCAACGACCGGGACTCAGTCACTGGCGTGAAGTACTCCACTGTTGGAAGTACCTGGCAGGTACCCAAGATCTAGGACTCTTGCTACAACCGGACCCGAAAGAAATGATAGATCGGCTGAACTTCTTTACCGATGCCACATGGGCTGAAGATCAAGAAACCCGTTTATCTCAAAGTGGCTCGCTTGCATTTTGGAAAGACTGTCCTATTCTGTGGAACAGTAAAAAGCAAAAAAATATCACCCTTTCATCAACCGAATCTGAAATGAATGCTCTCTCGGACGGTGAGCAAGAGAGCCAATGGTTGACCTTTCTCATAGAAGAATTGTGGGAAAAGAAACTAGCTCCGACATTGTTCCACATCGATAACAAAGGACTTCTTGAAAAGCTCAAGCACTTTGGCTCCAACTCAAAAACTAAACACCTCGACGTAAAAATAAAAAAATTACGAGACAAATTCAAAAAGAAAGAAATCAACGTGAAGCTCATTCCAACCGGTGAAATGACTGCAGATGCTCTGACCAAAGCTGCGCCATACTCTTCAATCAAACGACTACAAGAAAAGTGTTTCTCAGTTTTTTGTTCATCAACCATGGAGGGATGTTGAAATATAGGTGAAACTTCTGTGATACTCGAAGATGTTCGGGGAGAGGCAAGGTACCGGTTAGGGTTCAAAGTGGAAGGCTACATAAACCTGAATCAAGATCAGATCAATTTCTTCTCTCCTCAATCTCGTCAAGACTCTTCAAGACTCGATCAAGACTCGATTCAACTCAAGAAACCTTCAACACCAATACTGGCCCAAGACCAGTGTAAAGTTCTTCCAACTACAACCTTCCAATCAACCATATGCTCACCATTCTTGTTATTCCCTTTCTTCCTTTATTTCTTCTCATAAAGTCTTAATCGGTGCTCTACTCTCACATCTCAATACCTGCTGCTCTTCACTACTCAACTCACTGCTCTTATTCTGTTTGTTCCTTCTCATTGTTTCAACTCTCCTTTTCTTCTTATTTTGTTTGATGAACAAATAACTAAATACATTTTTGTATTCATTTCTATTTCTCATTCCCTTTCATTAGATACTCTGCTCTGTCACTATCCTCAAAACTCTAAGTCCTCACCTCGAAAAAAACTCTTCCATCTATATTAGTGGTATGCACTCAACTCTCTCTGTCTCTTCCTTTTATTGTTTGTGTTCCTTACTCATGGTGTTCACATTCCAGTCTGGTTTCTGTTTCTTAGTAATTTAATTGTATATTCTTTAAAATTCAAGTGAGGCATTACCAGAAACTGAATACCTACTTGAGTATAAAAAATGAAAAACACAACTGAATCAATCCTTAAAGTGTTACCTTTTCCTGGGCTGCAATGAAGCAAGTGGTTTTGGGTGGGAAAAGACCTCTTGTGAGGTTACTTCCTTTGATGAGGTCTGGGAGGGAGTTGTATCTGTAAGCCAGCTCTCTACCATTCTGATTGAATTATCTCATTTAGGCATCAGAAGCTCATATGTTCTATATTTTGTTACTATTTTAAAGGTGCATCCAAATGCAAGGAAATTCTGGGGAATAATGTTTCCCAAGCTGTGCAATCTAGAAAAAATGTTTAGTCCCTTGTTAGCTACCAGGAAAGGATCTCATTTTCTCCCACAACCATTGCTATCTCAGTCCAAAGCAGTGAATCCCAAATCATCTGGTGAAGGTGATAATAGAAAAATTGACCAGCTAATAGCCCAACTGCATCCCTTTCACGCAGTCACTCAAAAAAGGATTCCATTGCCAATGTAATCAATGGTTTGGTTGGCTATATACACACTCAACGCAAGGAATTCAGCTAACAACTTCAACAAGTGGTAGAAACTTTGATTGCAAAAACTTCTGTTCAAATCAATTTTCTGCAAGCAATTGCCCATACCCAGAGGTTCATGCCAAAGCTCCAAGTCAACAAGAGGCATTGAATTCTTTGACTTTATTTCAAGATTATAAAAATGCCCAAAACTGCCAGCATAACTGCCTAGGATGAAGTTATCTCAGTTAAACTGGGATTTAATCAACCAATTTAAAATTGGTTGGTATCAACTGATGAAATATAAATACAAGGGACCCCCCTTGGTGTTACATTTTATTGGTTGAGGTCAACCTAATTCAATTTTTTTGTTTGCATCCTAGTTTAACTGGAATGAAATCAAGCTGGGCAATTATGTTAGCAGTTCAAATATTCACCAGCATCAAAAACAAAGAGGTCCAAGAACAATTGCTCCAGAAGCACATTACTTGATTGTGCAGCCACTGCTTTTTTATTTCATTCTCCCAATTCTCACTCCTTTTAAAATCACCATTATTACAATTTATCATTTAGTTAATTTTTATTTCATCAAAGCAATCATGAGAAATTCAAGTATCAGCAAAAGCCATCATGATAGTTTCCTTCTTTGACAGGTGGAAACATATTTCTTCCAAAGATCCCTGGAAATGGAGTCTTGCCATTTTTCATGCTACTTTCTTTCTTTATCACTAGATAAAGCACCTTCAAAGAAAGGATCAATGATATCTTGAATTTTGTTGCTCTGGTATTTTCCCTGCTGTAAAATTTAATTGGAGCAACCATCCAAAATTAAATTCAAATCTTGTATGCATGTACATGTAAAATGCAGGGTTCATATTCCTGCTCTAGACTTTACTTGCTGGCCTAAGTCATGATATTGAATCTCTGTTTAAAAACACCAAAAGTCTGTTCAATGAAATAAAAGAGACTTGAATTTATTAATTTGAATTGTTTTTCTTGGTTTTCTAGTCTGAAATCAAGGTTAAAGATAAAAAGAAACATTGTGTGATTCTATTCTAGCCAAATAGAAACAAAATCTATGGAAGCTTACCTTTTTCCTACCATTGCTTGCTCTTTTAAGTGATCTTGATATGGAACCAACATATTTTCATCAAAGCATAGCCAGAATAAGCAAGATAAAATTGGCCACAATTGATTTTAAAATTTTGTGAGTGTTCATCTTGAATTACTTGAGCATCATGGACACTACCCTCCCATCAAACTCAGATGTAGTTGAAACTCATGCTGAAGTCACATACACCTAGCATGTTTTTAGGGAGGGAACCTTTAAAGTTTCATTGGGATCTTCTCTTTCACTAAGAACACTGGCCTGGATGTGAACACCATTGAGTAGACCAAGAAATTTGTTAAAAACTGGTAAAAAATTGGGATTTGATGTGATATGGTGAGGCATGGGTTGAGGTGAAGGAGGAATAAAGGAAATTGGGGCCAGTTGGATTGGAAGCTCAGGTAAATTTTTTAAAACCCTGAAACAAACAAACTGTTAGTTTCAAAACATAAAACAGCCCTCAGGAGCAGTGAATTACTTTTATATTGTCTGACCAGAGTGCTGAAAACAAATCTTGAGCTTGCAAATTTGAGCTGTTGTGACCAATGATGCAGATAAAAATTGCAAGCTTTTCTTCAAAAGGAAGGAGTTCTGAGACTTTTTCATTTTCAAAATTCAACAGTTCTTCACATACAAAAAGGAAGTTTGTGGTAGTTACTTGAAAGACATCAATTGTATGGGGAGGATTTCCTTGAAGAACTGCCAAATTATATTCTGCACCAGATAAGGATAGGTTATTGTAGGGTCTTGTTTAGTTTCATACCAAGTTATTTTGGTGAAGGAGTGAAATTCTAATGGGATATTTTTTTCTTCTTCAATCAGAATTTTTTCTTCTTAAATATTGTGTGTTTTTTTCCATTTTTTACATTTTTATCTTGATCTGAATAATGCAGTTGGCCGGGTTGCTTGGTGGCTGACTAGGTTGATGTCTTATAACATCAGCATCATTTCACATGTATGGTGTACCAAGCGGGTCTGGGCAGTTTTTTGCCCAAGCCCGCTTGGCTGAGCCTAAAGTCAGGTGCAAGCTTCCTTGGCACTGGCCCAAATCCCACTTGGCACATACCCAAGTGAGGGGGGGTCATTAATCAATAAGAAAGAAAAAACAAATGAAAAGAAAAGAAACAAAAATTACTTATGGGTGAGTGGTTGTAGCCTTCTGGCGGATGAAGTCTTTGGCCCTCAGCTTGGGTCGGCCTAGCGTGACTTGGCTTTGTGCCAAGATCCCGCGCGTGCTGGCAGATCAAGCCCTCTGGGCACATGCGCAAGCCCCCTTGTTCCATATGTGTAATGTTTATCCTCTTCCATTGTTAAATTACAATGTTTCTTCATCATCTATTGTTGAGTTATAACAATTTTAGAGTTCCTCCATTTTTAAGCTACAATGTCTTATTGCATATGTTAGTTCATTGATTGACATATACTCATACTAGTATATAGTTCAACCACATTTTGAACACTGAAATAGTTTACTTAAGCAGCCATATTGCCAGAAGTAGCTGAATTTTGTTGTGACCTAGGTCACATGGTTGACTCGGCTGCGGCTCAGCCAGCCGGAGGAGACCACATCTGTCTCCTCCGGGCAACACCTCCCGGGAATACATACGGATTACCAACCATACGTTCCTACAGGTTATGAGCCTGCGATACCGGCTACGCTGAAGAAAACACACCGACGAATAATACCGGATAAATTTTTTTGAAATCTTACCGACAAATCTTCCCGGCCGCTTTTTTTTCACCTTACATCTTGCGACAAAACCCAACGAACATACCGGAGCAAATTTTTCAACCTTTGCCGACAAATCTTACCGGCCAAATCCTTAACTTCATTTTTTGTTACCAAGATGGACTCCGGTGCTTCAAACGCGTACAATCAAATTCGACTGTTTTTGGACGACTTGAATCTTGTTTTAGGAGCAGTCTCGCCCAGGACTCAGAATGGAACGGCTAGATCCTTTAGCAGCCACCTTTTGTTCAATCATGTTCGTTCACCAGATCAGTTCCACTGTGCAGATGCCTCTACTCATGTACGCTTGCGAGGATTTCCGACTACTCGCTCGCGAGCTTGGAAGAAAACACGCCCAAAAATGTTTGCTCAGAACTTGCCAAGCAAACGGTGCCTTTCCCAATCGGAACAAACCTGGAAGAATGTTCGATACCAGCCTCCTCCGCGCAACTTTGAAGCTAATGGTCCATCCATCGAGGCGGTTGAATACAACAAATCTTTGAAGAGCAAAGCTGCAGATCCGTCAGGCCCCCTTCTTCTGGAGAACAATCAGGATGCTGAAGATCAGCATGTCCCCCATCTTCTAGAGGACAAACGAGGTGATGAAGACCAGAAAGAACCCCATTTTCTAGAGGACGAACGAGGTGATGAAGATCAGCAAGTCCCCCATCTTCTAGAGGACGAACGAGGTGATAAAGATCAGCAAGACCCCCATTTTCTAGAGGACAAACGAGATGCTGAAGATCAGCAAGACCCTCAACTTCTAGAGGACAACCAAGAACCAAATGATCCCAAGGTTGAAGAACCTGTTTTTGACATGAAGAATTACAGTGCCAAAGATGTCAATTGCTGGGCCAGCACCTTAACTGCTGATGAGTTTGAAGACCTTCGACACCGGGGACCGGCGGCTCGGATTGATGCTTTTCGACAATACATCCGGCCTGAGACAGAACATTGCCGCAATCCTCACTCTTTTCAGCCGCCTCAAGACTCACATGAACATCCCGATTACACCTCAGACACCATTGAAGGTATCAATGATCCCAACCACTCCAATGACTCCAATCACAATATCATCCTGGATAATGACCGGGTCTTTGGAATTGAAAGTGATGGAGGTGGCTACAACAATATCGACGAGGCCAGCGGCGAGTTTACTGAACAAATGGACGATCATTTTGACAATGGAGATGATTTTGATAGGTCCGATGGAGTTGAAGATGTTTTTGATGATGGTTATGATGATGGCTATGATGATGTTTATGATGATGGAGGGGATGACAATTATCAAGAGGAGGATTTCCATGGCTACGATGAAGATTTTTATTAGATTTTTTTTCTTTTTCATTTCTACATCCGATCCACCTTTCCTGCTTGATCCCCCTTCTTTCAAGGCTTTAGTCAAAATTACCCTCTTTCTTGGTTCTTTTCTTCATTTTTTTTCTCTCTCTCTTCATTTCTTACCTGTTCCAGATGTTTTATTCTCTCAGTTTGTATGTAGTTCCGACCTCCCTGGCAGGTGTCTTGGAGCCTTGCCGAGGGGGTGGGTGTTGTGACCTAGGTCACATGGTTGACTCGGCTGCGGCTCAGCCAGCCGGAGGAGACCCCGGGCAACACCTGGGAATACATACGGATTACCAACCATACGTTCCTACAAATTTTCTGAAGGTTACAACTCAACAGCTTTCTCTCCATGAAACCCAACCCATAACATTCCTACTCCCCCGACAAATATACCACATTTGTCCCAAGCACGTTCCAAACTGGAGATCGAACCAATAAAACTGGATTCGGAGCTTAACCCTAGCTACCAGCGGTAAGCCAGTACATCTCTAGACTGTTAAACATGATCTTCAGGTAACAATCAAATCATCTCCAATGGTCCTGCTCATGGACAACCTGGAGCCAATGTCATCATGTTTTTGGCCTCCAGTGGAGCCGCCAAAGATTGTCGGTGTGGATCATGGCTCCTTGGCTGCTACTTCTGAAAGATCTGGCTGTGCTTGATCCACACCCATAGATCAATGGCGGCTTGGGGCATCCCCCTGCAGGCTGTTGAAGGCAAGTTGATCCTCAGTCAGACCCTTGGGGTCGTCGGATTCCGCTGGGGTTCGAAGGGCCTTCAGCCGACGCTGAACTCGACGTCGTGCTGCTATCTGAGTATGTATCAGTCCCTCGGTGGTCCTGCGCCCGTCAATGGGTTGAGTTTCAGTTTCCCCATGGATCGATTTGGATCGATCACTGATCGGCAAAGAGCCGGACAGCTCCCAGTGGGACAGGGACAAAGTTACAACAAACTCGAGTAAGTATGGGTTTATCTCGAGCCAGTACTCATTGTGTATACCCATACTTTCGCCAAGCGGACATATCTTGTCGTCATCGAGTCTCTCCGTTCTTTCACGTTACCCTATCGCTGCCCTCCAGTACAACATCATCTCACCATCCAGCCTTTACATCTTTAGATTACCCTCTGATTGACCATCCAACTCTTTGTCTTCCGTAACTGATTAACTTTCTATTTCAAGTACCACTATATCCAAACATGGTGTGTATATCTTCGCTTGGAGCTTCAGCGTGATGTGATAGTTAATAAGTTTCTTTTTCCTATTACAGCCCGGTTTGAAAGTCGCAGTCTTGGGTGCAGCCGGCGGTCAGTGTCTTGGATGCCTCCTGACGTACCCGTGTATGCCCTAAGCTTACGTTTTTATTCCTGCCCACAGGTATTGGGCAGCCATTATCTCTGTTGCTTAAGGTATGTAAACAAGTAATTTCCCCACTTTATCATCGGTGTCGAGCGCCTGACCAGATTGACTATCTTCTACAGCAAAACCCCCATATTACCGAACTGGCCTTATTCGATGTCGTCCCAGTCGTCAAAGGAGTGGCCGTTGATGTGAGTTACAGCGAAAGACAACCGACCATGATCTGAGCTGTGACTTCATAAGCTAAGCCCTTGAAATACCAATCTACCTAGATCTCTCACATTAACACCCCCAGTACTGTGACTGGTCACATACCTGCTGAAGAGGGTCTAGCCAAAGCTCTCAAGGGTTCTGACCTGGTCGTCATTCCAGCTGGTGTGCCCAGAAAACCTGGTATGACCAGAGATGACCTATTCAAGGTCAGCGAGTTTTTCGATATGCCAATATCTATCTGTATTTGGAGCACGATTTCTGAAACCCCTGTTTGTTTTTGCACTCTAGATCAACGCTGGAATCGTACGCGACCTTGCTACCTCTATGGCTCAGAACTGTCCTAAGGCTTGTATCTTAGTAATTTCAAACCCGGTCAACTCCACTGTACCGATTGTTGCAGAGGTATTCAAGAAGGCCGGTGTCTTTGACCCTAAAAAGTGAGTCTTGGGACAAAGACGAGTAGATTCTCATCGGACCACTAACAGGGATTCATTGAATCCGCTTCTGATGATCGATTCAGATTATTTGGGGTTACAACTCTTGACGTCGTTCGGGCCTCTACATTCGTTGCCGAAGTTGTAGGCCAACCCGAGAAAGCCCACGAATACAAAATCCCGGTCATCGGCGGACATTCGGGCGTCACCATCTTACCCCTCCTCTCTCAATCGAACCCATCTTTGCCTCAATCAGTCCTCTCGGACAAGACCAAGGTCGAAGAACTCATCAAGCGCATCCAATTCGGTGGAGATGAAGTTGTCGCAGCTAAGGATGGTGCTGGGAGTGCCACTTTGAGCATGGCTTATGCCGGATTCAGGTTTGCCGAGAGCATAATCAAAGCTAGACTTGGTCAATCTGGTGTGGTCGAGATGGGTTACATCTATGTGGCAGATGATAAGCATATCTCAGCTCACACCGATGGCCTTCAGTACTTCTCGGTTCCCATCGAATTAGGGGTTAGTTAGACAGACAAGGGTCGACACTCACCTCGTAAGACTTCACAGAAATTGACGGCCAATATCTTGCACCTTAATCCAGGCCGAAGGTGTCAGTAAACTAATGCCGATCGGGGACATCAATGACCACGAAAAGGAAATGCTCAAGGCATGCGTTTCTGAGCTCAAAGAGAGCATCAACAAGGTAATACTTCCCTTAAATCTCTTGTTCAACTTCCTAGATCATTCACCCCATAGGTTGACTGATTGTCTTTTCATACATCAGGGTTCGAGCTTTGTAAACAAATTGTAAAAAAAAAGTAGGCTGTTCGCTCTGGCAGAAAGAATGTACAAAGCCTCAGATGTCCTGGCTTTATTGTTGTTGTGTGGGGCTTCTTGTGTTGGCAGAGTACAACAAATTATCACCAAAAAAAACTTGGTTTTTGGTACACAAAGAATTGGCCCGAATCAATGAATATACACAGATTCAGGTTAACAAAACCTAGCAGGCAAAGTAAAATGATGCTCATCTCTATCAAAAAGGCCGCATGACTTATGCGACTCAAAATTGTTCCTATGGGTTTGGAAAGAAGGATTGCATTGAAAAATGACCAACAAAAGCTCTAGCTCAGTTGACGAGAGCTTGTGGAAATGATTGATTATTCATTACTTGGTAAAGACTGGAAATGAATATATTGTGTTTTTACAAATGCTTGGACTTTTTGGAGATTTTTGGATGGCAAGATTATGGGATTAAGGCCACCATGCACAGCATCAGGAATCAGCCATGTTGATCATTAATGACCAGATCATGGGTTTCAAAAACATAAAATATTGTTTTTTTTTGACAGATTTTAACAAATCTTGATGCAAATCAGTCCAAGCATTTGTAAAAACACAATATGTATCTCCAAGGTGTGACTATCCACCTAGTCAAGGACTATGAACATTTCTCTTGCATGTACCAACATCCACCAGGGATGGTTCCGGGGCACATGGATGCAAGTGCCATCATACAACTTTCTTGAGTAAATCTTCTATAACTTCTAAGCAGTGGGTCTGAAGATTTTTTCCAAGGAAGTTGGTTCTCAGTATGATATATCATCCATAAACTGGGTTAATATAAAATGCAGCAATTAAACTCATATGTTTCAGAAATCCAACTGAGATTTTATTCTACTTATGATAACCTGGATCTCAATTTTGGGCCCCAATAATTATAATTATATTTTTGATTAATCTAATGTTCATTTAAACACTGTTTTTCACATTAAAATACTCTGCAGAGTGATGATAAAAATATGCAAGAGTGATGATCAATAATTTGAGTATTGTCTGTAAACAAAAATCACTTGTTTTGAGATATGATCAGTTTTTTTTGATCTGATTCAGCTCATGTGATGTTAATATCACTCCCACAATGTGAACAAAAGAGCTGTTGAAACCAAATCCCTCGGTAAATCTCATTTGAAGTGTCATAACTTGAATGAATGTATTTCCCTGAGGAACAGTTGCAAGAGAGGTAAATTATATTCAAAGGGATATTCAGGCAACAGTTGCACATTTCCATTAATCTAGAAGTAAATGATCACTTGTTGGAAGCAATTCTATGTTAGAAGTAATCTTCCAGATTCCTTTATTAGGTGCCTTTAGTTATGCTTGTATTTAGAAATTGATTACAAGAATATCTAGTGAGAGTCTCATAGTTCTTCAGTTTGTTGTTAACCTAGTTGCCTGATTACTCATACCATTAAATTTGTCTTGTATTGTTTTCTCTAATCATTCAACATTTTTATAATATCACTTTATTTGCTGAATCTGTCTTGAATACTGTCTCAGGTCTATTTCTATCTTTCATCTAGTTTGTTTCATTGTTCTTATCACTGTTCCTGTCTTTTCATGGTTATCTCAAAGTGCTTGTAGTCACTACTCTATTAGCTTCTGCCTAACTCCCACTTCTCAACTCAAGACTATTTTGTCTTATAGGTTACAAGAAAAGCTTGCAAATAAGTCACTGGGAAATCTCACAAGCAGACCTTTTTTATCTATTCAAATTTTCCAGTAATCCTACCTGTGAAATTTTGACCTCAGAGGACCCATGGTGTATCCAATACAGGCATCCAGCTGTGGCAATGAACCAGTAAGCCTGGTTGAAAGGAAGATTAGGTTTAGGTTAGGGGAACACCAACAGGCCCAAACTCAGTTCATCATTTACCTATTAGGTTTCCCTCTGTGTTGTACTTAGTTCTACCTATTAGAATAAAAAGAAACAAAGAGGTGGAAAAGGGGGCCTAAGTAATGTTTCTACTGGGTCTATCTCTCAAGATGTATTTAGCCTACTACTTTGTATTCCCGTTATCTTTTCTCTTTCTCTTTACTTTCTTTTTGTTCACTCTCACCACAGGTATTGCTCCCTCTCCCGTCTCCTCACTACTCATTGGTTCCAGTCTAATCATCCTCTATCCTCAGGTTTGTATTCCCTTGTTTCTTTTCTTTACTCTTCAAGTAATTCACAATTTCTCTTTGTTCACTGTCACCACAGGTATTGCTCCCTCTCCTGTCTCCTCACTACTCATTGGTTCCAGTCTAATCATCCTCTATCCTCAGGTATTGCTCCCTCTCCCGTCTCCTCACTACTCATTGGTTCCAGTCTAATCATCCTCTATCCTCAGTCCCTTTTTCCTACTCTCTAACAGATTATGAGACTGGTTAGATTCTCTAACCTCCGAATACTGTGATTTTCCGTTTTCCAAACGTTATTGCCGAGTTAACCAAAATCCCCTTGTAAATCAATTGCACAGAATGGACAAAACCAACCATGAGCTTACCAAGAAATACAAACTCAAAGGCAAAAACTTCATCGAATGGAGGACCCGCATGAAATCAATCCTTCAACTCAAGCACCTGTGGGACCTAGTCATTGGGATCAAAACAAAAAAAGTTAAGATTGAACAAGATGTGTTGAATTGTTACCACACCACTGATGCTATGGCCCTAATCTCCATCAATTGCGACCCCATTGTGGTTGGAACCCTCATTGACGAATCAGAAGACAATCCCATCCTCCTGTGGAAGTCGCTTAACAATCACTTCCTTCCCAAAACTATACAAAATCAAACCTTGTAACTCAATAAAATATTCACCCAGTCTTTCAATTTCTCTTCCATACAAAAAGAGGCCGAAGATCTTCAAGAAAACGCCCAACAACTCATGAATCTCATCAATGACAAAACCACCAAGCCCACTGTTCTACTGGACATGGTTATAGCCATGTGGTTAATTATCAATCTCCCCGTCAAGCTACAAGTCACTGGAGAACTCTTGATAAAGAAATGCAAGATTGAAAAATCCTCACCTTCAATTAAAAATATGATAGAAGAAATAAGAAATTACCTTCAAAGGTATAACAGTCAATCTGAAGGTAATTGAGCCCTGGCTGCAACCCAATACGGAGGACGTTCTAGATTCAACTCCAACTTTCCAAGATGCTCAAACGGAAAACACAACCCACTTGCCCCTCACCCTGAAACAAAATGCTTCAAAATCATAGGCTACCCCAAAAGAGACCAAGCCTCTGGACCCAAAGAAAAAGCACTAATCACCGCCCTACATGCTTCCCAAGGCGAATTCATATTGGATTCTGGTGCTTTGGTCTCAATGGTTAATGATCGATCCATCTTCATAAATCTCCTTCCCAATTCCCAAGCCATTTTCCTGGCAAATGGCAATAAATTATACTCCCAAGGCCGTGGCTCAATCACTATTTTCTCCTCCGAGACTACCCTAACGCTCAAAGACGTACTCTTCGTACCCGATCTAAAGTACAACCTAATCAGTCTACCTACCTTCCTCCAACACGGTCACTCCCTTTGTCCCAACGGCTCCGACAATTTCAAAGTTGTCGACTCCAAAAATTCAATCACCGTTTCTGGGTCTTATCGCCAAGGGAACTTTGTCCTAAACTGCCAGCCAGCCCCAACGTGTAACTCAGCCATCAACTCTGATGAGAAGATTATCAACCTTCATAACGCTTCTGGCCACCCCTCCATTCACTACTTCCGCAAGATGTTCCCCTTAATGAAGATTCCCGATTTCATCTGTTCGGTCTGTGACATCTGAAAAGCCCACTCCCAACCTTTTGGCGGTAAGTTTTCACCTGCTATCAGGAAGCTCAAATACCTACACATGGACGTCTGTGGTCCAATCTCCCCAGCCTTGGTGTCGGGGAAAAGATTCGTACTCAGAGTCATGGACGGGTACTCGCACCACGTCTGGACTATGTATCTAAAGCAGAAATCAGAAGTAACCTCCGAACTCAAGCAACTTATTGCTAAAATAGAAAATCAATCCAATGAGAAGGTCACATTTATTGTCTCGGACAACAGGGGCGAATTCAAAACTTCCGTCTTGGATATTTTCTGCAAAGCTAAGGGAATTTTTCAAAAATTTACTGCCCCCTATCATCCCCAGGAAAACCCCTTCTCCAAAAGAGGTAATCGAAATACCATCACTAAAGCAAGATGTATCTTAAAACAATCCAATCTTCTGGGAACGTACTGGGCAGAGGCCTGCAATACGGCAAATTACCTTGAAAACCGTACTCCCAAATCATCCATCAACTTCAAGACTCCCCTTCATTGCTGGTCTAATCTAAGACGAAAAGAACAACAACCTTCATCCTTTTGGATGTAAGGTTGTCATGAAAGTCAACTGCCCGCCTGAAAAGTTTGGAGACCGAGGAATAGAGGGAGCATTTCTGGGATACAAGGATGACCATGAGAGTTATAGGATGGTGGAGTTGGTGACAGGTAACGTAATCAGATCACATCATGCAATTTTTCATGACTCCATTTTTCCACAACTTTCCTCTACCAGGTCATCTGACTGCTCCTTCATCTTTCCTGATGATCTAGCCTTACCGGAGAACCCCAAGAATGTAACCGCCTCGTTTCCTTCTCATATTCAAAGCCCTCAGCCCGGCATAAATGTCAACAACCCCGATCAATCCATGTGTGACTCAGATGTCTTGATCAAAGATCAAAACCATCCAACCTCCGAAGAATCAAATCACATCCCCCCTCAAAATGAGATCATCGGCAACATTGAGGCCAGAAACATTCTCACCCACAGTCGGCAAACAGACTACCATGCCCACGCCGCCTATCTACACTCAGAAGACCCAAGGAACTACTCTCAGGCCATGGCCGCCCCTGATCAGAATGACTGGAGGAGAGCTGTAATGATTGATCTGAACAATATCGGAAGACAAAAAGTGTGGGAGGAAGTTGACCCATCCCCGGAGAGACACCCCTTAGGCACTGTGTGGGTTTTCAAGAGGAAAACCGATGCAGATGGTAACCTCACAAAATATAAAGCTAGATTATGCGTGCGCGGTTTCAACCAGAGGGAAGGTATTGACTACAACTCGGTGTTCTCCCCAACCGGCCGCCTCACCTCTCTTTGAATCCTCCTGACAATGTGTAGCAATCTCAATCTAGAAGTCCATCAGACGGACGTCAAATGTGCCTTTTTAAATGGCTTTCCTGAAGAAGAACTGTACATCAAATTCCCAGATGGAGTCAAGAACCCTAACAACAAAATTCTACGACTCCACAAAGCACTCTACGGTTTAAGACAGTCACCCCGCTGCTGGAACTCAATTTTTTCAAAGGCACTCAAGGACATAGGCCTCTCTAACACCAAAAGCAATCCTTGCCTTTATTTTTCCAACAATCAATCTTGTCCTTTCTTCCTATATGTTCACGTCAATGACATTATATTCGGCGGAACTTGGATAGAAGAATTCAAAAGCAAAATCAACACTTACTTTGAGATGGGAGATCTACGACAAATTAAATATGCACTAGGCATACAAATTACTCAGGAGGAGAAATTCATCACTCTTATTCAAGACAAATATGACACCCATTTGCTAGAAGATTTCAAGATTCTCAGCTCGAAACACGCAGTCACTCCTCTCCCTAGCAACTGGCTAGAAATCAAAACTGCGACAAACCAGCAAGAATTTGTTCCCCCATTCAACTACAGGTGTCTAATGGGAAAGATACAGTGGCTATTCCGATGTACCCAACCCGACCTGCCTTTCGCCGCCAGTTTCTTGTCTCAATTCCTAGAAGAGCCATCCGAGGCAAATTACAACGCCGCAATACATGTACTGAACTACCTGCATGGCACTCAGAAACTTACTTTGAAACTCGGAGCAAATCAGTTGAATCAACCCAAGGAAGAAATCCTGGGACTCACCAACGCAGACTGGGGTGGAGGGACCAAGAAGCAATCATTCTCTGCGTCGTTGATCTATTTTCAAGGGTCGGTAGGTTGGCAATGTCAGATCCAGAAAAAAACAGCTGTCTCATTGACTGTGGCCAAGTTCTTTGCAATGACCGAGAACGCCTTGGACTTGCTCTGGACGCAAAACGTCATCACGGAAATAACGGGATTTAAACACAAGCTGAAGATGCACACCGACAGCACCAATTGCATCGACATTTGCAAGAATGAGGTCTACCATCATGGGTCTAGGGGTTTACCGTTCAAGATTTACTTCATCAGGGATCTTGTCTTGGAAAAAGAATTGATACTTGAATACATACAAACATCAAAACTAGTAGCAGACGCTCTCACAAAGAATCTCACCGGGGAAAAACTCAAGGCACACATGGGAATAATAATGGGGAATTAGGGGTGTAAAGAAAAGTAACAAGTGAGGGGGAGTATTAGAATAAAAAGAAATCAAGAGGTGGAAAAGGGGGTCTAAGTAATGTTTCTACTGGGTCTATCTCTCAAGATGTATTTAGCCTACTACTTTGTATTCCTGTTATCTTTTCTCTTTCTCTTTACTTTCTTTTTGTTCACTGTCACCACAGGTATTGCTCCCTCTCCCGTCTCCTCACTACTCATTGGTTCCAGTCTAATCATCCTCTATCCTCAGGTTTGTATTCCCTTGTTTCTTTTCTTTACTCTTCAAGTAATTCACACTTTCTTTTTGTTCACTGCCACCACAGGTATTGCTCCCTCTCCCGTCTCCTCACTACTCATTGTTTCCAGTCTAATCATCCTCTATCCTCAGGTATTGCTCCCTCTCCCGTCTCCTCACTACTCATTGGTTCCAGTCTAATCATCCTCTATCCTCAGTCCCTTTTTCCTACTCTCTAACACTACCTACTGTTTTTGTTCCTCCTTTCTTTTTTTTCCTCACTCATTCCTTCTTGTGTGTTTCCTCCTTGGACCTCTAATAGGTAAAAGTCCCCTCTCATTGTTGCAGGGATTGCAGGATGAAATAACCAAAGTTCACTGTTGACAAACAAGTAAAACTTTAGGAGTGAGAATAAAAAGGTATTGATTCACTAAGGAAGGAAACTCCAGGGAAAATCTAGTATAGACAATGTACAAGATTTTATGTGTTATGGTTTAAGCATACTATACTAAATATATAAGCATATTATCTTAACTGTCAGCCACTGAGTACATATCTCAGTACCTGACATGTACCACGTAACTGCAAATATTATTAATTATTATTATCTCTAATAATAATTACTATTCTTATTAATTATTATTACTATTTATTATCATTATTTATTCTAAATAACTCCACGTAATATTAATTATTATTATCCTTAATAATAATTACTATTCTGTAGTTATTATTATTATTATTATACCTTCATTATTATTACAGTAATATTAATATTATTAAAGTACATTAATTACATTAATTAATATAAATACTTTGATAATATATTCATTAATAAACTCATGAATAATTCTGGTTAAGCTATGTACTCCTGTTATACAAGATACATAACTTGTAGGCCCTTTGCCCCCCTGTCACGTGAAATATCCTGAGTAACAGATATCACTATTTCCCTCTGATTACGCCCACATTCCTTAATATTGGAATATTTCACGTATAAGATATGTACTTTAATATCTTATTAATAAAAGAACTTATTAATATTATGATAATTAATACTTATAAGATGTGCCAATAATAAATGACATCATTATAAGATATTATCTCTAATAATATTAATAACAGATCATTGAATACAAATGTCATGATGTGATCCAATCACACTAAGGATTACTGATCAAAGATGTGTCCCATAACACAGCCTTAGTAGAAATCACATCATAAACAGTAACAGATCCTCCCAAAAGGATCTGTCTTGTCCCTGAAGTTCCACAGTACCTCCCAGGTCCTGGAAGCGCTCACAGTCCCCCCCTGAGGAGCTCTTACAATATATAAACAGACTGTAAACAGTTGTTTATCCCCCAGAGAATATTTAGAACACCTTAGCACAGTATATAACTTAGATTTATTTACCTTGCCTAGTTCCCCATTCTCCACCAATACCCCAATTCTGGATAATATATAGTCTATTACTGTTATTACCTCAAGAATTGGCCACAACCTACCTTCAATAAGGTAGAAACCATGAACCCAAGTGAGTATCTCCTTGGATGCCTATTAATACTTTGTATTGATTTGGATGCGCCTAATTAGAGCAATTAGAGCAAGCCTCTCAGACAAGACTTACTGATTGAGGAAGTACCTTTTTTACAGGACTTAACTATTACCCAAACCACTTCAAACCATCAACCTACCTTAGTTACAACCCATAACCACGGTTAGTTCCACACCCAGGCTGACATTAACACTCATTGCTCTCTATGCTTGCTCATCTCACAGACTCTCTCCTTGTGCTCACAGCTTCCCATCTGGTGTTTCTCAGGTACAAGTCCCCTCTCATTGCTCTCCACACTCACACATCTCAGAGACTATCTCCTTGTGCTCAAAGCTGCCCATCTAGTGTGTCTCACCAGCCACTTGGGGCTTTAACACTCAGTGGGTTGCCTTGGTGCAGATTGTCTTGATTAATTTTGGCTTGAAACTGATCTTCCAGGTCTCCAAGGACATGCAAAATCACTCAATCAACTACATGGGGATCCAGAAATCTGGTTATAACATTGCTAGAAGGCAGAAATTTGGATTTGGCTTGGGTCAACAGGAGGGAGCATATTAACTATGTTATAAATTTTGAATCCACTATTGGCAAGCTTGTCAAACATAAATCAGAAGTACATACCTGTGATTGAGTGATAGCAGTGACCCCTGATTCCAATGGGAGTAGAGCAGAAAATGAACCAAGAGTTAAACATTCATTTGGTGATGGGGTTTGATGAAATGTTAGAATTCTGCCTCATGCCCAAAAGAGGGCTTATTTGTTTTCCTTCTTTTTCTTTCTTTTTTGTTCCTCAGCTTAGCTAGGCCCTCAACTTAGGCCCCTTTTGTGTCATGTATTTCTTCTGTCCCCATCTGAAATACAAACATCACTTAGTTCCAGGCCCTTGCTTGTGAGACATGCTCTCTTGAGTCCCTCTCACAGGTGTTCTAAGTCCCTGAGCATCTTGTGCTCTTGAATTCCTCAGCCCACCTTTTTCTCAGTCTTAGGCCATTGGCCACATTTCTTTTATGACAAACATTTAAAATTTGGAAGGAAAGTTGATGTGTTTCTGGCAGGTTGGAAGGATATCTTTGAAATTCAGGGCCCTGTTTCTTGGTATGGCTCCAGGTAGAAGTGCAGCTGGCCTAGAATTGAAATGTGGGTTTATAATTGGCACAGTTTTAACTTTCCACTGGGATTTTGAAAACTGTTCTGGGGTCTTTTTTGCACTTCATGAGATTTAAATTTGAATTTGAGAAGAGTTTCAAAAAAATCCAAAACACTGTTTATAATTGATACTTGCCATCCTTAACCACCCCAAGTGGAGATCCTGTACCAGGAAAAATCAATGAATACTTGTCTAAAAGTGACACCAAAAAGTATAATAAACCAAATCTTTTGGTTTCTGACCAAGGTGTCAGAGTCACGACCCTGTGAGATGATGATGCAAAGATAAGAGAGCAGACCTTTTGGTTTCCAACCATATGCTGGCAGTGTATAATCACTGAGCAAACCCCATTACCCTCATGGTATTAATCGTAATTGGTACGGAGATGAAGGTATCTCATTCTTTGCTCACTCTTTGAAAGTGAAGACTTTGTTCATTCTTCCTCAATTACTTGAAGATATCTTTGGTTGGTTTGAAATTATCTGTGCTGAGTCACTCTGCTTTCCAAACCCTACGCGGTTATAAAACCAACTTTCAAGAAATTTCAAAAAACTTCTCAAAACAGTTTACACAGGGGCTGCAAGTACCTATTGTATTGAGAACTGCTAAAATTGGTGTTGGAAACCACTTTGAGAAGTTCGCTTCCAGCGTTGGTGTGAGTTCGAGCAATCCCGCTGGTGTCGGGAAGTCATGTCGGATCCACAGCCCCTCTCAGTAAAATATAACGCAGGCAGCATCGCCAATCTACTGCCCCCGGGTCATCAGGATGGTTTTCAAACCCCGGTGTCGCAACACAAACTGCCGACAGGTGAGACTCGGACCGAAGAGTTCTACGTTCTGACACCATGAGCCCTCATGGGAGGGGCTGCTGGGCTGCTACCAGCGAGACTAGAGATGCTTGCGGACAAGCCGGCAACATTTTTGACGATTCAATTCAAAAGGTCCACAGTCACATTTTATTCTATCCCTCACGTTAGCGTGGCTTGATCTGGCGAACAATCGATGCATTTGCTCACCTGTTGGGCATCACCATCACCATCCCCAAAGGAGGTGCGTGTGAATTCCCACATTTTTTGGCACGACAGAGAGTGTGCCAGCGCATGGCCTGCATGAATGAACGTAGTGATGGATCAAAAGGCAATGCTTTTTTTTTGAATTGTTCCAGATGAGAGCTGAAATACGTATGTTGGTGAATAAGCAAAAGCATAAAAAAGGAAGTGAAGCCATGCACCAAGGATTGGAGATAAGATATTCTTTGTAATTACATGTCTATAAACAATCAAAATGAGTCATGTTTTTCAAGCCAAATACCCTTCGATACTTTCACCGATTTCCAGCTCAATCCTTTTCACAACCTTCTTAGCGGCCTGATCAATTCCACCTTGAGATTCTTCCAGAGCTTCAATCAAACAACCACCAATAGTTTCGGGGACGAAAGGCACTAAAGCAGGCCCGATTTCTTTCCAGATTTCTTCCAAGACTTCTAAACTGAGTAGTTTAACGTTGATGACGTTTTCTTCTTCATCATCTCTGGCTTTGACCTCCTGTAAGATTCCAGAATTCAACACCTTCAGAAGCGTGTCGTGGTTTGAAACCTTCTGAGCTAATTTGCCAATAAGCGATTTCACTTGACTGGAATACTCTTGATGATTCGTAAACTTTGATCCGAGTTTTACCTGGCTGGTAACAGGTGTAACGATTCTGGTCAAAGCGGTTGCGCTCCAAAAGCCTGCACAAAAAACGATTCATTTCAATTCTAAATTGCACCACAGCCCATTTGAACATCGATAAGAAATAAGTCATACCTTCTGTATCATGTATAAACGTCTGCTCCAACGTTGAGGTGACCGACATCCAAAGCTCAAAGTCAGATTGCTTGGCTTCGATAAAACCATTTAATATTGTCACAGTGTGGCTGATGAGATGCGTAAAGTAGGATACAGCCAAAGTCTAGAGAACGTCCCCAGGCATCAATCAGCAAGATGACGAAGAGTCAGATACACGAGAAATGTTCACCTGCAGGTGACCAAGAAGTGCACCAAAGACTTTGTATAGCGCAATACATCTGGCAACACAAGGTTGATTTCCATCGGTGGTTAGGTCGATGGTCGCCCAATCGATCAATCGGAACAACAGAGGTTTTAGAGTCTCGTCATTGATTTTCAAAACCAGAGTTAAGAAAGCCGAAGAAGCAAGCGATTCAATTTTGATGATATCCTCCTGTGAAATAATTTGACAATTTTGTCGGCGAAGATCGAAGGCCTGCAATAAAAAGTCGAATATCGCCTTGCTCTCCTTAATAACGTCCGGTACTTTGGCGTATTTGATAGCTCGAATCAGAATTTCCAAGAGTGTCAGGGCAACCTGCAACATTATACATTTTCAGAATGCTGATTGAGATCATTGGTATATGAAGCAAAAAAAAGACTTACATTGCTAGAAACTTCTACCTTTAACCAATAAGCGCTGACAACTGGTCCCAAATTCTGGAGAGGAACAGTCTTCGTCAGGCAGCGAATCAGTGAAACTTGCTTAACATCCACGTCTTGCAGACCAGATTTGCTCATGATTGGTGTCGTGATCAGTCGGAGAATCATAGGCATGTGGGGCGTTAGGAATGATGGCAATGTCTTCACGGTAACCTCCACTAAGTCGAAAGCAAGTGCGCGAAGTTCCACAACCGCGGTGGTGATTTGTGAACTGTGCGGTTTCTGCACCAATTCGACGCACATGTTGATCGTTTTGCCAACATTGGGTATCAATCGAGTACCGAGTAATCGGCTGAAATAAACATGAATTCAAATTTATTTCTGAGTGACTCTTCGATAGAACACTGAGAGAAGGAAAACAAGGCAAACCACAGTTTCACCAGGGCTGACAAAGCCGCTGCTGTGACTATCGAGTCATTGCTGCTTAATGGTATTAACAGCAAGAAGTCGTAGGCCCTGCTGAGTAGAGATTGCTCAGAGGCTGTCGCGTTCACAGCAATTTCTCCCAGAGTCTCGATCGCATGCAGTAGAGATACTTTTGAATCTTCGGGAGAAATTGCAAATCCCCCTTGAATGCGAGTCGTACAAATCTTGATGGCTTCAATGACACACATCTCGATCTCAGGTCTCTGAGAAGCTTTAACGGATGACAAACGGGCCCGTAAGATATCCAAGGTGCAGAAAACCAACTAGGGAAAAAAAACGCAGTTAGGTCTCTCAGCAAGTTACGAGTTATGAGTTGCTTTCAATGTGGTTTGCTCATACTTTGCTGTCATGATCCTGGAGTTTGGGGAGCATGGCGCTGGCGAAGAATTCTAAGGAGACCAGCTTGGCGGCTCGCAGTGCGATGTCACGAGCGTCTGGTAGGTGCTCACTTCCTGTCGTGTCTGGTTCGGGTTGACTAAGCTCTAATATTTGCATCATCAAGAATCCCAAGACCTGGTCACTCTCTGAATTATTTGTTGATCGGGCTGAATCTAACTTTGACTTCAGTGATTTAGAGCCGAGCGCCTCGCTCAGAAACTTCATGAGTGCCTGAACACGATTGATGTTCAGCTGCTGGCTTCCATCATCAATGATCTGATCACCATCGCGATCGACCTCAGCTTCTTGGCTGGAATAAGGCGATTGATTGTCAGTGTATAGCTTACAACTGATACTAACTGTGAGACTTACGCTCTGGCGGGAAGAATACCAGGTTCACCCGAGCCAGTTCGCCCAAGCAGATTTTCTACCTCGGCCGCAATATGTGCAATTGCCTGAATGTTTGAAAAATAAAACCATAAGTATCAATGCCGATGCGAAGAGAAGAAAGTACGAACCGCGACACCAAGCGCGCCTGAGAAAGACGACCAGATCGAGAGAGGCAACTCGAAGTTTGACACATCGTTGGTCTCGTCGATGTTAGCATCAATCATTAGTATCAACAGAGCCCCTAAGAATTGATAATCGCCAATAACCTCGATTAATCGCACAAAGAGTCTCGTCCGTCGGTGCTTAGGAATATGATTTCTCGCCCCAACAAACATGAGGAGCAAGTCACGTAGGCCTATCGGAGCATGTCACTCAAGCTCAGGAAGCAGTTCGGTTTTTATACGTCAAAATGAAAACGCTTACGCAAAACCAGCCCAATCCGAGAGCTGCTGGAATCACTGGAGGCTTTTACCATCGGTGGAATCAAAGCTTGTATGGCCTATTGTCATAAGAAAGAACATGTTAGTAGGGCGAAGAAAAGAACACAGAACAACTGATGGGGCTTACTTTATCAACCACTCTAGCACTGAATGCATCGTCACGTTGAATGACGTGAGCTCCGACAAATGTGAATATTGGCATCATACTTTGGCATGTGAGCTCAGGACACAGGCGAGCCAAATCAGCAAGCAGGAGGATAATCTTGTGAGAAATATGTGGATCCAGCGAAACTTCAAATCCAATCATTAGTGTTTTATTTCTTTCCATCAGAAGTCCGAACCAGAAAAAATCACACACTTCTCATGTAATCCACAATGCAAGATAAAGGTAAGCCATCGGATTCAAATTCAGCTTCCTATA
Organism: Puccinia hordei; assembly: GCA_007896445.1. Taxonomy (NCBI): domain Eukaryota; kingdom Fungi; phylum Basidiomycota; class Pucciniomycetes; order Pucciniales; family Pucciniaceae; genus Puccinia; species Puccinia hordei. The sequence goes on from RDRW01000050.1 coordinate 514,005, forward strand.
TTTGAAGTTAATGTTAGTTGTCATGTAGAACAGTATGGAAGCAAAGACCGAACGACTTACATTCAAATCGGGGGCGACAATCGCCAGGTATGAGATAAGCAGCTGGGCAGGAAAATGAATGTCTACTTCATGAGTAGTATGGGTAGCCAGTAGGGTTGCCAAGGTATGCAAGAATGCAGCAAACAATCGGAAAGTGTGCTCGAGTTTTTCCACAGAGACAGTTTCTAGTAAAGTTGTCAGCTCTGAAAGATCGACTGCCCCACCTTTCGCTTGACCCACGGAACTGAATTTTTTTCAAAAATGGTTACTAGTTTTCTCCGGCAATAAACCGTTGAAGGAAGACACACCCTTTGCCGGTCTTTGTCCTCTTATGGGACCGAACATTATTCGGAGAAATCTCTTGGGAGATTGCCCATAAAGCCGTGATGAAAGACTCGGTGTCCAACGGCAAACAGCGAAGAGATGCTACGTAAAAGCTAAGATCATCCTAAACCGGAAAATTAACCCAACAATTGTGAGCGACTTGAATCAAAACGTGCATGACTTCCTTTTATGGAATGGGCTCGGCGAACTGACTCTGGAAGAAGTAGCTAATGTCAAAATCTTGCGCAAAATGTCTTGCTTCTGGGAAGCTGATAAAGCGATAAACAAGCCATTTTGAAGCTTGTTCTTGGCAGCCTCGCGGATGGCGAGTTGAGCATCTAAAGTGGACAATTTTGGAAAATCAGCATGTCATTTTTTCCAATCATTAAGACTGGACGGCAGGCGGCTTACTATTTGTTGGAGAGCAGCATATGGCACCAACCAGTGCATCGAAAGCAGTAGTATCTTTGCCGGATGTAAACACTTTGCCCGGGTAGTCATACGTCTGGAACAAAAGCTCGGCGTACTCAGCCAAAGCATCCTTCGGAAGTTGATTATCCGCCATGGAATTAGTTGCTCCAGAGGACGTCTGATCAATCAGAGCAGCAACTGATTTGATTCGAACCGGGTCGTTCACATGACTTATACACTTCAGCAGGTTGACGCGCCCCTCAAAATCGTTCCAACAGTCTATAACTTTCATGAGGAAACATATGATTCTATGTTGAAAGCCTTCAGGTTGTCGTTTGCGATTTGGCCCCTCGGTGGATGAGCCCTCCAATGTTTTTAGTATCGATCTGATTTGACTCAATCCATCATACAATATTTGCGTATTCGACTGGTGCAGGAGAGCGAACAACTGGGTGGAGTCCGTGATGGACAGGTATTGAAGATCAGGGCTGGCTCGATCTCCGTAAAACCGATCATAAGCATAAATAAATTGCTCCGGAGATAATCCCGACGTGTTCTTAGTCAAGTCGATTGAATTCAAATAGCTATAGAGGGCACTGGTCAATGAGAGCGCGGCTGCACGGACGGCCTTGCTAGAATCAATAAGCGCAATCACCACACTGGGAATGAGGATCTGGTAGTCCATGGGCGCAGGTTTGGCGTCGTTTTGACAATTGAACGTGATAGCTTTGATTTCTGCTTCGGCATCGAGAAGAGCCGCAATACGAAGTGATTCGTTGAAGAGTAATGAAGTCCAAACTCTGGCGAGGAAGGTCAGCCACTCTCGTTTTAACATTAGCGGTAGCGCTCGCGAAATCCTTCTTGCCAATGAGTCTTCAGTAGTATGTGAACCCGAATGTCCGAAACAGTAAAGCTTGAAGCAAAAGTTGGCGATATCTAAAGGTTGCAAAAGCATCGAAGTGGAAGAAACAACTTCCATGACTTTCAAGGTACCCGGCTCAAACCAGCAGTATTCCCGATGCTTCAATTTATCGGCGACAGTAGCAGCCTTAGCGAGAATTGCGGCGGTGAGTCGGCTTAAGAGCTTTTCCGAGCTTGGTTTAGAGTAAAACGTTTCCATTATAGAGCGATCAGCTCCGGAATCTTCCATGTCCATGTTCAACCATCGGTTCAAGCCGCCTGAATCAGTTTGAGTAGTCATGTAATCAATCAATGTGCTCATCAGCGCCCCTACGGCGCCACCTGCCAAGCGATCGGCGATTTTCCATAACAAAAGCAGAGTTACTAGTTTGGTCGTTGGGGACTGAAGTTTGCTATCTTTTCTCAGCTTTTGAAGTAGGCCCAGGACTGCCGAATCACCCCGTTTCAAAATGTTCTGACCAATGCCATCCAATAAAGTTTCGTTAGCCGTGATCCTTGATTCAAGGCTATCTTCGGGTACTTCAGCGGGCCAGAGTCCTTCAAGGACGGTTCCGTTCCACATGTTTGTCTCGTGCTGATGCGTCCAGAAAACTGAGGTTGACTTAGCACTACTTTTGGTCCAAAACAGCCTCGCCAGAAAGATTTCTTCAGAGATACGGGAAGCCATCTCGGGGTACTTGTGTAGAAAAGGCCCCATGAGAAATGAAAGCCAATGTTTTAGGCTGGAACGTGGTGTTTGGTGAGAGCAGAGAACTGAGGTGGCAGCGTTCATGATGTCCTTTGTTTCAATAACCTTGAGCAAAGCCTGTGGGGAAGCAAGCAGGAGCTGCGATGTGACCGGGTCGGGATCATTCAGAATGGTTTTGAGAGCGTCAGTCACTAGATGCATCGAGCCCGTCTGATCATTGGAAGCATTGTCGTTCAGCTGTTCCATAATCGCCTTGAGCGAATTGTGCCTCACGATGGCGCTCGAGCTACTGAGGCCAACAAGTGATGAATCGCACTGTTCGGTCGTGAGTGGAAGATCCCCCGATAGTAGTCGAAGGATTCTTGGAATTGATTCCTTGACCTCTCCCTCGCTCGTGGAAAGAAGGTGTTGGGCGACCTGCTCGACAAGGTTGGGATGCCGTTGGAACAGAATGCCGAGAGGGCGAAGCACAGCTCGATGAGGTACTTCCATCGAAATAATTGCGGAGAGCGTTTCCATGATAAATGTCTCAATTAGTCCGGTTGGAAGGTTAAAGATTTGGGCGATTTTTACAAGAAGCTCCTCGGCCATGACTCCATCCTTCGTAGCGCTCTTGATTAGTCCTTGAACCAAACTCTTCCAGAATGCTGATACTTCATAAACTTGGCACATTGACGATAACAATTCTTCGATCTTGAAAACTCTAGATAAAGTGTAACATGACTTGCTGGCTAGTCGGATTTCTCCCTCTTCAGTGTAGTTCTGGAACAGAACTATGAGGGTTTGAACCATGGCCTCATCGTGCTCTCTCCAAGCTGGATTGCCTAATTCCGAGGGGTCTGCAGTGTCTGCAGTAGGATGACCTTCAATTATGTATTTGGTAAGATTTTGGAGTACTACCCTGGGTAAAGACGTTAGCCGAGCTAGGGCAGATATGATGATGAGGTGAGTGATTCTTGTATCAATTTGGCTACTTTGAACTCCATCTACCAAGACAGGAAGAAGGGTGACCAGGATTGGTTGAGGGATAGCTTGCTGTGCGATGAGTTGCGCTGATAAACCTTTGAATAATCCCAAGAATATGTGGAGATGAAACCCTAGAAGTGCTTGGTGGGGCGGTCGATATTTGGTAACTGATGGCAGGATCCCGGTTGCGTATCGAAGGAATTCCGGTGAGGTGATCATGGCATCAAACAAAACTTTTGGGGGTAAACCAGTGCGTGACTTCTGGGCGGAGCAAAGAAATTGAAGATGCGGATGAGAGTCAAGGCGGATGATATTGAGCATGGCCAAGAATTGAGGGGTATCATAGTAAGGTAAGAAAATTGACAGCAAAGTTGGCACGTCAAACTCGTGAATTCTAAAAGGAGTGAGAGGGGCTTAGTTTTTTTTTTATGATGGGCAACTTGTGTTGAATGTCGAGGGGAGGTTACATACCGGAATCTTCTGACGAGCCACTCAAGTGCGTGTGCACTAGGTTTGCTCAAGAGGTAGGGTGACAAGCCAATCAGGAATTCTTCAATGGTCGTACTGAGTTGTTTAGCCTCGTTGGGTTCCAAGAGAGTTCGGTCGACACGCTTCGTTGCTTCTCCAAAGAGAGGTTGGTTAAATCTCTGAAAGAGACGGTCATAGAGTAAGATCTGTTGGAAGCCATCGATGCCAATCTGGTGAACTTGGTCTATGGTGAGCTTGGCAGCCTGCGAGGGTGAGTAAATGTAGGAATCTCGTCGGCCCTGGTTCTTGATTCGTTTTGTCTCTGGATTAGATTGGGCAAGTGAGGCGAGTTGATTTCTGAGCGAAGCCATTTTGAGATTGTTCGGAGTCTGGGCTGGCTCGCAATCGACAATTAGAGTTATCTCAGTCGATTGCTCAGCACTTTCTTGTTTTGCATACCTGTGGTCGCAGATCAAAATCAAAATGAATATGAATATATTCAAAATGAAAAATGTCTTTTGGTAATAACAGGTAGTTTGAGCTCGAGGTGTCCCAGCGGGGGTCCGGTGGTGTAGTTGGTTATCACACTCGCTTCACATCAATGAGTGCACGCGAGAGGTCATGAGTTCGAGCCTCGTCCGGATCACATTTTTGGATGGGTATGCAGGCCTTTTCTCGCATTCTCCCCATCAAAGATTGCAAATCACATCCACATGTCATCCAGGTATTACCTTTTCATTGTTACAAGACACTTTTTGTAGAAAATCTCAACCACCAACTATTCAAGTTCATCCCTCTTGAAACTTATATATTCCTATTCCTTGTATGTGGGCCTGTTTTTTTTCTCTTGTGTTTCATTTCTTCCTATCATTATATTTTTCAATACACTCACTCTGGGAACTCAATTAGTCTTGTTTCAGGACACTAGTTTTTCTATTCCTTATAATAATGACAACACCACTACATTAAAAATACAGATGAGTATTAAATAACAAAATACAAATTTTACAATCACTGTCAATGACAAACAGGGGGAAACTGGGAGTATATCCAAGATAGACAAGGTTGGCTATGGTCATCTTGTTTATTGACCATAAATGGGAGGTCACTAGCTGTTGGATGGGCAATATGCATCAGAGGTTCACCTGGGATGTCCCTCATTTTTAACCCAAATTGAAAATCTCATTCAAAAGCATGATGAGCCAAAAAACATTGACAAACACCAACCAACACTGATTTTAGCTGTTCAGTTTCTAACACCAACACCAACATTAGAGACTGAACAGAGAAAACTTTTATTTACACTACAGCACTGTTATATTTGAAAACAAAATTGCAATTTTGAAGGTCAGATTACACTATGTCTATATGTGTGTGTGAATGATATAAACTTGAAACACTTATTACTAAAGAAGTTGTAGAGCTCAAAAATAAAATAAATAAATAAACAAGATTTTGAAATTTTTTTGGTACAAAATTTGGAAAATCCACCTGTGGGGCTCCATGTAGTTAGAGGGATGTGATATGTACTGAAAAAGTTTGCTATACATATTTTATGGGTACCAAATATTCATTTGTAGGATAAGTACTGTTTAGTTCAATGTGATCCCATTATGTACATACATCAATTCAAGCCGCACAACTATACACATACATTGAATTTTTTGAGCACCTATAAATGGTTGGTGGATGGATAAGGTAAGAAGTTGTAAAAATAAATAGGATACTAGCTAGAAGGTTACTTATCAAACAATGTGACCCTTGCTGGTGACTTAGAAATCTGGGGGAAAATCAAAAAAGGTAGTTATGAAGGTGTAAATTGATCATATGCTTTGGAGTTGCTTCAGTGCATGGTGGTTGAGGCTTGTAATTGATACATGTGGCTGGGACCTTCTTAATCTTGAATGGCCAAATGAAACCATTGTGTGGTACAGTTATTGTGTGCATGGCCAGAATAACTTCACAGGTTAAATTTATCCCAATTGAGCTAGGATGGCCCCTTTAATGCCCAAGCCTCCCCATTTTCTGTTTCAAAACAAAAAATACATCCTCTTTTGACTCTCAATTCTATCCCTGGGCAGCATTAAAAACCCAGTGCAAGCTTTCCATCTCACTGTATTCTCTACATTCTCCAACTTCTGGTTGCTGCCCCCGGAAATTCTTTGTTGAACTCCACCAATAGGTCTCTGCAGTTCTTCAGATTTTCCTCTGGCTCTCACAAGTTCTCCTCTGGTTCATATCCACCCCAGCTGACCATGTATTGGTGTTTTATCTCCTTCCACAGGCATTCCGGGATTCTTTCCACTTCCCATTTTTCTCTGCCATCAATTGTCATTGGTTCTGGGTTCTGCATCTGCTGACCTGCAATTGTGCTGGGCTGGAATTTTCAGAGTATTGACATACAAAAGACAGGGTGCACTCCCTGCATGGAGAGTGGTAAAGTCAATTTGTGGCTAATAATTGGAAATTGTCTTAGCCAGCAGTGGTCTAGTTTTGGGCTGGGGGGATATTCAAGGTTTACTAATATTGCACTGGGTCAATATGCTGAGGATACAATCCAATACCCAGAAATGGCTTCCTTTTATATTCTGGAGGTCCTTGGGAGATGTTTTGAGACTGCTGTGGTAAATTCTGCTCTAATATATTACAATTAAAATGCACTGTGATGCAATAGGAATATATCATTTTATTGAGCACAGTATTTTCTATCTCCCCATGACCTCATGCCATGTACATATAACCAATCACATCATGGGCCAAGTCATTCAATTGAATGATACTGGGAAATTACCACATACTTAGGGAATACCATTCTTATTAGCATAACTTTATTATTATTATTACATTTATGCAAATAGAATGACTGTCTCTTAGCTTTTATGACAATAATTTCAATCTATTTATATAGTTATTATTTTCCTAATAAGAACCATTGAGTTAAGGAGTAGGAATTTGGTGGTGGTTTGTGTCAGCCTTAGAGCTAATACAATTAGCCTACAAGTCTTCCTTACACACATTTTTAGACCAAAACTTAATCATATCTTTTACAGTTTTTAACTTACACTTGTTTTGAATTCAGATTCTGTTTCCTCATCATATTAGGGGGTATCAAGGTTAAAATGAAACCCGCCAAAAAAATGGCGGGTTTCAGCCCAATTCGCCATTTCAAATCCGCCATTATTCTGGCAAAAAAACTAGGTTATTTTGTTGGGGGCCTGTCAAAGTTAACCACCAAACAATCAATTGTTTGGAAAAAATATAAAAGGTTCATTTTGATCTCAATTTCAAGACAAACTAGCCCAACTCAGCGATGATATCCGTAGATTATCAGCCCAGATTAAACAATCCATTCAATCATTTGAAGCTGACCATAGTCTCCTTTGTCAACGTGGCAACCCAGATCAGAACATCTCGGTCCGAATGGACCAGCTCGCAGCACTCAAGAAGATTGATGCCAATCGACCGATCCCAGCCTATAACCTCGATGCCACCAAGCCTAAAGACGTCTACTTACTTTCTGATCTTGTCTCAAATGCCGAACTGAATTCGATCAAATTGGCTCCAATTCTCAAGGCTGGTACTGCTTGAGAATCTGCAGGTCTCTTACCTTCAGCTCATTTGAGACATGTGACTAATCAACTCAAGGCGCTTTGGAAACGATGTCCGGACGGTAAACTGGATAAGAAGGAGATCAAACAATTACGGATCCTGGTTTATATTAACTATCTAATCTCGATCTGTCGTCTCCATAAGTTTACTCGTGATAGTATTGCACACAAGTTGGTGATCAACAAAGATTTAGCACCGATCATTGATGGTATCCTCTCCCGATTTACGGAGACCGTCAAGAAGACCGATGGCTCATTGAAACATAATCTGACCTCATTCTCAACAATCAAACTATACTCATGCATTGCAGTGTTATTTTTGATATCTTGAGGGGGGCTTGGGCAGAGGTGCCTTCCTTGGGGGTGAGGTTGAATTATGATGCCGGCTCTTACTATTGGCCAGTACTGACTCTTGATAAACCACTGGCACTGCACCAACCGTATCACCCTTCTATCGGACGGAGACCATTGAATAGCCGATTTATCCCACCTATTGCCGATGCATGTCAACTAGGTCGTATATGTTCCTACTCAGATTCAGATTCTTCCCTTGAAATATGTACATGAGAAGTGCTGACTTGTCTGAATTGACTACCGTTCACCAGAATTCAATAAAGGAGACAAACCTAGAGGGGATGAAAACCTAGACATACATACATAAATAGACCGCTATTCGCTCCGTAAATAGAAAGCCCAATGACGCTACCGTTGACCGATCAGAAATCTTCTTCGCCCAAGAACCAGGATGGGTCGGAAAAATCAAAGGCCATCACTGGTGCCAACTATCAGATCCCAGAAGATGATCGTCATCCAGACCCTACCTTGTGTCGACTGTTTTTGAATGATCAGTTCGGGAAACCAATCAAAAACCCCAAGTCATTTTTCAGAGATTGTAAAGTTTGTGGCTCGATCCATAGCCTGAGTTACCGTTACCATCAACTAACCGTTCCGATTGACCCAATCATCAAATGACAGCGAAAATGAATAGGTGGTAGGCTTCTTCTTTTCATCTATATGGAAATACAACCGCAATTCGTTTCAACAAAATGTCATGGACCTGTGTCACCAAAACCCGCATCAATTCAAATGCATCTACATCAGTATTGATTCAAGCAAACAGGATTTCAACAAGTCGACTAAAGAGAAACCATGGGTGAATATGATTTGGGAGGACGGCAGCTAGTTGAGTGTTGATTACCTGATCATTTTGAGCATATCACAGATCCATCCTTCTCATCGACTTGATGCTCACTGATTTTAATAGAATGGAGGAAGAGAGGCCAGCTAAACTAAAGAAAGTCGATTTTATCACGCCAATTGAACAAGAACTAGTCAAGAAGATTCTTTCAGGGAAAGTGGACCTGCTGCAAGACCCGCGACTGCTGTCACGGGTGGGCTTGTGCTCGGGCCTCGACGTCCTCTTTGCACCGACGCTGATGGTCTACCATCTTGATTCAAAGACGTGGCTGGACTCTAAAGTCTTACATGCGGCAATTGGCTCGAGGGAGAAACGCGAAGTGGCCTTGGAAAAGTGGGAGAAGGGGGAACAGTTGATGTGCGTGAGTGTCTCTCCTCATCAATTTTTTTCAACTTCTATTGATTGGTTCGCTCATGGTCTCTTGTAGAACGACCAAGTTGAAGACTGCTGTTGTTTCTGCCCAAGGGGCCCAAAAGAATTGCGTTCACCCAAACACTTGACTCGTCCACCCAACCAAAGTCAATTGCGTCCACCCACCCAGTAAATCTCATGAACCAGCCGAACGATTCCAGCTCAACCAGCCTTCCGAGTCCCAACATCATCTGGAGAGCACTGGGCCGTCTGAGGAGCGCACGGCTTGTCAGGTCTCCCAGTGCTCAAATGATGGTGCTTGGGGTAAACCAGCCAAACAAGTGGGCTCTGCGGGTTCAACCTCCATTCCATATCAACCAAAGAAGCGCTACTTTTCACCTCCAAAGTATGTGTCTGGGACTGCCAAGCACATTGCCAAGCTGCAGATGAGATAATTCAATGCATTCTTCAATGGTTGGCCAGGTAAGAAGTGTTTTCCGAAGCGGGAGCAGAACCTTTATTATTTGTTTTGTATATCAATCAATCAGGGGATATCAAAGTTAAGAAAAAAAGTGGGAGCAGCACCTTTATTATTCTTTTTGTATATAAATTGATTGTCCCATAGCCTACAAAGAAAAGATTTTCTAGTCGACAAATTGCTGCTCCATTTCCATTACTACCAAATCAAGACAAAGCTATTCCAAGTTGGATTGCTGGATCTCTCTGAGGGTTTCTTGAGTTGTTCTGGAACACTGGGTTATGCTCAATCATTTCCACTAGAGTCATGAAGGAAGCAAGCGTGGTCCGAAACAGTTGGCGAAAACTGGAATCTGGGAGTTGATGAAGTTTTTGCCGTTCATAGTGGGGATGGTGCAAAGTGTGTATGTGAGGGATTGTATATCGCTTCAGAAGAAAGTGACTGATGAGTAAGAAATCAAACTCCAAGTCAGAATCTGAATTGGAGTCAATACACATCAAAAACTTGGTTAGTTGTAAAGATTTTTCAAGTTGTTTTTTGTTTGAGGCCTTGGGCATGATTGACTTAGTCTTAGATATGTGGAGGATGTTGATTGATGGAGTGGATTGTGATTTATTTGCTGCCAAGGATGTGATTGATGAAGTGGATTTTGATTGATTTGGTCCCAAGGATGTTGTTGATCAATGAGGTCTAGTGAAAATTTTTGGGGGTTCCCAGACTTGGAAATGGCGGATTTGATGCTGAAATCCGCCATTTTTCTTTTTTGAAACACACCTACCCTGGGGTAGGTGTGTTTCAAAAACCCGCCATTAAAAATGGCGGATTTGGCCAAAAAAAAATGGCGGATTTGAAATGGCGGATTTCTTAACTTTGATACCCCCTATTTTAGCCCTAGTTACAACTGAGAATTTTCTCTATATCTTACTCCTTCACATAGTAATGAATTACTGGTGAATTTATTCTATATATTGTTACGCCCTGTTTCAGATGCAAGCTGACCACAAGCCAGCACTGCTTATGTCATCAAAATATGAAAATTTTCGAGTCTGAGTATCCTCTACACCCCAGAAGTTACACAGAATCCAGAATACCACACAACAACCACACACTTCAGAAAAAGGACTTCAACCAGTTGAACCCCAGCAGCTTCCTCAACAAGATTTTGGAATATTAAGTAAGGCCCTCACTTCTCTGATTACTTCCCAGTTCAACTGTCATTTAATCAACCAGTGAGTCCCTTCTTCTGCTACCTCATCAACTTATCTCCAATCCTTTCTCTTTAGTCTGTCTGTTCTGTCTTATCCTCCCCCCTTTCCCTTTTTCTACTAAGTCACTGGCAAACCATTATTGGTATAACTCCATAGGATTAAATCCTGCTTGATAAAGCTTCAACTAAGACCAGATTAATTGATCACTCCTTGATCTTATCCCCCTGCATTTTTCTTGATTTTATCAGGAAAAATCAACCAGGTTTCCATCTAAGGATCCTTGTGTCAGTTTCTTTTGACCAGAAAAAGATTGGCTGGCTTTCAGTTTCCTTTGACCAGGCTCCTTCTTCCAGTTTCATTTGAGGAAGAAGAGGCTGACACTCAGTTGGCAGCTCCCCAGATCATTTAAGATCTTTCATTCACCATTTCATACCTTGTGTTTATTTTCCCACTAAGTAATTTATTACTTATCTTTCCCCAATTCCTTGTGTTCTGTTGTCACTCAAGAGACACAGGCTCACAGTTTGAGTGAGGTCTAATTTTACATGAAAATGTGAATTATCAATAATGTTATGGTTTATCTTAGTATTTAAAGTAGTAATACCATATATTTATCATACTTTGCAGTTAATTCAGTCTTTAGGATACTCTGGATTTATTCCCAAGGCTGACACTGTAGCCTCTTCAACCAGAAGGAGTTTCTCTTTTTCAAGAGTCTATAAAGACTCTTCAACCAAAAGGTTTACTTCCACATGAAGATGTTTTATAACCTCTTCCACCAGAGAGATTACCTCTGGTTGAAGATGCTATACACCTCTTTGACTGGAGGGATTCCCTCTGGCTGAAGCAGTTATAAAACCTACCTTGAGCACAGGCACCAACTGTGGCCCCACAGTTGAATGAACTCATCTGCGCCATAATTTGAGCCATGCACCCTGGTTGCAAGGATAGAAAAGAGTCTGAAATTATCAAATGAGGCCTAGAGCCAGCCAGGGCACAGCTAGCCTCCTTGTGCTTTGTCATAAACATCAATTGGCTCCAGATTTCTAATAAGGGTGTGGTGCTATCTACCTTCTGGAATCAAATTGACCATGATCTTTTAAAACTATGCCTTTTCCAATCCTTCTCCGCAGCAGAAAGTTGCAGCCTGTCAGTTGGGGTTCGAAAGGTCCGAAGCGGGCCTATCACGGGCTTCTTCCAAAGGTAAAAGTACAGCTGCACTGATCCAGCAAAGGTCATACGTAATGGCGGACTTGATTCCTCCCATTTCACCTGGTGGCCCTGCCCAACTCGGAAAGAAACGCGTCAAGAGTTCCGAGGACCCGACGAGGCCAACGAACACTGATGAACGGCCCTACCTTTTTGGGTGGAAGAGTGTGGCCTCTATCACCATACTCCTATTCGCTTGTTTTGCGTATCATGTCCTGCCAGTTCTACCCCATACGAATGCTGTTTGCGTGTCCGGTGGCACAATTTACACTTCCGAACCTGACAGTGCCTTCGTCGAGTGCATCGCTATCCAGGATAATAAGATCAGCTTTGTGGGCAAGAGGGTAGACCTTGAAAGCTCCTATGCTCGCTTGCGATGGCTTAACCGTTTCCAATCGCGGCCAAGGTTTAGGCCCTCGATCAATTTTGGTCGACTGACGATAGAGACGCTCGATGGCGAGAACTCCCTACTTCCGGGTCTGTATACGTACTCCTTCGTTGCATCCTTCCAACGGTGGTTGCCAAGGATTTTGCGACGGGCAATCTGAAACGCGATCCAACGCCCTGCTGAAGCAATCCCGTCCCAATCGCTTGTTTTGTAGGATTGATTGATGCCCATGCTCACCCGCTCGAGTATGGAGAAGGATTACTTGGGGTCGACCTAGTTGGTTGTAAATCTGTTCGATGTGAGATTTGGTTGGTATGCTCGTTTGAATTTTACAAGCATGGCTTACCATTGATATTTCATGTCATCTGGCCATGACATATCTATCCCCTGGGTAATTTTGATTTCGCTCGATATTAATCGGATTCAACATTTACCATTCGGCCTACCTTGACGAGGTCATAGCTGTCATTGATCGCATCATCAGTCACATCAACTTGGAATCTGCTAATCCGGATCACATCATTCGTGGAACCGGGTGGGACCAGACCCTGTTTGAGGACAAGCAGTTTCCTACAGCGGTGAGTCTCAATGTATGTAGATTGAGACCAGCGCCCACCTGATCAAAGGCCTTAGGCGGGTTCTTTCGAGCGTGAGCGTTGACTTCTGGGCCACCCAACGGGTCCTAGGCTACTCTCTCTAGCCACCCGAAACTTAAGGGAAAGAAGATCATTCTCAAAAGAATAGACTATCACGCTTATTGGGTTTCGAATGGTGTCCTCGATTCCGTAATTGCAAAAAGATCACACCTGGACGTCGAGGGTGGCGAAGTCGTTAGGGACCAGGATGGTCAACCGACTGGCGTCTTCGTCGATAACGCCATGGATTTGATCGGTCCGTATCTTGGCCCCTTCACCTGATCGAAATATTCCACCCACGTCGTAACTTCTGACATATACAACTCCACCCAAACAGAGGAAACTATCCCGAAGAGGACGCATGAAGACCGCTTAAGATACCTTGAGTCCTCAGCAAAAGAAATGCTGTCTGTTGGATTGACCACTGTGAATGATGCTGCCGTAGACCTAGAAACTGTAGAGTTTTACAAAAGACTCGATACGCAAAATAAGTTACCCGTGAGGGTCACAGGTATGATTAACTGTGGATACATATATTGCGGGGATCAGGTCGAAAAAATCAGTGGTAACAAATTTAACCTTCGGTGAGAGATGGGATCGCCACATCTTCCGTCTCACCTTGATAACATCTTTCAAATTCTGCTTGTAGGAGTGTTAAGTTGTTTGTGGATGGGGCATTAGGCTCTTGGGGAGCAGCACTGTGGGAGCCCTATTCAGGTTGAGAAATTTCTAACTTACAAACTAGCACGACACCATTTGATCACATAATTGTCCTTATTCGATGTCCAAAACAATTCCCAGATATGAAGTTGTCCCGAGGGATTTTGCGTGCTCCTGAAGAGACTTTCCTTCCGCTTATCCAACGTTGGGTCGATGCAGGTTTTCAAGTGAACTCGCATGCGATTGGAGACCGAGCCAATACGCTGGTGATCGACTCGTATGAAAAGGTCTTGAGTAACCTCAATAGCTCTGCTCATTCTTCGCGGCCATTCAACTTTCCCCGGCTCAGGATTGAACATGCTCAAATTCTCCGACATGCTGATATAGAAAGGATCGGGAAAATGGGTATTATAGCTAGTGTTCAGCCCACCCATGGTCAGTCTCCTTGATTCGTAAAGGATCGGTTTGGGTTGCTCGCCCCTATTCCTGATGCTTAAACTGGAAATCTGCCGGCAGCGATTGCCGACATGGATTATGCTGAGGCTCGACTGGGAAGTGAAAGAATTCGTGGGGCTTATGCATGGAACAGTCTGTTGAAGTAAGCTCTTTGCCTTATACAAGTTAGGGAACTTATCATTGATCAATATTGCTATTGTTCACGGTTTCAATTCAATTCTTTTCGCCATTGGATCCTAAGAAAAAATGTCACATTAGCTATGGGGTCAGACTTCCCAGTTTCAGCTGTATCTCCGTTCTTGGGGATACATGCCGCATTTACTAGGAGAAAACCGGATCCCAGTCAGATTAATGGTAATCAGGGATGGTATCCGTCAGAAAGAATTGAAAGCATCCAGGAAATTATTGATGGGTTTACGATTCATGCTAGTTTTGCGGGCTTTACTGAGAACCAGACTGGAAGTTTGAGGGTTGGAAAGTTGGCCGATTTTGTTATCATCAATCATAACCTCTTCGATTCTACAAAATCTAGGGATCAGATCTCGGATCAAATCTTGAATACTAAAGTGGTGGCTACTATCTTGAATGGTCAAACTGTCTTTCGTAAAATTTAAACACATTTCTGATTATATGGGCAATCATTTGTTTCACTGAAAGTCTTGCATAACAGCCTATTTTCCATTGGTTCTAAATCCAATCATGTTAGGATTAAAGTCCAGACTGACGGAGGAGGAAATGTGAGAGAGACACAAGGGCCACACATGAAGAGGCCTAAGGGTAGACAAGCTCAAATTAAGAGAAGAAACAACATATTTTGATTGCTGATACTTTGGGCTGAGTTAAATAGATGAAGTATAATAGTGTCAGCCTTAGAGTCAGTGCAGCTGACCTAAAGTCTGCCTTGTTTTCTCATTCTCTCAATATTGTAACAGATGTCCTATGTCTTTTAACCTTAGTTTTGAGCCTTGTTTTGACCTCATATTCTGCTTCCTTGTGTAACTTTAAACTTGGTGTCCACTGAGCGCTTTGTAATTATTCCACTCCTTCATGGACTTCTCTATTCTAGAGGTACACACTACAGCTTTCTGGGTAAGTGAAACAGGGCCAGCCATAAGCAAAATTACTACTTGTGTAAAAATTTCTCCTTATTTTGTATTTCAGTTTTATATATTTGTATTATTGTTTTGATCTAGTCAGGTTGTCTCTGAAATAGTAGGAAGCTGATTCTATTAAACACCATGTGTTTTCTTTGCTTTTTCTAGTTTTTATTCAAGTTGATCATTCTGAAAATGAGTGTTTCAGTTCACAAAAAAAATGTGCATGATTGAATCTTGACGGGTAATAATCCTCAAACAAAATAAAGCTGCTGGCTTCAGTGGTAAATCTTGACAGAGCCCAGTAGCACAATTTGGATCATCCCATTGAGAAAATATTTCCAAAGAATTTGAATTCCTCCTCCCATCCTGATAATTTTTTGGTCCAGAAAATTATCTTCTGCGAGAATATTCTAGTCAACCAAATAAAATTCAGGGTCTTGAAATTTATTCTATTAGAAGGCAGCACATCCACAAACTATGAGTTGGCAAAGATATTCTCCAAAAACTAGCTGTTCATCACACCAAGGAGCCTTTCTCAAACAGTGGTACTCTTTAATTGAACCAGATTTATTGCAGGAAGAATGGGCCCAAATTTCATTTATGCAAATGAACTGAGGAAGCAGAGTCAACACTTTGGTGGCCAAAAGGAATTTTGATTGATAATTTGATGTTTTAACTGAATCCAACACACTTAGAATGAAAATTTTAGAGAAAGTTAGAATATGAGAGATAGTGAGAAAGAAGCACAAGAGAAAAAAAGAACCAGTACATTTTTTGTTGAATAATCCTAGTCTGCTGCAGTAGTTTTATGCATCCAACTATATGCATGTGGTGAATCTGAATTGAACTTGAGTACACGTCAATACTGAGTGAATCCTCAGACTTGACCAGAACTACAATTCTCGGCTGTCATCAAACCCAAACACCCTTAATTCACTATTGCCCATTCCCTACCTGCTCTAATTTAGATGTGTGTCAATTGCTCAACATAGACTTAGGAAAATCAGGAGGATCCCGGTAATAACTCAAGTGGAGGTAATACTCATCCCTGATCTCACTCTTGTACTCTTTTTCTTCTCTATGAAATCACATTGACTTTTATGTTTCTTTTAGGATTGTTTTTTATTTTCCTATCTCCTATTACACTGCCAGCATAATTGCCTAGGATGAAGTCATCCCAGTTAAACTGGGATGCACTCAACCAATTTAAACTTGGTTGAAACAAACTGATGAAATATATATCCAAGGGACCCCCCTTGGTTTTATATTTCATTGGTTGAGGCCAACCTACTTTAAATTGGTTGTTTGAATCCTAGTTTAACTGGGATGAACTCAACCTAGGCAATTATGCTGGCAGTGTTAAGATTTCCATGTCAATTTTTGTGTTTTAGCTAGGTCCAGATTAACTGGAGGTAATTAATGATTTCATTCTTTTATATCATTAATTATCTTGCTCATTTATTTCTTTGTCTTTTTCTCATTATTTGTTGGAAGTTATTTACTACGATTAGATTTAGTTATCTGCTGCAATAAATTACTTGAACTCATATTCCTACACACACATTGGAGCAAGCAGATATTTGTGGAGATGGAAGAAATGAAGGAGAAATAGGAAAGACAGATGATAAGGATTGGGAATAGAAAAAAACAAGTTGGTTGAGGAGGCTGAGATGTTATTTTTGACATATATGTTGATCTGAAGTCTCACCAGACAAGGAAGGGCTGAACACAAGTGAAAATTAAGAAGGAAGAAAGAGAAAATAGGGAGGCAAGGTAAATTTAAGATTGAGGAGTGAGTTTTGGGATTGAAGTCAAGAATGAGATTGAGTGATTTTTATTCAGAAGCTGAGGTTTATTTTATGGTTGAGATTGAGTGAAAGATATGAGAGAGAGCTTAGGATTGAAAGCATAGGATAGGGAGAGGTGAAGTCAAGAGGGAGAGAGAGAGAAGTGTCACAAGTGTGACAGGAATGTGATTTTTACACTCCCTGTGGCTGTAGAGATTTTACTTGAGGAGCTAAGAAGCAGGGATCTACAGGATGTGTTTGATTAGTAACTGAAGACTTAGGAGCAGCCTTTTTCAGTGCATCTGAAAGCATGTAAAATTTTCTTATGAGAAATTAGAATGATTCTGATGTTCTTGTTTTCGATTTCTTAACATATTCCTTTAGTCTTGAGTTCAATGTGACAGGGTTTTGGACTAGGGCCAAGTTTGTTTGATTTTTTCTCCAAGCCTTTCATGTTTTCCATGTAATGATCAGAGTTGGAAAATTATTCCTTGAATTCTTTGTTTTCAATCATGAGTGAATTGTTGATTTCTCTGTGTTCAATTTAGTGATTTGTAGCATTGAATTGAATATTCCATACATCTGACAACAGAGCCTTCAACCATGCTCCTTAAGGGAAAGAGCCACAAGCAGATTGAGTTTTTCCTTGGTAGACGAATGAGTGAACTTGTGTTGCCTGCAGCTATTCTGCAATACAATATCATCAAATATATAAAAACTTTATCCAGACTTAGAGGTTCAATGGATAGGATTATCTCCCCAGGAGGCATAACTGTAAACTCTAAGTAATTGATTGGGTATGCAAATTTAAAGGGTAAGTTTCAGATCTCTAGTGTGTTGTATGTATTTAAATAATTTATTAAATTCATGCCAATGAGACATTCTGGGTTTGAATGAAAAGAAAGCCAGACTGGAAGCAGAAAAACTGATATTACAGCAAGTACCAGCAATATAATTCATGGGGCCAATTTCTAATTTATAGTTGATGTTTTCCTTGTTGGACAACCACAGAGCAATTTCTTGAGCTTGAGGTAAGGTGCATCAGTGTTGATGCATTTTGGAGTGTTGATGTAAACATCTTCAGAGAGTGGTGCATGTAAGAATTCCCCTTGAATTTCAACCTGAGTGATTGCCAGATTTTGATGAAGCATGTGGAGTGGTATCATCCTTGTGAGTGTTTAAACTTGCTTTTGGGGGAAATGCCTTGCCATGATCTGCACCTACTATTACTTTTCATATCAGAACCTAACAGATCTTGATTGCCTTTCAAGCTTATACACCAAAAAATTCCTGGAAAACTAATTTGAATTCAACTAAATTGCTTGGAAAATAAAACCAGACTAGAAAAAAAGGAATTAGATCTAAGAGTCAAATACAGAATGATGATAACAAGAAAGAGAGAGAGAGAAGCATACCTCTGATAAAAGAGAGGTAGATTTAAGAGAAGAGGACTAAGAACAGGAGAAGTGAAGAGATGATAAGAAATAGTGACTGGACAGATAAGAGATAATCAGCTAACTCCACATCAAACAACAGAATTAGTAAAGAGAGAAATAAATAGAGAGAGAAAGGGAAAACAACCAACAGCGTGTGGAGCAGAAGTGAAGAGTTTTTACAAGCAGGATAAAAAGCCTAATCTAAATGTTTTGATAATGTTCTAGATCTTGAGGAGAAGGTGGACAAAGATCAGAGATGTGAGAAATGAGGTAGTATGAGTTGATTTGACTTTACAGATGTAGGTCTTGACGAGTTGAGTGAGTAATTTATCTTGAGCTGGTGTCTTGATTAAGTAGTTGATCTTGAACCGTGATCTAGATCAAGTAGTTGAGACAGGAAAATTGACGAGTCTGGAGGTTGGTAGACCAATGCGAGTCAAATTTTAGGTGTAGTTTGGGGCAAACCCTAATTGATAGTCAAGGGAATCTCATTGAGTCTTGCTGCGAGCTACGGAGCGGGTCATCAAATTGGAAGAGGAAATCAAGGAGTGTTAGGAGATTTCACTGAAAACTCAACAAAAACCTTGCTTCTTCACTGAACAACAAACAACTGATCTCAATGGTCAGACAAGTGGAAATATAGGCATTTTTCTGAATGATCCTGTCTTTATTCATGGTCAAATCTATTTTTCAGTTTCACAGAGTAAGTCCAGCCATAATAAAAAATCTGTAGTCTCTCAACCTGAAAACATGCCCCAATCATATGAAACAACATTTATTGTTCAAAAGGAGTTCTTTTGCATGTTCAGAGGCCATGTTTGTATTCATTTTTTTCCAAAATAGATTTATCATTCATTTTACTCTCAGTTCTCATGTTGTCTGCACTATATCTGGATATTTAATAGGGGGTATCAAATATGACCAAATCCACCATTAAAACCTGTTTATTAGGAATTTCCAAATCAACTTTTTTTAAAAACAGGGTATCTAAAAAGAAAATGGTTTTGGGAATGCAAAACCCTGGTTTTCCATCTATATCCTTCATTTCCAAAATAATCCATTAAAATCACATATCACATAAGCTCATATTTCACAATTAGATCCATTTCCTCTTTTCAAACCAAGAACACCCCACCCAATCATGCAGCAAGCACCCTCTCAAAAGAAGAAATTTCTTCAAGGGGCCAAATATGCTGAAACATTAATGATTTTTTAATCAGATAAAAATGAATCAGGACTTGAAGATTTCTTTTTCTAATGTTGATAAAAACTCCAGAAACAATACCTTTCTTCCAGAAGCACCCTTGATATGAACTGTCAATAATTCAAGACCTTCCTCAATCTTGATTCCTCAAGCTTTTTCAAGTTTCTTTCCCACTTTTCCTCAATCTTCTTCACCTTATTGAATCAAATCCAATTTTTTACAACTCCTCTGAGAATCCTCAACAAGACCTATCAGTCCAAATATCAATTGCTATGTGCCATCTTGGAACAAATGGAAACGGGGCTGCTTTTTTTAGACTCAGGAATCTCTTCCAAGTTGGCTATTGAATGATCAACCTTTACACCTTTTGGGTGATCAAGATTCTTTATCAAATGTTCTCACACTTGGCATCATGGTCAACTCAAGAAGAAAATATGTAATCATCTCAGGTAATGCAAGAGGAAGGCTTACGTGGATGTGTTGGCTTTGGTGATGGAACAACCATGCCACTGAGCAAAAGGCCATCAGTGGATGGTAAACACTACTGGGATTGAAAAAAATGATACCAAGTAGCTCCAAGTCTTAATATTTTACTACTCTAAAAGTCTTACTAATATCATTATCATTATCATTATCATTATCATTGTTGTTATTGTTGTTATTGTTATTGTTATCATTGTTATTATTATTATTATTATTATTATTATTATTATTATTATTATTATTATTATTATTATTATTATTATTATTATTATTATTATTATTATTATTATTATTATTATTATTATTATTATTATTATTATTATTATTATTATTATTATTATTATTATTATTATTATTATTATTATTATTATTATTATTATTATTATTATTATTATTATTATTATTATTATTATTATTATTATTATTATTAGGGGGTATCAAATATGACCAAATCCACAATTAAAACCAGTGAATTAGGATTTCCACAAAACTTCACTTTGAGAATTCTGCACCATTTTATATATATCCATGGTTTTTAAAAATGGCAGATTTTCAAAACCAGTTGATTAGATAATGGTGGATTTGGTCATATTGATACCCCCTATTATTATTATTATTATTATTATTATTATTATTATTATTATTATTATTATTGTTATTATTATTATTAGTATTATATTATTATTAATCTGCTTCATTATTCATTGGCATGCAGCACTATTATTATTGCCTATTATTAGTTATTATTATTATTATGCACTCATTATTATTATTATTATTATTATTTATTATTATTATTATTATTATTATTATTATTATTATTATTATTATTATTATTATTATTTTCATTACTGTTATTCCATTAAAGTAATAGCAATATACACTGCAAAAAAATCTGCTTCAACTGTCACCAGTTGGCATGCAGTATACTTGATTCCAGCTTTGTTCTTTTTTGAATTTTACTTCAGGTTGACTTTTGGTGAACAGTAACTGTGCATCATGCACAGTCACTGTGCAGCAAAGCTTGTTTCAAGTATTTCCAGAGTAAGGTTGGAGTAAGATCAAAGCTCTTGCATGTCAACTGGTGGCAGTTGAAGCAGATTTTCTTGCAGTGATATAATTATCAAAGTACATTTAATATTACAATAAGTAATACAAGTGCTTTCATATAATTTCATCAAATAACACATGAATAATTCAGGTTACTCTATGAACTCTTGTAATACAAGACACATAACTTTTAGAACTTTTTCCCACCTTTCACTTTAAATATCTAGAGTAACAGATGTCACTCATTAATTGTGATTAGGCCCACATTCCTTATCCTTGGAATATTTCACCCACAGGATATGTACTTGAATATCTTATAAACTAAAGAACATATTAGAATTCTAATAAATAATACTAACAAGATGTGTCAATATCAAATGACACAATTATGTAATCATCTCTATATTAATATTAATAAATGATCGATTAATAAAATTATCATGATTTGATCCAATAATAATATAGAAAACAGATCAATGATGTGTTCCATTACAAGCCTTATTTGAAATCACATCATTGCCACTAAAAGATCCTACAAAGGATCTGTCTTCCCATTGAAGCTTACCAGTAACTTCCTGGTCATGAAGCGCCCACAATTCCCAAGAGGATATTCTGGAACTTATAAACAGCTTTTAATAATCTGTTTATTCCCCAGAGAAATATTAAAACACCAGCACAGTACATACCATGTAGTTATTTACCTTGCTGGTTCCCATTCTCCAACAAATACCCCAATTCTGGATAATATATAGTTTAATACTGTTATAACATCAAGGTTTGGCCAGTACTTACCTTGAATCAGGTAAGAACCATGAACCCAAGTCAGTACCTCCTTGGATGCCTATTGATACTCTGTATTGATTTGAATGCACTCTTTTAGAGCAAGCCTCTCAGAGAAGACTTACTGATTGAGGATTAATCCTATTTTACAGGATATTTATCAATAAACCAACACTTAAATCATCAACCTGACTTAGTTACAACCTCTTACTACAGTTAGTTTCACACCCAGGCTGACAATTGGTTTATCAGATTGATTTTCATAAGCTCAAATCCATTAATCTTCCCTTTGGATGGCCCCTTCCCTGTTCCAAAGTGCCAATCATATTTGTTTTGGATTTCTAGCCAGTCAATGATTATGAGAAATTTTTCCTTCTTTATACAAGCAGTAGTTTTCTTGGTTTTATCATCATCAGTGACATTTTGTGATTGCTTATTGATGGGTTTCTTCCTGCTTGCTTACTTTTTTGGTATTGCTTTTTGGGTGATGGATTTCTTGGGGATTGTTTTTTTTGAGAGGCATTGTTCTGGGATCAACTTTCTTTCAAGAGCAAGTTGATAATCAAAAAATATTACCAAATTTTGAGGAAATTTGAAGAATAAATCTGGGGTTGTGATTGGGTGGAGTTGTATTGGGGAGGATTGATTGTTGGTTGGGGTTAAATTCTAGAGGAATATTGGTTGTATTGGGGTTGTATTTCTGGCAAGGTTAAATCCTGAGTTGTGATTGGTTGAATTGTGGAGGATGATGGGTTTTTGTTGTTGATACTTGACACATCTAGTGAAAATGATTGCATTAATTGGAATTTTTATTGACTCCTTTTATAATTCTGCTTTTTTTGACACCCATTGATCAGATAGTTGTGGATTTGGTCACCCCCTAATGTTGGAATTTTGTCTCCTTATCCCCAAAAGACCTTTATTTATGAATCAAATGAATCAAATGATGTATATGATTAGTTTGACTGTGAACCTTAAGAATTATTCTTTATATTGTTTTATACTGACTCATCACTCTATCCATTCTCCTCAGTTTAACCAAGTTCCCACTCTGAGTCCCCCTTGAGTCTCTTCACAAATCCCCCTTCTCATTTTTACATTATAACATTTAATGTGTATCCTTCCCTCAACTTCAATGTTGTTATCCTTTTTCCTTTTGAGTTGATTTGGTTTGCTTTTTAATGGTAATGTGCATTTTTTTTTCTTCTTCTTTTCTTCTTCTTCTTCTTCTTTCTTCTTCTTCTTCTTCTTTCTTTTCTTTTCTTTTCTTTTCTTTTCTTTTCTTTTTCTTTTCTTTTCTTTTCTTTTCTTTTCTTTTCTTTTCTTTTCTTTTCTTTTCTTTTCTTTTCTTTTCTTTTCTTTTCTTTTCTTTTCTTTTCTTTTCTTTTCTTTTCTTTTCTTTTCTTTTCTTTTCTTTTCTTTTCTTTTCTTTTCTTTTCTTTTCTTTTCTTTTCTTTTCTTTTCTTTTCTTTTCTTTTCTTTTCTTTTCTTTTCTTTTCTTTTCTTTTCTTTTCTTTTCTTTTCTTTTCTTCTATTTTGAATTTGATCAATAAGGGACTCTCTCCTTACAATGTGTCCAGTTCATATGAATGTACAATGGGAAGAAAGTAAATATATAATTTATTTAAATTTGCAACTGAGGTTGAAGTATTATGTACATAGTATGTATGTGCATGTGTGTAATCGGCAGATTGAGTTTTTCTTAAATATTTATTTATTTTTTGTTTCCTCTAAACCATTTCGCTGTCTTCCCACTGCCAACCTTTTACAAACTTCAGCCTTCAACCAACCAAGTTCCGCCAACCAGGATGATGTCTCGTCGCAGTAGACTATCGACCCTCTCAGCACTCTCAGGGCTCTCCGCCGGGAAATCGAATGGCGACGACCTCTACCAGTTCTCGCTCAGAGTCGCCTACCTGGCCTATCTCACCTCGGTCCGTCAACAGGCAATCAAGAGCGAAGAAAATAATAGTACTACCAACAGTAGCAGTACTAATTTACACGCCTCCAGCTCAACCCAATCTAAATCTCATCATTCCCTTCAACATCGTCCCCATCTCCGTCATCAAGCCGAAACTTGGACCAATACCATCTTCTCGATCGCCGACGTCTTCAAGGATGGATCGGGCTCATCAAAGTCAGACAAGAGCCTCAAGTTCCCCAAAGACCTCGTCAAAGTTCTCAAGGTCAGAATCGAGGCCATCGCCAAGGGAACAGACAAAAACTATCAAGACCTACTCCTTCGATCTAGCTTTGGGGTTTTCTATGGTACCTACACCCAAGACTATTATCTGAAACAGCTTAAAGAGAATCGGAACATCGAGGCTCTTATATTACTCTTTGTTACCACCGCCACAGGCGTACTGAGAAAACGGCTGGAAGGAGACGAGTGGAAGATCCATCTGAACTCTCAGGTCGGAGTCTTTGTGACCATCATTCGGGACTGTCTACGGTCAAAAGAACTCAAGAGCGTCCCTCAAGAACTTATGACTCGACTCGATAGTTATGCTGCCAAACTAGCACCACCTTCCTCAACCACCAACG
Source organism: Puccinia hordei (assembly GCA_007896445.1). NCBI lineage: Eukaryota > Fungi > Basidiomycota > Pucciniomycetes > Pucciniales > Pucciniaceae > Puccinia > Puccinia hordei. Next base: position 538,394 of record RDRW01000050.1, read on the forward strand.
GCCCATCCTCCTCAAACTGTGACTCACGCAAACTACCCTCACAATCCAACACCGCACTCACCTCACCCGTTGAAAACTCTGTTTTACCTTCCCCGTGGACGATCAGTCATAGCGTACAAGACATGCCTACCGTCAAGACTATCGGCTCTCTCTTCGCCATCTCAGACTCGCAGCTACAGAAAGATTTGAATAATATCAGGAAAAACTGTTCAGAGAAGGTCCGAGATCTTAAGCTTCCTCTGTTCTAGTGATTCATTCATCTTCAACATTCTCATGATAATCAAAACACACACACACACCCAATATCTCATCCTGTTTCCTCTTTCCCTCCACTTGCATGTATGAATAGGCAGCCTTTGATGATTTCAAGCTCTGCATGGCGAATATCGCCCAACAGTGTCGATTCCCCGGTCGACGGGCCGATTTCGATTCAGATGATGGATACCGGGAATGGCGGACGAAAGAATTAGCCCAGATCCAACATGCGATGTTACAGATGATACGGGCAAACCCAGACCTAGCCCGATCAAAGACTTACTCCACTCTAAACCCAAGCCAAAACCCACAGGATGATTTTGTACTGGTCGGGGGTAATCCTAAAGATACTGAGAGTCCCTCGGCCTTGACCAGAGATCACACCTCTGGATTCGAGTCTGGCTCTAGTCTGGGCAACTTTGCCGCCCCGGGTGAGAATAGCAGTCAACGAAACTCACTCTTCAGACCAGAGTCAGTCTCGAGCTCTGGGAACCTTTTGTCGTCTGATCTTCATCCGCAGGATAGTCTGAATCAAGTTCTAGAATGGAACGAAGAACTGAATGGAGACATGCAGGCAGATGACTTCAGCTTATCACATAGTGCCGAGGAGCTCTCCACCGCCCAGTTCGTTTATATCCCGCCCAATCCGATTCAGCAGTACAGAGCTTTGATGGACCAATGCCTCGACTATGACCTCGAGTCGATGAAAAGTCTCGCAGAGGATGAAGAGGTCTCCTTGAAGATCCTATCGACCCATCATCTAGATTTACTGGAACAGTGTGCGTTTCGATGGAGGTTAATGACCCCTTTCCAAGTCGCTGTCTTCTTTTCTGCAATCTGTCGTAGATTCGAAGAGGAAGAGATCCCGATCATTGATTGCGTTACCGAAGCTCTCACGGATGTCTTTAGAGTGATGGAAGAACTCAAGTTTGAGGGCTGGGCAACTCGTGATGTAGGCTATTTTGGTATACACTTTAAGATATTGATCGATCAGAGGTTACTGGGTTAGATGCTGATATTTTCCCTGCCATCGTTTTACTCTCTACGCAGAAAATGATTATGAGAAAAACGATGTCTAGCTTGTTTGATACCCTTCTACGACGTATATACGAGGCAATTGAATTAATTTTGGATTCCAATCCATGTGAAGACCTACCCAATGCCTTAGAATGTCTTATCTCCATTTACGAGTCCGAGCCGTTCAAAATGATCACAGATTTAGATCAGAGGTTCAGGGAGTTTACGGAGGCGATCACCGAGCTCTACGACCGACTGTACACCTTGAAGTCCACCGAGGCCTTCTCCGCCGACCGACCGAACGATATTGTACCCTTCCTCGACCTGACCGCTTGGATCAACACCGGCTCGAATCGGATCAACAAGAAGTTCAAACAGCCCGTCTTGGATCGCATCGATCTTGTCGCCATCTATCTCGCTAAACTCTGCCAGAACCTCGTCCAAGATCTTGACTCAATGAAACAAATCCTCGTTCCCCCTCCACTCCCTCCCATCAATCCTCATATCCCACCCGGCTCCGCCGGCAACCCGATCGATAGTCCTAGGTTCAACGATGCCGATGTCCTGGATCTTTACCGTGCTCTGATAGAAATTGAAAAAAAGCACAACATGTGTAATCCAAAGTAATTTCTTCTTTCACATTCTCACATGTCGGATGCTTAGATGGCCCCGTATTCATTTTTTTCTGACCCGTATTGCTTGGTTGTGTATGTTTGTGGAATAGCACTCCATTGGTCATCCCAACCGATGAGTGGTTCTTTCCCTACGTTCAGAACTGGCTCGAAGCGGCAGAAAAAAAGACGAGCGAATGGGTTCAATCTGCGATCAAAGCTGACAAGGTACCCTTTCACGTCACATTTATTGACACTTGTTTTAGTCCTAACTGACCATCTTGACAACGAATGCTTAGTTTTCACCGGAAGGAAATGACTCGCATAGTTCGTCGATCATCGACCTGATGGACTCCTGTTGCTCCGCCGTTGATTTCATTCAGAAACTTAGATGGCCTAACGAATACCATAACGCAAAATTCATGACCAAGCTTTCCCGAGTTTGTATCCTCCTCTCATTTCATCCATCCTGAGAAGAAATAATTTTTTCATTACTCGGTTTGTCAAGTTTTTCTTTGTTGATAGAAGTCTGTTGCTTGTTTCAGATCATTAGTAAATCAATTGAACAGTATTCAGGGATCATCGAACAATCTTTTGTTGAGGAGATGTTTCCCAAAGCCAACACGGATGCGGATCGGGAAGCCAATCGGTCGGCGATCTGGACGCGCGCACGGCTTGTTGTTCAAGGAGACAAGAAGCCGCAAGCATTCCAATTCCAAGAATCAGTCAGTGTGTTCAAAATTATTTAGTGCGACTTAGCCAAAGGACTGAATAAATGCGTTGGAATCTAAGTCTTGTGTCAAGTTGAACAACGTCGAAGCGGCTCGAGTCTTATTAGACAAGATGTATAACACCATTGATGCAGACAGCGTGGCACGAATTATCCATGAATACGAGCCTGTCCCCACGGGGCAGAATGTCCCGGCCGCTTCGGGCTTCTTGTTCACTGTGAAGGTGGTGATGGCTGAAGGTCTAGTCGGCGCGGACGGACACGTGCACAAGATGGATCCGTTTCTAACGCTGAGTGATGAAAAGGGAAACCGGGTGGCGAAGACGCGGACGGTATACGAGAGCGCTTCGCCGACTTGGAACGAAACCTTCGACATTTCAGTAAAGGGCTCCCTCTGGCTCGCCGCCACGATCTACAAACGGAACCTGATGGAGAAACATGAATATGTTGGCCGCGCCTTCCTTCACCTTAATCCTAAAGAATTCAACGACTTCTTGGCCCATGATCTCCTGCTTGACCTTGACACACGGGGAAGGGTTTTGCTACGCGTGAGTATGGAGGGCGAGAAGGATGATGTTCAGTTTCATTTTGGTAGAGCTTTTAGGTCGCTCAAGCGGGCCGAGACGGACATGGTTCGGATGATTATTGATAAGGTAAGCAGCAGTGCGCCAAAACGTCCAACAGTGATTTGCTTGATCACCATAGATTAGCGTTTCTAAAACGATAGCTTTGGTTATTTGAATAGATCTCACCAGTGATTCGATACTACCTTTCGCACTCAACGTTAAAGAAACTAGTTTCTACACCGGGCCTGATGATGAAGGGGATAGAGATCACGAAGATGTCGACGAAACTAGATATAGATCTGTCGAAGGTAACGAGTTATGGGGCCGGGCTATGGCGCTCAGTGGCCAATTCGACCCGAGAACAGGAGATCCCGCTACCTAAGGACGAACTAATCGTCTCTAATCTCAATAACAACGTTACCTCCGCTGAGAATCCTAGGACCAAAGGCCCCAAAGGCCTCACCGATGCTGATATAGAGGCCGCTATTGCCGATCTCTTCGAGTACTTGGATCAGTGCATGTCCACTCTTCGAAACTCATTGAGTGAAAAGGGTTTGCTTCATCTCTGGTTTTTCTATTTGTTAGCTTTTCTGATCTTGATTTCTTTTCTATACCGAATTCATCCGAAAAAGCTGGACAATTGGTGATGGCCAAACTATGGAAGGAAATCCTATCGATCATCGATTCCTTGCTTCTGCCTCCTCTATCCGACCAGCCATCAGAGATGAGAGCTTTGAGTGGGAAAGAAGTGGATATTGTCTTGAAGTGGCTGAAAGTTTGTCTCGTCCTTACTGTTTTCCAATCCCTGCATACTCTCGTTCATTCTATCCAGCTGGGAAAATTGACTAAAACATTTTAGTTCCTCACTAATTTCTTTCATGCTGATGGCGAAGGCGTTCCTATCGAAGATCTACATAATCAAAAGTATAAGGAGATATGGTCAATTGGGTTCTTCTATGACCAACACACTGATTCTTTGTAAGTTAACCACCTGGTAGACTCACTTTACTCTTTTCTCTCCATCAGTCTTTTTGTGAATAGAAAGATTGATGATAAGGTTAATTAATTTTCTTTTTAAAAAAAAGGATGGAGGAGTGTGTTCGAGCGATGCAGCAGCAGTTACGAAAGGAGACGACCACTAACCATTCCGTGTCCAGGAACAAATCAGTATACCAACAAAGAAATCTGGGCACTATTCGAAAGCGCAAGGCTGACAAAAAGAAGCTGGATCATGAGACTATTAGCTCGGAATTAATTATGAGGATCTTGAGGTTGAGGTTTGCACGAATTCATCTCTTCTCGATCTTTCGATTTTTTTGATGAGATTCTGACCCTACGCTGCTGCTATCAGACCGGGGACGAGTGATTTCTTGCAACAACAAATCTCGACAATGGTTTCAGTGAATGCGCAACAGAAAAATCAATCGAACAGCAGCTCTCAACGAACCAAGAATAATGGAGCTGGTCTTTCACGCCGGAACTTATCGGGCAACCCACACCACCATCCTGCTCCTCCCTTGCCCCAGTCCGCACTCACTAATATCGCCGCATCCTCTCCCCCCTCTTTAGCCCATCCTCCCAGCCTTCCCGCCGACCCTCATCATCCCAGCAACCGTGGGTCAAGGTTATACAGCAGTTGATCTTTGCTTCTTTCCTTTTTTTGGCTTATTTGCCGCATGGTAAAGATAAAAACGTGAAAAAAGTTTTCTTATTTAATTGATTATCATTTATCCATTCAAAGTTTTCTTTTTTCTTTTGTTTTATGTAAAACAGAAAAGAAAAAAACTAATTCTTTTGTATACTGACCTTTCTTCATGTACATATTTTGATATTTTTTCAAAACCAAAAAATACTTATCGGTACCCCTCTTCCTCTCCTCACATTCACACCCATATATATACTAATTGAATACATCATCAACATCATCAGTGTCATCATATGAAGTTTTTCATTCAAAGCAATGGGGGGTACCAGTTTCTTTTTTGTTTTCCTTGGAGTCTTTTATAACTGTTCAACTTAAAGGTGTACTTTTTTCTCTCTTCTTTTTTGGTAAGGTGATCATATTTCTTGATCCCTTTCGATCTTTTTTGGCAGTGTATGCAATCACTCTTTCTTTGAATTGGATCTTTTTTTTATTAATCACTTGGTATTTGTTGCTGTCTGCCTCTGAAGAAATATAAACCACATAATTACTATCCTACAGAAAGTGAAAACAATAGTATGAAGGTACATATAAAGAGATGAGATGGATTTAGAGATGCATTTATGTAACCTTTCCTGTTGAATACCAGAACAACCTTTGAAGCTGGCAGATGTAATGTGCTTGACAATTTAGTGTCATCTCCAAATAAATATTACTGAAATTGAGACCCAGCTGCACACATGTGGATGGACAGCCAAATTATAATCTACTCGAAAGGATTTTGTAGATATAAAACTCAGCAATTAACTGCATATATTGACCAAGTTCAGCTGATATTTTCTCATTCATGTGGATTGCTTGAGTCTTAGTTTTGGGTGCCAAAAGAAATTTGTGTGTATTTTTCATTGCAAAAAAACTGGCTCAACTGCCTGCAGTTTACATGCAAAAGTAAAAAGGTGCCTTTTTAAATTTGCATGTTGAGCCAGTTTTTTTTTGAAGTGATGGATTCATCCAATGTTCATCAAATCACTTACTTTCCATTAAAAGACTGTGCAGAAGTGATGATACAACTCAAGTAAGTGATGATCAATCATGTGTGTCTGGAAATGAATATGAATTCTTTTCAGATAAAATCACTATTGTTTGAGCTGGTTCAGATCATATTGAAAATAGGAATAAAAAATGTGTACAAGCCTGGTCCCTCTTCAAATCTCTGTTGACATGTCAAACCTTGACCCAAAGGATGATGTGTCTCATGGAGGTATAGATTATGTTCAAGGGGATATTCAGGCAATGGTTTGAATGTAATTTGGATTCAAATTGATCAGATGGATCTGAACCAGCAAGCATGTAGTGAATTAGTTGGAAGGATGAGGAAAGATGATCCTTCCAGCTTTCTGGCTCAGTGTATATTGAATGAAACAATAATAAATGAGTGTGAAATAAGCAGTGAAAAGATGAGAAGAAAATAGGAAATTGAAACCATAGAGAAAGAGTATAGATGGGTACTAGAAGTGAAATGGACACCTCAACAAATGTTGTGGAAATATGGATAATCTGCTACAACATGAATGATGTGTTTGTCTTCCAGTGGTCCAAGTAACTTCTGTTCTCTTTCAGAGACACTACTAAGATAGAAATTTCCCAGTGAACAAAAGTAGACTGATTTTTGTTTCCAATTAAAAGACTGTAAAAACTAATCTAACCATTTTTCCTGAATGATGTTTTAAAATAGCTAGCCAGCTAGATATATATAGATAGATAGGTGAAATTCCCACTCAAACTCCTTCCTGCTGCTTCCTTTCTCCTCCCCCGTGCATCCTTCAGAATAGAATCCCTTCCCTCTAGCCCCTGCCTTGTCCAATCACCCCTGAAAACACCCCTCTGCTTTAGCCTCCACTTCTAATTGTCCTTGATGCCCTGATTCCGGAGACTCCACCTGGTGTGGAACTCCTGCAGGATCAGGATAGATCTTGAAGGGGAAATAAGAAAGCAAATTTCTGTGAGAATTCTAGGCAATGTGTCCCTTCTTATTTAGATAGACTTGATTAAGGATTAAATTGCACTCTTAAAAATAGAATAAACAACTTAATAATAATAGGAATAATAAGTGTTCAATATTGTGAATAACAAATGTAGAGTCAATAATTAAAGTAAAATTTGTACCTTGATAATAAAAATACTGTGATTCTTCAGTAATGTTTCTGAGATCTAAAGATTGAGGGCCCTGGATGAGGTGTTTATTGGAGGAGGGTTGTTGTAGTGTGGTTTATCTTGAAGTTGCTGAAATTGATGGTTTTGAGTTCTTTTCTTCTTTTCTGGATGAACTATCAACATGAGGAAAAGTTGAAAATCTCAATATTCTAAAGATTAAGTATTCACAATCCAGATACTACATTCTGACCCTCTTGTGCACAGGACGTGCTTCAGTTGAGAGAGATGTTTGTAGTGCAGCTGTTAATAACTCCAACAATGTCAGCCCTAGAGATAATCCAGATTATACTAAAGACTGAATTTACTGTAAATAATAATAAAATATTGTATTAATAATAATATATCCAAGAATATTATTACAGAAATCAACTTTCCATGTAAAATTAGGTGGGGTACCTCACTCAAACCACCCCCAAATTCCTACTCCTTCTATTACTTTACCATATCTCAGAAGGTAGGAGAAGGAATAACTGTAAAAATATAGATTAGAATTATTGTTATAAAAGCTGAGAAACAATAAAAATTATTTGCATAAATATAATAATATACAGTTATGCTAATAAGAAAGAAATTACCTAAGTGTGTGGTAATTTCCCAGTATTACTCTATTCTAAGAATTTTCCCATGATGTGATTGGTTATACATAAATGTCATGAGGTCATGGGGAAATATAAAATAATGTGCTCAATATAAAACAATTCCCATTAAATCACATTTGAGTTTTAATACATTAGAGTAGAATTTATAATAACATTCTAGAACCTTCTACAAGGAATCTCTAGAATATAAAAGGAGGCAATTTCTGGCCTAGGATTGGTTCCTCAGCATATTCACCCAGTACCACCTTTTTAAGTACACTGGATATTATCCTCCTACTTATAGAGTAGTTTTATTCCCTTTATCCAACCCAACCCTTATTTACTGGAATTAGTCTCAAGCTACCTTAGAATTACCCATCATTGGCCTTGATCTATTTCTTATAAAGCAGTTGCTGCAAGACTACCACCTCTGACAGTAGCCAATCAGCTTAAGTGATTGCCAGCTGCTTCATAGAAATTTATATTGCTATAACTTACCCAAAAAGACAAAAGAATAACCAAACCTATATGGTTAGCTGTTAGTATTCTCCAATTGACTGATTTGTATATAAAATGTAACAATTATAAGGAGTTTAGTTTATCCTCTGTGCATAGTTTGGACACTATAGAGAGAATAATATACATTGTTATTTAGATAAGCTTTCAGCAAAGTGATAGTACCTGGCATTTTTATAGATATTAAGCCAGTTTTGCATACACATAGCTTACAGCAAAACTAGGGGAATTATAGTCAGTTGAGGTTACAGGTGCTGATGAGGCTTCCATTATTTTAATTGCTGAGGAGAGAGGGTTTCACTAAGAAAAAGAAAGAAAAGAGGTGTGGCTAAATTTCTACTAATCCTTGAAGCTCTAGAACTGGGAAAGTAAGCTGAAATTATGCTATGGTAGATTTTGAGAAGTGAGGATTATTGAGGCAAAAGAGGAGTATGAGCTTCTGGTATGTTGATATGAGCTGGTAAAGGGCAATTTTTTGATCACTGAAGCAGATAATCAAAAGGGTTTATAAGTTTATGTCAGTTTTACATTCAAGATTTGGTGTTTAATTTACTTAATAGGGGGTATCAAATATGACCAAATCCACGATTATCTAATCAACGGGTTTCACGAAATCCACAATTATGAAACCAGTGGATAAAAATTCCGAATAATGCCATTATTTGCACTAGGCGTGTCAAGTATCAACAACAAAAACCCCAATATAATTGCAAAAACCACGATCCTCCACATTTCAACCAGTCAAAACTCAGGATCCAAACTTGCAATATACAACCCCAATACAATCAATAATCCTCCACAATTCAACCCCAACCAACAATAAATCATTGCCAATACAACTCCACCCAGTCACAAACCCAAACTTGTTCTTCAGTTTTCCTCAAAATTTGGTAAGTTTAGTCGATTCTAAACTTGCTTGCAGAAAAAAGATTAATCAATCATTCCCTGATTCCAGAACGATGCCTATCAAAAAAATGAATAAATTCATCACCGGAAAAGGAAAAGTGATACCGAAGAAGTCAGCAAGCAGGAAGAAACCCATCAAGAAGCAAGCACAACATGTCTCTGACGATGATACAACTGGAAAAACTTCTTCTCACCTAAAGAAGGATGACTTCCTCATAATCATCAACTGGCTCAAAATACAAAAGAATTATGATTTGTGCTTTGGAACTGGTAAGGCACCGGCGGTTGGAAGGCCAGCCAAAGGGAAGATTAATGGATTCAATCTTATGGCAATCAATCTGAGAAATCAATCCCCTTCACGAATCAATCTAACCCCCAGGCAGATGAAAGATCGTTTTAACAGCTACAAGGACAAGTACAAGAAAACACATACCCAATCCCTCTCCACTGGCTTTGGACTCACCAATGAAGACCAATTGGCAGTCATTATCACCATTGACGAGAAGCTCAACAAGTTGTGTCCACATTTCCATGCTATGCATCAGCTGATGGGGAAGAAACCATTTGTGACGCCCTTGTACAAAGTCGATGCTCAAAACGGTGAAGAGAGCTCTGACTCATCTGGTCCCAAGGACAACAACTTGGACAAAAATTTTGAGAAAGATGACTCAGATAATGTATCTGTGGATTCCAATAACTCTAGGGCCCCACTTGTAAGATCAATCAGTTGTTTCATTGTCTTTTTTGATGTTTGCTAATATATTCAATATTGTTTACATGTGATGACTTAATCAGCAATCTTGGAACCTTTAGAATTCCATTGGTAAATTAAAGAGCTATGCAAACATTTTCCCATATATCTAATATTCCAGTCACCTTTTTTTGGATCTTTAATACAACAAACTTCAGTGAGCCATTGTCAGTAGACCAATCATCAGGCAAGCCACCGGTACAGGAGCAAGAAGTACCAAACTTGAGATACATTTCCTCCATCCTCCTCACTAAGGAGCTGATCCTGCCAGACATCTTGACGAAGAGCACACCACCAATGGACGTTACAATTCATCGAAGATCTTGGACTGCACACAGGCATGTCAGCTTGGATTGGGGAGAGAAGGGGTCCAAGAGGTCTAGTTGAGGCACCAGTACGTGAGAATGAGTTCCAAACTTGAGATTCCTCCCCTCCTTGCTCCTCACTGACGAGCTGAGCCAGCCCAAGATCTTGATGAAGAACACACCACCAATGGATGTTACAATTCATCGAGATCTTGGACTGCACACAGGCATGTCAGCTTGGATTAGGGAGAGAAGGGGTCCAAGAGTTCTAGTTGAGGCACCCAAACTTGAGAGTACTCCCCTCCTTGATCTTCACTGACAAGCTGAGCCAGCCCAAGATCTTGATGAAGAGCACATCACCAATGGATGTTACAATTCATTGAGATCTTGGACTGCACACAGGCATGTCAGGTTGGATTGGGGAGGGAAGACGTGCAGGATGTTGAATGTGGCGGCTATTAGGGTGGGCTGGGGCCTCATAATGGGTAGCTGGGTGCTTAGGGAGTCAGAAATGAGGCAGGGGGGGGGTGCTGAGAGCTCGTTCCGAGCAAAAACAATCTAAAAAAAAAAAGAGAAAAATCGAAAATGGCTTGTTAGCAAGCCTACATCATCAGCAACAATCAGCAGGCCCCACTCACCTTTAGGGTGGGCTGGGGCCTGATAATGGGTAGCTTGGTTCTTAGGGAGTGAAAATGAGGCAGGGGTGCTGAGAGCTCGTTCCGAGTGAAAACAATCTAAAAAAAAAAAAAAAGGCTTGTTAGTGAGCCTGCATCAACACAAACAATCAGCAGGCCCCACTCACCTTTGGGGGTGGCTGGGGCCTGAAAAAGGGTAACTGGTTGGTTAGAAAGGTGCAGAAGGAGTCGGGTTGATCCTGGGAAGTGTTGATGTTTGAACTTGCTTAAAAAAAAAAAATTGTACAGCAAAAAAAAAAAAAAAACCCACACTCGTTTTTGTTTAAGGGACGCCATTCAAAATCAACAACACCCTTGATCTTGATACTCTTTTTGTCAAGTAAGCCCATCCCAGGTGTTTCATAGACACTGATGGCCTGTCCCGGTGTTACCCGAGCTAGATAGCGATTGTCACTCCACTTGAACATTGGCCATTGGAATTTGATTCGCGCCCCGCCCTCTTCTTCGGATGAAGGAGTGAGTACTGGAAACGTTCGTAACAACGGAAGAAAGAACAAGTCAGTCTGTTTGATATGACATTAGACAACGGGGAGAAAAGTGAATGAATTGTATCTTACTCGGCAAAGAAGCTCGTAGGAGAGCACCTAAGGCTCAAAGCGCTGATCTTTGCAATTCCGCGGTTCGTTCATGGTCTTGCTTGACCAAGTTATCCTTGAGCTTCAGGTTAATTGTTGCCAAGAAAGCTTTGGTTGATTGGTCAAGACCTGTCACATAGAAAAGATAGCAACATTTTATCAGTGCAATAAGAAATATAGATGGTGCAAGACCCTAATACTTACGCAAAGCTATGGTTGTTGGAGCTATGTGTGAAAGTTGAATGAGCATCAAATAACAAATAACTTTGATCTCATCCTCATCAGATAAACCGCTCAACACTTGATTGGTGAATTCATTGATATCAATTTTATGGAGACATGTTTCTAACAAAGTGAGCATTGTAGAATAGGCCAGCTGGGCAATTTGTTTGTGTTTGGTCAGTGGGAGGAATGTTTTGTTTGTACAAAGGGAAAGGCAGACCTTGCAAGTTTCCAGTCCATCATCAACTCAATGTTTGAAAGGGCCCATCTCAACAAACCAAACAAGGCTTTGATTGACCAATGTCTCTGCGTATAAATGCGGTAATAGTTGAGGAAGAATATCCCTGACCAAGTTCCGCTTGTTGTGGGCGGCTGAATCCAAAACAGATAACGCCAAGGATCTAACGGAGAGGTCAGTATCCCGAATGTGCCCCAAGATCTCCAAGATGACAGGCGCTAATTGTTTGTCAAACCCAGGTGTGTAATCAGTCAAAGTAAACCGTACTGCGGTCATACAGGACATGCAAATTTGAGGGGAGGGGAATTTGAGGCGTGCCTGAGGGTTTTCAAAACTTTATGTAAGGTATAACCATATGTTTTGTGTAATACATTGATTCAAGCTGACAAGAGCATACCAGTAATCTTGGAAGGAATTTGCCTGCATCAGAAAGAGTAAGTTTGCCGAGACATTCGGCTGCGACGTTCCTGGAAGTTTCTAATTGACCATCAACCGTGTCGAATAAAGGATCCCACAAGCTATTGGCGTGACTGGACAAGCTAGGACTGGGGGCATGGGCAATAAACTGGTCGTGAAGCCAATAATCATCCCTGTTAGGTTTGACAGGTTTGGTAATCTAGTGGACAAAAGGCTCACCTCCTTGAGGGCTTGAAGTGGTAGGTGACAATGTTTTTCAGTTGCCCCGATGAGCTGAAATATATGAGGAAGAAAAACGTTTGTAACAGCTTGCCAGTGACAACGTCCCAGACTGCAACATGATGATTCGTTTGTTGTTTTCAGGTTGATGGGTGTTTTGTTGGGGTGAGGTGATGATTGATTTGTTCATACAAGGTGTGACGAGGGGTGTATTGGTGACCAGCAGGGCTGCAGGAATGACGGATTTGGAAGTGACGGGTTTGGATGATATACGTGGGTTTTTGTGTTTTCCGTGTTTTCAAAACCCGTTTGGTTTTGGGCTACCCCTTTTTGGAAACCCGTCAATTATAAAGTGTGGATTTGGTCATTTCTAATTGACGGGTTTTAATTGTGGATTTTGTCATATTTGATACCCCCTAATATAGGGGGTATCAAATATGACCAAATCCACAATTAAAACCAGTGAATTAGGATTTTCCACAAAATTTCACTTTTGAGAATTCTGAGCCATTTTATGTGGATATCCGTGGTTTTTAAAAATGGTGGATTTTCAAAACCAGTTGATTAGATAATGGTGGATTTTGTCATATTTGATACCCCCTAATATTACAAGGGGGGAAAGGTACATGAGTAAAAATAGAAATAAAGGGAGCTCTATTTCTAACATAAAACTAGGCACAGGGAGTGATTATCCTGGGAATATGGAGTGATATGAGTGATGGAATACAAAAAATAATGAGGAAAGAAAGTAAAGGATGATCCAATTTAACTAAAAAACTATGTATGTAAGGAATTTAATATATCTAGTAACCAAGAAGATGATAATGACAGAAGGTGTAACTGGGTAATAAAAATGAGTGTGGTTTACACCCATAACCCAGCAAGGGTATGAAAACATGTAATCAATGTTAAATTATGTAATATTTATTTATTAATAAATACCTTTCATAGTATCCTATGGTGGTGTGGTAGAGGTAAATTTATGTGGTGAGATGTAGTAATCTTATAAGAATGTTAATAGCTACTGGACCAAGGGGAAACCAGGGGTTTTCAGAATTCTTACCTCATCTTCCACTCACATCCCCCTCATCCTCTTTATCCTGTCTTGCAAAGTGTCCTCTGTCCTGTTTACTGTTATTTCTGTCTTGTGTGAGATGCCCTGCCTGTCCAAGTGGAAATTTCCTGTCCTGTCCTGTCTTGTCCTGTTCCAGTTCAACTTCCTGTCTTCCAGTCCCTTGTATCCTGTCACCCTTCACCTTTCAGCTCTCTCCTGCCACCTTTTATCCACTCCCTGTCCCCTATTCCTTGTCATGTCTGGCCTTGTGGCCTTGTAGTCTCCTGTTGTACTTTCCATTTGTCCTTCTGTCTAGGCCCCCTTTGGACTTTGCAAGGGGGATCCCTAGATTTCTACGTATGATTTGCTCCTGAGTTTTGTAATACAGCATCAATTATGTGCCTTGCATTTTTCCTAACCTCCTTGGTCCTATCTCTGGATCCCTCAAGATAGCCAGCCTTCTGTCCATTGCCTCTTTCCAAAGAGCTGAAATGTCAACAGGGGTACTGTAACTGAGTGACTAGGGGTAGTTTTGTATGTAGATTCTGAGTCTGTGATAATAATGAAGTGTATGTAAAGAGCAATATAATTTCTTAATCATTGTGTGTGGAAATGCATGGATCACCACAATGTGCAAGTCAAAATTGTTTTTTGGGTTGTTTTTTATCTGTGTGGTAAATTTAAAGATGTGATATTTTTGTGAGGGGCCTGCAAGAAGGGGTGGTTTATTCCCCTCCAAATTTAATTGTCCAAAAAGCAGAGGAAGTTTAATCCTGGATGGAAAAAAGACTTGTGAGAGGCTTTAGTATGAGGAGTGGAGAGCTCTCTAAGATAAACCAGGAAGCTTGAAGTTGAAGCGTACTGAAAGGTCTGCTTGAAGATTGGACAGAGTTAGGGTTGATGAGAAAATGTGGCTTTGGTCTTGAAGACTGATTTACTGAAGCAAGAAAATAATTGTAATGGACTGGTGGAATGCTGGGTGTAAATGTTTTAAAATCTGTGGAAAAATGATAAAGGGGGAAGAACTCTTGCATACCTTTCTGGATCTGATATAACCAGTCCTTAGGGTCACCCTAATCAAATCAGGAGAACTAACCTACAAATACCGCCCCTGACCATTGAGGCCCTGATGGCCGTGGCATGGCAATGACTACATCAATTGAAAAACTCTGTGAGTATAACTCTGCAGATGATCAAATGGGTTTTCCTTCCTCAACCAGCTCACTCGTAAAACTTACAGCAAAACCTCCACTCTCCCCAGATAACAGACCATCCTACCACTCTCCCCAATCTCCTTCTCCTTTCTATCTAACCATCACTCAATCTCTTCTCCCACCACTCTTCAACCATTTTCCACTTCTCACTTGACCTACCATTCCAGAGCTATCCCTACTGCCATTTGCGCTAATACCTACTCTACTCTTACAGGTATGAGAGATAAATGATTCACTTCTCTTTCGCTGTTAGAAAAACATGTATCAGACATAAATCGTATGTAGTCCTACTGGGAACATATTTTGTATGCTCTTGCTATTCTCACAAAACATTCGACCTCGGAGGCTGCGAAGTCGCAACTGGTTTTCACGATTTGGGTTATGTAACGACTGGGGAGAGCGGGACATTAATACAACAAACTACAAATGTATTCCACCTTAACGCTGTTAAGACAAGCTTCATGTTCTGCGGCACGATGTATGGCTTGATCGATTGTGTTGGTTGAAGCGTCAATATTTTACACCCAACCTCGTCGGCCGGGAGGACTTCCTCCTGGCTGACGAGGTTGTATAACCTCATCAGCCGGGTGGAAGTCCACCCGGCCAACGAACACCACACGGATCGCATCGACTAAGTCTAGACCCAGTAAACACTTGCACTGGTGCACTAGCTGGCTATTTAGTCCGAGCCCGTGGCTTTAGGGCGACTCCTCCCGCATTGCACTGTCTCCTATTAAGTATCACGCAGACCCTATTGCGATACCGTCACAAAGATCACAGATTGACTTGGGTCTAAACTCGGTCATGAGAAGTAAACATCGCAAAGAGCAACCAAAAATGATTTTTCACCCCGGTACGCTGGTTGTTCATGTCGCACTATTGGTACTCATCACGCAAGCGTTAGTCCTTTCCAGCCCGACATTGACCAAGCGAGGAGTCGGCAAAGTGGTAGAGCTAAATCATCTCTCGTAAGTGTCCAAAGGACTTCAAAAAAACATGCTCTGAGCTGACAATCACCTTGCTTGCAGTGGCACCACGGAGTCTTCTAATCCAGCAGTGGGAGTGACCCCTTATAAGGCAAGCACGAAACTTGATTATCACTCATTCTATAACTTGGTCGAACTTGACTATCTAACTCAGGGAATCATCTCGTGAGGCGAAAAATGTGTAAGCACTCGTGACCAATGGTTCCCAAGCTGCCATGGACAATTCTTGTGATTCTGACCTTGATTTGAGCCTCCAACGCGTGTCTTGATCGTCTGCAAATGGTTAGAGCAACACAGATGGAACACAAGGTAGTGAGCTCCGGCCCACATGATCATCTTGAAGCTCATAGAAGTCCCGAACCAATTCGGTGAGTGATTTTTCTCAATGTGTATATGCTTCTGAGGCAGTTAAAAAATAAGTTACTTAATTCTTCATCATTCCTAATAGATCTTGGGGCCAACTTGTGGGTTCATTTGGAATCAAGATGACAAAGGAGCAGAGGGATTCACTTAAAAATTTTGCAATGAGAACAAACATAGAGAGTCAAGAGCAGTTAAAAATAGAAAAACTTGGAAGAGAGGATTTAGAAATTCTTCTTGAAGATTGGAAGAAAATTAAATTTCAAGAAAGAGAATCTGGTCAGTCAGAAAAATAGCCAGGAAAAAACAAAGATGTAAATACCCAAAAGTAACTGATTTTTATTGATTTTTATTGTGAATATGATAGTTGTCAAGGGCACACACCCAGAAAGAGCATCCATGGAAAGTGGGGATCTTCCAATGTAAGCTTTCACTTTTGACAGTATTTAACCAAAAAACATGAATTCAACTAATGCATTTCAAAACCATCTAAATGCTTCAGATCAGTCTGTTACTTCATTATTATGCAAAGGAAGGTTTTCAAGTTGCAACAAGAACAATTGAAAATCTTGGAGATTTGGTTTCAGTAGGTTCTGTGAATTCAACAATTAAGAATAATGATATAAATTTATCCCTAATAATACTGAAAAATGGAAAAATGAAACATTAGTATAAAACAGAAAAATGATCATTTCATGAAACTCTCAGAGTTGATTTATCAATCCATGGATTGGCTCACAGCAAACTTTGGGCAAGTGTTTCTTTTTTTGTTTTCATTGGTTGGATTATTAAAATTTGTTTGTCATGATTCCTTTTACCAATTAATAGTGAGAAAAAAATTCCTAGCTTGATAGAAGGGCAATCCAAAATGGAGAAAAAGAGAAACTTAATCAAACAGTTCAACCACCTGTCTGTTTAAATTCATTTTATACATTCCAAACTCAAAATTGATTTTCTCACCAATTGATCTTTTGGATATAAACAGAAACCTTGAGCAGAGTCTTGAGTTCTACCAAGCCAACCTCACAGAAAGCCAAAGGAGTTCAATTTTGAAGTTTGCATTAGGTCCAAATACAGATATTGGAGGGATATGGTATTCAAGTGACATTGAAGAACTTGTAAGACACTGGAACAAAGTCTCAGGCAAATGTAAGCTGGCTAGAAGTAAACAATCATCAATGTTGGGTAGATGAATCATGTGATATATGAGTTAATATTTTATTGGAGAATTGAAAAATTGTTCAAATGAAAATCAAAACAGTGAATGCCCCACAACATATGTAGGTCTCTTTTTTCTGTAAGTCATACTAGTCATTTTCTGCTACTCATCAGCTATCTGGGAATTCTAGCTCTTTGGAAGAGTTTGATTATCTGGCCCCAAAGTCCTTGAAATTTGATAAATACTTAATTCAAAGCTTACACAGTCACTTAAACTAGGCAATTTTTATTCAAAAATCTTGAGCTTGAAAGTAACTCACTATAAAATTGGTCTTAAAATAAATCTAGAAATATGATGATTGGAGATTTCAGTGATCCAAAAGTACAGTATTCACTTGAACAACTGATCCATTACACATTAATTTGGATCAAGGATAATACACAGAAGTAATAATTGCTCCCTGTTATTTTCTTGTTTGTGATGAGTGATGTGGTTTTGATCAATTCTACATCTTCTTTTTGCCAGAAAGTCTTTTAAATGGAGAACATTAACTTTTGCATTGGATAGCAAGCACAAGATAGATTCTGCAAGCCGTAAGCTTCCTTCCATGTTTCTTGAAAAGAAGAAAAATCTGATTCTTGGCTGATGTGTTCTCCTTAGTGTAAATATGAAAATTTCAAACAAAAGGCGCCTGGAAAATAGAATCCTCAAAGTGAATCCTGGTCTCTCCCAAGAGGAGATGCTCTCACTTCAAGATCATCTAGGACGGAGGCATAACAAAGAGAATTACTTTGCAGATGGACTAGAACTCAATGACTTGAAAGCTGAGATTCAATTTTGGAAGGATACAAATGGAGATGCAGCCTTGGGGAGTGAGTAAAGCTATTTTTGAAAACAGCACCATGGAAGAAAGTTAATTTTCTGATTTTTTCCCAATTTTTGAATTAACCTCAGGAGGAACTGCCCAGAAATATACACCAAAAGAAATTCATTCCAAAACTTTCCAAAATGGACCAGGAACTGTTACACACCCTTCTAATTTGGAAGGATTTCATCAAGAGTGGAATGATTGGAAAA
Source organism: Puccinia hordei (assembly GCA_007896445.1). Taxonomy (NCBI): domain Eukaryota; kingdom Fungi; phylum Basidiomycota; class Pucciniomycetes; order Pucciniales; family Pucciniaceae; genus Puccinia; species Puccinia hordei. Next base: position 556,701 of record RDRW01000050.1, read on the forward strand.
GTATTAAACAGTATAATATTTAAGCCTTGGTTAGAAGGTTACAAGTTTTTTTTCAACAATGATTAAAATTATTCAGAAGGAGTTCCAAATAATCATAATTTTCCTCTCTAAACACCTCTATAATTGAATCAAAGAAACCAAAAGCTTTTCATTCATAAGATAGGATTTTTCACAGTCATTTTTCTTTAACTCTTTCATTCATATGCTCTGCTTCTTTTTCTGCTTCAAGTTTCCCTCTGAGTATATTTTATCGCATAGAATTGGATTCCCTGCACAGGAAATATTACCTCCCAACAAAGTTCAAATTATTCATATACCACACATAATCTATGCAAATTAAATTAAATTACATGCACAAATTTGGTTTGCTGTGTTGGTTCTGTGTGCTCTTGGTATCATCATCCCAAAAACTTCAGTTTATACAAATCACTCTGTTGTTTCATTCCTTCCTGATACTTTTTCATATTTAGTGGGATCAAACATCAACCAGTGTGATTCTCACAACAGTGCCAACCATGGTATCTTATGAAATGCAGGGTAGAACACAGAAACTGTAATTCTATGCATTATTTTTGGCATGTATGGACCACACACCTTTTTTCTGGTGTTTTGGCTCTGCAAGCCAAAAACAATGGCCAACACCTATTTTATCTTGGTGTGCATCCCAAACACCAAATAAAATTGGTGTTTTGGGCCACACAAACCAAAATAAATGGTGTCTGGGGCCACACAAAACAAAAGAAATGGTGCGTGAATCTGCACACCCCCAGGTGAGGATATCACCAAATCCATTGCATCAGCTACAGCCTTGAATGCTGGTTTTTTCATCCGCCAAGGTTGGAGAAAACCTCATGGCCGGGGGATACTTGGCCATCTAGAATCCGCAAGATGTTAATTCAACGTTGAACCAAATGAGGCATCCAAGTTTTTCCTTTGAAGTAGTTGATTGGAACAGCTAAATATTTGAAGTGTGTGAAGGGATAATTCTTAAAGAAATGTGTTGGAATTGCATTCTAATTAAGGGAGCTGAGTTTGGCAACCTTTCTCCAGTATCTTTGGTTTATTCACAACTATTCAAGAATAGTTTGTAGTGATACAAGAATTGTCCTGTTGAAGTGCTTGGCAAGACCATTTTTATGAGGAGTGTATGCATTTGGAAGTTTTTTTTTATAAGGTGAGACGTGCATTATCCACCTGAAAACATATTCAAGAACTCTGATCCTCTGTCCAAGTGAAGGATAGATGGATTATACCCAACAAATTTAGCTTCAACATCCACCATGAGTGAGAGTGTTTCAGGAAAATTGCTCTTGTTTTTGAAAGGAATGGCAGCACAGAACCTAGTAAAGCTATCCACTAATATTAGGATTTATCAATTTTCCTCTTGTGAAGGTGGCCAGATTTGTCCTATCAGGTCTAGATGTAGTTCCTCAAGAGTTTTGGATGCAGGCTTGTGTATTGGCTTGAATGATGTTAGAATTCTTCCCCATGCCCAAAAGAGGGCTTATTCATTTTTGTTCATTTTCATTCTTTTCTGTTCCTCAGACTGTTAGGCCCTCAACTTAGGCCCCTCTCTTGTTTAGTATTTCTTCTGTTCCCATCTGAAACAAAAACATCACTTAGTTCTGGGCCCTTGCTTGTGAGACATGCTATCTTGAGTCCCTCTCAAAGGTCTTCTAAGTCCCTGAGCATCTTGTGCTCTTGAATCCCTTCGCCCACGTTTTTCCTAGTCTTAGGCCTTTGGCCAATTTTGTTTCAAATGAGGCCTTGGTGATCTTTGAAATGAAAAAAGATTCACAGCTGTTGATAATTCTCAAGGGGATTTCAAGCCTCTTCCAAATTTAATTATAGCTAAATTTACAAGAAACTTGTGCATAAACTTTTCAGATGAGAGATGTCTTTTATGTTCAATATTCTCGGGCATTGATATTTGCACGCCGATGGGCGCACGCCCACGCCCATCGCACGCCAATAAAAAAAAAGGTGTGCTGACCGCACGCCTTTTTTTTATTGGCGTGCGGGCTGCACGCCCACCCCTGGGTGTCAGCACGCCTGTAGATGGGCGTGCGGGCTGCACGCCCATCTACAGGCGTGCGACACTGCAGGCGTGCAGTCGCACGCCCTGCTCAGAACAGGGCGTGCGGGTCACACACCCTTTTCATGTGTATAGGCAGGGGCGTGCCCCTGCCTATACACATAGATCGGCGGACCGCCGACCTATGTATATAGGAAGGGGCACACCCCTTCCTATATACATGCTTATGTCATGCGTACAAAACAATGTACGCATGACATAAGGATCCTTCCCCCCCGCCCCCTCCCAACCTCCTCGACCGGGAGGGATCCCTCCCGGTTGAGGAGGCCATACAGCCTCCTTGACCAGGAGGGATCCTTCCCGGTGGAGGAGGTATACAACCTCCTCACCCGGGAGGGATCCCTCCCGGTTGAGGAGGTTGTATAACCTCCTCGACCGGAGGGGGATTCCCTCCCGGTCGAGGAGGTTGTATACCTCCTCAACCGGGAGGGATCCCTCCTGGTCAATCCCTCCCGGTTGAGGAGGCCATACAACCTCCTCGACTGGGAGGGAATCCCCCTCTGGTCGAGGAGGTTATACAACCTCCTCACCCGGGAGGGATCCCTCCCGGTTGAGGAGGTTGTATAACCTCCTCGACCGGAGGGGGATTCCCTCCCGGTCGAGGAGGCCATACAACCTCCTCACCCGGGAGGGATCCCTCCCGGTCAAGGAGGTTGTATAACCTCCTCGACCAGAGGGGGATTCCCTCCCGGTCGAGGAGGTTGTATGGCCTCCTCGACCGGGAGGGACCCCTCCCGGTTGAGGAGGTATACAACCTCCTCGACCAGGAGGGAATCCCCTCCCGGTTGAGGAGGCCATACAACCTCCTCACCCGGGAGGGATCCCTCCCGGTCGAGGAGGTTGTATAACCTCCTCGACCGGAGGGGGATTCCCTCCCGGTCGAGGAGGTTGTATACCTCCTCAACCGGGAGGGGTGCCTCCCGGTCGAGGAGGCCATACAACCTCCTCAACCGGGAGGGAATCCCCCTCTGGTCGAGGAGGTTATACAACCTCCTCGACCGGGAGGGATCCCTCCCGGGTGAGGAGGTTGTATGGCCTCCTCGACCGGGAGGGAATCCCCCTCCGGTCGAGGAGGTTATACAACCTCCTTGACCGGGAGGGATCCCTCCCGGGTGAGGAGGTTGTATAACCTCCTTGACCAGAGGGGGATTCCCTCCCAGTCGAGGAGGTTGTATGGCCTCCTCGACCGGGAGGGATCCCTCCCGGTTGAGGAGGTATACAACCTCCTCGACCGGGAGGGAATCCCCCTCCGGTCGAGGAGGTTGTATACCTCCTCGACCGGAGAGAATCCCCCTCCGGTCGAGGAGGTTGCAGTCCTCCCCGGCAGGGCGTGCGGCTGCACGCTCATCCTTGGGGTGTCGCACGCCTGTAGAAGGCCGTGCAAACTGCACGCCCATCTACAGGCGTGCCCACGCCCAAGGATGGGCGTGCAGCCCGCACGCCAATAAAAAAAAGGCGTGCGGGCTGCACACCTTTTTTTTAAGGGCGTGCGTGGGCGTGGGCGTGCGCCCATCGGTGTGCATTTATCAATGCCCAATATTCTCAAAATCAAGACTTGGTAGATTACCAATATAATTCCCCTTAATTTTTGTTTCATCATTCTTTAGTATTTGAAAGAAGTTTCGTTTCAAATTGAACACTGTAGTCTTGAAAGAGCAGACATCTAACAGATATTAGGTTGACAACCATTTTGGGGATATAGAGAACAAGATGAAGAGAAATTCTGCCATATTTATTATTAAACCAAATTGATCTGTTTACCTTAATCTTGAGTTGATCTTGGGATGAGCTATTCTAAAAACACTGTAGTGTTTTAATTTCTGAAATGTGAAAGAGTTGAGAGCTTAGGTCATATTTTCAGATGAACCTGAGCCAAAAATAAATAGGTGAGATTATTTTATGCCAAGGGCAGACACCAAAACTCCCACAAACACCAAACCAAAGCAATGTTTGTGGCCTACACAACAGTGATTTCTTGGTGTGTAGGCCTCACACACCAATTCCTGGCTGGGTTTTGCCATGAATTGGAATGTGGGTTTGCAAACCAATTTAGTTTGATGTGCAGTGCCTACACGCTATTTGCTTGGTGTGAGGGCCAATACCCCCACCAGGTGATGAAATCACCAAATCCCAGCTGAGATTTGGTGATGTCATCCAACCTCAATTGGCAGGAAAATCCCAGATGTTGAGCTAATATTTGACCTCATGGCTGGGTTTCTCCTGGCCATGAGATCAAATACAACCCAGCAATGAGCTCAAATACAAGCTCAAAGGCCGTGACTTTCCTGGCCATTGAGGTTTAATGAAATCACTGAATCACAGTTGGGATTTCATGGTGTCATCATCTGGGGAGGGGAAGGGGGGGGGAGGGCATTGGCCCACATGCCAAAAAAAATGGTGTGTGGGCCCCGCACGCCAAAATAAATTGGTGTGTGGGTCTGAACCCACACACCAATTTCTGGCTGGATGATCCTTTCCAGGAATAGATGTGTGAGGCCTAAGCTCCAAAAAGAAATTGGCATTTAGGCAGTGCAAACCAAAATAAATTGGTGTGCACTTTGGTTTTGGAATGTGCCTTTGGTGTTGGCATGTCCCTTTGGTGTGTGCTTTGGTGATGGAATGGTCTTATCATGCCCCAATGTGGAACTACTGTAAGGGCAGAATAGAGCTTGGAAGGGATATGTATAACTACACTGGTGCTAATGTAGGTTATTACAAAGGTGCTGACGTAAGAGCTGCCGACTAATTCTGATGGGAAGAGTGTAACACTAAAAATAAAAAAAAGGTGCGGCTTTTCTATTTTAATCTTAGACTGACTATTAATTATAAGCTGACTAATAATAAATCTAAGGTATGGTGAGGTGAGGAGGATTTGTGAGGGAAAAAGGTTTGTGTGACAGGGGTAAATGGCAATAATATCTAACTGTTTGGCAAAAATGTCTTTGGTGAAATTGAATCTAATATTGGGGGTAAAATGTCATGCAGGTTGTATGGGGTAGAAATTGCATGGGGGTGATAAGAAAACATAAGTGGAGTATATATGTGAGAATTCCCTTCAAGAGGGGAACAAATGATGAGCACAGTATTACAAGATATGATGATGAGCAAAGGCTACAATTGTATTAGTGATGAGCAAAAGACTAAAATTTTAATGGTGAAGTGAAAGTATGTAGTAATGATGAGAATTTGTTTTATATTACGTAAGATATTATTTTTTACTGAATAATTCTGACTTGGATGATTTAAGCCATTTAAAAGAAAAGAAAAAAAATGTACCAATGAAATCTATGAAGGCTAATAACTTCTGATCCAAAGGGAATTTAAGGATGGTTTGAGTGAGTGACTGGGGGAAAAATAATGTGTAGAGTCTGGTTCTGGAATATTAATGATGAATATATGACTATTTTATATGGTATTGATGGAATGAGGTGAGTGGGAACAGGATTACCACACCAGAAGAGAAATATGGAAAGAAGAAGTAAGGTTGATAAAGATTGTGGTGAGGTGAAGTAGAGGAGAGTTGAGTGAAGATAAGCTTAGTTGAGTTTATGAGAAGGTGATAAACATTTTCTTCAGTAGAAACATGTAAGTCAATAAGGATAAGGAGGCTCAAGTGAGAACTTATTACTTAAGCCTGTGACATAGGAGTCACAGAATTCTAACAGTATACTCAAATTGTTTAGATTTTGAAGACTCAGGAGGAGCTTGGTTCAGAAAAGATTGGAGGCTTGCTTTTGTCTGTTTCCTTTGAAAAATCCTATATTAGTCTTCTTTGAGAATCAACCAACAATTTCCAGTTAGGATCCAATATATAAGAAGGGATTTGTTTCATATTATTATATTTCAACTTGTAATATTTGTTATCAACTTGAATACTTTCAGCTATGTGTATGAAACACTAGCTTAATATCTATAAAAAGGCCAGGTACTATCAATGTTCTGAAAGGTTATCTGAAAAATAATAATTATCATTCTCTCTATAGTGTCCAAACTATGCACAGAGGATAACCTAAGCTCCTTATAATTGTCAGATTGTCTTTAAAAATTAGTCAATCAAGAGATGACTAACAGCTAACTGTATAGGTTTGGCTATCTGTTTGTGTTTTTAAGTTATAAGTAACAATATAAATTGTTACTAAGCAGCTGGATAGAACTTAAGCTGATTTGCTACTGTCAGACATGGTATTCTTGCAGCAACTCCTTTATAAGAAATATTTCAAGGTCTAAGATGGGGATGTTCTAAGGTAAATTAATAATTATTCCAGTAGATTAGGACATTGTATAATAAAGGATAACACTACTTTAAAATTAGGAGGATAATGTTTGAGTACTTACTGATGTTGTACTGGAGGAATATGCTGAGGATTCAGGAACTTTACTCTTTTTACATTCTAGAGGTCTTAAGGGGAAGGTTCTGATTTTTTTTTCTAAAATTTGCTCTAATGTATTAAAATTGAAATGACAATGCAATGAGAATTGTATTTTATTGAGCACTGTCAAAACTTGTGCTGTCAAAGAATGCTCTGTCTGCGCGCGCACGCTCAACTTCTGATATCATCAAGACAAACCTAATCTATCCCTCAAAAAGATCCAACCAAAGACACTCCTAATTGTTGTTGACTCATGAGCAAATCATCTGCTCCTCATCTTCTCAACCACAATCTCAGATACAACTATTGGCTACACTCTCACTCAACCAAGACCTTGGTGCAGCTTTAACTCGGCCAGCCTTTCTAGCTGCCAACTTGGTGAGAAATGCACCGCTTAGAATTTCACTATTTCATCTTCATCTTTCTCTTTTTATCATTCATTCTTTTTTACTAATCTTCTCATTGTCTCTCTCAGTAGTGCCACTTCAAAGATTGATCATTATTATTATTATCTTTATCTTAGTGTTAGACCTATTCATAGGGTTTGTTATTCTAAAATTCTCTATTCAATATTGTTCAAGCACTAACAATTATCTGCTCATAGCTTTCCTATATCTACTTTGACATCACTCTATAAATTGTCCATCGTCTCTCTATCAAAATAAATCATTCAGATTTAGGTCAGGTCTATTAAGCACAGTATTTTCTGTTTCCCCATTACCTCATGACATGTATTTATAAACAATCACATAATGGGCCAATTCATTCAATAGAACAATACTAGGAAATTACCACACACTGCAGGAATTTCTTTCTTGTTAGCATAATTATTTGGTCTTATATTTATGCAAATACTATAATTGTTTCTCAGCTTTTATGACAAGAATTTATAATCAATATTTCATACTTGTTATTCCTTCATCTTACCAAGTACCTTTATTAGGGAGTATCAAGTATTACCAATTCACCATTATCTAATCAACTGGTTTTCAAAATCCACTGTTTGCAAAAAACATGGATATTTATATAAAATGGTTCAGAATTGTCAAAGGTGGAATTTTGTGGAAAAACCTAATTGAATTGTTTTAATTGTGGATTTGGTCATATTTGATACCTCCTATTATATGGGGATTGATGCCCATACAAAAAAGGGTGTGCGGTTTGCACACCCTTATTTTGAATGGGGCGTGCAACTGCAGGCCCCTTTTTGGGAGTCAGCATGTCTACAGGTGTGCAACACCCACCCAAAAAAGGGTGTGCGGTTGCACACCCCATTCAAAAAAAGGGCATGAAAACCGCAAACCCTTGTTATGTATATAGGTAGGGGCGTGCGTGCCCCTACCCATATACATAGACAGGGAGTGCAAGCCGCACACCCTTTCTATGTATATAGGTTGTATAAGCCTACTAAACCTGAGGGATCCCCTCTGGTCAAAGAGGCTTTATAACTTCCTTGACCAGAGGAAATCCCCCTGGTCAAGGAGGTTATACAACCTCTTTGACCGGAGGAAATCCCTCTGGTCAAGGAGGTTATACAACCTCTTTGACCGGAGGGATTTCCTCCGGTCAAAGAGGGTGTATAACCTCTTTGACCAAACTGCAAATATTATTGTATCAGATTCTCAAATCTGGCATTACATCAGTTGAAAAAATCTGTTATTATATCAGACAAAGCTGGTATTGTATCACCACAACTGATATGATATCTACCTATTATGATATTATGTCTATCATCAGGGATATTGAATCAGTTTAAACTATTTAATATCAAAATGACTGACTTGATCTCAGATTTTTCCATCTGATGTAATACCCATGGGCCAAAATGGTATGTCAGATGGAAAAAACTGATATAAAGTCAGAGATGTTGATATTTAATTGCATCAACTGATGCAATATCTGTCATGATAGAAATCACATCATGCAAGGTAGATATAATATCAGTTTTGGTAGATACAATACCAGTCTTGTCTGATATAATATCAGATTTTTTTCAACTGATGTAATGCCAGATTTGGGAATCTGATACAATCATGCTGGCAGTGCCAGAGGGAATCCCTCAATTTGAGGAGTTTTTAAAGCCTCCTTGTCCAGAGGGATTCACTCTGATCAAAGAGGTTGTATAACCTCCTCAACTGGAGAGATTTCCTCTGGTCAAAGAGGTTCTGTAAACTCTTTGACCAGAGGGATTTACTCTGGTCAAAGAGGGTGTATAAGTATGAACTCTTCAACCAGAAGGAATCCCTCCAGTCAAGGAGGTTGTAACGCCTCCTTGACCAGAGGGAATCCCTCCAGTCAAAGAGGTTGCATAGACTCCTCAACCGGAGGAATTTCCTCCAGTTGAAGAGGTTTTATAACCTCCTCAACTCAAGGGATTTCCTCCGGTCAAAGAGGGTGTATAACCTCTTTGACCGGATGGATTCCCTCATGTTGAAGAGGCTTTAAAACCTCCTCAACCGGAGGGATTTGGGTTATTGAGAAAAAAAAAGAGGCTTATACAACCTCCTCAACCGGAGGGATTCCCTCCAGTCAAAGAGGCTTATACAAAATCCTCAACCAGAGGGATTCCCTCCAGTCAAAGAGGCTTATACAATCTCCACAACTGGAGGGATTCCCTCTGGTAAAGCCGTGCGGCTGCAGGGTGACAGTGTATTCCCCAAAAATGGGGACTATGCCTTCACCCGCCCAAACATGGGTGTGCGGTTGCACACCCTTTTTTGGGTGGGTGTTGCATGCCCATTGTTAGAATTAACAAAGAATTTTTCAGACATTTAGCAGAAAATGATTGACTTGGGCAGGATTTGGACCAGCAACCTTAGCTTGAAGCTAAGACACTATACTAGAAGTGCTGCCTTTACCAACTAGGCTAACAAGTCCATACCTAATGTGTTGCCAAGAGAACACTGTGGATTACAGCATTTCAACCCAATAAAGAAGCTGTGCCTGTTTTTTGTTTTATTTCTCAAAGATAAGAACCCGAAACTATGACAAAAGATTAGAAAGGTATAATGACAGGAAATGAAATGAAAGAGAAGAACAATAAACCAACCCTCAATGGATCTCTTTCTAACTAAGATAATCAATTGATAAGATGGACTGGATAATAAGAGACTAATAGACTGAGATTTGAGAATGAGATCAGTTATTGATTTTAGATGAAGAAGAATGGAAATGAAAACAGACCCTAAAGATTATAGGTGATAGCTAATTTATTGCTTTAATAAGTAGTGGTCAAGATCAGACTAGGTGACTAAGAATAAAATGAAGAGAAGATGAGTGATGTTTTATTAATGATTGATTGAAGTTGACATGCATGATGGTTGCATTTCTCACCAAGTTGGAAGCTACAAAGGCTTTCCAGAGTTAAAGCTTCTTGAAGTTGAATGTTGAAGGAGATGGGAATCTTGATCTTGCTGATTTGGACTTCAATGGTGAGTGAGAAGTGAGAAAGAGAGGAAGGAGGGAATCAGGATCCTTTGTGATTCAGTTATTGCAGATGTCACAACAGTGTCACACTAAAAACATTCCAACACCCATCTACAGGAGTGCAGTTTGCACACCCTTGTTTTTATGGGTGTGTGGTTATCAACCCCCAAAAATTATAACCCTAACCCTAACCCTTCCCTACTCCCTGCACCTCCATTGAATACATCAACTGCCTAACACTGTGAATCTTGCAGGATTTAAGATAGAGGAAAGTGTGAGGTAGCTAAGCTAAGGATTATAGTGCTGTCAATATGGAGTTGTCATGCGACCAACCCAACATACAGATGGGGATTTGGTTGATCGAAGTGCAAAGGGGACTGGAGGATGAGTCGAAGATATTCTTCGAAGCAACTCAAGGATATCTTTGAGTTGAAGTATTCTTGAAGATAAATTCAAGACTAACTTCGAAGATGAGAAGTACAGACTAATACTGGGCTCAGGTGGGACTCGAAGTAATCAGGGTGATGGCTGATTAAGGAAAGGTAATGTAAAACAATGTTATATTAATTAAGTGAAGAAAGAAGAAATGTAAAGAAGGTACAGTTGCTTTTATAGGCAAGTATTGACATGATGCTTTCGTGAAGATGAGTAAGGAAAGTATTTACTCGCAGTTAGATGTACACGAGTGATTGAAAGAAAGTCAAGTGAAAGCATAATCGATGATATGACAATTAATTCGAAGATACAAGACAGAGATTCCCAGGTGATGTAATTGGTAAGTGCGAGGCTTGATTGAAAGGGTTAAGCGCCAAGCTGAGAGTCGAGGCATGCGAGCTAGTCCGAGTAAGGGTTATTGGATAAGCGTCGAAGAGCCGTCGAATCACCGGGAGGGGAAATCTTCGAATCAGGGACCGGATTGGGTAATGAGTTTTGATGAGTGTCCCGTTGATTAGGTGTCACGCATTTGGTCCTTTGAAAGTTCGAAACTGAGTGTTGCATTCGAAGTTTGATGCATATGGAAATGCTGAGCCGGGTTTGGCTGAGAGTGAGAGTTGTAGCGTGACAGGAGTCTATTAATAGACAATGAGTTGAAGAGAGAGAATACAACAGAGGTGTGGCCGGTCATGGCAAGAGGCCGGTTCTTGACGGGTTCCAATTGATGGGACCCGTCAATTACAAGCTGGGGAAGGTTCAGGTGATCAGGATTAAGTAATCAGGATCAACATTATTATTGTGATACAAGAGTTAGAAATCTAAAGAGAAGAATAAGAAGTTAGCCAAGAGCAGCTTATAGAGGATAGAGACAGGTAACCGGATAAGGGTAGAAGGTCTTCACACTAGAAACCATGATGGCAACTAAAAAGCCCTTCACTATATTCCAACATTACCCAAGATGATGGAGATTTTTGAATAATTCTCAGGCCCAGTACCCAAGGGAGAGTCAGGGAGAGAGACAATTCTCCAAGTCATCAGCACTTCCAAAGTAGTTTAATCAATAATCTTCACCCTTCCCATCTTCAGTATCTACACAATGACCCTCAAACACACCATCCACATTCCCATCAATTCTCTCAACATTCTCAACAAATCTCTCACCAACTCCAATCATCAAGGTCCTTTCCAATCTCTCATCAAACTCAATCCCAGAAAATATCTTATCAACTACCATACCCAGTTTCTCATCAGAGATCTCATCATATCCATTCACTTACTTCCCATCAAAACTACCATTCAACTCACTCCCCAATCCAGTTGAATCAAGATCATATCCCATCACAAAGGCTGTCATTGTCCCAGATCACTCAACTGATGACTCAGAACCACACCCATGGAATTACCAATCAGACCAATAAAACCAAGCCTTTTCATAGCAGTAACTTGCAACCCTAATTGGATTGAAATACAAAGAAACCTTCTTCCTGGACAGTCAGCACAGGACAGACCTGACATTGTGACACGTGTATTCAACTCAAAGATGAAGAAAATATGTGATCAAATCTACAAAGATGTAATTCTTGGCACAATAAAAGGTCAAAAACATGTCATAGAGTTTCACAAGAGGGGCTTACCTCATTCCCATATCTTAGTCATCCTAGAATCACACTATATAACCCACACTACTGAAGAAATTGATCAAATTGTGACTGCAGAAATTCCAGATCAGCTTTCCAATCCAGCTCTTTACCAAGCCATATCAAGAAATTTGATCCATTGACCCTGTGGAACTTAAAACCCCAACACACTGCATGGTCAATGGTCTTTTCTCAAAGAAGTATCCAAAATAATTTTGTTCTGAATCATCAATAAATGAAAACTCCTACCCACAATATAGAAGACATCAAAATGGAAATACATTACTTAGGGGTCAGAACAACTTGATAATTGAAAATTGTTGGGTGGTGCCTCGAAATACCTACCTCTCAGCAAAATATCAGTGCCATATAAATGTTGAAATTTGTGCAGAAATATCCACAGTCAAATATCTCTACAAATACATATACAAGGGACATGATATGGTAGTTCTGGATGTTGGGGAAAGGATTTATGAGATCAATAGATTCAGGGACTCACACTGGGTTGCAACTCCTGGAGCTTTCTGGATGATATTCTCTTTGAAAGTATCTTCCCCCTACCCATTGGTCAACAGATTGAACATAAATTTTCCCAATCAACATCAAGTAACATACCCTCAAGATGAATCATTGCAAAAGATTATTCAAAGGGCTTCAGAAAGTGATACAATGCTCACTGGTTACTTTTCAAGAAACAGAATTGACCCACATTCCAGGTTATTGAAATACTCAGACTTCCCTAGGTATTACACATGGAATCCCAGGACAAAATAATGGAGGCCAAGGCAACACAGTAACTCCATAGGAAGGATGTATTCTGTGTTTCCATTGGAACCAGAAAGATGTTATTTACATGTTATTTACAGTTGTTGTTGAATCATGTCTGTGGATCTACTTCCTTTGAAGATCTCAGAAATTTCCAGGGCACTATTCATCAAAGTTTCTCTTCAGCTGGTTTAGCAAGGGGTCTTTTGAAAAACAATTATTATTTGGAACAAACAATGGCAGAAGCTGAGTCTTCAATGAGTTCATTTTACTTGAGAAGACTATTTGGTATACTAGTGGAAACATGTTAACCTTCAAACCCTGTCCGCTTGTGGAATTTTTCTTACAATTACATGACAGAAAATTGGATCCATCAAGGCTGTCAAGATGATGCCATCATGAATAATTGGATCATTGAAGTAATCAATCCAATAGTCTAAAAATTTCAGGCTTTCCAACTCATATTCTGAAGTTGAAAAGGGGTGTTCCAATCATCATGCAGAGGAACCTTGATCAAAAAATGGGACTTTGTAATGGGACTAGATTGATTGTAGAAAACCTGGGCCCAAATTTTATTTATGCAAAGGTAATTTCAGGAAATAGAGTCAACAACTTGGTGGCCATATTACACATTCCCTTCATATCAGGGTGAGTCTGGATTGCCTTTCAAGCTCATACAGAAACAATTCCCCGTACATCTGGCTTTCTCACAAACTATAAACAAATCTCAAGGTCAGACAATTGGAAATATAGGTATTGTACTTCATGATCCTGTATTTAGTCATGGACAACTCTATGTTTCATTGTCACAAAGTAAGTCCAGCCATACTACAAAGGTAGTAGTCCCTCAACCTGAATTTGGCCTTCCTTCATATGGAACATCAAATATTGTTTACAAAGAAGTTCTTTCAAGCGTTCAGAGGCAATAGTCATGTTGATATTTTTAGAGTCCCATCCTTTTTTTTTTTGCTTCATAATTTCATTGCTTTTTAATTTCAACATACAATTTTATCTTTGTCCTTATATTTCCACAAATAACAATTCATGCACCCTTATCATCAAGCCCCCTTTTCTACAAGTCCCTTCCCAATCCCCAAAGTTGGGGGCTATACACTTGTTGCCTTTCGATATTTGAGAATCGATGTCTGAAATTGCATGATCATCAAATTCAAAATCTCTACCCTCTTGAATTGCGGTCTGCAATAGGAGAAGATTGCTCTGAGAGAAGTGGTGTTGGTTGTTCAGCAGCTGATTCAAAGCGGAAGCATTCCTGGGCATGCCCCCTTGAAAGGTTGCAGTCGCCAACCACTCCAAGTAGCACAGCTGTCTATCAGTGACTCATGGCCCGTCGTGAATCATGGCCTCAGTTGGAAGGATCCCCTAACTGACAGTTAGTCCTCCAGCCTGCCTGGAAGGTCATTAGTATTTCGTAGAAAGCTGCCTACACCGGAGAGACCGGCCCAAGGGACAACCTGAGAAGGCGAGTAGCATGTCGGATTATGATAAGGACCAGGCGAATAGTGTCTAACAGACCACTAGCTCGAATCACTGGTAATTTGGCACCGGGAGAAGGCTGGTAAAACCTGCCCACCAGGCAGCCATCCATTTGCTGCATTGAATCTCTTCGGAGCCACCAGCCTAGCTTACTGGTTGACCTGTTGGCTCCTGCCTATAAATATTGAGCCACTCATGAGCAGTTTCCCCTTCTCCATCCTTATCTTTATCCGTCTTGAATCACCTCTGTTACTAACTGCTCTTTCCATCGCTCAATCAAGCACCAGCAATACCCTCCTCAGCCCGCTTTCCAAGATTTTAATACACACTTTCCTTCCATCACTCCTTACCATCACACTTGCTCCTTATTAGCATTCTTCATCATCACACCCCATCAGTTACTCCTAGTGATCAACCCGTATTACTATTCATAATCACCTTCATCAGCGTTCCAGTCAGTTCACTAATTCGGAAATCATTATCCATGGAGAATTCTAAAACCTCCATTGCTCCAATTGCTACTCCAATTTCCAAAAGCGGTATTTACACCCAACAAGTATCTGAACATCCAGTCTCAACAGGCACTACCTCTTTGCCTACCTCTTCCCCCATTGCGGCACCTGCTGCACCTTAGACATCATCTTCAGCCAATGATTCATCGGTCAGCTATGTGCAGCATACTTATACCAGTGCTCCGGCGCCTCAACCTACGACTGCACCTCAACCGCTAGTAGCTCCCATCGGGAAGATTGAGGAGCCCATCAAGTCATCGCCAAGGGCTTCGAATCTATCGTCCAAAGCGGACATCATTCCGTAGGTCTCATCAGCACAATATAACTACTGGATCGATTGAAATTCACATCCTTATTGACAAATTCCCCTTTGATTCACAGTAAATTTGTGACTATCACAATCCCCACCCAGAAAATGGGGACATACCAAAACATAGGCACGCTGGATGCAATTTACCCCCAAAGGGACCAGCCAGACACGGGTGCTACCCGTAGCTTACCTCAAATGGCACTCATTGCCATCGTCGCAGCTGCCATCTGCGTTTCCCTATTGACGGGAATATCCATTTGGGCTTGTCACAAAAAGAGGACCCGGCGTGGGTTAATTTCCTTCACCAACAAGAAAATGCAGCAAATGTGAATATTGATGCTTCTATTTTGTCTGAATTCTGAATCCAGGTCGTGCCGGGACATTTTATCTACAGGACACCCCCAACCACCTTATGCACAGGGATACCTCCTCTGCAGAGAAGAACATCCCACTCCAGAAAATAGATCTGTCAAGCCCAACAAACAGTGGCTATACAGTTGACACAACCGCTCATTCGGCCTTTTGCGAAGAATTCGACTATGGGCTGCCTGTGTTATCACCTACTCATGACCCGAATTCGATCCAGAGGTATCATAACGACGTTAATATTTCTGTCAAGGGAGGTTACGGAAGCCCCCCCACATGGGGCGGAGCACACCGTTAGTCATTTCATTAAAGTGATCCTTGCTTGTTGCTCAAACCTAAACTCATTTCAATTATTCTTAAAATCTACAGTCGATAGACTTCCCAGCTGCCCAGACCACTTGACTTTTGTACCTAAGGTACTTCTCACCGGAAATCTACTGCTCCCGAGACCCCCCGGGCTCTCCTACTCTGCACCATTGCGATTCAGTCCTTATGAACCAGTAACGATAAGATCCCCTCCTGAGCCAAGATCTTGCAAGATGAGTCCGGCGGAGGCTTCCACGGAGCTTCAAAAGCTCATAGAGCAAGTTGATCTTCGGATCTACGAAGACTTGGATATGGACTCCAGCTTCACCGATAGCATAAGCTCATCCGGCCCGGAAAGCCTTTCCACCCTTACCGGCGACTCTCTACCCTATGGCGGCCAGCTTTCAATGGCTAATGGAATGCCGTTTCACTTACCGCTTCCCATGCCTCGCTATAATTATCTTCAACTAACACGTTTACGCCCCAGTCCGTCTATCCTATAATGATGTGAGCAAACAAATTCACCGCACCAATTCTATCTATGCCACACACTCATCACTCTCATCGATTCTTGTGTACAGCAGAAAAATCGAAAAATTCGAAGCTCTTCTCTTTTATATAAAAGAATTGGAATAACTAGAATATCGATTTCTTCATTAGATCATGATTTGTGAGATAGAAGAAGAAACACAAATATAGTAATAACGAGTTATTACCTAGAAGCAGAGCAAGTATAAAGGAACTTTGTATTATGTTTTCTTTTCTGGTTTTTATCGAGAGATGAGTTGAAAGACTTGAGAGAAAAAGAGTTGAGAGGAAAAAGAAACTACAGAGATAGATTAGCATCAAGTACTCATGTTGTATTGGGACAACATGCTCTTACTTGTGCCTTGTCGATTGAGTCTAAACGATTCCTTAAACGACAGCTTCTTTACACTATGATATTGCGACAGTCTGATAATAAAGACATGACGTTTGTTAGCAAGCTGTTGCTAATCTATTTCTGATAATCTTGTCTACAAGCTGGGCTTACATTGGTGCTTTTTCCTAGCGTATTAGCTTTAGCTTTAGGTTTCTATACGAGTCGATGTCCTCCGTATCTGCATGAGAGAAGTATCTCAGTTAGTTCTTGCCCCAGCACGTTCTATTAGATCTCTTCTAGCTTACCGTTGGTTATGCTTGACAAGATCCTTTCTAGGAGTGCGGATGGGGTTCTGAGTCCGAGTCTGTCTGCTAAGGATTTTGGCTTGACTGGATCTGTTTCTGTGTATTCTTTGAGTCAACCGATACAAAGTATCAGCGTTGTCTCATAAGGTCTGGGTTAGGGTTTTGGTCTAAGCTGCAAGCGGGCTTACCTCTTCTTGCAGCTGGGTCTAATCTCAGCAGCTTGCTTGGAGGGCCTAGCTGCGAGTCTGGGGCTTTATTCTTACAGCCTGCCATGCTTCTTGTCGTTAGATGAGAAGCAGGTCTAAAGTCTTGAAGCACCCCCAGTTGCTTGAGAGATCGTCTAATCACCGTGCGCCCAAGTGCCTTGGTGAGAAAGTCTGAAGCGTTTGCTTGAGATTGAACGTAACACAGTTTAATTAGTCGATAGCTGATCAATTGCCGAACAAAGTGAAGGCGTATGTCCATATGCTTCGTTCGAAAACTGTTCTGCGATGATTCGCTGTTCGCCAGGTCAATTGCTCCTCTGTTGTCAATGGCTACATCGATGTCTTTAACCTCCGATACTAACTCAACCTCTTGAATGAGGCTTGTGAACCATGCGAGGTCCCTCCCTAAATTGGATAAGGCCTTGTATTCCGCCTCCGCTGTCGACAGCGAGACGGTGGGTTGCTTGCACGATTTCCAATTGATCAAGTGCGAGCCCACTACCACCACAAATCCAGAAGTGGATCGTCTGGTGTCTAAGCAGTTGCCCCAGTCAGCATCAGCGAAAGCGCATAACTGGAGTCCTTCCGCCTTCTTGAATGTCAGACCGACATCCCTTGTCCCTGACAGATAAAGAAAGACTTGCACCGCGGCCTGGTAGTGCTTGATGCCTGGGTTTTCAAGGTGTTGGGAGAGCGAGCTGACCGCAAATGAGATATCGGGTCTAGTGAGCACACTCAAGTAGTTGAGTGACCCGACCAGGGCCCTGAAGTTGACCCCTAGCTTCTTGAACGTGTCAATCTCATGGATCGTTGCCTTCTTGAGAGGTTCTCTAGGATTTAGCGGACACGACGCCAAATGTTCATTCTCGAGCCCAAATTCCTTTAACTTGCGCTCGACGTATTGCGTCTGATTGATTTGAAGACCCTCAGCCGACCGTTTGATGTTCATCCCAAGCAGAAACTCAGCTTCCCCAGGATATTTGATCTCAAACTCCTTTTCCATTTGAGTTCGAAATATTTCCGGCTGCCGACTGATTATTACAATGTTGTCGACATGCGCAAAGAGCCACGTGGCTGGACCGACTTCTGATTTGGTTCTCCAGAACACGCATGGGTCTGAGACCGCTATGCTGAATCCCACCGTTTTGAGATAACCTGTCAGCCTTTTGTACCACGCCAGCGGTGCTTGCTTCAGGCCGTAAATCGCTTTCTGTAGTTCCAGAATCGAGTTTGGCGGGCAGTCTAATCCTTGCGGTGGCAACATGGTGACAACTTCTTCAAGCGGAAATGTTAGGAAAGCGCTCCTAACGTCCAGCTGATGAATCTTGAGATCGTTGTTTACAGCAAACGATAGGAGCAGTCGCAGCAAGGCTGCTTTGCCGGTCGGGGCGTATATCACATGAAAATGACGGCCGTAGATTTGTCGGAAGCCTTGAGCGCAAATCCTTGCCTTGAATTCAAGGATTTCATTTGAGGCTCCCAACTTCTTTCGATAGGCCCATGTAGCTGGTATCGGTTTGTCATTGTCGCACCGAGTTCGCATGACCCAGACCTTGTGCTTGATCATGTTGTTGATTTCCTTGAGCTCGGCCTCCTTCCAACGCAATTGATCAACACTTTGCATTGCCTGTCTATGAGTCTTAGGGTCCGCTTCAATTCCAGCTAGATAGGCCTGACGAGTTCTTCTTCCTTCAATGATGTTTGACTGATCTACAGCGCTACTTATTTCATTCGCGGGCCGATCCGTCGTCCACGCAAACCCTTTCCAGACCCCCAATCCTTCCCCGTTACCACCAGCTACGGGTTCTTCTCCAGCCATTGGGCTTCGATCGCGGAGGTGGTCCAATACGTCCGCCATTTCTTGTTCTTCAACATCGCTGCCAGCTAGCTGATTCTCCATACCGTCGTCCTGATCATCTTGGAAGGGCAACAGATCTTCTGCCTTAAAACTAGGCACCTTGTTCTCTCCTAAGGCAATTATGCTTTTTGACAATGCTGAACAGACAGGGAACACGGTTTCATCGAAGTAGACGTGCTTCGCGGTGATTATTGATTTGTCATCAAGTCGGTACACCTTGTAAGACGAGTAATCGTTTTCATAACCCAGCAGAATTCCTTCCCATGATATGGGCCCAAATTTTGAGTCTCTCTTCTGCTTTGGCTTGACGATCCAGACTTTGCAGCCAAACGGTCGAAAGAAGTGACAGTTCAGCTTTGTCTTGAACATCAATTCGAGGGGAGTTGCCCGCCCTTTTGATAACGTAGGAAGACAGTTAGTCGTTGCCGTTGCCGTCTTGATCGCTTCCGCCCACCACTCTGGAGCTAGATTAGCCTTCATCATCATACACCGAGTCATGTCAATGATCGTTTGATTAGCCCGTTCCGCCATCCCATTGTTTTGCGGTGTGTACGCCGGAGCTACATTGTGTTGAATTCCATTCTCCTTGAGGATGTTGCTAAGTGCTCGATTGACGAATTCTCCTCCTCCGTCTGTGATCAGTCTTTTCATGGAGTGCCCGGTTTGCTTTTCGAAGAAGATTCTGAAATCTTCAATCGCTGCCATCGCTTGGCTTTTCTCCTTCAGGATCTCTGTATGAATGTATCCAGTGTATTGGTCGACCATGGTCAGAAAATATCTTGCTCCACCATTCGTTGAAGGCGAGATCGGTCCGACCAGGTCACCATGGACAACAGCTAGAGGCGCAGTTGCTTGCTTGAAATTCCCGTTACATGGAATTCTTGTGAGTTTTCCAGCCATGCATGCCGAGCATGCATGCGGCTTCGACAAATCTTTTGCTTCTGGAATCATTGTCTTGATTCTTGCTGCGCTGGCATGGCCCATGTGATTGTGCCATTTCTCGAACTCGGTCAGATGTTGTTCAGTCGTCGTGTTGAGATTGACAATTGAAGATGATGGCTCAATCACATCAACAATTTCAAGTAGATCTTTTGAGATGTCGACTTCGAAAGGTTTTGCTTCATCCATTTTTACTTTATAGACGCCTTCACTTTCATATATCGATGCCTTCCGTCTGAGGAGTTGAATCATTGATACTAAATTTCGAGTTAAGTTGGGTACGTAGAGGGCATCCTCGAGTTTTATGATTTCACCTGACTTCAGTTTCAGAATAGCTGTTCCTTTTGCTACAGCTAGTAATTCGGATGATCCGCTCCCCGTGACTATATTGATGTGCACCGGCGAGGTGTTGACGAAGTAGGTTATGGAGTTAAGCATGTGGTTGCTTGCTCCTGAGTCTAAGATAGTCGTCAGCCGGTTGTCTGCACTGGTCGTTGCATTGTAGGAGAAAGATGGTCTGGTGATCGTCTCAGAGGTATCAATTGAGTGACATTCGACAGCAGTGTAGTGTGCTGATTTGGCTTTCTTCGCTTCTCGCAGTTCGGGATGAATAGTCCAACATCGATCTTCAGAGTGAGGAGCAGCAGGGTTGTGTTTGTTACCACTACACCTTACTCTCCTCTGTTGTTGGAGGCTCATGACCAGAGCGGATGGAGCACTTGATGAGGATTCTCCAAACTTCCTTTTAGTTGCGACTTCATGCCTGCCTATGTCACGTAATTTCGCGATGATTTCTTTTGGCTTAGCAAGTGCCTTCAAATCGGCGAAAAGGGCTTGCATTAAGATTGGTTGCTTCTTGGTGATTCTACCGACTATTCCGCATCCGATGAGCTGATCAGGGACTTTCAGGCCAATCGAGCTAAATTCTGCCAAGCTTTCTTCCATTTGTGCGATGTAACTATTCAAGTCGTGATTGAATTGGATGTCCAGCTACTTGTTCCAAACCTGGAAGACAGACAGAAGGGAATCCGACGCGTATATCGTTTTTATGTCGTTCCATATAGCGTAGGGATCTTGCTCGTTGCCGTCATTGACCACGCTGGTGAAGATGGAATTGGATAGGGCCTCACTAAGTATACTACATGCTCTAAGAGCCTTTGTTTTGTCACTTTCGTCTGGTTCTTCAGGTAGGGGTTCAGTTAGATAAGTGTCGAGGCGACGAGGTCTGAGATGTATAAAAATCTTCCGCTCCCATAGTGGAAAATTAGATCCGTCAAATTTGGGTACATTGACGTGATCCTTGTCGGCACTGTAATCATCGCTCAATTTTGCCGGCGCTGCTTGAATCTCGCTAGATGTAGATCCAACGACCGGGTTTGTTTGGGAACTTGGATTGGTCCTTGGAGGCATCTTGTACTGCTTCTAGTTAAGCCTGAGGGTACTTGTCCGAGCGTGACGAGACTGTAAATCTAAAAGAATTGGAATAACTAGAATATCGATTTCTTCATTAGATCATGATTTGTGAGATAGAAGAAGAAACACAAATATAGTAATAACGAGTTATTACCTAGAAGCAGAGCAAGGATAAAGGAACTTTGTATTATGTTTTCTTTTCTGGTTTTTATCGAGAGATGAGTTGAAAGACTTGAGAGAAAAAGAGTTGAGAGGAAAAAGAAACTACAGAGATAGATTAGCATCAAGTACTCATGTTGTATTGGGACAACATGTTCTTACTTGTGCCTTGTCGATTGAGTCTAAACGATTCCTTAAACATCAGCTTCTTTACACTATGATATCGCGACAGTCTGATAATAAAGACATGACGTTTGTTAGCAAGCTGTTGCTAATCTATTTCTGATAATCTTGTCTACAAGCTGGGCTTACGTTGGTGCTTTTTCCTAGCGTATTAGCTTTAGCTTTAGGTTTCTATACAAGTCGATGTCCTCCGTATCTGCATGAGAGAAGTATCTCAGTTAGTTCTTGCCCCAGCACGTTCTATTAGATCTCTTCTAGCTTACCGTTGGTTATGCTTGACGAGATCCTTTCTAGGAGTGCGGATGGGGTTCTGAGTCCGAGTCGGTCTGCTAAGGATTTTGGCTTGACTGGATCTGTTTCTGTGTATTCTTTGAGTCAACCAATACAAAGTATCAGCGTTGTCTCATAAGGTCTGGGTTAGGGTTTTGGTCTAAGCTGCAAGCGGGCTTACCTCTTCTTGCAGCTGGGTCTAATCTCAGCAGCTTGCTTGGAGGGCCTAGCTGCGAGTCTGGGGCTTTATTCTTACATTATATTGATTGTGTATCTCACTGTCCTGTAGTAAATCCCTCTAGGGCACCTTGCCTGTTGACGCTCTTTGGCTGAAGATGATGTCTGGGGTGCAGCAGGTGCCGCAATGGGGGAAGAGGTAGGCAGAGAGGTAGTGACAGTTGAAACTGGATGTTCAGATATTTGTTGGGTGGAAATACCGCTTTTTGAGATTGGAGTAGCAATTGGAGCAATGGAGGTTTTAGAATTCTCCATGGATAATGATTTCCGAGTTAGTGAACTGACTGGAACGCTGATGAAGGTGATTATGAATAGTGATACGGGTGGATTAATTGATGGGGTGTCATGTTAGAATTTGTAGTCAAAACTTTATTGCAGCAAATCAACGTAAAAAAGCTCATAGTAGTAATGAGACTCAAAAACATAATCAAATAAAGTGTCAAAGACTTTAGGAACTAGAGAATGAGAAATAGAAATAATAATCATAAACGAGGGATATTTATTATACCTTCTAACAATCAGATCCGAACTGTTACTCTTGAGAAGAATTTTTCTTGAAGAAAACTAACAGGAATAAAAGAGATAATCACAAGCCTGAGAAATATAAAATGACACCAACTAATAAGGAGAAAGAGTGATGGAAGGAAAGTGTGTATTAAAATCTTGGAACGTGGGTTGAGGAGGGTATCGCTAGCGCTTTGATTTAGTGATGGCAAGAGCAGTTAGTAACAGAGGGAATTCAAGACGGATGAAGATAAGGATGGACAAGGGGAAACTCTGCTGATGAATGGCTCAATATTTATAGGCAGGAGCCAATAGGTCAACCAGTAAGCTAGGCTGGTGTGGAATTATGATCCTACCTCTATCCGCTGAAATGTGTGATATGCATTGTTACAGTATATGCATGTGTGAATACCACTTTCTTCAACTCCCGCGAGTCTCAAATTGAAGGAAGGACCAGACTCAAGAAGCCCTTCAATGATCAACCAAAAAAGCATCAACACGACCCTTAATCCACCGTCAATCATCCATCTGGCAGATCTCATCCAACCTCAATACTTGTTGAAGACTAGTAAAGATTCAGGAGGAGCTAGTTCTATTCCAAGTGGAGGTAGCTTGTATTTTCAATCATTTTTATTATCAATCATTTATGTTATGGGACTTGTTTACACAACTCCCTTTTTTTGGAGTATCAACTCCCAAGACTCCCAAAAGAAGCGGATGTCGCCGCTACCCCCTCTCTACCAGAACAAGACTGAAGCAGGATGTAAAAAGGCTACGGCGCGATTTTGGGAAGTCAATGCTCCAATTCCGCCGCGCATGTTGGGAGTGGGATAGATAATTTTCAAAAATAATAAAAAATAAAAACTTTGGGAGTTGATGCTCCAATTCAAGCCCTCAATTTGGGAGTTGACCAGATAATTATTATAATTACTCATAAATTGATCAGATTCACGTGTAACAACTGATCAATTTAGATTACAGATGATGAGTGAAATATTTGGGGGACTGAGAGGCAGAATAAACAAGATAAGATCAACTAGAATAAGATAAATAAAAATCTAGAAAAAAAAGAAGAAGAAAAGAAGAAAAAATAAACAATGAGAAACAAATGACTAATAATTTTTATATTTATCCTTGGGGGCTGCCGCCTTGAGAGTATCTGTTAAAGAAAAACATTGAGCACATTTTTTCTTCCACTCCAACGCCTCAGGGTCAGCTGAAGCCTCCCAGTCAATCTGGATGTTGGGAGCAGGAAAGAGAAGACAATTTTTCAGCTGAACAACAACAAAATTTGAAGTAGAATAGGCAAGGAAGATGGGGGGATTGTTGTTTGGGGGGCACATGGCAGGAAAAAAAGATTCGGAATTGAACTTGGAGAAAAAGAAAACTGGGCACTTGAAGGCATTGGCCAGTGGGTCACCCATGCTTGGAATACACATCCAGCTGGGTGGATTGCATTTCTTCTGGATGTCTGGAAAGTTGATCCTTCTCAGCATGGCATCAATGTCTTCAAAAAATGTATTGACTTCATAGAATCTTCCGTTTTCAAAATTGTGTTGATCAAGTTCTTCTTGGATGCTGGGAAATGTGTTTTGCCCTTGTCCAAGACAGTGCGCGGCAGCTCAAAATCCACAATGGCCATGCAAATCCACATTGAGAGTAGTTTTGACGTAATCTAGAAGGATCCCTGGGAGGTCAGTCTTGTAGCTAGAGTCTTCCCATGCTTCACGTAGTGGTTGAATGGATTCTGGGGATCTGGGATCTGGCGAAGCTGGTGCAGGTGAAGATATTGGGAGGCGGCTGGCAACTTGGACGGCACGGAGCTTTTTTCTTGGAGGTTCAGGAACTTGATAAGATCTTGCGCGGGTGGGTGGGGCAGATACATTTGTCTTATTCTCAGCTTCTTCCTTTTCTTCTTCATCTTGTTTCTTGAATTTTTATTCTCTTTATTTTTGTTTTTGATCCTCACCGCAATCAGAGTGTCCCTCTTCTTTTTTTTCCAAATATTTGAATGCTGAAGGGT
This sequence comes from Puccinia hordei, assembly GCA_007896445.1. Taxonomy (NCBI): domain Eukaryota; kingdom Fungi; phylum Basidiomycota; class Pucciniomycetes; order Pucciniales; family Pucciniaceae; genus Puccinia; species Puccinia hordei. The sequence goes on from RDRW01000050.1 coordinate 581,376, forward strand.
CCCTAGTTGTGGATTTGGCCTTGTTGGTGGTGCTAGCCGTGGATTTGGGCTTTTTGGTTGCACCTTTGGGTCTTCCACATCCTTGAGGCGCCTTCTTGGGAAGCTTGATGTCCACAACAGTCCCAGAGCCGTCCAACAGCCGGGAAATAGTGTTCAATTGAAGATTGCGCTGCACAGGATTCATTTGAAGTATTCTTTATCTTATCTTGTCGAGTCTCTCTTCCACGGTGGCATCAGGTTTTAGCTGGGTGTGTGGCTGGGTCTTTGGATGATTAAAAGTGAAAGAAACAGTCAGCATATGACTTTTGATTGGTTTGGGAGATGTGGTTGTGTAGTTTGAGGGGGGGATGGGTGCCAACTCCTGTTGGGGGTTTTGTTGTGAGATGCTTTGGCGTGGCAACTCCCATCAACTCCTAAATAAATAATGGAATTAATGATTTTTGCATGCCAACTCCCTGATCTGGCAACTCCCAAAAAAGTGCACCAACAAAACCCAAACAAAGATTTTGTGTTGATTGCTTTAGCCTGCCAACTCCCATTGACACCCAAATAATAATAATACTAATAAAATTAGCTTATCAACTCCCATTGCCGATTGAATTAGGGACCCAACTCCCATCTGTGCGAGTCCAGAATGACGACTCCCAAAAAAAAAAACATACACTATTATCCAGCGGACACCCAGCGACACCCAAACACACACATTGCGAAACCCGGATTAGATGGCCAAAACCCATTGACTCCCAAAATAATCTCTGAAATTGAGTTTTTTCCGTGACGACTCCCAGCGCCCCCCCTCAAAAAAACCCAAAAAAAAAGACAAAAAGCAAAGAGTAAATAATAAAGTTTTACATACCTGAATATGCCATTGAGAATGGATTTCATCTGGATCCACCAATGCGCCCAAATCTACCAATTCTGCCAGACGGTGTTTGCAAGGGATCCCCGTCCGTTTTTGATGGAATCCATGGAAAGTGTTGCTGTTGTCAAGGGATGAAATGGCAGTTAAATTTTTCTGAGCTTTCCGGAGTGCGTAGTGAGTGATGAGTCCGTGGCAATTCTCAAATATCTTGGCTATATTACGCAAAGAGTTGATCTTCTGTTGGTGATAGTGAGCTGAGATTTTGTGTGCTTGAGCCTCTAGAGAATTTGTGATAATCTTGATTACAAAAGTGAAGGAATGGTTGGGACCAAGGAGATGAGATTTAATGTAAGCATGACCAGATTAAATTCAAGAAGTTGTTCATTTTTTGAAATGGGTAATTGATTTGGTCCAAGCATTTGAGAATTTTTCTGCAATTGGGAGCCACTGAGAGTCCATGTACTTCTGAAAGTTGGCGCCAAATTGGGAAGAAAACTGGGAAAAAGCGGATTGGGACTCGGATGGAGAAGATATTTGTATGACTTGATTCCATTGTGAAATCATCTTGTATTCAGAAGACTTGTCTTTGATGAATTTGGCGCCGTTGGTGACCAAGTTCTTCTCAATGTGCCAGATGCACAGCATGTGGTAGGCGTTGGGGAAAATTTGAGAGAGGAATTGATCAGAGCTTGTTTTCAGTCCGTGATGACTACTTCAGGAAGGGGAGTATCATTTGAAGCAAAAAAATTGAGGAGATTTTGAAGCACCCATTCGTAGTAATCTTGATTTTCTTCACGTAGAAAGCAAACAGCTAGACTGATATATTTCTTTTCTCCAGTTACGCCGGCAATGTGGAGGAGTGGCATCTTGTATTTGTTTGTTTTAAAAGTGCAATCAAGGAAAAGAACGTAGTGATAAGAGGAGAGGAGTTTGATGGAGAATGCATGACAGAAAAAAAGAGCTGTGAGGTTGCCATTTTTGTCAGTTCTAGCCATAGTAGTGAATTCAGAGTTTTGGAGAGTTTGTTGAGATGGACAATGGGGCTGATGCCTTGCTGCATTTTTTGAGTGGCCTTCTTGTGTGCTGTGTAGATGGTAGAAATGGTGGCCAAGATAGTATCATTGGGGTGGGTTTTCTTCAGAGTTTCAAGGATAACTGAGGGTTTCAATCCAGTGTTGCCAAGTTTTTTCATTTCTTCAAAAAGGGATTCAGTAAGCTGACGGTTGGCGGTGTGGGCAGAGGGATCAAGAGATAAGGGGTGGTTGTGAGAGGGATTTGAAACAGAAAATTTAACAGCGGCCCTTCTTCTTCTGGAAATAAGCAGAAGCGGCAAACGGGCAGTTGATCAAACGGGTAACCTTGGGGAGATGTCCATCGCCTTTGCGCTTGTTACATGCTGGGTTACCTTCCCTACAAGACAGAAAAAAAATGTTAGCAACAGGACCAAAGAGATAAAAAAAACAGGAAAGTGTGAGGACCCAAAACCTTCAAACTTGCCTAGAAACCCCCAAAAATGTGATAAAAAACAGAAATCAAAACCAGTCAGAATCAGTTAAAATCATGGGATGAGGAGAAGAGAAGACAAGATTATCACTTGAAAAATATGAGAAAAATGCTGACCTGTCACATTTACAATGGGCACTTTTTCCAGCAACAGTCCTCTTCGTCACAATGGCATAGCCTTGAGCTTGAGCAAATTCCTTGATGGCAGCAGAGAGGGTTTCCAAGTTCTTGTAAATGCCTTCAGGTGGAGGTGGAATATTGTGGGCTTCTTGTTGTTGATTCTCAGAGTGTTCTTGATGGTTGAATTCATCTTCTTGTTCAGTGGATTGATTTTTTCTTATTTCTAAATTTGGAACTAGTTCAGTAGCTTGATTTTGATTTTCTTGCTCATCTTCTTGGTTATTTTTTCTAGTATTTCTAAGCATGTTTCAATTAGCTCCTTTTGGTTAGCTTCTTCTACATCAGGACTAGTATTTACAAACCTACTTCTACTAGGATTATCTTCTTTTCATTTTTTTCATTTTTTTAATCTTCTTTTTCATTTTTTTGTTCATTTTGTTCATTTTTTTTTTTTGGAGTTGTTTCTGTTTTTTCTATCTTCTCTCCTGGTTTCTGGTAGAATGAGGGGTTGAGGAAGGGGGATGGGCAATCTGAAGGGCTGGTGTTCATGTTGCTTTTGTGTGGTTGGGTGGGTTGAGATGTGGAGTGATTTGATGGTGGGTGTCGTTTGCTAATTCAAGAATCTTGGTTGTTTGTTCCGTTTGGTTTGAGCGTGTTTTTTTTTTTTGGCTTGGGAGTCAATGACTGCCTCTGACGCGTGGTTGGAGGTTTTCAGGGATTGACTCCTGTGCTCATTCTTGTTTCTGGTGTAGCAACTCCCACAGGGGTTGCAGCTGTTTTCATTTTTATTTTTTTGGCAATTGTCCTGCCGACTCCCAATTCTCAAGCTGCATTGGGAGATCAACTCCCAAACGGTTGCATCTTGGTTGAGAGGGGGCAGCGGCAACGTCTGCTTCTGTTGGGATTTGATACTCCAAAAAAAGGGAGTCATTTAACCAAATCCCTATGTTATTGACCCTTTATTCTTGTTATAAAAATTTCTATTTAGGCTTGTGAATAGTTCATTATCTCCATAAACACTTCATTGCAGCAGAATAATAAAAACTAATAGAAGTAAATGACTCAAAGAAAAATAAAAATAAAAACAAGTGAGTATCCATAGAGTCATGGAGAAAATGTAATCAGTAAAAACAATAAAGATTAATACCTTCTTATGATCTGATCCTAGCTGATACTTGATGAAGAAAATGTAAAGTCATTTACTTCTATTAGTTTTTATTATTCTGCTGCAATAAAGTGATCCATAACCAATATCTTACAGCTGGTGGCTCCAATATCTTATATAGAATCTTTGCATGCTTTGAAATGGGGGTTTTTTTTTTACTGTCAACTAACACATGGTGAATTCAAATACCCTATCTCAACTGCAAAGGCCAGCGTTCATAAAAGAAAAAGAGCATGAGAGGGTTTTGAGCAACAGAAAAAACACAGTTAAAAAATTATGTCAATTTGTATCCAGATTGATCACACCATTATCAACCTGGGATATAGGCTCATTATTCAAAGCAACCAAAGATGTTACTGCTACTTGCTCAAGATCAGCATACATTGTTTGAGATAGTATTTGTTCCATGTGTTCAAGATATTCTTCCTCATTGTCATTTTTTTTGTCATCTAATCCATTTTCGTGAAGCAAAATTGGTAAGTCTGGGACGTCAGTTCTGTTCATGAACAGCACTTGTTTCTCATCAAAGTTTCCAGGGATTCCTGAAAGCAAATTGAGATTAATTGCACGCTTGATTTGCATTACTTGTCCATTCCATGTTGAAATCAGATTCTTGTCTACCAACATGTAACATAATTCTTTTTCCTTTTTCTCTTGAAATTCACAAGTTGTGAGTGTTATAATTATATACCCCAATGCCAAATCAGGCATCAAATAATTACTTCATCATATACCCTATTCTGCAGAGACCAGATAATTATCCCAAGTATGCACTAGCCCCCTGAATGATATATTGACATCACACGGTCAATAATGATCATTGTCCTAAAATGTTGCTTTACATTATGAGGAATTTTTGGACCAAATATGTTGTTCATAACTACCCAATCTATTTGGTGGAAAATTGTGTACACATCTTGGAAGTGTGTAGAAAATTTCAAATGTTAAGCTTGATGGATTTAAGTATAGGGCATGAATAAAAAAACCCGGTTTTTCCGCGTTTACACCCTGTTTTACGCAGCGGCGACGTCAAATTTGCTGCGCAGCACACCCGGTTTTCCGCTTTTACACCCGGTTTTTTTTAATTATTCTTTTACGGGCGGATGTTAATTTTTTTTCAACATTTCAAAATTTCTTAATATACTTCCAGGGGTGTAGAAATTTATGGCATTTTTTATTTTCCAAAAAAACAATGTCTTTTTTTTTTGCCCATACACCCGGTTTTTTCAAAGAAAATCCCCACGGCTCAATTTTCAGGATTTCTCAAAATTTTAAATCTTTTTGAAACACTTTAAGGAGTGTAGAATTTAATTTGACAAACAGTTTATTTTTAAAATCACTGGTTGTCTCTTTATGATTTTGGGACAGAATTTATTTCTAAACACCTTCACACCTTTCTTTCAAGATATTTGAGGAGTATTTAAATGGATTCATACACTTTAGAGGGTGAATAATTCATTGGAAACCAATAATGATTATAAAACTAAATTTTTATCAGATTTCATGACAAAGAAATGGAAATATAATGATACACAGAGGTATGGTACATTGTATGTGTAGAGACTGTAAAATGGAGATGTCTCTGGTGAGATTCAAACTCACAACCTCAGCTAAGCTGAGACACATGCTAGAGTGCTGCCTTTACCAACTAGGCTACAGACGCCTGTGACTGCCAGGGTGTTGGTTGGTAGTGCACATGGTTCAGCTGGTGATACATCATGGTAGCAGACTAACAGGCAACTTAACAGTATGATGCTTTGGAGTGTGACATGTAAGATAATTATTACACATTACATATGGGTTCAGGAATGTAATTCAGGCGTAGATTCACTATTTTTAAGCATTTTCTAGTTGTTATCAGTAGTGTTTATAACAATTTCTCTTTCTTATACTTATTATTTGTGTGCGCATTCTTAGTCTGTACTAATGTCTCTTTTTTGTTTATTACATTGATTGTTTATTAATAAACAAGTCTATAGCCCCCAATTTTGGGGAAGCTCGATGGTGACTTCTGACACGGATCGACGCCGATCTGCGATCCGTGTCATGCAACCTAACGGGCCAACGTCGACCCGTTAGGTTGCATGTGTTGATGCAGTAGAAATGGTGCATGGTTTGTTTGGCTCCAGGAGCCTATTTTTTTTAGTTTTATAGTAGATTATTAAATTGCAATTATGTCTCTTGCTTTTTATTTTATTTATTTATTTTTATTTATTTATTTATTTATTTTTTATTCATTTCATTTATTCTATTTATTTTATTTTATTATAAAAAAATGGATGAGGATGATTGGGGAGGTCACGCGCATCAAATGCGGGTGTTGATAAACGCACGCCAACGGCGCACGCCAACGCCAACCCGCACACCAATTTTTTTTGGCGTGCGTACACACCATTTGTTTTTGGTGTGTAGGGTCTACACGCCAAAAAAAAGGGCGTGTGAGACCCACACGCCAAAAATGGTGTGCGGGTCTCACACGCCCTTTTTTTTGGCGTATAGGCCCCGCACGCCAATTTTATTTGGCGTGCGGGTCCCACACGCCAATTGTTTGGCGTGCGGGTCCCACACGCCAATTGTTTGGCATGTGGGATCCCCCGCTCACATAATCAAATGGGAGGGCCCATTTGATTACGTGAGCAAGCCCCCTCCCGGCTGACGAGGTTATACAACCTCGTCAGCCAGGAGGAAGTCCTCCTGGCCGACAAGGTTATACAACCTTTTCAGCCAGGAGGAAGTCCTCCTGGCGGACGAGGTTATACAACCTCGTCAGCCAGGAGGAAGTCCTCCTGGCCGAGGAGGTTGTATAAACTTGTCGGCCGGGAGGACTTCCTCCTGGCCAACAAGGTTATACAACCTTGTCAGCCAGGAGGAAGTCCTCCTGGCCGACGAGGTTGTATAACCTTGTCGGCCGGGAGGAAGTCCTCCCGGCCGACGAGGTTATACAGCCTCGTCGGCCAGGAGGACTTCCTCCTGGCTGACAAGGTTATACAACCTCGTCAGCCAGGAGGAAGTCCTCCTAGCCGACGAGGTTATACAGCCTCGTCGGCCAGGAGGACTTCCTCCTGGCTGACGAGGTTATACAACCTCGTCAGCCAGGAGGAAGTCCTCCTGGCCAACGAGGTTATACAATCTTGTTGGCCGGGAGGAAGTCCTCCTGGCCGACGAGGTTGTATAGCCTTGTCGGCCGGGAGGACTTCCTCCTGGCCAACAAGGTTATACAACCTTGTCGGCCAGGAGGACTTCCTCCTGGCTGACGAGGTTGTATAACCTTGTCGGCCGGGAGGACTTCCTCCTGGCCAACAAGGTTACACAGCCTTGTGCCGGGAGGAAGTCCTCCCGGCTGACAAGGTTTTATAACCTTGTCAGCCGGGAGGGGGCTCGCTCACGTAATCAAATGGGCTGTCAGCTTGCTACTAGGCCAGAGCAACCTGTCACAAGACTTCTACAAAATTTATTATAAAATACATAGGACATCAAATAATAGATTAAATATTATTTGATATTCTGAATCTACACTAAAAATAACCTAGGGTACCTCACTCACAGGTACCCCTAATTCTCACTCCTTCACTATGTGAATTAGCATACAAGAATTAGCAAGTACCTTTAATAAAAAAGGCACTTGCGTTAATTAATGCTTATATATATAAATACATATGCTTACACCCCATTTCCAGTCACGGAAATGAGGTGTTGTGTAAATTAGGGGAGATAGTGTAAATACACCATGTTTTACTCAAACCCCGCGTACCGCAGTCCGCAGAACTTGAAGTTCAACCCGCGTGACTGAAAGCCCGTGCCAAAGTTGGGATATAAGCCCCCGCGCAAGCATTAAGCCCCTTACAGGCTTCCAGCTGGCACGCGGACTCCACAGTCACTCAGGTACACCCAAATCAGCAAAAACACGCCCCAGTGACCTCATTACATATGTTACATATGTAATAAAGGTTACTGGGGACTAAATAATTAATCATATTAGATTGTATTATTATTTATACATATAAATAAAATATACTGATTGAACAAACAGTACAAACAATACTGTGGCTTATTATGAAATACAAATAAGCCACTAGTATTAAATCTATAACAACCAGTACTGATGTACTACAGACTGTAAGACAATATAAATAAATACATACACTAATAGAATCAATTGGTGACGTGTATTCAAAGCAGGGGCTGCTGAAGCGTCACCAAGAAAGCAAAAATGGCCAAAATGTGGTCCAAAGATCCCACAAGTTGGCCAATAATACCTACAGGGTCCCCAGAGGGAACTCAAGACTATTTAAGGAATTTGCAAGATACCTTAGAGGGATCTAAACCACCCCTGATTTATCAGGCCCCTCTGGTTTTAATTATATTAAATTTATTTAATATAATTATTACCACCTTTTTCTCTAAATTTTACGTCACAATTCCCCCATATTATTTGGTAATTGTAACTCTTGTACCTTACCCAGAGTTTTACCACTCTTTCCATTCATACTTGCACCACCTGTAGCTAGAAGGACTTGTCCTTGGCATCAGGGAGGCTGACATGGGCCCTCCCATTCGATTATGTGAGCGGGGGATCCCACACGCCGGACAATTGGCGTGTGGGAGCGCACGCCAAACAATTGGCGTGCGGGCCCTACAGGCCAATTTTATTTGGTGTGCGGGGCCCACACGCCAAAAAAAAATGGTGTGTGGTTCCCACACGCCATTTTTGGTGTGCGGGTCTCACATGCCCTTTTTTTTTGGCGTGTAGACCCTACACGCCAAAAAAAATTGGCGTGTAGGCCCCGCACGCCAAAAAAAATTGGCGTGCGGGTTGGCGTTGGCGTACGCTGTTGGCATGCGTCTATCAATGCCCTCAAATGCTGCCCTCCATATGCTATTTGCATAAAAATTAACAATTAAAAAAAAACGGGTGCCTGCGTGGAAAACCGGGTGCACCGTGCAGCCGCAGCTGCGCAGAACACCGGGTGTAAACGCGGAAAAACCAGCTTTTTCTATTAATGCCCTAATTACATATACAGTATATTTCATTTTATATTCCATCCCTCTCTTTATCAATCAAATACTCTTGAAAAAAGACTTTAGTCAGATTTACAAAAACAATCTTGCATGCAAACCTAAAGCAGTCAATTGCTTTTTTTTTTCTGAAGAAATAAATGCCCAGGTTTATATCAAGGTATTGGTATTGTAACAATAAACCAAATCACACAGGCAATTACCATTATCAGGCCTTGGGAGTAAAGAGGGGGGTCTCACACAGCTTCATATCCTCCGAGGAGATTTTGTAATTAGAATCAAAATACATCACAACTTATCAGTACACCATATAATATTCATGAGCTACTTTTTAACTTGAAAATTTCAACCAACCCAGGAATAGCTGTTCCAATTTTAATCTGAAATCACAAGTGAAATTTTGACTAGAATTTACTCCTTTTCATGGTTCCTCATGACTTATCAGTTTAAACTCAGCAGGTATCCTACATTTTTCTGCCATTTCTTTGTGACTTGAATTAGTTAAATTTTCCAGATTGTTATCAATATGTATTCAGATCAAACCCAATTAATGTTGTAATGGAAAGAAAGAAAGGAGATCAATCATATAAAACGGCTAGTTGTATTGTCAAGCCAAATGTATTTGTTGGTTGCATCTGCTGCAACACCATAAGCAAGAATCCATAAAGCAGCAGTGATTTTTTGCTCATTGCTGAGACCCAAAACACCGCAGCAGTCCTGTGTAGTGTAAAAATAAGTGAATCAATACACTGATCATGTACCCGCTTCTGCAAAAAATATTCATCATGACAAATCAGGTCGTTGCAGATGCTACGGAAAAGTTTCTTAGAGACCGTAAATCGTCTTCTGAACTCGCGGGTTCCATAGGCTGAATATATAGTCTTCATGCAGCTTGGGATGCCCTTCCAATTGTCTACGATCCTTGCTTGGTCCACGGGTATTCTTGGGGAGATCTTCCTCATCACTAGTGAGGAACTGAATCTGTTCGTCGAGTGGATCCATCTATTCCATCATCATCTATTGGATAGCATTTTTGAGCTGTCGTGGCATTCGGGGGCTTCTAAAAAGGCTTGCCAATGCTAGTGATCAAAGTTTCTGGCTAGATTTCAGGTCAGTTGACCAAAAATTTGACCAACGATTGCGGGGCTTGATAAACGCACGCCCATCGGCGCACGCCCACGCCAAGCGCACGCCGATAAAAAAAAAGGTGTGCTGCCCGCACGCCTTTTTTTTATCGGCGTGCGGGCTGCACGCCCATCCCTGGGTGTCAGCACGCCTGTAGATGGGCGTGCAGCACGCACGCCCATCTACAGGCGTGCAGCACGCACGCCCATCTACAGGCGTGCAGCACGCACGCCCATCTACAGGCGTGCAGTTGCACGCCCCGTTCAGAAAAAGGCGTGCGGTTCGCACGCCCCTTCAGAAAAGGGCATGTGGGTTGCACGCCCTTATTATGTGTATAGGCAGGGGCGTGCCCCCTGCCTATACACATAAAAAGGGCGTGTGACCCACACACCCTTTATATGTATATAGGCAGGGGGCACGCCCCTGCCTATACACATAGATCGGCGGACCGCCGACCTATGTATATAGGCAGGGGCGTGCCCCTTCCTATATACATAGAATCGGCGTGCGGACTGCACACCAATTCTATGTATATAGGCAGGGGCACACCCCTGCCTATATACATGATGATGTCATGCGTACACCAGAGTGTACGCATGACATAAGCACCCCCCCGCCCCCTCCCCCCAATACTTCGCCGATCGGACCTCCCCCCCCTTCCTGAAGTCCCTCCCCAACCACCATCTCACCAACCCCACCAGCAGACCAACCGCCCCCACCCACCTAGCAGCCGGCCGCCGCACAACCCAGCCCACCCCACCCTCCCCAATCGACCAACCCGAGCCGCCGGAACGACCCAGCCGCCCGAAAACCTCAAGCCAGCCGCCAGGACATTGACAGGTAGGTTGATGTCCCTTTTCCCCCTTTTCCCCCGTTCCCCCGTTCCCCCGCTTCCCCCCTGCCCCCCACCCAAAACCCCGCCCGCTCCTGGGCCAGCTGGGCCTGGCCCAGAGGGGCCAGATGGGCCTGGCCCAAAGGGGCCAGATGGGCCACCTGGGCCTGGCCAAAAGGAGCCAGATGGGCCACCTGGGCCTGGCCAAAAGGGGCCAGATGGGCCAGCCAAAAGGGGCCAGATGGGCCACCTGGGCCTGGCCAAAAGGGGCCAACTAGAACCAGTGGCCCCTATGGACACATTCAAGGTGTGAATGTGCCACTAGGCCCCCTCTTAAGCCCCCCATTGCACCCAAGGCCCCGGAAAAATGTGCAAGGGACACATCTTGGCCTAAAGGGCCCCAGGGAAATGCCCACAGATGCATATCAGGCCCCAAGTCCCCCGTCTAAGCCCCCTACACACCCAAAGTGCCCCCCCCAAACCCCCCGCAAGGGCTGATATTCCCCTTTCTTGTATTCCCACTGCAAAAGGTACTTAATCCCAGGAGCAGCAGCTGACATCTGTTTTACTTTGCAATCCAACCAACAGCAACACCGTTTTCTCCTCCTCCATCAAACTTTAGACGTTGTGGTAATCCTGTTCCTTCTCACATCATATCTTCTACATCATATAAACCATCCATATATTCATCATTATTATTTCAGATTCAGATTCTACACCATATTTTACCCCTAGTCACTCACTCAAACCACCCTTGATTTCCTTTTGGATCAGAAGTTATTAACATTCATAGTTTTCATAGGTACATTCTTTTCTTTTCTTTTTCCTTTTGGCTTACATCATCCAAGTCATTATTATTTCAGTAAATAAAAACATCTTACATAATCTACAATCATTGTTCATCATCACTACATACATTCACTTCACTATTACACTTGTAGTCTTTTGCTCATCACTATTACTATTATGGACATTGCTCATCATCATATCTTGTAATACTGTGCTCATCATTTGTTCCCCCTTGAAGGGCCCTTTGCACATATATACTCCACTCTGTTGTAGTATTACCACTATGCAATTTCTACCCCATACAACCTGTATGACCTTTTACCCCAAATATTAGATTCAATTTCATCAAAGACACTTCTTACCTAGACATTTTAGATATCCTTGCCATTTAAACCCTTTTACACAACCATTTTCCCTCACAACTTCTCTTCAACTCCCCATACCTCAGAGGTAATAGTAGTCAGCTTATAAGTACTAGTCAGTCTAAGATTAAAATAGAAAAGCCACACCTTTTATTTTATTCTTAGTGTTACACTCTTCCCCATCAGCATTAGTCAGGAAGGCAGCTCTTATATCAGCACCTTTGTCTTAACTTACATTAGTACGAGTGTAGTTATACATATCCCTTCCAAGCTCTATTCTGGCCTTAGAGTAGTTCCACAACGTATTTCCACGCAACAACAATGTCTGGTAGTCATGAACAATCGCGTAAGTTCTGTTTCCTCATAAGATGTATGACAATAAACCTCCTGCTTACCACTGTCCACCCCAAAACACTGCAAATCAGGTTTGGACTTCTGGCAAAAATGCACTGAGCTTGCTCAGCATCCTGCATGCAGTCCCGAGGAATAAAAGTATCTGGAAGTTCTTGCCAACAAAATAAAAGCCGAATACAAGCAGTCAGACGATGAGGGTCATGAGTCCTCAACTCGCCCAGCTCCAACAAACACGTTTGACCCCCCAGCTAGCCAAACCATCCTACATTCCACTCCTAACGTCAACCAACCACCTCCTAACCTCAACCAATTCATTCCTTGGTTTCCTGATCTTCCCAAAGACCTCCCACCACCTCAAACAACCGCTCCACAACTGTCAGATTTTATCTCAGCAAACAATGCGGCACCAACACTTCATCGCACACCAGAACCCACTCGAATTAACAACATACCAGCTCAATGGGACAACAAACCCGCTCCATTTGACAACGGCTTGCCCAACGTTATGAACCCGGCATATGGCCCCATCCACCCATTAAGGTCACCCAGGCGCAACAGCAAAGGCGAAAGCACCTTTCTCACCACCTCTAATGAGGCTTACCTTGATGCTATAACTACCGCCATGGAATCCCAAAATGCCAAACGAGCCTTGCATAACTTATCTCAAAACCGTGATGACAATATAAACGACCCGGATGCCGAGGGGGAGACCGACCCTGAAGAATTGGGAATCAGCCCTCCAGCCTCACAAGTCTCTTTGCCGTACAACCATTGTGCAGCCCCACACCCACATTCCACTATTGTTGAAAGTCACCCACTCCGGGCTCGCTACCGCTATCCAACTGCAATATTTGTTGATCCTACATCCAATGATCCTACATCCAAAAAATCCCGGCATCACACCCCAAGTCCAGACGATCCTCCCTCATGTGGTGCAAGCCCAGTCCCTCAACAGGGCTCCTCTACCTCTAATCAACAGATTGTGCATATCGACCCAAGGGAAACTGGCCCAAACTTCCCAAGCCACCTATTCACTCCTCACCCAACTGTCATAACGGCCGAACACTTGAAAGGCATGAAGTTCTCGCGCACCCCAACCACTAGTGCAGTGGACAGTTCCAGTTCAATTCCCAGCTCCAGTTCAAACCCCAGCAAGAGGTCAACAGGCCCTCCTCACCCTGCAAGGTCCACACGGGATGCATGTGAGTCATCCCCCTCTCCTCTAAACATTAAACACTTCTTGAACTCATTTCTGTCTGTCTGTTGCAGCTGTGGAACTATTTTTACCAGGCCCACTGCTTCCAAGATCAGTGGTAGAAAACTTGAACAACGATTTGGTGCGTGGCATTGCATGGTCCATCACATCAGCTGAGAAGATGATAAAGAACATCGCCTACACTGCCAGCATAATTGCCTAGGATGATGTCATCCCAGTTAAACTGGGATGCACTCAACCAATTTAAAATTGGTTGAAATCAACTGATGAAGTATAAATCCAAGGGACCCCCCTTGGTTTTATATTTCATTGGTTGAGGTCAACCTACTTTAAATTGGTTATTTGCATCCTAGTTTAACTGGGATGAACTCAACCTAGGCAATTATGCTGGCAGTGCTATGTCCTCAATCACCTCCCCCATATGCTCTCTCGTCATGGCCCAATGGACCACAATTTCAAGGAAAGAGTGTGGCGGGACGTTACAATAACTCTGGCTGCTTGCAAATCAGGTAATTCTCCTAGTTACTATCTATTTAATTAAAAATGACACTGACTAATTTTTGTGGTGCGGTTAAGAAAAAATCCTCCACCCTGCGACTTCAATGTCTCTGATCACTCATGACATGATCAACATGGATCAGATTGAAGTTGTCCGGGCCAACAAAAGCAAGACAATAACCAACCAAACTCAGGTACACACACTGGCCTCAAACATGGCATCATTCATCTCTCCTCCTGACACGGCATACCTCCGACTCAAATCTGCTTTACATCAATGCTGGGCTTTTCGTCATCTCGAACAGCAGGGCGCCCAATGGGAACCCCTTCCACTAGATACAACAAAGGTCCACTCTGCTCACTGGGGCTTCCAACGAACCTACGAGAACCTGGGGACGTTCGATGCCAATTCACCAAACCTTGGCGGCCTCATGCTTGTGTCACAGCACCTGGTGGGGGCAATGTCAGCTCTGGCGTATATCTGCAGCTTATCCGACTTTACCCGGCCACGTCCAAAGCATACAAGGACGGATGAGTGCTCCACAAGGAATACACCCTCTCAGATCCAGATGCTAGCTGGTCTGCTCATTTTTGGTCCAACATCAGTCTTCACATTCAACAGACAGACTGCCAGAAATTCCAATGCTTCAGCCTTGCTAGAATTTGGGGCCAAAGTCCTTAAACCAAAGGTGGATGGTGGTATTACTCTCCCAATGCCCCACCAAACTTTAGACAATCTTCGTATATATTTTCTGGACTTCTTGTGTGCTATGGGCTTTGACAAGATTGGTGAGAATGGACTCCCCCAAGTGGATTGGGAAAGAACCTACAAAGAATTTCACCACTACTTTGCTACTCACCACCTACTCCACATTTTTTACCAAGATATAGAAATAGCTTTGTCCAACTATCACTTCTGACTTGTATGGTATTTAACTCCTATCCTGTGTCTCCAGCTCTACATGTTGCATGTTCTATTGATCACTTCCCCCCAAATTATACATTATTTGCCTTTTGGTTTATCTTTTTCCTACATTATAGGTGTCAGTCTTGGTGTGCAACTAAAACTTATTATTATACATATGATATGATACTAATAACTGAAAATTGTATTAATGATCAGTTAAAAGTATGATTACCTAACTTTATGCTTATATACTCATATACATATGCTTAACCCCAATTTCCAGTCACAGAAATGAGGTGTTGTGTAAATTAGGGGAGATAGTGTAAACACACCATGTTTTACTCAAACCCTGCGTACCACAGTCCGCATACCTTGAAGTTCAACCCGCGTGACTGAAAGCCCGGGCCAAAGTTGGAACATAAGCCCCAAGCAAGCCCCAGACCCCTTACAGACTCTCAGCTTGGCGCGTGGACTCCAAAGTCACCCAAGGTACACCCAAAGCAACAAAAACACGCCCCAGTAACTTCATTAATGAAGACTACTGGGGACTAAATAATTAATTATATTAGATTGTATTATTATTTATACATATAAATAAAATTATATTGACTGAACAAACAGTACAAATAATACTGAGGCTTATTATAAAATACAAATAAGCCACTAGTATTAATCTATAACAACCAGTAACAATGTACTACAGACTGTAAGTCAACATAAATAAATAATTAAACTAACACTGCCAGCATAATTGCCTAGGATGAAGTCATCCCAGTTAAACTGGGATGCACTCAACCAATTTAAAATTGGTTGACATCAACTGAAGAAATATAAATCCAAGGGACCCCCCTTGGTTTTATATTTCATTGTTTGGGTTTATCCTACTTTAAATTGGTTGTTTGCATCCTAGTTTAACTGGGATGAAATCAACCTAGGTAATTATGCTGACAGTGTAATAAAATCAATTGGTGATGTGTATTCAAAGCAGGGGCTGCTGAAGCGTCACCAAGAAAGCAACAATGGCCAAAATGTGGTCCAAGATCCCACATGTTGGCCAATAATACCTACAGGGTCCCCAGAGGGAACTCAAGACTATTTAAGGAGCTCTTCAACCACCCAAAGATGGCTCCTTTCCCCCGTTTTATTTGGGAACTGTAACCTTCAATCCTTACCCAGAGTAATATCACTCTTTCCTCATGTCCTTGCACCACTTGTTGCTAGAAAGACTTGTTGTTGGCATCAAGGAGGCTGACAATATTCAGGAGTAATGTTGACAGCCATTACTCTACTTTGATTTATGGAAACAAATTTAATATAGTATTTACAAATCAGAGGAGGGGTGTTACATTGGCTTGCAAGTTTTGGAGTAAAGAAGTGTGGCTGGTTCAATGATGCTCAACCAACCAGCAGCTTGGCTCTTTGGAAATGATCTAGGTATGGACGGTGGAGGGAAAGGTACTAGGCCACGCTTGACTATAACATGTAACCAGTGATTCCTGTTAATTAGTGCAAGGTAGATTGGGCTGGCTGGTTTGGGGTCGGGTGCAACAGTTGAAGGGAGAAACGTCATGCAGCCAGCTGCTCGGTCGTTTGTGAGGAACACCACTGGCCTATTGTATGCATTAGCCAGAATAGGACCACCATCAAGCCTGCCCATCCACTTGGAAGTGGGCACTGGTCCCTTGGGATTCTCCACGCGAATGCTGTCGTAGGTCTTCTCAAACATTTCTAGTCCACCTAGCTTCCTTGTCCAAAGTGCCCTGTTGATGTCCAGCTCGTGTAACATGTCCAATCGCACTTGATACCACCCATTGTCTCTAGCATACGGGCCCTCGGGTTTTTCAGCAGCCAATGCATGTGCCACACAAGAATACCCACAGTTGCCATCCCCTTTTGGGTTATAAGTTGATTGGACATGCTTAATGACCCATGGAGGTAACTGATCAACCTGAGGAAGATGAGGGAAAATTCAGCACAAGCACAAGAGAGTGAGTAAATTGCTTTGCTCTCATGACTAATCATAATGAATTCACACTATGTTCACTTACTGATTTATCAGACAGAACCTCTTTAGAGGCTTGAGCCAGTGTCCCTAAGGTGGGACCACTTTTTACAACCATACTTTCATCCTGAATTCAACCAGAAAAGCCAATCAGTTATAATGTTGACTCATTGAATGGGCTCATCCTAACCCTTGAATTTACCTCCAAAGTGGGTGGCCTGGGGGGGTCATTGGCCTGATAATCACCTTCCGTATGCGACATAGGAATAGCATCCTGATTTGCCAAAATACAACAGAACAATTAGGCCAATCACTATTAGGAGAATCTTGTTGGTTTGATTAAAGGGGCTTACCAGGGAAGTTGACATTGAAGTCCCGGCAAGAGGAATATCAATTGGATTGTCCTCTGCAAATTCACATGCATCTCCTTCTGACCCAAAGGGATCTCCATCACTGCCATCAGATTGATCATTGGATGAGTCTGATACTCCACTAGATGACCCAGAATGACTGCCTTCTGCAGGGCTCCCTTTTGCCAAAGACATCTGACTCAATGCAGATGATACTGAGGGCTTTTCTTCCATACGGCGTTGGGACTTGGGCCGGTCGGAAGTGGGGGGACTTGCTTTCCGCTTATGTGACGTGCGGCCTGGTTGGTAGTCTTTGTTGGCTGCATACGTAGATGGTAGCTGAGACTTTGGAGGTCGGCCTTGGCGCTTGGCCACACACGGTGGGCTCTCATTGTCTTCTTCAGAAGATGTTGCGGGATCGGGAGCCTTTCTTGGCTGGCCTCGGGGTTTTGGGGCGGTCAGTCTGGCCAACGTGGGCAGCTCATCAGGGTCTTCCATTGATGAAGAGCTATCTTGTTGCAACTTGTCCGTCCTTCTCCGGGCCGCTTGATTCTGACTGGTCCTTGCGCGCTGTTTCCCTTTGGCTGTCTGTGCCTTTTCAATCTGAGACTCCACGATTTCTGCCTGAGTAGGATCTCGGGTTTGAACATGGCGGCTTCCATTCTTCTTCTTCCAAGGTTGATTTGGTTTGGTTTTTTTTCTGATGGGGTCTGGCTCAATCAGTGGGACCACATGTGTGTTTGCAACAACTCAACAGAAATTCTTCATCAGTGCCGGCAAAGCTGTGGAGGGGTGAGATTCCAAGATCTCCTGCTTTAGCGCCTCAAAATCATCGTCAAAGTTATACGGCTCCTCATCAAGGTTCTGTAATTTAAGCAAGGTCAAACAGGATTAGCCAAAGGGTTATGGAGGAGGGGGCAGATTTATACACTGACTGGTCCATCTGGGTTGTAACACAATTGCCACTGGGGATGAAAGTCCGCTGGTTCCACATCACCCTTCTCTTCAAGCAACTTTTCAATCAAGTGTGCACATGGGACCCCCATTCCCGCGTTGAAGTTCCCCGTACACTGCCTGACCGGATCGTCATGTTTGGCCTTCTTCATTTTCAAGTACTTATTGTACTCTCCAATGGCCAATTTGAGCGCATGGGTGGAGATCTTGGTGTGAAGCGGCTTGAAAACGTTTGGGAGTCCGGATAGCCCTTTGATCCTTTCATGGCCAATGGTGACCTGTGCTTCGTCCAGTTGCCGGTCCACAGCTGACGAAATGGTCAGGAAGAGGGTAGCAAAGTCGATCTTGCCAGATGTCACGTATGTTTTGAGCCAGCTATGAGCTGATTCACCTCTAGATGACGTCAGATTCCTCAAGTGCGGGGTTTTCCCAGCCCATGCAGACATGAATTGTTTGCGAAAGGGAAGAACATGGTTCTGAAGGTATTCCAGAACATTTGCTCGTTCCCTGAGGTCCACCTGAAGCTTTCCCCAAGCTGTGTCGAATGAGGGTTCGTCCGGAGCCTATGTAACCTCGTGCCATAGCTTCATGAAATTCGTCCATTTGTCTGCCTCGGATGCAAAAGCCTGTTTGCAGTTGGTGACAATGTGCCAGGCGCATAGGTTTGAGGTTGCATTTGGGAAGTGGTCTGCAATTGCATTTCGGAGAGCCACCTCTTTGTCTGTCACAAAGACCTTTGGAGAGCTCTCTGGTTCCCATACCGACCTGCAAGAATTGATAGGTGTATGTAGAATTACCATCATATTATCAATCTCATACTAAAAAAGACAATCACCACACTCACTTCAACTTATTCAGAGCCCAAGAGTATGCCACATTTTTCTCATTCCTCATGAGACAAAATCCAATTGAGAACGAGTTGTTCGTGCAGGTCTGGCCAACAACATGTAGTAAGGGGTACTTGCAGAGGTTGGTCTTGTAGGTGCAGTCAATATTAACCACATGATGGAACTTGCGAGCGAGTAACATTGATCCAGGGTGCGCAAACCATAGGTAGAGGAGCTTTCCGTCATCATTGTAAACTTCATCGTGAACCCAGTTGGAGCCTTTGAGGCATCGTAGAAGATGGTTGATGGGGGTGTCTCCGGCCCTCCGCTCTATCTTCTGCGCTGCTTTTGTGTTGTAAATTGTCCTGTTTGTGACAAAGCGTCCCTCAGTCGTACTCAGCTGCCGGGCAATTGCCTGTGGTTGCAAACCAAGAGAGGCCAGTCGAGCCACCTCTGCTTGGCCCTCTGCCCCAAGTGTCTTGTGGATGGCCTCGTAGTTGTGCTGGATGACATTGTGGTTGTGAGGGACAGTCTTGCTGCGGAGATCCCAATAGTTGTTTTCACGGTTCTTGGCACATGAACAGTGGCCAGAAATCTTGAAGGCGCATCCAACTCGCTTATTACATGATTCACAAGCCCGACAGGAGTCCACGGTGGTAGTGTCTTCTCCAGCGAGTGAGCAGGCAAGGTAAATGTTCTTCCCCGCCTTGGATTTTGAGACCGCCAGCCGATAACCATGCTCGGTGGCCCATGTGGACACAAATTTCTTCATATCGACAACACAGGTGAACAGGTATTCAGGTGGAGGGTCCATTGGCTCTACGAAATTAATTCCCATGAGCATCCATTGGAAACAGTATGATAAATCAATGAGGCACTGACCTCCCACAGAATAGTCAAACAATCTGAAATCCTCACTGGTCAGTAGGGCTTTGGGCAAAGCATTTCCATCCGGGAGATTTGGGGGCATCAACAAGTTGTTGGTGTGGTGCGCAGACGCACTGGGATCTGTACAATAAAACATTGGTAAGAACACCGCAAAGGACTTTTTGAAGTGAAAGCTACAATCACCTTGGGGATTTTCCTCAGTCATTGGAGAGGGAAGGGACATTTCCAGGGGATTGGGGAGGGAACAGACATTTCCTGGGTGGTTCTTGCAGAAGCCAGGACTGCAGACGGTACCACAGATTTTGTAGAGTTGGAACCACCTGATTCATCAATAAATAGTCAGCTCCCAATAAAGCAACTTTACCAGAGAAACTAAGACCCACCTTGAGCTTGATCCTCATTGGTTTGGGTGGGAAAAGAGGGAGCAGGCAGGTCATTTGCAGAACACAGGAAATCAGGGGGAAAAGCTGATGATTTACAGTTTGTCAGCTCTCAATAAATATACATTACAAGAGAAAGTTAGACCTACCTTGAGCAGTATTGTCAGTCATTTGAGGGACAACCAAGGAAGCCAGTGGATCAATTGATGTAGGTAGTTGCGCGGATGGGGCAGGCGGACTTAAGGAGTCAAGCAGAGAATTGATTTCGACAGCGGATTGGTTGGTGTTGTTGTCCCAGTAGTATGTGGGCTGGTTGACGGACGGGTTGCTGGGTATTGATGCAGATGGGTTGCTGGGTATTGATGGTGGGTGTTGGATTGGTTGGGGGGCATTCCAGTTGTTGGAGTACATTTCCTGCTGTAATGTATAGGAGCTTGGTTGATTGGGTTGGTGGGTGGGAGGAATGTTTGACGTCTGTTGCAGGGTGATTGCTGGATTGGTGTAGTTTGGAAAGTTTGGATTGAGTTGGCCGGTGACTGGAATGTGAGAAAAGGCTGTACTATTGTTATAGGAGGCCGTTTGGGATGATTGGTGGGGCGGGAGGTTGATGTATGGGTTGAAAGATGGTATTTGGTGGCCCATATGGGGTGCAGGCTGCCCATGATTTGGAATTGGAAAGGCCATTGAGTTTGACGGGTATGCGGGGTGGCCATGGTTGGTGAAGCTGGGGTGTTGGTTTGTGGGATTATTTGTGATTGGGACAGAATTGTGTAGGTAATTGGGGAAGCCGGGGAATTGATCAGACGTTTGAGGAGGGATGGGGGAGTTGGATGGGGCATGGAACCAAGGGGGTTGCCCAAATGGAACTGGTGGTTGCGGCTGATGGAGGCGGGAGGAAGGACGGTGTGAGAAAGTTATTTAAGTAGAAGAATTGGGCTGTGTGTGCTTACATGCTGTGCCAAGTGAGACTGGGTGACATTAGGCTGACCACTGGCATGCGTTATTGCATTATGGTATTGGGGGTGCGGCTGATTGTGGACGCCATATGGGTTGGGAGATACGTGGTAGGAGGAGGGGTTTTGGCCTGGCTGAGACATTTTCTGCTGTAAATAATGGCCAGAGTGAGTAATTTTGGATGATATTTACTTTGATAGACATGCACTTACACTGCTGGAGGGTAATAAAAGTTGATGCGAAGAATACTTGCTGATATCTTTGCGTTCAGAGGAACAAGAAGAAATAATCAGCTGGCATGAGAATAATAATAATGAAGATGTGGAGAGATTAATTGGATCTGAGTGGAAGAACATCAAGTGCTGGTGTGCCCGTCCGGGGCTTGGACAAGGGGAATGGGGCCCTTGGATACCTATGCGGAGATATAAAGGGGCCCTTTGGCCTAACATGTCAAACTTGGGCGGCTGGGAAGGGCACAGTTGGCTCCTTTTGGCCAGTCATACAGTTGGCTCCTTTTGGCCAGTCATAGTGGGCCCTGTTGGCCCCTTTACTAGGCCCTTTGGGGCTTGTCCCACTGTCAATACAGGGCCTAATGGGCCCTGATCAAATTCTTAGTTTTTGTTATCATTATCTTTTTTTTTTGTTTTTTTTTGTTTTTTTTTGTGTTTTTTTCTTGTTTTATTTTATTTTTATTTTTATTTTATTTTATTTTTATTTTATTTTATTTTATTTTATTTTATTTTTATTTTGTTTTTATTTTATTTTTATTTTATTTTTATTTTATTTTTATTTTATTTTATTTTTATTTTATTTTTATTTTATTTTTATTTTATTTTTATTTTATTTTTATTTTATTTTTATTTTATTTTTATTTTATTTTATTTTATTTTTATTTTATTTTTATTTATTTTTATTTTATTTTTATTTTTATTTTATTTTTATTTTTATTTTTATTTTATTTTTATTTTTATTTTTATTTTTATTTTTATTTTTATTTTTATTTTTATTTTTATTTTTATTTTATTTTAGGGCATTAATAAAAAAACCCGGTTTTTCCGCGTTTACACCCGGTTTTCTGCGCAGATGCGGCTGCGCAGCAAACCCGGTTTTCCGCGCGCACACCCGGTTTTATTTGATTTCGAGTTTTTATTCAATATGCAAATTGAGGGTGGCATATGATGCGCACAGGCTCCCCAGGTATGCTCATCCAACTTCCAACATCAACCACATCGAAATCCACTCACCACAATCAAAAACCAACCCCACCCCCCCCTAAATCATCAATCCCCCGTAACTCATCAACCACTCAACCAATCCACATAAAAAAAACACCGAAATTCCTCATTTTTTTTCCTCTCCGCAACCCAACTCCCCAATTTCACTTTTTTCCCCAAATTTTCCCAACTCCTCCCACCACCCATTTTCACTTCCACCACTACTCCTCATCCATTTTCCACCCAAACCCACTAAAAACAACACCAAAAAACATCTTTTTTTCCCCTCTCCACGCCACCTCAAAATCTTCCATACCCCACCAATTTTTTCACCCTTTCCCCCAATCCAAAAAAACCCCAAAATCCAACATGTCTCACATCAACCCCCTCTTCCTCGCCAAAGATGCCGCCACCACTCCCGCCACCACTCCTGAAGTACCCAACCTTGCTCCTCCTCCTGAGTTAACATATCAAACAAAGGAGGAAATGCATAGCTCTGTCCAAACTTGGGCCAAGAAGCATGGCTATGCCCTCTGCATAACCCATTCCTCCACTGAAAATGGGGAGAACAGATGCACTTATCAATGTGACAGATCTGGGGTTTTTCAGACCAAAGATGGTACTCAATTGGGGAAGACCAAGAAGATTTCCTGTCCTTTCAAACTTACTGGAAACTTCTATAAGAAGAAAGGCTACTTCCAAATCAAGATCAAAGATCCTAGCCACAACCACCCAGCTTCTGAAGATCCTTCCATCCATGCCGTCCATCGCCGATTAACCAAAGAACAAAAAACCACTGTCACCCAATTAACCCATTCTGGAGTTCGTCCATTAAATATTAAGACTGCGTTATTGCAAGACACCAATCTCCCCTCTTCTGTCACCCTCAATACCATCTACAATCACCGTAACTTCTTGAGATCCACCCAACTTGAAGGACGTACCCCTATTGAAGCTCTTGTTCATGAAATCCGCCATCTGGAATTCTACCACACGATTGATACCTCCGAAGGCCACATGACCTCTTTGTTCTTTGCTCATCCGAAATCCCTTGACTTGGCAAAACAATTTCCCACCACTCTCCTCCTTGACTGCACCTACAAAACCAATAAGTTTAAAATGCCCCTTCTTCACATCGTTGGTATTAACTCCTCAAACAAATCTTTTTCCTTGGCTTTCTGTTTCCTTTCTGCTGAGAAGATAGCCAACTACTCTTGGGCCTTGGATCAGCTTTGCATCTCAATGGACAATCAATCTCCATCTGTACTAGTCACCGACAACGAGGCCGCCCTAATCAAAGCAATTGAACATGTCTTCCCAAATGCCTCACATCTCCTCTGCTCCTGGCACATTATGAAGAATATCCAGTCCAACTGCTACAAACATTTCAACTCTGAAGAAGAATGGTCCACCTTTCGAAACCATTGGAATCAGTTACTCCATTCCAAAACTGTTTCAGACTATCACAAGAACTTCACTCAGCTGTCTATGACTTGGAATCCACCAACCGCCGACTACATCATCTCCAACATCCTCCCTTGCAAAGAAACAATTGTAGCCTGTTTTGTCGACAAGAAACCCCACTTTGGTAACACTATCACCTCTAGAGTCGAAGGTCTTCACGCGTACATCAAACGATTCATCAACTCTTCCACCGCCTCCTTTGCTGCTGTTGTCAAACAAATCCACCAAGCTCTGACCAATCAACTTCACGAACGGTACATTGAATCATCTCAGCACTCCTACAAACTCCTCACTGGCCTCCCCCCTTGTGTTGGTGATCTAAATGGCACCATCTCCCACTATGCCCTCAAGATCATCCATTCTCACCACATTTCTAAACCGCCAACTTCCACTTGCACTGGAAACTACTCTTCTCACATGGGAATCCCTTGCATCCATCAAGTTCACGAAGCAAAAGGACTTGGCAGCAAATTCACCCATCACAATTTCCATTCTCAGTGGCATGTTAAAAAGGATCTTGAAGTGAGTTGGCTAATATAATTTCCTGGTTTCTGTTTCTCTTTCATAGTTTTATAGTTCTAATTTGTTTTTTGCCTCCATTTATGAGCAGACATTCATTGAAGAGGACAACAACGATGGATAAAGTGACGGTCTACTTCCCACCAAAGAAAACAACGAGGAAATTTTCTTAACAGATCTCTTTAAGGAATTCCAAACGTTTCAACCTGGCGAGCAAAAATTCTACATTGGCGAAATCAAGAAGCTCTTTCAAGGGAACTACACCACAGTGGCCATCCAGGAACCTCTCTTTAGCAAGGATCACCAAGGACAAGGAAGACCAAAGGGCGCCAAAAGGAAACACAAATCAACTACTTCAACAAAAAGGGATCCTTCAGGCTATGAATACACAGAATTGGAGAAGAAAGGAAGAGGAAGGCCAAGGAAGCAGGTGACAGAACACAAGGTATTTATTCATTCATTTATCTCTTGTCTGTTTGTCTTTGGTTATTGATTTCTTGTGAACTTGTAGGAACCTTTGGCCAAGACAAAAGGACGTGGTAGGCCTAAGAAGATGGATGAATCTGTGGAATCAGAGGTAATGATTCATCTTTATTCTTCACTCAAATATCACATCTAATTCTTTCTCCTTGTGTTTTCTAGGCTGTGTCAACAGAAGAGGAAAGTCAGGAGGAGTCTGAATCAAGTGGAGAGCTTCCAGAGGTGGATGATATCATTCAACAGGGCTCAGAACATGAAGGAGGAAATTTGAAGACTGTAAGTGTTTTTATTTCCATCTTGATTACATTATGCTGAAGTTAAATGATTTTTTGATACATCAGAGGTCTGGAAAAATACTTAAACAGGTGAAATTTGAATCAGTTAAAAGGACCAAGACATATGAATACACTTTGGCAGAAAATGATGCTTATAGGCCTTTTGATGTGAGTTTTCCTAATTTTTTTTGAAGAGATCTTTGCTTCTGAGCTTCTTATTGGTTACCCCTTTCATAGACCTCAATGACTGCCAGCTCAATCTCTAATCCTGACACCTATATGTCTGAGGCACTCAGTTGGAGTACTTACAATAATGTGGCTGTTGATTTGGTTAGTAATTTCCTTTTATTTAGTGTTCATTTTATATACAATTAATCTTTTCTCAAATTATCCTTCAGTACAAGTACAAAGACAACATTAATCCCAAAGAAGCCATCCAACATCTCTCTACAATTACCGATGTCAAAGGCGATGGGAATTGTGGATTTCGAGCCGCTGCGGTCAGCATGGGACGTTCCTCAGACGAATGGATGAAAATTCGCAAGGAAATGAAAGAAGAACTCAAATCAAACCCTTTATATTCAAACCATCAGATGCTAAAGAACATATGGGGCGCCAACCACAAGGATCTAATCGATGCACTCTCTTGGGATGGAAAAGGACAGGCCCCACTGAAGTATTGGATGACCTTCCCTGCTCATGGATACTTGATGGCGGACACTTATAAAAGACCAGTGGTCTTGTTTTCTGGTCTAATGCCCACCATTTATCTCCCTCTCTCTTCTCCACCCACCACCCACTCTCCCATATGTCTCATACTCATTCCCAGTCTTCTTCATCTCATCAGCTTCACGTTTAAGGCTGAAATATGGCCTTCCCCTAGGATTGATCCATATTGGCAACATTGGGCTGAAGAGGAAGCTCTGTTGTGGAAAGAGTGGATTCAGCCCAATTTTGACCTTGGGGAAAAAGTTCTTTTCCCTCCAATAAGAAGATCTGCCAGAATTAACAAGATTGTTGATGTTGAATAGTTATTTGTCTATTTTCCTATATTTCCATTTTATTCTGATAAAAATTCCATTTTATTCTGATAACAAGTTAATTTTATAATCAGTATGTGTTTCCAATAAATTATTCAACCTCTAAAATGTATGAATCCATTTAAAAACTCCCCAAATATCTTGAAAGACAGGCGTGAAGGTGTTTAGAAATAAATTCTGTCCAAAAATCATAAAAAAAAAACCAGTAAATTTAAAAATAAACTTTTTGTTGCATTAAATTCTACAACCCTTAAAGTGCTTTAAAAAGATTTAAAACTTTGAGAAATCTTGAAAATTGAGCCGTGGGGAATTTTTTTTGAAAAAACCGGGTGTATGGGCAAAATAAAATAGAAGATGTTGTTTTTTTGGAAAATAAAAAATACCATAAAATTCTACACGCCAAGAAGTATTTTAATCAACTTTTAAACTTTGAAAACCCGTAAAATTCCGCCCGCAAAAAAATAATTAACAAAACCGGGTGTAAACGCGGAAAACCGGGTGCACTCCGCAGCAAATTTTACGTCGCCGCTGCGTAAAACCGGGTGTAAACGCGGAAAAACCGGGTTTTTTTATTAATGCCCTTATTTTATTTTATTTTTATTTTTTCTGATTTTTTATTTGATCTTACGGGGGCACGGGGGGCACGGGGGGGCTCAGGGGAGCAAAAGGAAAAATACCCACTTAGGGGTTCGTCCGGTTGTTCCGTGTTGGGTTGGTTGGCTGGCTCGCTTGGATTGGGTCGGGTGGGTTGGCTCGGCTCATCTGGGGGGTTGGTGTGGAGGGCTGGCTGTGAGGAGGGAGGGGGGAGTGATTGTTTGATCGATCGAGCGAGGTGGTGGTTGCGGTTGAAATCCGCTGGGGGGGAGGGGGGGTGGGGGGCGGGGGGGGTGCTTATGTCATGCGTACACTCTGGTGTACGCATGACATCATCATGTATATAGGCAGGGGTGTGCCCCTGCCTATATACATAGAATTGGTGTGCAGTCCGCACGCTGATTCTATGTATATAGAAAGGGGCACACCCCTGCCTATATACATAGGTCGGCGGTCCGCCGATCTATGTGTATAGGCAGGGGCGTGCCCCCTGCCTATATACATAGAAAGGGCGTGTGGGTCACACGCCCTTTTTATGTGTATAGGCAGGGGGCACGCCCCTGCCTATACACATAATAAGGGCGTGCGACCCACACGCCCTTTTCTGAAGGGGCGTGCGAACCGCACACCTTTTTCTGAACGGGGCGTGCGACTGCACGCCTGCAGTGTTGCACGCCTGTAGATGGGCGTGCGTGCTGCACACCCATCTACAGGCGTGCTGACACCCAGGGATGGGCGTGCAGCCCGCATGCCGATAAAAAAAAAGGCGTGCGGGCAGCACGCCTTTTTTTTATTGGCGTGCGCTTGGCGTGGGCGTGCGCCAATGGGCGTGCGTTTATCAACGCCCAACAATTGCGGTTGCACAGTGAGGTTTGTTCAGGTGTGGCTTGTAGAAACTGTGTATTTCGTAATGGTTCCTCTTCATCCCCGGCTTGGCCCGGGATGAAGAGGGACATACGTGCTGCGGCGAGTACGGGAGATGTATGTGACATCTATGTCACAACACCCCCCCTCTCGCCGTAGACGCCCTACTACGTACAACATGAATTGGAAGAGATACAAGACATTGAAACAGTAATGAAAAAGGAAGAGAAAATAAATAATAATAAATAAAAAAAAAAAATCATACTTCACGTAAAACTTTAGCGCACAAACTGTTAAATAGCTCTGGTCCTAGACTCTTCGTGAAAATATCAGCAAGCTGATCTTTTGTACCTATCCAATGTAATCTCGTCTTCTTCTGGAATAGTGCTTCGTTGGTAATATAAAAGTCTCGATCTGAATGTCGGGTTCTTTTATTGGAGGCATCGTCAGTAGAAACCCGTATTGCGGATTGATTGTCGCAATGAAGATGGCCAACGAAATCTTTCCTTAAAATATCCCGTAGTAAATGTCTCACCCACAATGTCTGTCGCGTTGCAACCCCCAACGCCATGTATTCCGCATGGCAGGTTGAAGACGCAACTGACATTTGCCGTCGAGCCACCCACAACACGGGGCAGTTAAGAAAAGAAACCAGAACTCCATACGACGATCTAGAAAACTCACCTCCCCACGACGCATCACAGAACGTCTTAAGGGGCATCTCATCTTCGGTCGGAAACAAGCATAGCACCTTGCTGGCGGTGTTCGCCACATAACCGATTAAGTGAGTCAGCCCTTTCCAGTGCAATTTCCCTGGTTTGGCTGAGAATCTCGCTAGGTAGTTCACGGCAAACGCAATATCCGGACGCGACCCCACCGCAAGATAACTGAGGCTTCCGATGACAGAGAGAAATTTTCCAGACGTTTTGGGGTCGCCATCTGGATCCGTAACAGCATTATAATTAGACGGCAGGGGCGTTTTGGATATGGTACATCCATCCCACTCTTCCGCAAGTAGGTTTTTGATCAACTCACTCTGAGATAGGGTAAAACCTGCTGTAGAACGCTTCACGTCCAGTCCAACGATGGCTGACAGTTTATCAGACCACTTGATCTTGAGCATACCCTTCAGGTCAGCTTCCAGTTTGCGCAACAACTCCTTGTTGGAAGACGTGACTATGCCGTCGTCGACGTGCAACCAAATTACACCTACTTCTGACGGGTGACAGAGAACATACAACGAATTGTCATATTGTGACGGTATATAACCCAGATCCCCAAGGATTTTTCGCAGATGTAGCCACCAGCAGCGCGCGGCTTGTCTGGTCCCATACAGCGCTTTCTGCAACAGAAGCGCATGCCCACTTGGAACAGTCATCCCCTCAGGAGGATCAACCCAGATCTCTTTGTCAATGGGAGAATTCAGGTATGCAGCGACAAAATCAAAACTGTGTACAGGCCACTTGTAAGCTGCCGCCATGGTCAACAACAAACGCAATGCCACGAATGTAGCAGTAGGCGCAAAAGTCTCCAAGAAATCTTCTCCAGCTACTTGGGTGAAGCCTTTAGCCACAAAACGTGCCTTAAAGCGAACGCCTGACCCATCTAGATCCGGTTTAACCGCAAAAACCCATCGACCGCTGAGCGTCTTTTGGTCATGTGGTTTCAATTTAACCAGCCAAACCCTCATTTGTTCTAAGTTGTTCAATTCGATGGATATTGCCTTCTTCCACGATTCCACATCCGGTGAGCGCATGGCTTGCTTGAAAGTCTTTGGGACAGATAGAGAATAGAATTGACACAATTCGAGGATTTTATCTACAATCATCTCTTGATCGTGGAACTCATATTCCTTGGTGAAATCACCCAATTCCATAAGATTCAACACGAAGTCCAGTGATAACTTCTTTGAAGGAGCTGCAACTGGTTCATCAGGCGGTCCTGCATCTTGATTTGCATTCACGAAATGCTCCTTGTCGAGATCAACAAAACGGGCCATGGCCGAAGACATAAAACGTCGTTCGTCCGGCAGCCAGAATAGCCACCCTTTGCTGGCCTCTAGATGGCCTATTACTTGCGCTTTCACCGCTCTAGGGTCAAGCTTTTGCCTTCGCTCCGCTGGTAAATGGACGTAAGCGTAGCTGCCAAACGATCGAAACGTATCGTACTGAGGCTTTACCCCAAACAGGGCTTCGTACGGTGTTATTTTGCCACTGGACTTATTCGGGATCCTATTCAGGATGTGGTTTGCCCATAGGAACGCGTAGTTCCAAAAATTCTTTGGCAGATTGGAGTCACTGAGCACTGTCCGTCCCATTGCTTGGATGGTCCTGTTGAAACGTTCGACCATTCCATTTTGGAAATGGTGGTACGGCAATGATCTCTCAGTGTGTATGCCACGTGCAGTGAGGAA
The DNA here is from genome assembly GCA_007896445.1 of Puccinia hordei. NCBI lineage: Eukaryota > Fungi > Basidiomycota > Pucciniomycetes > Pucciniales > Pucciniaceae > Puccinia > Puccinia hordei. The sequence continues at coordinate 611,343 of RDRW01000050.1, forward strand.
TTCTTGGAGGAGCTTATTTGCAAATTCTCCACCATTATCGCTGCGCAAGATTTTAACAGATAAGCCTGTAGTGCGCTCCATTCGAGTGATCATGTCGATAATGGCATTATTGGTGTCGGATTTTGCTTTGAGGACTCTGACATATGAGTATCCAGTCGCTGCTTCCCTCATTGTCAAGAGGTAGTTTCCTCCATCAACAGCCGTCTCTTGGAAAGGACCAACGAGATCAGCTGCCCAAACTTCCATCCTAGTGACCACTCGTCGTGTAGAGCTAAGCGGGTTAAGTTTGGTGCTCTTGGTGATCATGCATACTGGGCAGTGGATCTGCCCTGGAGGCAAGGCTTTTGGAAGACCAAGTCCGACATTTTCCTTTATCAATCTGCGGATGACTCGCAGTCCCGCATGGCCAAAAACACGATGCCAGAAAAGCAATTTCTTTTCGTTGGCAGTCAAAGATTCATTGTTCCAGACATGTCCACTAGAACACGGGATAGGTTCCCGAAATAAGTCTGGCTGAGCGGCCTCTTTCTGCTTTGCAGCCAAAAAATGCAGAGGTGGGTCGATGTTTGTAGTGGGTTTTTTTGGCAGACAAAAATTATTTCAGATTGAGCTAAACAGGAAGAGAATTCATTCGGAAGAGATTGGATTGTCTCGCAGAAGTCGGTTTCAGGGGACATTACATCGGAGACGTTAACAGAAGCAGTGAGAGGAGAAACAGAAGAAACAGGAAGTGTATACAAAAAAGAAGAACGGTAAGAGACCGGCGCCGAGTTTGATGATTTCGAAAGTTCAAGTGCGCTACTTGACGACGCCAACTGCATACTGATATCCGGATTGGCCACAGTATGCTGTGCTGCCTTAACAAGCGGGTCGGATACACACCAACGATTACGCTTGATGTCAAGGTGACAAGTAATAGCAAGCCGGTTTGATTTATCGAAGATTGCGAACTCATCACGGCTGTTGTCGTAAAATACGCAAGCATCAGCTTTCCGCAATGCAGCCATAGACAACAGTGTTGTGCGGGCATCCTTACAGTACAGGACCCCGTGCAAGACGACTATTGATTTGTCTCGTCGAAGGATGTGAAGATCGCCGACACCCGTGATGAAGGACTTATTGGACGCGGTAGCTACCGACAGGGGAAGAGGTTTAGAGAGGGATTTAAAATTATGAAGAAACGAGAGCAGTCCAGTGAAATGGTGTGAAGCTCCAGTGTCAAAGATGACAGGATTACTTACAACATTTTCACCTAGAGACATGTTCTGGAAGTCTAGGTTGTCAAGGTCATCAGGGAGTTCCCCAATCTCCATGATGTGTGCCTCGGCCCCCCCTGATGATTGCTGTTGGGACTGATCTGAATTCGCCAATGGGCGGCCGCTTGCTGTAGGATATCGAGGTCGATAGAAGTCAGCCATTCTCTTGGCCTGAATTTGAGATCGGGATGGGGGGGCAAAAGGCACAGACGATGTGTTCGAACTAGGTTGCGTGTAGAGTGAGCCGACGAAAGTCGCCTGCGTTCGGATTGAAGGCTGGGCAAAAGGCGATTTTCCTGGTCCTCTCATTCGTTTGTTCAATTGATTCGACTTTGCTCGTTGAGGACAGTCCCTCAGGTAGTGGTCCGGCGCTCCGCATTGCCAACACTTATTGGCGGTGGCTGCGTAGAAGTCCAGAGCGTCCGGCCAGTTGTCCTCCGGGACGTCGCTCAAGAAAGAATTGAAGTCGAAAGCTTCATCTTCAACGTTGGCCTGTAAGATTGACGGCGCCGCTAGTCGTTGTTCCTCAGAGCCGAGGGAGTCCGCATGTTGCTTCTTGCAAATGTCGAACTGATTCACAAGAAAATCGAACTTCGGGATTGATTTCGACGGATCGTTTTGAATAGAATTTTCAACTCGTTGTTCCCAATCTTTCTTGAAGGGTAAAGACGAGCGCATCACGGCCGAGTGAAAAACAAAACCAAAGAAAGCATCTGAGTGGATTCGAACGTTCAGATTGTTCCACTCAGTGTACAGATTTCTCATTCTAGAAGATATTCCAACAACGTTTGAGTCTTCAACCGAGAAGGACATGAATCTTTTCCACACGTTCACTTGAGCCGCCCTGGAGACTACAGAGAATTTCTTCTTCAGATTCGAAAGGATTTCAATTGTCGTCCCCGTTCTTTGTGCATCAGAAACTAGCGAGGAATCAATACCGGATAAGACAACCATTCTGGCTATCTTCTCGAACGTTGAGTTCTCGATACGCTTGAAGAAGAAATCTGCGTCGGACATGTGCGAGGATCCAATTTCCTGGAGTAAGATCAGCCATTGAGCAAGGTTGTGCCCATCGGCCGCCAGCCTCGATTCGTCGTTCCATCTGGCATTGATGGCGGTTGCTGTCTGGCTCACCAGCTTGGCTTGCTCAAGCTGAATCTTAGCATTCAAAAAATCTTGGTGACTCCGGGATATCGGCGCTGCTTCTGCCAAATGAGGAGCCACCCGCTGGACATTGGGATTCGAAATTGGGGGCCTAGTAGATTGAGCCGTGTGATGACCAGCCGGCACGTTCACGGAGTGTAGATTCCTTGAGGATGTCGCCCGGATCGTCTCGTCGGCGAGGCGAGGAGCACTCTCCGTTCCAGCAACTAATCCCGCCACCGAGTCGAAAAAATTGGTCATCAGCGCCTCTCCGTCCGGCACGAAATTCATGCCATCGCCGTCCACCAGAGAAGACCAAGAGCTGCGGCGAGACATGACTGGGGAGGGACGGGAAGAAGATCGAGATAGAAAACGATCAAGGGAAAAAGGCGGTTGATCAAACCGATATTCTTGAGAAAAAGAGCCACTCACCGTAACGAAGTGAGATGACCTGAGAATAGAAGAGAAGAGAGAATTTGAGAGGGAGTAGAGCGATATCTACAACTTCCCACCTTTCTGCACGGGATGTGGGGCCACCACAACCGTAATAAGCGAGATGGCTAATCTGCCTAGCTTAATCGGTGGTTGGTTTTCGATATCGTTCAGAAAATAGGATGGGGAAAAACGAAGTCTAACTACCACAGGTCACCCACAGCGTTACGACGAAGTAACGCCAGAACTCTTGAAACCGGTCGATTACGCTCTACCCTGAGCTACCGTTCGAGAGAAGAATCGCCGGGTCAAATCGACGATTTGCAGGTGATTCGAAAGGCGGAATCAAATTTACCGAATTTTTTGGAGTCGAGAAGGGCTCATAACCTGTTCAGGTGTGGCTTGTAGAAACTGTGTATTTCGTAATGGTTCCTCTTCATCCCCGGCTTGGCCCGGGATGAAGAGGGACATACGTGCTGCGGCGAGTACGGGAGATGTATGTGACATCTATGTCACAACAAGGTTTAGCTAACCTGCCTGCTCCCAGGCTTACCTCGCCTGAAAATTAGCCAACGAATGCGAATGCCCTTAGCATCACAATAACCTCGAAGGTTCCATGTTTGGCAGAAACCTTGTCGAAACCTTGAGAATGTAAATTATTTAAGATTGGTAGTTTGTTACACTCTGTCACCTGGGGTGATGGTCACGTTAATATTGGAATTACATGATCTGATCCCTTTTACCAAGCAGGGGTTTAACTCACCATGAGTGACTTGGTCGATGGAGCGCTCATGAGTATGTAAACAATACCCCAAGGCTTTGTCCGAAGCTCTGTTGTACTTTTGCAGACGCCAAAACAAAAATGATCTCATGACAGTGTCAACGACACCGCCGACCTTGGAGGCTGCGAGCTCGATACCGGTTTTCACAACTTGGCCCATCGAGGTTATATAACGACTTGTGAGAGCGGACCGATTAATATAACAAACTAAAAATGTTTTCCACCTCAACGCTGTTGAGACAAGCTTCATGTTCTGCGGCACGATGTATGGCCTCATGGATTGTGTTGGTTGAAGCGTCAACATTTTATACCCAACACCACACGGATCGCATCGACTCGACCCAGTAAACACTTGCACTGGTGCACTAGCTGGCTATTTAGTCCGAGCACCCCGTGGCTCTAGAGCGACTCCTCCCACACTGCACTGTCTCCTATTAAATATCACGTAGACCCTATTGCGATACCGCAACAAAGATCTCAGATTGGCAGCTTGGGTCTAAACTCGGTCATGAGAAGCAAACATCGCAAAGAGCAACCAAAAATGATTTTTCACCCCGGTACGCTGGTTGTTCATGTCGCATTATTGGTACTCATCACGCAAGCGTTGGTCCTTTCCAGCCCGACATTGACCAAGCGAGGAGTCGCCAATCTGGCAGAGCTAAATCATCTCTCGTGAGTGTCCAAAGGACTCCAAAAAAAAAACGAGTACATGCTCCGAGCTGACAGTCATCTTGCCTGCAGTGGCGCTATGGAGCCTTCTGATTCAGCACTGTGAGTGACCACTTGTAAGGCAAGCACGAAATTTGATGATCACTCATTCTGTAACTCGGTGGAACTTGACTATCTAACTCAGGAAATCGTCTTGTGAGGCGAAAAATGTGTAAGCACACGATACCAATGGTTCCCAACCTGCCATAGCCAATTCTTGTGATTCCGACCTTGACTTGAGCCTCCAACGTATGTGTCGACCGTCTGAAAATGATTAGGGCAACTCAGATGGAACCCAAGGTAGTGAGCTCCGGCCCACATGATCATCTTGAAGCTCATAGAAGTCCCGAACCAACTCCGTGAGTAATGTTCCCCAATCTGCCGGGAATCAGAGTGATGAGAAACGTCTTGTCGATTCTCATCCCATTCTTTTGGAATAGTGGAAAAGGTAATGAGGATGGCGGCCACTCCCAGAATGGTGAAGAAACGAACAGCATCACCCAAAGTAAGTGACGCAATCATTTCCACAGCTGAAAAACACAAACTCCCATGGGTCTGAGCTATTGTTGCTCCATGATTCTCATTTGTTCTACTCCCAAAACCTAAACTTAAACAGATCAGAAAGTAGCAGGAGGAGATGGGAGTCCCAATCCAATTAATCTGGATCCAGGAATGATTAAGCGCCCCGGATACATTGCCTACAAGGGAAGCTATATGTATGTTGGCTAAAAATATGCTATACAGATTGTAATTCCACACTGATCTCAGGGTAACTACTGGTGATAGTCGCCGTGGGGACTTCACAGCTGTGGCAAGTGAATTCTTCAAGCTAAATATTGATACAGGGTTGAATGCCTGGTTTGGGTGGGTTGTTTCTTCAAAAAGTAGAATTTGAAACAAACATTGATTTGCATGATACCAATGTGTGACTTTAGAGCATCATTTGTTGGAAGATCCCAAAAAGAAAAAATCAATATCCTAGAGCTGGTTGATTCTACCATAGATTATATGAAGGCAAGATTCAAGTGAGATTGTTTTTTTTTCTCTTCTGATTATTCATTCAGGCCAATTGTGTTGATTGAGTCTCAAATTTCACAATTTGCTGTTCAGGAAGGAATATTCTGATTTTAAGGATGGCAAATCAGATAAACAGGTTGCAGCAATGTTCATGAAGAAGTTTGGCCTTATGTATGTTCCTTGTAGAATTGGAAACAGAAAAATCTTGGAACTGATCTTCTCTCACATGTCACTTCTGGATGGAAAACCAGAACCCTTGAGGAAGCTATTAAAAGCTACTACCCAATGGCCACAGAATTGCAAAAAGAATCTATAAGAATGTTTGCATTGGGCCCAAAAGCTTTAGATAAACATGAATCCCCAGAACAGAAATATTGGTATTTTGAGCATCTTGGACAAATGCTTAGAAGATGGAATCAAGTCAAATTCCCAGGTTAGTCAAACTAAAAGGTTGCATTTTCTTCAATTTGAAAAAATTCATTGATTCATAAATATTAATATTTATTTGTAAACAAAAAACACATTCAAAGGGGAAAACAAAATCTTCATGTAAGTCAATTGGATTTAGAAATTGGTGTTGGGTATTCAAAGCTTCAAAAGTGCAAAAGTCAATTATCTTCAAACTTTGCACTCTTAGTTCATGGAAAGATTTCAGAAATTTGTGGTACAAGTTGCATGATATTGAAAATACAGAAGTATCAGAGCATTTGGAAGATTACCTGAAGTATGTCTGATACTTATCTCAAAAGGATTGAGATAATTTGATGGTTATCATTCCATGCCTTGTGTGACTCATATTTGAATATCACACCATCTCTAGGAAATTGGGTCTTTGGGATATCAGTGATGAAAATGAAGAAATTCCAATGTTAGAACTTTTGCACTACACACATCTACACTTAAAGGATCATCCATCAGAGTTGTAAGTTTATGATTCAAACCAATGTCTTTTCATCTTCAAGAGTTTCTTCAACCATTTTTCTAATTTCAGAAACATTCAAATTTTTAGCCCGGGCAAAAACAGTCCACCTCGTAACTTCTCAGAGCTTATTGAATCTGACTATTATTGGGGAAATAGATTCTCTGATGAAATGTGTGTCTGTACTTCGATATTATTCTTAAACAGTAAATATATAAGATACTCAATTCTTCACCATTCCTGAAACATCTAACAGAAGAAGGAATAGATTTTGGGGCAAAAAGATGGATTCATTTGGAATCAAGATGACAAAGGAGCAGAGAGATTCACTCAAAAGTTTTGCAATGAGACCAAACACAAAGAGTAAAAAGCAGTTGGCAATAGGAAAACTTGACAGAGAGGATTTTGAAACTATTCTGGAAGATTGGAAGATAAGGAAAATTCAAAAACAAGAATCTTGTCAGTCAGAAAAAAAGCCAGGAAAAAACAGGGATGTAAATATCCAAAAGTAGGTGATTTTTATTCATATTTAAATATGATAGTTGTGAAGGGCACACTCACAGAAAGAGAATCTATGCAAAGTGGGGATCTGCCAATGCAAGATTTCACTTTGAAAGTATTTTACAAAAAAGTATGAATCCAGCTAATGCATTTCAAAACCATCTAAATGCTTCAGATCATTCTGTTACTTCATTATTATGTCAAGGCAGTATTTCAAGTTGCATCAAGAACAAGTGAAAATCTTGGAGAGTTGGTTTCAGTAGGTTCTGTGAATTCAAACATTAAGAATAATCATGCACACTTATTGCTGAATACTGAAAAATGGAAAAATGAAACTTTAGTACAAAACAGAAAGATTTTCATTTCATGAAACTCTCAGAGCTGATTGATCAATCCATGGATTGGCTAAAGACAAACCTTGGGCAAGTCTATATTTTTTTGTTTTCATTGGTTGAATTTTTAAAACTTTTTTTTCATGATTCCTTTTTCCAATTAATAGTGAGAACAAAATTTCTAGCCTAATAGAAGGGCAGTCCAAAATGGATATTAAGAGAAACTTAGTCAAACAGTTCACTCACCCGTCTGTTAAAATTCATTTTATATGTTTCAAACTCAAACCAGATTTTCTCACCTGAACAATTGATGTTTTGGATATAAACAGAACCCTTGAGCAGAGTCTTGAGTTCTACCAACCCAAACTGCCAGAAAGCCAAAGAAGTTCAATTTTGAAGTTTGAATTAGGTTCAACCGCAGATATTGGAGGGATATGGTATTCAAGTGACATTGAAGAACTTTTAAGACACTGGAACAAAGTCTCAGGCAAATGTAAGCTGGTTAGAAGTGAACAATAATTAATATTGGGTACATTAATCATGTGATTTATGAATTCATATTTTATTGAAAAATTTAAAAAAAATGTTCAAATGAAAATCAAAACAGCAAGATCCCCACAATATATGTAAGTCTCTTCTTTATTTAAGTCATACTAGTAATGTTCTGCTAATCATCAGCTATCTGGGAATTGTAGCTCTTTGGAAGAGTTTGATGATTTGGCCCCAAAGTCCTTGGAATTTGATAGAGGCTTAGTTCAAAGTTTACACAGTCAGTTAAAGTAGGTGAATTTTCATTCAAAAATCTTGAGCTTACAATTAACTCACTTTAAAATTGATCTTAAAATATATCTAGAAAAAGGATGGTTGGAGATTTCAGGGATCAAACTCAATGGTATCCACTTGATGAACTGATCCATTACACATTAATGTGGATCAAGGATAATACACAGAAGGAATACTTTCTCCTTGTTATTTTCTTGTTTGTGATAAGTGATGTGGTTTTGATCAAGTCTACATTTTCTTTTTGCCAGAAATTCTTTCAAATGGAGCACATCAACTTTTGCATTGGAAAAGCAAGCACGAGAGAAATTCTGCAAGCTGTAAGCTTCCTTCCATGTTTCTTGAAAAGAAAAAAAAAATCTGATTCTTGGCTGATGTGTTCTCCTTGGTGTAAATATGAAAATTTCAAACAACAGGCGCCTGGAAAAGAGAATCCTCAAAGTTAATCCTGGTCTCTCCCAAGAGGGGATTCTCTCACTTCAAGATTGTCTAGGAAGGGGGTATTACGAAGAGAATTACTTTGCAGATAGACTAGAATTCAATGACTTGAAAACTGAGATTCAAGTGTGGGAGGAATTGAACAGAACTGAAGCCTTAGGGAGTGAGTGAAGCTGTTCTTAAAAACAGCTCCATGGAAGAAATTTAATTTTCTGATTTTCCCCCAATTTGTGAATTAACCTGTGGAGGAACTCCCCAGAAATTTACACCAAAAGAAATTCATTACACAACTTTCCAACATGGACCAGGAGCTGTTACACCCCCTTCCAATTTTGAATACTCAAGAAAAATCCAAGGAGATGAGGAGATAAGAATGAACCACAACAGAAAAACTGAAGAAGCTATTCCAGCAAAGCAGGATAGAATAGGTAAACCAGATAACCTAGAGGAGGAAAACAAAATAGAGGATTTAAACCAAAAAAAAGGTGTAATCAATGGTCAGAAGAAGGATGGAACAGTAGAGGATTTAAACCAGCAAAAAGGTGTAATCAATCATCAGAAGAAGGATGGAACAGAACAGCAGGAAAGAGGTGAAATTTCCCCTCACAAGCAGGATAGAGTAGAGAATGCAACACCCAAAAATACATTGCAGAATATAAAAGAGTACCCCAGGCAAACTATTAATCATTACAGGCAGACAACCAAAATCAACCGCTCAAAAAATGATCAAGAAATTAATACTCAGCACATGAGAGCCCATCCTACTGAAAAGTCTACAACTGCAGGCAAACTAGATCAAATTATGGAAGTTTACTGGTGATTTCTTAACCTTATTCTGGTAACTAAAACAGGATAATTTCTAAATGCAGATCAGTAAGTATGTTCTGTATTGTTGGATCACATTTGTTCTCCAAGTTAAATCCTGATTTCAAGGAATTGTACAAGTGAGCTAATTTTCAGCTTGGTAAAGCTTTAGCTTTCACAAAATATTTCTGTTACTTTAACCTTTTCAGGAGATCTAAACTAAAAAGTGATGGGATTACATGAATTATTTACATGTCTTGCTTCAAAAATATGTCTTGCAGAGGAAAGAAAGATACAGAAACCATGAAGCTTTCAGAAATTGTTGATCTTACTTCAAACTGGATAAAAGAAAAGGGTGAGACAGAAGTGGACAAAATTACCATCAGAAATCAATTGGAGTCAGGTCTCAACAAAATGTATGTACTTTTGAACTCCCCTGTACTTGGTGTATACTGAACTGATATCACAAAAATTGACAGTTCAATGGAAGAGTTCTTTGAGTTACACCCTGAATTACCCATTCATGAAAAGGAATCTTTCAAGAGTTTTTTGGCAGGAAAATATGCCAAAAAGCCACTGGAATCTCATGGAGATCTAATGGATTTGGATCAAGTCAACGGCTTTTATCAAGAGTGGAATGATAGGAACAGTATTAAATGGTATAATATTTCAGCCTTGGTTACAAATTTCAAAGCTTTTGTTTCAAAGATGATGAAAAATATCAAACAATTATTCAGAAGGAGTTCCAAATGATCATCATTATCCTTTCTAAACATCTCTATCATTGAACCAAAGAACCAAAAGCTTTTCATTCATAAAATTAGGATTTTTCACAGTCATTTTTCTTTCCCTCTTTCATTGATATGCTCTGCTTCTCTTGCTGCTTCAAGTTTCCCTCCGAGTATATTTTATCACAAATAATTTGATTCCCTGCACAGGAAATATTGCCTCCCAATGAAGTTCAAATGATTCATATACCACAAATGATCTATAAAAATTACAAAAGCTGATTAGCCAGTAATAGACCTGAGATTTTATTTCCAATAAATTAAGATCAGTAAACTAATAAAGACAAGTTTATAAGATAAGATAATAGCATGAAATATGAGAATGAATTATAAAGCATACCCAGAAGAGATTTCAATAAGTGAGAACAACTACTGGATTAGAGAAGACAAGGACAGGAAACAGTAACAAAGGACTGATAAAGAAGAGATTTAGTTGGTGACTTGATGTTGAGAATTCAGGCGCAATGATAATGAGAATTTTTGATTCATGTCTCACCAAGTTGAAACAAAAATTCAATTTAGATTGGGGTGAAGTAGGCCTGTTGATTGACTGCAAGTGATTGTGAATTAGGTCTATGATTTACCACAGGATTGGGGATGAGATGAGATGATTGAAGATTGAGTTTGAGGTGTGGAAAGAGAAGGATGATAGATTGAGGATTGTGTATGAGATGTAAGAAAATAAAATAAGATGACTGAGAGAGAAGACAGGGAAAATGGAGTCAAGGATAGAAGAGTCAAGGTCAAGAGCAATACTGGTATGATTATTTTCACATTCTAGAGGGCTTGAGATTTGAATTGTGCAGCTCACTGAAAATTCTCTTTGACAAGTTTCAACAGCCAGTCCCTTCAATGCTGAAAGAAAAGAGTTTAGTGCCTTCAAATTTTTAAGGGACACATAAAAGGATAAAAGCTAGTAACATTGCTTATACACAATCCTCTTGAAAGGAAGTGAATATCTAGTGTCAGGTTACTTGAGGCACTTGAGACTAGGGTAGAATTATAGAGGGTATTCATGAGAGAGTATAAAGGGGAATAACAGTGAATTATTGGTGGATGATAGAAAAAAAACACTCATTAAATGGCTAGTGAGGGTAGCTGCTTTGTATAATAATACCTGGGGAGACATGTTTCAGATAGAAAGACTTCCTAATAGAAATCCCCAGAGTAACAAATAACAAGTTTATATTCCATGGGGAACAAATGTGTAATAGTCTCCTTTAAGGAGAGATAAAATAATATACAATTTGGAAATCTTTTATTAAATTTTGAATTAATGGAAAGATAGTCATCTCTCCTGATTTTAGAAAACCTTAAATATTATGTAACAAATCTTTCACACTGAAGCTGCTTGGAAGAAATTCTCATCATGTTGTTCCTTAGAACCATTATAATTGTTGTATATTCCGCAAGGGCTTTGCAGGAGGCATTGATAAACGCAAGCCACCAGCGCATGCTGATTAGTTTTGGGGCGTTGATAAACGCACGCCAAGCGCGCACGCCAACGCCAACCCGCACGCCAATTTTTTTTGGCGTGCGGGGCCTACACGCCATTTTTTTTTGGCGTGTAGGGTCTACACGCCAAAATAAATTGGCGTGTGAGACCTGCACGCCAAAAATGGCGTGTGGTTCCCACACGCCATTTTTTTTGGCGTGTGGGCCCCGCACGCCAAATAAAATTGGCGTGTGGGCCCCGCACGCCAATTGTTTGGCGTGCGCTCTCACACGCCAAACAATTGGCGTGTGGGAGCGCACGCCAAACATTTGGCGTGCGGGGCCCACACGCCAATTGTTTGGCGTGCGGGTCCCCCCTCGCTCACATAATCGAGTGGGAGGGACCACTCGATTACGTGAGCGAGGCCGGCTGACGAGGTTATACAACCTCGTCAGCCGGGAGGACTTCCTCCCGGCCGGCGCGGCTATACAACCTCGTCAGCCAGGAGGAAGTCCTCCTGGCCGACGAGGTTGTATAACCTCGTCGGCTGGGAGGACTTCCTCCTGGCCGACGAGGTTGTATAGCCTCGTCGGCCGGGAGGACTTCCTCCTGGCCGACGAGGTTATACAACCTCGTCGGCCAGGAGGAAGTCCTCCCGGCCGGCAAGGCTATACAACCTTGTTGGCCAGGAGGAAGTCCTCCTGGCTGACGAGGTTGTATAACCTCGTCAGCCGGGAGGACTTCCTCCCGGCTGACGAGGTTATACAACCTCGTCAGCCAGGAGGACTTCCTCCTGGCTGACGAGGTTGTATAGCCTCGTCAGCCGGGAGGAAGTCCTCCCGGCTGACGAGGTTATACAGCCTCGTGCCGGGAGGAAGTCCTCCCGGCTGACGAGGTTGTATAACCTCGTCAGCCGGCCTCGCTCACGTAATCAAGTGGTCCCTTCCACTCGATTATGTGAGCGAGGGGGGACCCGCACGCCAAACAATTGGCGTGCGGGGCCCACACGCCAATTTCATTTGGCGTGCGGGGCCCACACGCCAAAAAAAAATGGCGTGTGGGAACCACACGCCATTTTTGGCGTGTGGGTCTCACACGCCCTTTTTTTTTGGCGTGTAGACCCTACACGCCAAAAAAAAATGGCGTGTAGGCCCCGCACGCCAAAAAAAATTGGCGTGCGGGTTGGCGTTGGCGTGCGCCGTTGGCGTGCGTTTATCAACGCCCTTAGTTTTGGCATGTATGGATCACACACTTTGTTTTGCTGTGTTGGCCCTCCGGAGGAACTCCCTCTGGTCAAGGAGGTTATACAACCTCCTCAACAAGAGCGACTCCCTCCGGTCAAGCCTATGTACATAGGTAGGAGTGTGTGTGTCAGCCTTAGAGCCAGCACAGCTGACCTAAAGTCTGTCTTATCTTCTTCTTTAAGTCACAACTGTCTCATATCTCTTCAGAATAAGGTTTTAATGTTGTTTTTACTTCAGATTCTTTTTCCTCATCATATTTTAACCCTAGTCACAACTGAAAATATCCTCCATATCTTACTCCTTCACATAGTTAGTGAATTACTAGTGATTTTATTATAAAAACTGGTGTGCAGTGTTTCAGATGCAATCTGACCACAAGCAAGCACTGATTATGTCAGAAAACTATGAAAATTTTCAAGTCTGAGTATCCTCTACACCCCAGAGGATACACAGACTCCAGAATACCACACAACAACCACAAACTTCAGGAAAAAGGACTATTACCGGTTGACCTCCAGCAGCTTCCTTACCAACACTTTGGAATATTAAGTAAGGCCCTAACTTCTCTGATTATTTCCCAGTTCCACTGCCATTTAATCCATTAGTGAGTCCATTCTTCTGCTACCTCTTCAACCCCTTCTATCATCCTCTTTCCCTTAGTCTGTCTGTTCCACAGTATCCTCCCCCTTTCCCCTCTTTCTACTACATCCTCAATTCCCAATTAGTGGCATAGACCCTGAAGATTAAATCCTTCTAGACAAAGCATAAACAGCAATAAATTGATTGATCATTCTAAGATCCTGTCCCCTTGTATTTTTGTTGATTTTATCAGGGAAAATCAACCAGGTTTCCATCTAAGAATCCTTGAGTCAGTTCCTTTTGACCAGAATAAGATTGGCTGGCTTCAGTTTCTTTTGACCAGGCTCCTTCACCCAGTTTCAGTTGTGGAAGAAGAGGCTGACCCTCAGTAGGCAGCTCCCCAGATCATTTAAGATCTTTCTTTTCTTATTTTCTTTTAGTTACTACTATTTTTCTACTAAGTAATAAATTGCTTAGTTCCCCATTCTTGTGTCCTGCAGTCACATAAGAGACACAGGGTCACAGTGTGTTCCCCTACCTATATACATAGAAAGGGGGTGCGGCTTATGCAGTCTGTCATTTATATGGGTAGGGGAATGCACACCCTTTTTAGAATGGGGTGTGTGGCTGCACACCCTTTTTTGGGTGGGTGTTGCACTTGCATCTACAGGTGTGCTGACTCCCAAAAAAGGGTGTCACACCCCATTCAAAAAAGGTTGTGCAAGCTGCACACCCTTTTTTATGGGTGTGGGCATGTGGCCAGGGGTGTGGATTGATCAATCCCCGAGAATAGTGTGTAGAGCTGCAAACCCACATTTGATTAAATCAACAAATACCAACTGGGATTTGGTGAATTCATCACAGCTACAGCCTTGACTGCTAGGATTTTCCATTCATCAAGGTTGTGGATGGCCTCACAGCCAGGAAAAATGGTGGGCCTTTCCACCATTGTGGAAATTCTCATTTATCAGGAAAGACCTTCACGGGTAAAGAGACCACACAAATCTGATTAGTGGGAGATTTTGAGACTACAGGTGCTGATGAGGCTGCCCATCTTTTAGTTTTCACAACAACAAATAAAGAACAGAGGTGTGGCTGAATTTATACTACTCCTAAGACTACTGATACTACTGGGGAACTTGGGATGTTTGATAAATAAGAGACAGGGAACTCTGGAAAATAAGTTAAAAAGCACTGAGAAAATGTTATTGGGTACTTGTCATAATTGTTATTAGAGGGAGATGTATGTGGGGTTCTAACATAAATGTGGTAATACCAAGGCAAAATTAAATGAGAAGTGTATTTAATACAAGTTCCAAAGTGTACACCTCAACATAGAACCAAGGTTTTCAGCCTATGTGATGCCAAGAGCCAAAGTATTCTAGCCACATGTGGTGCAAAAATATGATAATATGGTAAAAAGGGTTGGGTAAATGGTTTGAGAAAATTCCAAAAGAATTGGGGCATAACATTTACGATTTTATTTATGTATTTTGATTGATATTTCAATTACAATTGAATAAAATAAAAATAAACAGAGGGGCCTGATAAATCCAAGGTTTTTTAGATCCCTCTAAGGTATCTTGGAAAAATCAGAAGATTTAGGTACCTTGTAAGCACTGGGGCCTGATAAATCAGGGGGTGTTTAGATCCCATTTATATGGAGAGGAGGGGGGAAAAGGCCCCACAACCAGAGGAAGGGTAATAACTTACTATTAGGGGGTATCAAATATGACCAAATCCACAATTAAAACCCATTGATTAGAACTTGCCAAATCCTCAATTTCTAATCAATGGGTTTTCAAAACGGGGTAGCTAAAAAGAAAATGGATTTCAAAAATGAAAATCCCTGGTTTTCCATCCAAGTCCATCATTTAAAAAATCAAAAATTAAAATAACACCTCACATCAGCTCATATTTCACCTGAAATCCATTGCCTCTTTTCAAACCAAGAATACATCACACCTCACCCCAACCAGTCATGTGCCAAGCACCTTCTCAACAAAAGCAACTATTTCAAGCATCCAACTCTGCTGCAACAGTATTGATTTATCACTCAGATAAAACTTACTGAGCACTTGAAGATTTCTTTTTTTATTGTCAACCAAAACTCCAGAAACAATACCTTGCTGCCAGAGGCACCACTGCACAGTTCCATCCTTGATATGACCTGTCAATCATTCAAGAACTTCCTCAATCATACTTCTTCCAACTTTCTCAAATGCCATTCCCATGTTTCCTCAATCTTCTTCAACTCACTGAATCAAATCCAATCTTTTACAACTCCTCTCAGAATCCTCAACAAGACCCATCAGTCCAACTTGCTATTGCTATGTTCCGTCTTGGATCAAACAAAATTGGTTCTTCTGTTTTCAGACTTGAGAATCTCTTCCAAGTTGGATATGGAGAAACCAATCTTTACATCTGTGGGTGATCAAGACTCTTTATCAAATGCGCTCACACTTGGTATCATGGCTAACTCAAGAAGAACACATGGAATTGTCTCAGTTCATGCAAGAGGAAGACTTCCCTGGATGTGTTGGATTTTTTGATGGAACAACTATTCCACTGAGTCAAAAGCCACCAGAGGATGGTAACCACTACTGGGATTGAACAAAACAGTTGGATGTTTTGCATTGGTTTCACTATTTTAAAGATTCTTAGCTGGTGTGTTGTTTGGGTTCCAACCAGATACTCAATTTTGGTCATTCTTGTTTGTGACATCAAAAAGATGTTCATATCCTACCTTGCGGGCTACCCAGGATCCTGTCACAACGTTTACGTCTTCTCCAAAATGAAGCTTGTTCAAAATCCCAAACAATTCTTTCATCAAAACCAATTCCTCCTGGCTGACTCTGGTTGTACAAGTGATCAACATGCCATTCCAGCCTACAAGAGTTCTGATTTGCTTATATCACAAATGTGGAATTCAATTACCATATAGCCTAATCAAGATTACACATTTATTGAACATGCCATTGGCATTCTAAAGGGTTAACTTTCCAGTTTGCAAGAGATCCAATCACAAATAAAGAGCACTCCAGAGATAAAGGCAACTGTCAATTCACCTGCATTGTTCTGGATGATCTTCTAGCAGACCTCACAGATCAGTGGCATGAACCTGATGAGGTGGAGGAACCAGAAGCAGCCCTGCCCTTGTTGGAAAACAATGAAACCAGTAACCATGGATTATGTGGACTTTTCCACCCCATAATGATTGCACACTGCAACCAACGGTGGGCTGCTACGCTACACTACTCTATTTGACCACTAAATGTTAGCATAGCGGCTTTCTTTTTTTTGACAAAAATTGTTGAGTGTTAGCTAAATCTACAGCCCGCTAAAATAACATTTAGTGTGGCCATAAATTTCCCTACCAAATTTTTTGTAGTGTTAGCTTTGAAAAATAACCACAACGCTAACAAGTAGTGTGATTTGTCTGCCACTAAAAAATTATGAAGTTCTCATTAGCGTAGTGATTCAGATCTACGCTACACTATGCTATATGTTAGTTTCTAGCTGAATTTTTTCCTACTGAATGTTAGCTAGTAAATGAAATAAAATTACAGATAGAAATAAGAATTTTTTTTTAAAAAAAACATCTGTTTTGATTGCTGTAGTTGTGCAAGTGGAGCAATCAAAACACAGCTGTTATAATTGCTGCACTGCCCAAGCCATGCTGATTTTTTCTTTTTTGAAAAAAAAAACAAATTAAACATGAAAAAAAGGGCATTAACATAAAACCCCGGTTTTTGCGCGTTCACACCCGTTTTTACACAGCGGCAATGTCAAAATTGCTGTGCAGTACACCCAGTTTTCCGCGTTTACACCCGGTTTTTTTATGTAATTTTTTGCGGGCAGATGTCAATTTTTTTTCCAAAATTTTAAATTGATTTATCACACTATCAGGGGTGTAGAATTTTATGGTAATTTTTATCTTGCAGCAAAACTATGTCTTCTATTTTTTTTTGGGCATTAATAAAAAAACCCGGTTTTTCCGTGTTTACACCCGGTTTTCTGCGCAGCTGCGGCTGCGCAGTGCACCCGGTTTTCCGCATTTACACCCGGTTTTTTTTAATTTTTAATTTTTAAGCAAATGGCACGTAAAGGGCGGCATTTGATGCGCATGACCTCCCCAATCATCCTCATTAAATGTTTTATTTAAAACAATTAAAATAAACAATTAAAACAAGGAAAATAAACAAAACAAAATAAAATTATGGAGGGCGGCATTTTAAATAAGTAAAACAAGTAAAATAAACAAAATCAAATAATACAAAATTAAACAAATAAGAATGAATGAAATGAATAAAAGCAAGAGACATAATTGCAAGTTAATGATTTATGAATAACGCAACCTCCCCAATCATCCTCATTCAATATTTTATTTAAAACAAATAAAACAAATAAGTAAAACAAGTAAAATAAACAAAACAAAATAAAACAAAACAAAACAAAACAAAATAAGTGGAATAAATGAAATGAATAAAATAAATAAATAAATTAAAAGCAAGAGACATAATTGCAAGTTAATAATTTATGAATAAATAATAAATGTAATAAAGTTAATAATTTATGAATAAATAATAAATGTAATAAACAACATGTAACACTCCAAAGCATCATGCAATGTACCATACCTCTGTGTATCATTGTATATCCATTTCTTTGTCATGAAATCTGATAAGAAGTTAATTTTATAATCAGTATTTGTTGCCAATGGATTCTTCACCCTCTAAAGTGTATGAATCCATTTAAAAACTCCCTGAATATCTTGAAAGACAGACGTGAAGGTGTTTGGAAATAAATTGAGTCCAAAAATCATAAAAATCCAACCAGTGATTTAAAAAAAAACTGTTAGTCACATTAAGTTCTACACCCCTTAAAGTGCTTTAAAAAAGTTTAAAACGCTGAGAAATCCTGGAAATTAAGCTGTGAGGATTTTTTATGAAAAAACCGGGTGGATTGGCCAAAAAAAATGGAAGACATGGTTTTTTTGCAAAATAAAAGTTGGGCGTTGATAAACGCACGCCAACGCCAACCCGCACGCCAATTTTTTTTGGCGTGCAGGTCTCACACGCCAATTTATTTTGGCGTGTAGACCCTACACGCCAAAAAAAAAATGGCGTGTAGGCCCCGCACGCCAAAAATGGCGTGTGGTTCCCACACGCCATTTTTTTTTGGCGTGTGGGCCCCGCACGCCAAATAAAATTGGCGTGTGGGCCCCGCACGCCAATTGTTTGGCGTGCGCTCTCACACGCCAAACAATTGGCGTGTGGGAGCGCACGCCAAACAATTGGCGTGGGGGGCCCACACGCCAATTGTTTGGCGTGCGGGTCCCCCCTCGCTCACATAATCAAGTGGGAGGGACCACTCGATTACGTGAGCGAGGCCGGCTGACGAGGTTATACAACCTCGTCAGCCGGGAGGACTTCCTCCCGGCCGGCGAGGCTATACAACCTCGTCGGCCAGGAGGAAGTCCTCCTGGCTGACGAGGTTGTATAACCTCGTCAGCCGGGAGGACTTCCTCCCGGCTGACGAGGTTATACAACCTCGTCAGCCAGGAGGAAGTCCTCCTGGCCGACGAGGTTGTATAGCCTCGTCGGCCGGGAGGACTTCCTCCTGGCCGACAAGGTTGTATAGCCTCGTCGGCCGGGAGGACTTCCTCCTGGCCGACGAGGTTATACAACCTCGTCGGCCAGGAGGAAGTCCTCCCGGCCGGCGAGGCTATACAACCTCGTCGGCCAGGAGGAAGTCCTCCTGGCTGACGAGGTTGTATAACCTCGTCAGCCGGGAGGAAGTCCTCCCGGCCGACGAGGCTATACAACCTCGTCGGCCAGGAGGACTTCCTCCTGGCTGACGAGGTTGTATAACCTCGCCAGCCGGGAGGACGTCCTCCCGGCTGACGAGGTTATACAACCTCGTCAGCCAGGAGGACTTCCTCCTGGCCGACGAGGTTGTATAGCCTCGCCGGCCGGGAGGAAGTCCTCCCGGCTGACGAGGTTGTATAACCTCGTCAGCCGGCCTCGCTCACGTAATCGAGTGGTCCCTCCCACTCAATTATGTGAGCAAGGGGGACCCGCACGGCCGGCCTCGCTCACGTAATCGAGTGGTCCCTCCCACTCGATTATGTGAGCGAGGGGGGACCCGCACGCCAAACAATTGGCGTGCGGGGCCCACACGCCAATTTTATTTGGCGTGCGGGGCCCACACGCCAAAAAAAAATGGCGTGTGGGAACCACACGCCATTTTTGGCGTGTGGGTCTCACACGCCCTTTTTTTTTGGCGTGTAAACCCTACACGCCAAAAAAAAATGGCGTGTAGGCCCCGCACGCCAAAAAAAATTGGCGTGCGGGTTGGCGTTGGCATGCGCCGTTGGCGTGCGTTTATCAACGCCCATAAAAGTTACCATAAAATTTTAAACCCCTGTAAGTATGATAAATAAACTTAAAACTTTGAAAAATAATGAAAATCCGCCCGCAAAAAATTAAATCAAAAAAAAACCGGGTGGATTGGCCAAAAAAAATAGAAGACTTTGTTTTTTTGCAAAATCAAAATTACCATAAAGTTCTACACCCCTTTAAGTATAATAAAGAAGTTTAAAATTTCGAAAAATAATGAAAATCCGCCCGCAAAAAATTAAATAAAAAAACCGGGTGTAAATGCGGAAAACCAGGTGTACTGCGCAGCAATTTGGACGTCGCCGCTGCGTAAAACCGGGTGTAAACGCGGAAAAACCGGGTTTTTTTATTAATGCCCTTTTTTTTTTGCCAATTCATCCGGTTTTTTTGAGAAAAAATCCCCACAGCTTAATTTTCAGGATTTCTCAACATTTTCAATTTTTTCAAAACACTTTAAGGGGTGTATAATTTGACGTGAATAACAGCTCTTTTTTAAAACCATTTGTTGGACTTCTATGATTTTTGGATACAATTTATTTCCAAACACCTTCACTTCTAGCTTTCAAGACATTCAGGGAGTTTTTAAATGGTTTCCTACACTTTAAAGGGTGAAGAATTCATTGGAAACAAATACTGATTATAAAATTAAATTGTTATCAGATTTTATGACAAAGAAATGGAAATATAATGATACACAGAGGTATGGTACATTGTATGAAGCTTTGGAGTGTTACATGTTGAGTTTTTCTGTTCCTCCTCAAAAGTATCTTCCCTTCATTAAAGTTTCAGAGAATCAACTTGTTTTTTCAGACTAGAATACATCATAAATATTAAGCTATTTGTAATTAACATCCCTAATTTAATTGATTGTTATTTCTTTTTTCTGAACTCATTTTATGATTACTAAAAACTGATTACTAGAATTACCGCCTCTTAGTATTTGTGGTTTTTGCAATATTAGGGCGTATCAAATATGACAAAATCCACCTTTGAAACCAGTGAATTAGGTTTTTCAATAAAATTTAACTTTTGAGAATTTTGAATCATTTTATATTGGTATCCATTGTTTTTGAAAATAGTGGATTTTCAAAACCAGTTGATTAGATAATGGTGGATTTGGTCATATTTGATACCCCCTATTGTTTTTCTTGATTAATATACTAGCTTCACTAAAAGAGACTGAGAAGGCCTGAATAGTTATTTCTTCCAAGTACTCATATTATACTCCTCTCAGTTTTTATTCAAATTACTCTTTATTCATTTTCATTTCTCAACCACAAATTAACCACTTGTAACTAGTCTATAAAAACATAGCCTAGTCCAACCAATAACAATCATCAGTTCTCCTCATAATAAACTAGTCCCCATTATTGAGTCACCCCAGAGTCTGTTCAAAAATACTCCTCTCCTCTTTTCTCCTGGCCAAAAATTTAACATTACATACATGTAAAATAATTATGACACATTACATATGGTTTCAGGACTGGAAGAGTGCAATTGTATCAAGTCCTGTTTCTTATGGAAATTATCACTTAGTGTGGGTTTACACATGGAAGGATACACATGGAAGGGGTAGGTTTTGAATTCAGTAGTGATTGGTTTACCCTGTAGGTTAATTTAGGCGTAGGTTCACCATTTTTAATAATTTTCTTGTTGTTATCAGTAGTGTTTGTAATAATTTCCTTTTCTTATACTTATTATTTGTGTGTGCATTATTAGTCTGTACTAATTTCTCTGTCTTGTTTATTAAATTTATTATTTATTCTTAAATGATTAATTTGAAATTATGTCTCTTGCTTTTTGTTTTATTTGTTTATTTTATTTTATTCATCTCATTTTTTCTATTCATTTGATTTATTTCATTGATGTTAAATATAATGTTGAATGAGGATGATTGGGGAGGTCACACACATCAAATGCTGCCCTTCATATTCTTATTGATTAAAAATTAAAAAAAACCGGGTGCCTGAGCGGAAAACCGGGTGCACTGCACAGTTGCACCTGCGCAGAAACCAGGTGTAAACGCAGAAAAACTGGGTTTTTTTTATCAATGCCCTAAAAAAATCTACAACAAAATGCTGAAAAAAAAAAAAATTAAACAGAAAAACAAAAAACAAAAACAAATTAAACATAACAAGATTTGAAAAAAAAATCTGAAAAATTTTCTTGTTTGAAAAAAAAAAAAAAAAAAAAGACAAAGAAAAACATTTTTCTTGAGCAAAATTAAATATCATAAAAAAATTAAACAATAAAAATAAAAATAAAAATTTGATTGAAATGCTTGCACAAGTAATGCAACCAAAACAGCTGTTTTGGTTGCAGTACTACTCACCCAAGTAATGTGATTAAAACAGCAGCTGTCTTAGATGCATTACTTGCCCAAGTACTTCAATAAAAAAAACAATTTATTTATTTTTTTATGTGTATTTTTTTTTCTCAAAAAAAAATGTTTTTCATCATTTATTTTTTTTGAATTTTTTATGTTTAACTTGTTTTTTTTTTTTTTTTCAAACAAAAATGTTTTTCAGCAGTTTTTTTTATAAATATGTTTAATTTGTTTTTTTTTTCAAGAAAAAAACTTTTTCAGCTTTGTTTTTGTTATTTTCTTGTGTTGAATTTGTTTTTTTTTTTCAAAAAAGAATAATCTGTGTGGCTTGCAGGCTCCAAGAGAAAATGTACTGTGGTTTTCTGAGCCATCCATTTGGCCATTCCCCCCCCCCCTTGTTGGCTATAAAAGAAGTAGCATTTGGCCTCCATTTTTTGATTATTTCCTTATTTATCCCACCACCTGCTACCCTCTGCGTGCCACCTACTACCCACTGCCTGCCACCCACCTGCTGCCTGCCACCCACTACCTGCTGCCTGCCACCTGGTAAACTATGGGCAAAAGACAGTATGGTTTTCTCTAATATTATTCTTGATTAACCTTATATTAATAAATTCTTGCTTTCTTCTTTTTAATTTCTTTTATTCTTCTTCTTTACTAGCTTGATTGATGAAATGTGATGATTGCAGGATATTTTGTGACACTGGGAACCTGAAAATTCTCCTGGTGACCTATGGCCATATCAGTCATCATACACCATCAAGCAGGTTAGCAAAGCAGTAAAATAAAAGAAGGCAAATAGTTGAACAGCACAAAATTTTAGAGGCCAACTCAATTCTTGATATCAATTTAAATCTTCCAGCCAAACCAAGATCTACTTTATGATGGCAACATGTGGCACGTGGGTGTAAATTTTAACATTGCTACACTATCTGATAGCGTAGCTGAGAATACCACTACACTAAATTCTAGCTTAGCTTTTCTTCCCACAACATCCACTTCAAAACCGCTACAATCATTTTTCTGTAGTGTTAACTAGGTCTTGGAAGTAACCACTATTTTTTCCAACAATAAATAAAAATTAGTGTTAGCTGCCCATATTTTCAGCTAACAGTAACTTTTGATAGTTTAGCTAAAAAACCTAACATCTAAGCTACTGCTACTGTTAGTGTAGCTGGCCCACCGTTGCTGCAACTAAAGTGAATAATTCAACAGTGACATGCAGAATAATAGCTTTCTGCCTCCTTCTTTTTATTTTGGGTCCTGACACTGCCAAATTATCTTGATTGTTCTGTTTCATCATAGACATTCTTTCTCTTCTGTTCTTGAATGCCAATCAAAACAATAACTTTGTTACACACATTGGTGCCTGTTTGGCAAGTGGTGTTGGGTCAAAATAGGTTTGAGAATGCTGTTTTCTTGCATCAACGTGCACACATCTCCAGAGATGGTTGGTTTTCTCAAAAGTAGTTTGTAAACACAATTGTATTATTAATGCATTATCATATGATTGATTATTAACCCTAACTCACTTCTATGAACTGATTGTTTTTGGTACAATTTTTTTATGGTACATTCCCTGAAACCATCATATTTCTAGCCCTGGAAAAAACAAGCCACCAAACCCTGAATTTTCCATCCCTCAAAAGCTGAAACACTTCTTCCTTTCCACCATTGTGTTTGGCATTCACAGGGGAATTGATCAACGCACACCCCTGGTTGAACATCCTTTTTTGGGCATCAGAACGCCTTTAAATGGTTGTGAAGTTCACACACCCATCTACAGGCGTGTGACACCCACCCCCAGACAGGTGTGCAGTGGTACACCCTTTTCAAACAAGGGTGTGCGGTGTGGTGATCCAGTCCACTTCATTACTATATTTTAAAGATTACTTATCACTCATAAACCTCAAATACTTACATATATACACATATAAATCCCAAACCTTACACATATTCATCAGTATTATTGCATAATCAGATTATACACCCCATTTTAACCCTAGTCACTCACTACAACCACCCTCAAATTCCGGGCGTTGATAAACGCACGCCAAGCGCGCACGCCAACGCCAACCCGCACGCCAATTTTTTTTGGCGTGCGGGGCCTACACGCCATTTTTTTTTGGCGTGTAGGGTCTACACGCCAAAATAAATTGGCGTGTAAGACCTGCACGCCAAAAATGGCGTGTGGTTCCCACACACCATTTTTTTTTGGCGTGTGGGCCCCGCACGCCAAATAAAATTGGCGTGTGGGCCCCGCACGCCAATTGTTTGGCGTGCGGGTCCCCCCTCGCTCACATAATCGAGTGGGAGGGACCACTCGATTACGTGAGCGAGGCCGGCTGTGCGGGTCCCCCCTCGCTCACATAATCAAGTGGGAGGGACCACTCGATTACGTGAGCGAGGCCGGCTGACGAGGTTATACAACCTCGTCAGCCGGGAGGACTTCCTCCCGGCCGGCGAGGCTATACAACCTCGTCGGCCAGGAGGAAGTCCTCCTGGCTGACGAGGTTGTATAACCTTGTCAGCCGGGAGGACTTCCTCCCGGCTGAAGAGGTTATACAACCTCGTCAGCCAGGAGGAAGTCCTCCTGGCTGACGAGGTTGTATAGCCTCGTCGGCCGGGAGGACTTCCTCCTGGCCGACGAGGTTGTATAGCCTCGTCGGCCGGGAGGACTTCCTCCTGGCCGACGAGGTTATACAACCTCGTCGGCCAGGAGGAAGTCCTCCCGGCCGGCGAGGCTATACAACCTCGTCGGCCAGGAGGAAGTCCTCCTGGCTGACGAGGTTGTATAACCTCGTCAGCCGGGAGGAAGTCCTCCCGGCCGACAAGGCTATACAACCTCGTCGGCCAGGAGGACTTCCTCCTGGCTGACAAGGTTGTATAACCTCGCCGGCCGGGAGGAAGTCCTCCCGGCTGACAAGGTTATACAACCTCGTCAGCCAGGAGGACTTCCTCCTGGCCGACGAGGTTGTATAGCCTCGCCGGCCGGGAGGAAGTCCTCCCGGCTGACGAGGTTGTATAACCTCGTCAGCCGGCCTCGCTCACGTAATCGAGTGGTCCCTCCCACTTGATTATGTGAGCGAGGGGGGACCCGCACGGCCGGCCTCGCTCACGTAATCAAGTGGTCCCTCCCACTCGATTATGTGAGCGAGGGGGGACCCGCACGCCAAACAATTGGCGTGCGGGGCCCACACGCCAATTTTATTTGGCGTGCGGGGCCCACACGCCAAAAAAAAATGGCGTGTGGGAACCACACGCCATTTTTGGCGTGTGGGTCTCACACGCCCTTTTTTTTTGGCGTGTAAACCCTACACGCCAAAAAAAAATGGCGTGTAGGCCCCGCACGCCAAAAAAAATTGGCATGCGGGTTGGCGTTGGCGTGCGCCGTTGGCGTGCGTTTATCAACGCCCCAAATTCCTCATGGTTCAAGAGTTACAGGCAAACTCAGAATAATCCAGCAAGTTACAGTATAAAGCAAGTTATAGAATACAATAAGTAAATATTATAAGTAGATATATTTCACAACATTATACATAAACACATATTATATAAACTACATACACACTACATAACATACACTGCATATGACTAGGCTTTATTCAGTAACATCTTACATCATATCTACTGTACATACGCTCCACCTTCCCACTACTCATCTGTTACTGTCATGAATATTTCATATATGTCACTTTCTATTCTACCCATCTATCATGTTCTGCCTTTTCCCATCAGCTACATGTCATAACCTGGTTATTCCCTTCCTCCAGCCTGATGGCTCCTCTTCTGTCCCAGATATATAAGGACACCTGTTCCTCCCTCTTGTTCCCTTATGGACCCCCTGACTTACTACATGGACCCCCTGACTTACTATATGGACCCTTTGACTTACTAAATTACCCTCTACATACACCAGCATTACAGATCCCATAAACTAGTATACATACATAGTAGAGTCCCCATCAACCTATCAATATATAAATATAAATATCAGCTTAGACTCAATATAAGAAGATTTACCCCTCTCTTGCTTGACCCACCTTGAATCCAGAGCTATAACAAACCCCTGCCCCATATTATAATTATATTACACATACTTTATACAACTCATCCCCCCTTTATCCATTCCTCTCACCTGGTGTGTGTGGTAAGCAAGCTCATTAGTGTTAGTCTTCTAAGAATAGATAGAAATCAGCCATACCTTTTATTTTATTCTTAGTGTTACCCTCTTCCCATCAGTATTATTCAAGAAAGCAGCTCTTATATCAGTACCTTTTTCATAACCTACATTAGTACTAGTGTAGTTATAGATATCCCTTCCAAGCTCTATTCTGAAATAAAAGTTACAATTTATTTGATCTTCTGATTATACGCTAAAAATAACATATGGCACCTCACTTACAGGTACCCCTAATTCCTACTCCTTGGGTGTGTAAATCAGCATTAAAGATTTAGCAAGTACCTTTTGAAAACGGTGGGCCGCTACGCTACACTACACTATTTGACCGCTAAGTGTTAGCGTAGCGGTTTTTTTTCCCAGAAAATTTGTAGTGTTAGCTGAAATTTCACTCCGCTACACTAACAGTTAGCGTAGCGACAAATTTTTCCATCCATTTTTTTGTAGCGTTAGCGGGGAAAATGCACCGCTACGCTAACAAGTAGTGTAATGTTTCTGGCGCTAACAGATTTTGAAGTTCTCAGTAGCGTAGCCGCATCATCGCTACGCTACGCTAAATGTTAGCTGTTAGCTGATATTTTTTCCGCTAATTAGCTTTTTGGATTACACGCTAACACTGATTTTGGACAGCTAACAAGACAACTGTTAGCTGTGTAATTCAAATTATATCTCTTGTGAGAATTTATCCCGTGCTCAAAAGGAAGAGGGAGGTTAGCCATGGCGTAGTGGTCAATCTTGACCACACCACAGCTACCCTGAGAGTTGGAGGGATTGGTGGGAGTACATCCCATCCATGCAGCTCAGGTTCCAATTTCTTTTTTTTTTTTTCAAATCCTGGTTGAATTCTCATTTTATTATCAATTCCAGTCTCCTTTGAAAATTTGTCACCTGAAATTTTTTTTTTCAATTTTTTTTTCTTTGGTGATAACTTCCTCAATCCTCAATATTTATTTTTTTTTTGAGATTTTTTTGAGATTTTTTTTTTTGAGATAAGTTCTTGATTCTCAAACGGCACTCTCACTCAGCTCCTCCAATAGCTTCAAGTTCAACCTCCCAAATCCCTCCCACCAGGCTCAACCTAGCTCTCAGGATCACCCCTCCCTCTTGGTAAGTCCCCTTCTCCTCCAACCATTACTTACCACCTTGCTACCCTACCCTGCCACTATCTGCCCATCTACCCACAACCACTGCTACCCTGGGGCCACCTGCCTTGTAAGTCCCCTCCAGCCTGCTACCCTGTCCACTACCCTCACCTCTGCTACCCTACTGCCACCAGATACCAGCTACTCTACCACGCTCGCTACCATTTTCGTTACCCTGGGGCACCCACACATGTAAGTCCCCTCTATCTCTATCCCCCTCCCTCACGTTGATTGTTCAACGTTTGAACAATCAAACGTTGATTGTTCAAGGTTTGAACAATCAAATGTTGATTGTTCAACGTTTGAGCGATCAAACGTTGATTGTTCAACATTTGAACGATCAAATGTTGATTGTTCAACGTTTGATCAATCAAACGTTGATCGCTCAATGTTTGATTGTTCAAACGTTGATTGCTCAATTTTTGATCAATCAAACGTTGAGCGATCAACGTTTGATTGTTCAAACGTTGAGCAATCAATGTTTGATTGTTCAAACGTTGATTGTTCAACGTTTGAACAATCAAACATTAAGCGATCAACGTTTGAACAATCAAACATTGAGTGATCAACGTTTGAACGATCAAACATTGAGCGATCAACGTTTGAACGATCAAACGTTGATTGTTCAACGTTTGAACAATCAAACGTTGATTGCTCAACGTTTGATTGTTCAACCGTTGAACAATCAACGTTTGATTGTTCAAACGTTGAACGATCAACATTTGATTGTTCAACCGTTGAACAATCAAGAACAATCAACGTTTGATTGTTCAAACGTTGAACGATCAATGTTTGATTGTTCAAACGTTGAATGATCAACTTTTGATTGTTCAAATGTTGAACAATCAACGTTTGATTGTTCAATGTTTGAACGATCAAACATTGATTGTTCAACGTTTGAACAATCAACCGATTGATCAAACAAAACAAAACACTAACACCTGCCTGTACCTTGCCCAGCCTACCCAGCCTACCCTAGCCCTGCCTGCCCTGCCCAGCCTGCCCTGCCTGCCCTGCCCTGCCCAGCCTGACCAGTCTACCCTGCCCAGCCCAGCCTACCCTGCCCAGCCCAGCCTACCCTAGCCTACCCTGCCCTGCCCAGCCTGCCCTGCCCTTCCCTGCCTACCCTTCCCTGCCCAGCCTGCCCTGCCCTTCCCTGCCCTGCCTGCCCATCCCTGCCCTGCCCTGCCCAGCCTACCCTGCCCTGCCCTGCCCAGCCCAGCCTACCCAGCCCTGCCCTGCCCAGCCCAGCCTACCCTGCCCAGCCCAGCCAACCCTGCCCTGCCCTGCTACCCTTCTCAAGCCTCTGTAAGTCCCCTAACCCCCCCCAATTACTCTCCCTGGCCAATTGATCAGCTTGCTCTGATCAATTGGCCTTTTTTTTGGAACCCCCACCTCAGAATCATCAGCTGACCTTATTTTCAACTCCTGCAGGCCTACCACGTCTCATATCTGCCATGGGGAAAAGAGAAGTGTATGTATTTCATTATATTTACTATGATATCAAAACTAATTATTGTTTTCTTTTCCTTTTGTCATTTCTTATTGTTTTGATCCTTGAATGCCTTGATTACTTTTGTTGGATTGGTTTTAATGTTGAATGATGGATCTCGGGAAAATGTTGTTCTGGAATCCTGATTGAATCATCAAAGCCATAACAATAAAAGTGTTAAGGCAACCAAGCATCAAAACAAGATGAAGCGTCAAAGGGAAAAGTGTTTGTTATGTAGAGAGGGTTTAGGAATCAAGGATGCATCCATATCATGGCACACCGTCAAATACACTCCTCACAATCTCTATCCAACCATCCCTATGAAGAATAACAAACCAACTCGCCACCCAACTCCATCAGAAATCAGCTGCATACGATGAAATCAACACCTATCACTTTATGAAGTCTGGGCTTAATATTATCATTGATCCTCTTGACAAGACTGAGGTGATTGCTATTGTAGAATTCACTCCTTATAAAGACCTCACCCCTTCTCAATTGGACGATCTCAACTATATTTCCACTTTCCTCCACCAGTCTAAACGTTTCCTGAACTCTGTCTCATCCTGTGCTCAAATTTGGAGTGGGCTCATGTGGGCCATTGGTTGGAGAAAGTCTTATGATGAGCATCAAATAGTTGGCCGGTATATCAAGGCATTTGATGAAACTGAGATGAAAGCATATGATGATCACTATATTAAATCTTCTCGAGTTGGAAATATTATTGGTAATCTCTTCAAAGATCTTGCTCATACTCCCTTTCAACAGAATCAAGATCTTATGAATAAATATAATATCCCTTCCTTTCCCAATCTTTCTTATGGCGAACTTCCTGAAGACAGCACCTGCACTCCTCACATTACTTTTACTACAAATGGTTTCTTCAATTCCCCACACACCGATACTGAAGATATATCCCAATTTGCCTTTGTTTTATTTCTTCCCACTCGCACTTCTGATTATACCCTGGTAGACTCTTCTAAGTATGATATCACATCTCCTTTTATTTTTCCTGATCACCGTATTGGTATTGATTTTCATCATCAGCATGGTATTGTTAAAATGATTGGGCAAGCTAATAAGTATACTCATTGTACTATGCCTCATTCCACAAGCTCTTCTTTCACTCATCTTGGTTTATCTATTCAAATCAATTTCAGTCTTGCTAATGCTTGTAGTAAATATTTGAAGGGTTTTTATCAAGATTCTGCTCATTACTTTGCTGATAATTTTTATTATATGTTTTGTAGTATGGCTAGAAGCACATTAACAGCTAGTTCACTTAAAATCTTGTTTTTATTTACTATTTTTTCCTCTTTTTGTTTCTGACTTCTAAACTCTTAATTTCCAAGGCTTTTACCATTAAATATTGAATGTGTCATTTTGTGGTTTATTCTTTTATATCTAACCAGTTAATCATAATAAAAATCAATTCAAGAAGGGAAAAAGAGCCATGGTATTAGTAATAGTAAGCTTGGGAATTGATTTTAAGAATTAAAACAGGTAATAAAAAAATTACCAAATGGAATGTGCCTTGAATAAATATTCAAGCAGGGAAAAAGAGTCCTGGAATTCATAAGCTTGGGAATTGGTTTTAAGAATCAAAACCGGTAACCAAAAATTACCAAATGGAATGGGCCTTGAATAAATAATTGCAGTGTGTAGATTAGTTTTCTGTCAACAGGGGGAATTGAAGATGATACACTGTTCCTATTTGCAATAAACATCTGACCTGGAGCTCAACTTCAACAGGAGACTTTTTTCAAATCCAAACTTCAGAGTCAACTCTCCAATTAATTTCTTGTTTTTAAACCAAACGTATCTCAATCTAGTCAACCAGCACCGATGCCCAATCAAGATGGAAATATTTCTGATTCATCAGGTGGCCATACCCACAGATCTTCACGAGTAACCACACCAATAAGGCAATCCGGAATGATTCATCCCTCGCCAGATTCACGCCGTTCAATTGTGCCACCATATTTATCACAAAGAAGTCACATTTCATCAGCATCATTGGTATCACATTCCCAATCAAACAAATGACAAGGCCCTGCATCAGAATCTGTATCAAATTCCCAATCAAACAAACAAAAAGGCCCTACATCAGAATCTTCAATTGAAGAACGAAGCCCTCCACTCCCTGGAAAGAAACAGAACAACAATAATCTGAGTCAGCCCTTATCAACCTCTGAAGTTCCAAGCTCACAGGTGATTGATCTTGCTCAAGACTCCAATGACGAAAACACAAAGGCAAAACCCAAACGTAGAAAGAAAAACCCTGAATTTGATGATCCAAAGGATTTTTTTTCCAAACCAACTCAACGTCCAGGTGATGTGTGTAATTCTTGATAGCTAAGTGTTTGAAATGAATGTATACTAATATAACTGTTTAAAAAAGCCTTTAAGTAAAGTGCCATCAACCTATGCCTGCTTGTGGTGCAAGAAGGATGTCAGGGTGTCTTTAAGCAGCTTTTCAAATCTTCGAACTCATTGTGATGGTTCCAGTCAAAAAGGAAGGATTTCTGATGGATGCCCCAATTGTCATCAAGCAATCTCTTCTGGCGCCAAGCTTCCACCAACAGCAATTGAAGAGGAAAGAATTAAACAGACTACCCAATCTGGATTGCTCACCAAACATTTTTCCCCTGTTGAAAAGTTTGACAATCAGGTTCTCAATCAAATAATAACTCTATGGCTGTTACGGCAATCATTACCTTGGAACCGTGTTGAAGACCCCTATCTCCAAGCTGCCTTCTCCTATTGTCAAGCAGGAGCAAATTTGTTTAAACAAAAGTGGGCTGCAACTTCTGGACAAGTGGTATACTTGGATTTACAAGAGGCTATGATATGGTTGAAGGTGAGTGATACCATTGTGTTCCATTACATGTAAAAAAATATACTTATTTCCCTTTAAACAACATTTCAACAGGATTCTGAGAGCAAGTTTAACTTGATACACAATGTTTGGACAACAAAAGGAAATCGCTTTGGATTTATTGGAGCTTCTTTCTCTTTTATTGATAAGGATTGGAACTATCTAGTGCTGCATCTGACTCTCAAGCTAGTTGCCTGGCACCATAAGGGAAGCATGCTGGCTGAACCTGTTGTGAACGTATTGAAGAAACATGATTTACATAATAAGATAAGCACCCTTTGATTCATCACTGGTAATCTGCCAAAAACTTATTTATTTTTTGTCCTATAAACACATGCTTTGCCAGACAACTGATTTGGGATCAAATAACAACACAATGGCCGAAACAATGCACTCCAAACTCATTGCCCTTCCCCAAACCACGGATTTGGATTGGAACTACAAGACAATGCATATCAAGTGCTTTTGTCATAAAATGGCGCTTGTTGTCAATGCTGGATTGAAAGAATTGGGCCTTGAAGCTCCTCCTCCACCTAAGCTCAAAAATTCATTCCTTGGAATTTTCCCTTTTTCCAACACAATGGACCCAATAATTGGAGAGGACAAAGAAGAGCAATCCGTAGAATTATTGGTTGA
The DNA here is from genome assembly GCA_007896445.1 of Puccinia hordei. Taxonomy (NCBI): domain Eukaryota; kingdom Fungi; phylum Basidiomycota; class Pucciniomycetes; order Pucciniales; family Pucciniaceae; genus Puccinia; species Puccinia hordei. The sequence goes on from RDRW01000050.1 coordinate 643,555, forward strand.
AGACAGGGTTGAAGATGAGATGAATGTTGATGAGGATAAGCCAGATCTTGAAACTGACGATGACGACAATGATGAGGGGACTGAATCTGGATACAAAGACTATGATCAAATCACCTCAAAGAATAAAAATAATCAGAAATAATCTGCAAATAGACATGATTCTAATGATTTGAATGAGTTAACCAAAGCGGTCAGTTGGATATTTTGATTTTTTTTTATTTTACTAGCAATCAATTACTGAATCTTTCCTTCTTATTTTTTTGATATATAGCTGGACTTTGTAGTACAAACGATTGCCTCATCAAGTGCATGGAGAGCTGAATTTGACTGCCGTGCGGAGGATTACCAGAAGCAAAAAGGGGGAACAAAAGTGAATGGTCTGATTGCTGGTTATGGAATCCGCTGGAACATCAAATATCAAAGCTGAGAGCGGGCCTACAGGGCAAGAGAGGTATTTCATTAAGCTTCACCTCCAAATAATGTGATGGTACTGATAGACATATTGTTAAACTCATGTTTTGATGCAATGCTCCGTGATGAGTATAGTAAATTCCAAGATCAAATTGTTTGGTCCAGCCGCAAAGAAAATTGCAAGAAGTTTGGCTACTTCAAAGAAATTTAGTTTACCAGCAAGGAATGTATAATGATCAATGAATTGAATCAGGAGTTAGAAGTAAGATATATTCATTCCACAGATCCACTTATATATTTCATACATAATGCTAATTTTTTATGATAGCCGTTGTGGTAGACATTTCTGTTCTGGAGGGAAAAATTTAAAGTTTTTTTTACATATATATTTTACAACACCCCACTATCTTTTTCACCCCAGTCATTTTAGTTTACATACACAGTTACACTATGTGTACTGTATAAAGGGTATATATCTAAATTACATCTGTATTTCTGTATAAATGAGGCTGTGTAGCAACCACAAGCCACATACAGCCTGCTGCATATTAACCATTGGGGCAGTGCAAGCCACTCAAGCAGACTACACGGCAATACAGAAAGCTGTGCAGGTCACTTGATATAAATACATAGCAACCAGAAGGCTGTGCAAGCCACACTTGTAACTAGATCACTAGCTAAATTTGCTCATTACTACACTGCCACCCTGTATGCAGCTGTATTCTGCACAGCATTCCAGCTAAAAAGCCTCATTTGTAAAAGCACACCAGCTAAAACCCCTCATGTAACTAGAACACCAGCATAAATGCCTCACATTTCACTATATAAGGAGGGGCTCTCCCTTCCTCTTTCCCCATCTGATCCCATCTCAGCACACCAGATCATCAGACCAGTTCCCCCCCATCTGATTAAAATTAGTTACTACAGTTTACACTCTCCGCCACTTATCAAATACTGAAACTTTGCAATATATATATCACATTCACAACCTATCCACTCTAGGAACTTGTGCTATAACTATTCAACTACACTAGACCACTGTCTTCTTCTTCCAGCCTAGCTGGGGGTGTTGTTAGTCTTTTGCTTTCAGAGAGGCAGGGTTTTCACCCCTCAATACTTCTCTAAATTCAGCCAAAAGAGGTGAAAACCACTTTTGGAGTCTCACAACTGGTGTCCCAACAGTGGCCATAGTTAGTTGGATATTATTAGTCAAGTTTTCTCTATTTTGGTGCAGGATATGGTGTCATCCAACCATAATATTGCTATATTTGGGTTATACAGGCATCAGTTCAGATAAACCAGTAATTTTAAAAGATTTTTTGATCAATAGTAGAGTTATTATAAAGATATAAAATTTATTAAATTTGGATATATCAAACAGCTTATGAAGTAAAACTAGACAAACCATTTCTTTGAGGCTAGCTATTCTTTTTGAATCCCAGTTTGGATTGAAGAATAAGCTAGATTTTATATTTAGGATAAATCAAAGTTTGCCCTGGTCAAAGAGAACCAGAGAAAATTAGTTTATTATTATTTGATCATTAGGATCTTATTCATTTGTCCAGAAATACGCATCAGCCTTTACTATAAACAAATTATTTATTTAAACTTTTTACAAACTCTTACTATTTTTTTACAATGTCTTTTACTATACCTGGGACTTGGACAGAAGCATGGAGAACCAAGGACACAATACTATGACAATGGACAATCCAATTCTCTCTCAACCAAACCTGGATCAGGCATTCAATTTCAAAGCACTTATATCTGCCAGGAGCAAAAGAAAGTGATTTAATATTTTACTACTCACATGGACAAAAATCACAGCATCATACAGCAATACTTGGAAGACAGCCACAATTGGATCTATAAATTCAAACTTACCTCAGTCAGAATGTACAAAGCCTCGAGACACTGAAGACTGGCACTTCAAGAGCATGGCTGGGAGCTCACAATCAGTGATTGAATCGATGAAAGTCTCCTGAGTAGGAGGATAAACTGCTTAAATTTTCATTGCTCAGTTTCCTTTGGGCACATTCTATCATTTACACCCACCTAGCCAAGATTATATTTTTACATTTAATATTTAAGAGTCGGGAAACACGATCATCTTGCAGAGAGGCAGGGACTCTTCACTTACCACTAAACCAATCAATTGGAGACATTGTCATTATCTTGGTTGGCCCATAACGCAACACCGACAAGAGATCATAGCCTTCTTGCTGCCTACCAAAGTCTCGTTGGCCACCATCAAGGGATATCAAAGAAACCGGTCCTCCGAATCGGATCTAAAAGAAGCGACTTCTTCTTCGCCAGTCGTAAGCAAATAACAAGGAGAAGTAGATCGCGAGTCGGAAGTCAAGGATGAGAAAACAAATTGTCGACGCTAACGGTGGGACTAGTGGTAGTAGGCGGTATGGAGATGATGGGAACAGGAGTGAAGAGAAGAATGAGATCGGGGAAGCGAGGTGGTCGATGGAGGAAACAGGAGCGACGAGACGACGAACCTGCTTCGTTTTATACCCTCGCCGAAATGCCTCATGTCGACGAGAACTCCGGTTGATATCGGAGTAATTTTCCTCTTGAAGCTCCGAGTCGGACTTAAAATTTTAAAGACTGTATAAAATGGAAGCCAGTACATGGAATTAACACTGCCTCGACATACAAATAGAGAAGATAAAAGAAGAAATAACTGAGCTTACTATTTGGATGAGCACCGCCTGATCGACCTGTATTGGATCAGGTGACTCATTTCACTGAGAATCGAGGGTGCGTTCCTGGCGATCGAAGCCTGTACAGAAGAGTACATCCAAACAATATCGCTGGTCGTTCCGCTTTAACTGAAAAGCTGTATAAAAATAAAATAAAATAAAAATCAGTATTCTAAAAAGATAGATATAGAATAAATAATAAATAAAATAAAATAAACAAATAAATGATGATATAAAAGAAAGGACTTACAATTGTGGCAACCAAGACCAAACAGCGAGGTAAAATTGTGATTGGCGAAATCGTATCCGCAACCGTTCTGGTCGTCGAGGTTGTGGTTTGGATCGGCAGAAGGGAGGCCGAGCACTTCTGTATTCAAGTGCTGGCTGAGACCCACCGGGGCCGAACAAGCTAGGCCCGACTCCAGTCCAAGGCCTGGACCGAAGGCAAAACCCGAACCCGGGAGGCTAGGCCTCGACTTGGAAGCAGCTAGGCCCCCGCGCAACTCATGTCAAAACAGATAAAACAGATATAAATAAAATTAAATTAAAATAAGATTTTTTTTGGAATCCCCACAGGAAAAGTGAAACCAAAAAGGGTGATTGGAGTTTAGAATGATTTCAGCCAACATTCCAAGGGAAGAATTGTTGAAAAACATACAAACTTGAATTCTCTTTTTGAAGATACTATGGACAACTAGCCAGATTTTGGATTAAATATACATCAAATTTGAGGTTTCTTTCTCACATAATTTTTATCTTCAGAATATAGTTACTGCTTCATTTAATGAAGTGTTGTGAGGGCTGTAAAACCTGAATTAAAAGATTCTACATGGGGATATCAGGTGTTAAAGTCCAAGATAAACATTAAAACAGATAATTAGTTATCACCCAAGTTTTTTAGGTTTACTTACCATAACAAAACCTTATTTTTATGGCGCGTAGGGCGCAAATTTTTTAGTTGCAAAATATTTACCTTAATCTAGCCCTGACTATTGAAAGTCAGAGAGCAGTAAAATATTCACTGGGTAAAATAATTGTGTGAACTAGTCATTTCAAATCTTATATATATTTATGAAGAAACTGGCAAGTTAGAGAAGGCATCATCAAATGAAAATTTCTGTTTGGATATACACCAGCAAATTGGACCAAGGGAAGACGGGGAAACTCAACAATTCTTCAAATCATCATGGACACATTTTTTACGGCTTTGACAGCTAACCAGGACACAAGGATCTCAAGCATGCAACTCTGGTAAATTGTCTGGGGACAGACAATAAGTTGGGGGAGGATGTGGTAGACATTTCTGTTCTGGAGGGAAAAATTTAAAGTTTTTTTTACATATATATTTTACAACACCCCACTATCTTTTTCACCCCAGTCATTTTAGTTTACATACACAGTTACACTATGTGTACTGTATAAAGGGTATATATCTAAATTACATCTGTATTTCTGTATAAATGAGGCTGTGTAGCAACCACAAGCCACATACAGCCTGCTGCATATTAACCATTGGGGCAGTGCAAGCCACTCAAGCAGACTACACGGCAATACAGAAAGCTGTGCAGGTCACTTGATATAAATACATAGCAACCAGAAGGCTGTGCAAGCCACACTTGTAACTAGATCACTAGCTAAATTTGCTCATTACTACACTGCCACCCTGTATGCAGCTGTATTCTGCACAGCATTCCAGCTAAAAAGCCTCATTTGTAAAAGCACACCAGCTAAAACCCCTCATGTAACTAGAACACCAGCATAAATGCCTCACATTTCACTATATAAGGAGGGGCTCTCCCTTCCTCTTTCCCCATCTGATCCCATCTCAGCACACCAGATCATCAGACCAGTTCCCCCCCATCTGATTAAAATTAGTTACTACAGTTTACACTCTCCGCCACTTATCAAATACTGAAACTTTGCAATATATATATCACATTCACAACCTATCCACTCTAGGAACTTGTGCTATAACTATTCAACTACACTAGACCACTGTCTTCTTCTTCCAGCCTAGCTGGGGGTGTTGTTAGTCTTTTGCTTTCAGAGAGGCAGGGTTTTCACCCCTCAATACTTCTCTAAATTCAGCAAAAAGAGGTGAAAACCACTTTTGGAGTCTCACACCGTTTAACCGTTTGACCAAGGAGATGGAGGGAAATGGTCCTACAGGTGCTTTTGTATTGCCAAACTACTATCAAACCATCTCTGATTTAAAGAAGAAAGAGGCAGGATGCAATTGAGGGCATCCATTACATCCAATGTATGTGAAAATGATACAAAAGCTTGAGGTCTACCAAGAAGAGGCACTTGAATGTGAAACACTCGTAATGGCCACCGTTCTTCACCCAACGTTTCGCATCAAAATCTTCTCTCATTGCTGGCCTGAAAAAGCAGAGGAAGCCAAAGCAACTTTGGACCGCCTTTTTGCTAAACAAAGGGATTTGTTGAACAAGAAGAAAAAATCAAACATTAACATCTTGGACGAGAATACTTCAAATGTTGAAAAGGATAATATATTTGATTTGTTCAACACTCCTAAAAAATAGGATGAAAGCAAAGAGCTAGAAGTATATTTCAAGAACATGGATTGCTTAACCGGTCCAGATGGAAAGGATCCCAATAGTATTTTGAGGTGGTGGAAGGTATAGCTTCTATTTGTTCTCAGCTTTGTCCACTTGTGTTTGTTAGCTCATACTGATTTTAACAATGCTACTTAAACTTTCCAGGTTCATTCATCAACATATCCAGTTCTTTCATCATTAGCCAGGGACTACTTGGCCAGCTCAGCATCATCTTGTGCTGCAGAGCGTACATTTTCTTCTGCTGCTGATGTTTGCTCAAGTGGCCAAGGAATCTTGAACCCATGGACAATTGAAAGGTGTGTTAGTAGTCACATGTGGTTGAAAGACGGTATACAGGTGGCTGGAAAGTTTGCACAAGCTCAAGGCATTGTTAACAACTATACAAATTTTCCCAAAAAAATAATGAAAATTAATAAATAAATAAAATTCTTATTGCTCTTGTTCATTGGTCTCAATATTTCTTCCTTGTTTCATGGATTAAAGAAAAGAAAAGAAAAAAAAAATTGTATATACAAATAGTTTGCACAATAATTGCTATCTGACCGCCTTCATATTATTACTATCCTTATTCCCTAGTTTTTTTTTTTTTTTTTTTACTCCTTAATATTGATTTATGAGAGCCTCTTCTGGTTCACTATGGGTGAGTGGTATAGCTGAGCATGGCGCTACGCTAACATGTAGTGTAGCTGACAAGAGCGCTACGCTAACAGTTAGCGTAGCTGACAAGAGCGCTACGCTAACAGTTAGCGTAGCTGACAAGAGCGCTACGCTAACAGTAAGCGTAGCTGACAAGAGCGCTACGCTAACAGTTAGCGTAGCTGACAAGAGCGCTACGCTAACAGTTAGCGTAGCTGACAAGAGCGCTACGCTAACAGTTAGTGTAGCTGACAAGAGCGCTACGCTAACAGTTAGTGTAGCTGACAAGAGCGCTATGCTAACAGTTAGCGTAGCTGACAAGAGCGCTACGCTAACAGTTAGCGTAGCTGACAAGAGCGCTACGCTAACAGTTAGCGTAGCTGACAAGAGCGCTACGCTAACAGTTAGCGTAGCTGAAAAGAGCGCTACGCTAACAGTTAGTGTAGCGTTTGTTCCAGCTAACACCGCTACAAATCAGCTAACAGGTAATTCCTGTAGCGTTAACTTTTTTTTTTGAAGTCGCTAACGCTACGCTACAGCTATTTTTTTTGACAAAATTTTTGTAGTGTTAGCTGAAAAAAAAAACCGCTAACAGTAACTTTGTGTTAGCGTAGCGACAAAAGCTAACATTACGCTACACTACAGCTATTGTTAGCGTAGCGGGCCCACCGTTGCTTTTGAAATAACAGGCACTTGCATGAATGTATGCTTATATATATTACATATATGCTTAAACCCCATTTCCAGTCACAGAAATGAGGTGTTGTGTAAATTATGGGAGATAGCGTGAATCCAGCGTGTCTCACTCCAAACCTGTGCACCGCAGTCCGCACAGCTTGAAACCAACCCGCGTGACTAGGAGCCCACTCTAAAGTTGGATTACAAGCCCCTGCACAAACATTAGACCCCTTACAGGCTCCCAGCCTGGCACGCAGACACCAGAGTCAATGAAATAAATAATCAAGGCAACAAAAAGCACCCTAGTAACCTCATTACATATGTTACATATGTTACATATGCAATAAAGATTACTAGGAACTAGAATAAATATTTTTATTATTTCTATATTATTGTATAAACAAAAATTACTACAGTAATACTGAACAACAGTACAAAACAAAGTACTGTGGCTTATTATAAAATACCAATAAGCCACAGATAGTAATAATACCAACCAGTACTAATGTACTACAGATTGTAATTAATACAATAATAAATACAATATAATAAAAAACAAGATGTATCAACTTGGTGACTTACACTCAAGGCAAAAGCTTCTGTAGCGTCACCAACAAGGCCAAAATGTGGTCAAAGCGCCCACAAGTTGGCCAATAACACCTGCAGGGTCCCCAGAGGGATCTCCAGACTATTTGAGGAGCTCTTCAACCGCCCAAAGAAGGCTCCTCATGCTTTCCAATACCCACTAAATTACTTACCCACCATTTACTACAGATATCCATCTTTTTAAAAAGGCTGATAAGTTCCTTAGTAGTTATTCTTTAGCCTTTTCTTCCCCAACAACACTACAGTGACAACCCAGCTCTATCATCCAACCATCAAAACGCCCAAAACTGTCTTGTTTAACCCTGAATATACCCGCAAGCCATGTTGGGTTGGCGTGTTTGGCGGTGTGAGAACTCCTTTGGGACGGATGGCAGTTCTGTGAGGGGGAAATAACAATAGGATATTCCAACTAAGTAATACTACTGTTACAGGTGGTTTGAAAGACCTGCCCCTCTATTATACTACACAGAATTCTTACAACAAAATCTATTTATTGTTGTGGCGTAAAATTATGATGGAGGGAAACTATAAGTAGCAATCCCTTATGAGACTTAGATCAAATATTTTTTAGCAAAGCAGATATATGTATGTTCTGGGATGGATGATGAATCAATGTGAACTATTCAAGTTGTCTTGCCTTCTTTCTTAACCTTCAGCTAAGAGAGCAATTTGATGATAACACTTTGCCTTTAAGAGCACAACAAAGGGGCAACACTACTTCTTTTACCTGTTATTCTTCTCTGAGGTATGAAAGGTATTCTCAAAGGGAAATAATTGATTGAGATCACTAATGGATGCTATGTGTGTTTTGGTGTTGTGCAACTATGAATAGAATTACTGTTCCAAAACTGGCATACAAACTGGCATGAAACTGGAATGATTTTCTTTCTGGGAGGGAACAACCTCCCCTTTATATAGTAAAATATGAGGCAGTTTAGCTGGTGTGTCCTAGAACAAGCATGTGATGAATCATGTGACTATAAAATGTGAGGCATTTTAGCTGGTGAGTCCTAGAACAAGAATGTGATGAATCATGTGACTATATGTGTGTCTCTACATGTGACTATACATTAAGCTCTACTATGTACTTATACTTTTAACAAAACTGATTCCGGCCAGAAGGCACCGATTATTCTGTTTTCTTCCCTTCTCTCTTACTAGGTTTTGTCTAAGTGCAGCTGGCCCTGTTAAATCAAATCAGCACTTAAAAAAAAAAAAAAGTTTCATACTTTTAACAAAACTGAGAGTGAGTATGGGTTCAATAACCGGTAGAATCCAATTTGTCCATGAAAAAACTAGTAATATCACTCCTTCTTGATATAAAACTATGCTTTTATGTAATTTTGATACTTGAGCACCTTTAGAACAACACAGCGGGCACACCAAAGTTTGGCCTGCCCATGGCCAATCATTGGTGTGCTGGCCAAACACACCAACTATGTTGGCATGTTTGGCAAACACACCAACAGTGTAGCATGCCCACCCGCGTGGGAGTGGGTGTTGTTGGCCAGGTGGGGGAGTGGGTGCTGTCAGCCAGGAGGAGTTCCTCCCGGCCAACAAGGTTGTATAACCTTGTTGTCCAGGAGGATTTCCTCCCGGCCAATGAGGTTTTACAACCTTGTTGTCCAGGAGGATTTCCTCCTAGCCAATGAGGTTGTATAACCTGGTTGTCTAGGAGGATTTCCTCCTGGGAAATGAGGTTATACAACCTCATCGGCCAGGAGGATTTCCTCCTGGACAAAATGGTTATACAACCTCTTTGGCCGGGAGGAAATCCTCCTGGCCAACAAGTTTATACAGCCTTGTTGGCCGGGATGAGATCCTCCTGGCCAATGAGGCTGTATAACCTCATTGGCCAGGGTGATTTCCTCCTGGCTGAAGATGTTGTATAACCTTGTTTTCCAGAAGTATTTCCTCCTGGCCAATGAGGTTATACAACCTTGTTGGCCGGGAGGATTTCCTCCAGGCCATCAGAGATGTCCTCTGACATAATCCATTGGTGTGCCCGCCAGCGCACCATTGGATACACACACTGTATGTATTTCTATCCATTGGCGTGCCGGAAGTATAGCCTATGGGATAGGCGGGTCCACCCGCATACATATTGGTGTGCAGGTGAGCCGCCGTCAGGCACACCAATCAGGATTGGTGTGCTTTTGAAGCACACCAATCCTGATTGGTGTGTTTCAAAGGCACACCAAGGCTGTTGGTGTGCCTTGAAACATGCTAAAACCAAATGGTGTCCCCGCCAAACCCGCCAAAAAAGGCTGGTGGGTGCAGAACAACGCACCTTTTGGCTTGGGCATGCTTTTATCAAGGCCCCTTTTCTATGCATATAGGGAGGTGGCATGTCCTTGCCCATATACATAGAAAGGGCGTGCAATCCGCACACCTGTCTTTGGGTGTGTGTTGTATGCCTTTAGATGGGTGTGTTCTACAGGCATGCTGACACCCAAAAAAGGGTGTGCAGCCCGCACACCCTTTTTGAGAAGGGCATGTTGGCTGCATGCCCTTTTTTTGAGGGGTGTGTGTTTATCAACACCCCATCCACAGTCCACCAAGCCCCTCAAAAACATTTTTGCTATACTAAAAATAATCTTCACTGACCAGGTCCTTTGCTTCTAGGACCCAGTTGAGTAGTTCTACATATTCCAGGCTTGATATTTTTTTTGGACTCAATTTACCCTTCAGGCCTTCAAGAGAGCCTACCACCTCTCAAGTTAAGTAGGGGCTCTCCTTAATTGTATTTGTTTTATTTTTAATCTTCCTTGCTTGATTGGGTTTTCAATCATGCAAGGAATGTATCTAATAAATTTTTGTTCCATCCAGGCTTTAAAGGCAATCAATCAAGCCTGTTTTTTTTCTGTTGCTGAAATCAAAGTACCAGCTCCTCAAGATACCCTACCACCTCTGGAGGTAAGTAGGGGCTCTCATGATATTTGTATAATTGATTAATTTTGAACTGACTGGGACTCAGCCAATTTATTCTTGTCTGGACCCTCAAGAGCCCTTACCACCTCAAGATGTCTCAAGATTTTCCAAACCTCAGAAAGAAACCACACTTCATGATGTGTACTTGGTTTATACAACAGGAATCTTTGGCCTCTGAACCCAACCAACTGAAAGACCCCTTGCCCATCCCCTCCCCAATCCAATCTGATGTGCCAGTGACTGTTCAAAGATCAAGTAAGAACTGTAACATACATTGGTGATGTTCTATTCCTCTTGATCAAGAACAGTCACAGTTAATTACTGAGGAGGAAGGAGGGGAGAAATCTTTGGCCTCTGAACCCAACCAACCTCAAGACCCCTCACACATCCCCCAATCAAATCTGATGTGCCAGTGAGTGGTCAAAGATCTTGTAAAAACTTTAACATAAATTGGCAATTTGTTCTCCATCTTGATCAAGAACATTCACAGAACATTAGTGAGGAGGATGGAGGGGATGAATCTCACTTCCAGGAGCCGCTGTCACCTTCTTTCTCAACCTACAATTTAAATTCAGATAGCGCTTTCTCAGACAATGCCTCTACCAATGATGAAAGCAGTGAAAATGATTCAGAAACATCCAATCTATCCTCAAAGAAAGTCAAACTCACCCATCCACAAAACCCACCTACATGCAAGCAACACTCCAATCTGAATGCCCAAATTCCCCCTGATATGTCTCAGGTGGAACCAAATTCTTGTGTTGTGGTATTCCAAATCCTGTTTCAAGTATCATTCAGCTTAATATGCTTACCTAAACTTCCAGGAGATATAATATCAGCAATATGATGGCAGAATTGGAATCTAGGGTAAATCTAATATATAGTCACCCATTTATGTTTTAAGGATTGCACGGCTAAATCAAAAGATATATAGTAAAAAAAAAAAAAAAGTAAATAGTATATATATAGAAGTAGTAAATAGTTTAGTTTCTGGTCACAAGACAATGCACATGCTCTGTGGCACAGCCTATTTACATAACCTCACCAGAATAAATACCTCAATCAGACATTACACCAGCAAAAAACCCTCATATTTTACTATATAAGGAGGCAGGGATAGAGAGAAATTGGAGGAATCCCACTCCCCACCATCTAGCTAGAAAACTAAATAAAATTACCCATCCAAAGAGTAGTTTGATCTTAATCAGGTGACCCACAACAGAATCTTTCATATCATTTTAAAGTACACAAATAAAACAAAGGGAAAATTTTTTCTCTTTTAACTAAAGGTTAAGAAAGAGGGTAAAACACTTTGAATATTTCACATTATAAAAAAAACATCCTCTAATCATCTTTTCAGACTGAATATAAAAAGGAAAACAGATAAATATTACACACATAAATACTGTTCCTCATCAATTTCAAAAGCTAGACCCGCCCGCACCAAAGCCCGCACCGCATGTAAATAGGCTATCACGTACATGTCACAGATAGGCCACTATATAGTCTACCAGGACGAGGATCCACATCCCTTCCTCATCCTGCAATCTACATTATAGGATCCCGAACCCCAGAACCCCCAGAAACCCCATTGCCTTCCTCTCCCCAGATCAGACCATAACATATTGCAGGATCTAACACTACGGAGACAAAGGCAAGAAACCGACACCCAGAAACCTGAACGAACCCGACAAACAGAAACCGAATCAAACGACTCCGACATCACCCGCACCCAAAAGATGGATGAAGTAGGACAACTACGACGACAGCTTGAGGACATGACTCAAGCTAGAGAAAACGAACGATCCCGCCGAAGAGCGGCCGAAACACAACGGGACCAACAATCCCAACCAACCAACACCACCCCGACCCGCGGACCAAAGATCGCATGTCCCGATAAGTTCGATGGCGAGCGCGGAACGAAGGCGGAAACGTTCGCCCGCCAAGTGGCGATTTATACGTCGGTCAACAGCGCCATGTTCCCGGATGACCGGACTAAGCTACTGTTTGCTGCGTCCTACCTTACCGGACCCGCCGCCGTATGGTCCGCTCCATACATAGACCTAGTCACAGAAGGAGCGGAATTTTCGTACGCCGGGTGGACGAAGGACTTTGGAGCGATGTATTTCGACTCCAAAAGAAAGGAAAGGCGGAACAAGCGCTACGAGCACTACGACAGACAATGACAGTGGCCGACTACACCCACGCATTCCTCACCCACGCCACCGCCACCGGATGGGAGGTCCCGACCCTCATCAGCCAATACCGACAGGGATTAAAACGGGACATCCGGACGGCACTAGTATTGGCCCGCACCACCTTCGCCACCGTCAACGAGGCAGCGAGTTTAGCGATGGAGCTCGACTCCGAAATGCACGGAGCAGAGGCGACCGCTGGATTTGCGAAGACCCAACCGGATCCCGACGCCATGGACACATCGGCAATCAACGGCCGACTGTCCGACAACGAGAAGTCCCGCATGATGCGAGAGGGACTTTGCTTCCGCTGCGGGACAAGGGGACACATATCCCAAGAGTGCCCAAACAAGAAGGGGAAAGGACGGACACCCGCATCAGTCTCAGCACTTGAGGACCAGATCCGACAGCTGGCCGACGGATTGGCGACGCTTAAAGCGGAAGGACAGACGGATAAGGCGGGCAAGGGGCGGGCCGACAAGTCAAAAAATGGAGACGCTCGGGAATGAAGGTTGTGCCCTTCCCGAGCGTAGCGGAGTTGTCATGTAGTATTGGTGCTAGTCAGACATTACATGTAAATGAAATTGATCCCCGATGTTTCCTTTCCTGCACCATCACAACTCCCAGAGACACGCCCCAAAACCCCTATCCTCCCCTATCATTTCTCATAGACTCCGGAGCGACCCACGACGTTCTGAGTGAATCGTATGCATCCCGATGGGGACTGCTTGAGGCCGCTTCGGCCTCGGGACGGACCGTCTTTGGATTTGACGGGTCCGCAAGCAGAGCAACCCATGAGATTGACCTAACCTTGAACAACGAACCCCGCCCGTCCCGATTCATCATCACACGACTGAAAGACTCGTACGATGGGATCCTAGGGATGCCCTGGATCCGCCGATATGGACACCAAATTGATTGGACAAACCGTACCCTATGGACCCCCGACATTGCGACCGCTTCGGCGGTTTTGTCTATTCCGAAAAACACCCCAACTGGAGAGTCGGGGAAAGCTAGGAAAATTGACGAGGGGGTGTGTGTTTTGAACATGATTACGCCCCCGCAATGTGAGTCCGATATCCCAAACCCTTCCATGTTTCCTGAAACGGCTGGCAAGCTTGTACACCCTGTAGATAGCCCTCCGAACCCCGCATGGAACCCCGAGACCCGACACCCCGTCCACGTAACCGATGAAACCGTACCCGACAAAACCATTGCTACTGCCGAAGCAGTATCGTCCTATCCGCCAACATCCCCGCGGAAGGTCGAAAGGCCCATGGGGAAAGCTAGGATTAGTGACGAGGGGGTGTGTGCTTACAGCACAATAACACCCCCGCAATGTGAGTTTGACAACCCCCCACCCCATACCTTACTGCCCGAGACAGCTGGCAAGCTTGTACGCCTTGTAGATAGATTCGCAAGCCCCGCCAGGAACCCCAATACTCGACACTCTGACCAGGTACCCGATGAAATTATTGCTACTGCCAAGGCAGTATCGTCCTCTCCGCCAACATCCCCGCATACGGTCTATAGGCCCATGGGGAAAGCTAGGATTAGTGACGAGGGGGTGTGTGCTGTTAGCACAATAACACCCCCGCAATGTGAGTCTGATAGATCTCCCCCGCTTTTAAATCCCGAAACAGCTGGCAAGCCTCTTTCCCCCCTAGGACATACCCCTGCAGTGATCAGCACGGCCAAAACATCGTGGTCGACATCGGCCCGATTGGCAGCAAAAGGGAAAGCCACGACTGCGGAGCGGACCGCGGAAGAACTAGTACCGCGGTACTACCACCGACACCTTGACATGTTCCGGAAATCAAGCGCCATGCGACTTCCCCCGCGAAGAAAGTATGACTTCCGCGTAGATCTGATCCCAGGAGCCACCCCACAAGCCGGAAGAATCATCCCGCTATCCCCAGCAGAGAATCAGGCACTCGATATTATGATTGCCGAAGGACTGACCAGCGGGACTATCCGGAGGACCACATCCCCGTGGGCGGCACCCGTACTTTTCACCGGGAAGAAAGACGGAAATCTACGGCCCTGTTTTGACTACAGGAGACTGAACGCGGTAACGGTGAAGAACAAGTACCCGCTCCCACTGACGATGGACCTGGTTGACAGCCTTTTGGATGCGGACACATTCACGAAGCTTGACCTCCGCAACGCATATGGAAACCTCAGAGTTGCGGAAGGCGACGAAGATAAGCTGGCTTTCATCTGCAGGGCAGGTCAATTTGCCCCGCTTACCATGCCCTTCGGTCCCACGGGAGCGCCAGGATACTTCCAATACTTTATGCAAGACATCCTCCTCGGACGAATTGGGAAAGACGCCGCTGCCTACCTAGATGACATTATGATCTACACGCGGAAAGGGTCGGACCATGCGGAAGCGGTGGACAGTATCCTGGACACATTGAGCAAACACCAATTGTGGTTGAAACCCGAAAAGTGCGAGTTTTCGAGGCCAGAAGTAGAATACCTCGGACTGTTGATATCATGCAATCGGATTAGAATGGACCCCGCAAAAGTACGAGCAGTAACCGACTGGCCCGCACCAAAGAACGTCACCGAACTCCAGCGGTTCATCGGATTCGCCAATTTCTACCGACGATTCATCGACCACTTCTCAGGAAAGACTAGACCACTCCATAACCTGACAAGAGTAGAAACCCCATTCGTGTGGGACGCCAAGTGCAACTCCGCATTTGAATCCCTCAAATCCGCCTTCACATCCGCTCCGATCCTGAAAATTGCAGACCCGTACAAACCGTTTGTCCTCGAATGTGATTGCTCCGACTTCGCGCTTGGCGCAGTGTTGTCGCAGGTCTGCACCAAGGATGAGGAACTTCACCCCGTAGCTTACCTGTCCCGATCGCTAGTACAGGCGGAACGCAACTATGAAATTTTCGACAAAGAGTTGCTTGCTATTGTGGCTGCCTTCAAAGAATGGCGGCAATACCTGGAAGGGAACCCGCACCGACTGACAGCAATCGTGTACACCGATCACCGTAACTTGGAAAGCTTTATGACGACCAAGCAGCTCACCAGAAGACAGGCAAGATGGGCAGAAACCATGGGATGTTTCGACTTTGAGATCATATTCCGACCAGGACGCCAATCAATGAAACCAGACGCCCTATCCCGCAGACCGGACCTCGCCCCCGCACCAGGAGAAAAGCTGACTTTTGGTCAACTTTTGAAACCAGGTAACATCACGGAGCGGACGTTCGGAGAGGTTGCGGAAGGTGCGGAATTGGACAGCTGGTTTTTGGAAGAATCGATCGAGATGGAAGACGGGGAACATTGGTTTGAGGTCGACGTGATGGGGACTGATTTGGAAGACACGGGAACGGATGATCTATCATTATCTGACGCTGAGATCATTGCCAGGATTAGAGAACTGACCCCGCTTGACCCAAAATTGACTGCGTGGATTAAGTTGTTACAGAAACCAACAGGGGACCACAACAGGTATGCAGAAGCCGACGGGGTACTCTATGACAAGGGACGGATGGTAGTACCAGCGGACTCGGCATTGCGGACGATAATCCTCAAAAGCCGACATGACACCAAGTCCGCAGGACACCCAGGCAGATCCCGCACATTAGCATTGGTACGAAGAAGTTTTGTGTGGAGCGGAATGAAGAGGTTTGTTAACCAGTACGTAGACGGCTGTGATTCATGCCAAAGAGTCAAATCTAGCACCCAACGGCCGTTTGGAACATTGGAACCCCTCCCGATCCCCGCAGGCCCATGGACAGACATTAGCTATGATTTGATCACTGATCTCCCTGAATCCCGCTTGAGTGACAGCATACTAACAGTAGTAGACCGACTGACCAAGATGGCCCACTTCATCCCATGCAAGAAAACCATGAATGCGGAACAACTAGCGGAACTGATGGCGGAACATGTATGGAAACTCCACGGAACCCCCAAGACAATTGTCTCGGACCGAGGAAGTATTTTCATATCCCAAATCACACGTGAATTGAGCTCCCGTATGGGTATTAGACTACAGCCATCCACAGCGTACCACCCGAGAACAGACGGACAATCCGAAATAGCCAACAAAGCAGTCGAGCAATACCTGCGGCACTTTGTTTGCTATCGACAGGACGACTGGGCCCCGCTCCTCCCGATGGCCGAATTTGCTTACAACAATAACGACCACACGTCCACAGGAGTTTCCCCATTCAAGGCCAACTACGGATTCAACCCGGCATACAGCGGAACCCCCTCATCGGAACAATGCATCCCCGCAGTAGAAGACCGACTCCGCCGACTTGCGGAAATCCAAGGGGAACTCAAGCACTGTTTGGAGGAGGCACAAGAAACGATGAAGGACCAATTCGACAGGAAGACAAGGGGAACACCGGAATGGGAGGTAGGAGACGAAGTATGGCTGGACGGACGCAACATCTCGACAACCCGCCCTAGCCCAAAATTAGATCATAGATGGCTGGGACCTTTCTCTATCTGTAATAGAATCTCAAAATCCGCGTATAAGCTAACACTCCCAATGTCTATGCGGGGGGTACACCCAGTATTTCACGTGTCAATACTCCGCAAACACAGACCCGACGAAATTACGGAACGACGGAAGGAGGACCCGGAACCAATTACAACGGACGGCGGGGACGAGTGGGAAGTCGAAGAGGTACTGGACGGTAGAAGGCAAAACGGGAAGACCCAATACCTGGTAAGCTGGAAGGGATTCGGAACGGAAGAGAACTCATGGGAACCAACGGAAAACTTGAAAAATTGCGGGGAATTAGTAGCGGAATTCAACTCAAGATTTCCGGACGCAACAACTACTCATCGGCGGACGCGGAGAAGGAAGTGAGGGATGGGATTGATAAGAGGTGGAATTTTTTTCGGTTTTATTATTTCTATTGGAAAACGAGTGGAGGAGTATTCATTAAAGGGGGGATAATGTCATAAGCCATATCGCAGACCCGCCCGCACCAAAGCCCGCACCGCATGTAAATAGGCTATCACGTACATGTCACAGATAGGCCACTATATAGTCTACCAGGACGAGGATCCACATCCCTTCCTCATCCTGCAATCTACATTATAGGATCCCAAACCCCAGAACCCCCAGAACCCCATTGCCTTCCTCTCCCCAGATCAGACCATAACATGCAGCTTGCAAGAAGGCCATTTCTGCGGTGAAGTTCCAACCTTTTTCAACCACAAATGCAGACCTCAAAGCAGAATACCAATCTCTCAGCCAAAATCTCATCCAGAAGGCCAAATTTCAGAATTCCAACAAATCCAACAGACCAGCATACTTGGGTGAAGTTGATAGTCTAGGATGCCAAAACGGTTACAAGGCACAATACCAAATTTGTGTAACAGGGATTTCTTCCAAAGTTGCCACAGATCAACTTGGTTATGCAGCACTTAAAAAAGATGTTCCAAAAATTGATAAGTTTATTGGCTAGTGCTTCCAATCCATATCCAAACCTCTATTCCAAGATTTCTATAAGCAGCACATTTTACTCAGAGCCCCAAGACTAGCTCCCCAATTTTCAGCCCATTGAAAAGGATTCACCTCACACTATTGTGTACCATTGGGCAGTTTGCAAACACACCACATCACAACACTGATTCATAAACCTTCAGATTTTTCCTATGAATTCCCATTTAAAAACACAGTGGGAAGCTAGTTGAGAAGAATCTTCAAGTCACTGGAGGTGAATTTGTCTTCCCCGGTGATTCATGTGGCATCAAATTTGCCAGATTTAATGGTATATTTGAGTGTGCATGGAAGGCCACTGCTTATTCTCATCTTACCCTCCCCTCAAAAACTGCACCCAATTTTCACATACCTGAATGCCATTATCTTTCTAAATGCCCAAGAAAACACAAAAGGCTATTCAGCTTATTGGAGATGGTCACTATATTGATCATCCAACTAAAACCAGATGGAATAATAGAGATATGAAAGCTATTTTAGATAACTCTTTATAATATAAATGATAATTTCCTTTTGTTCTTTTCTTGCTAATATGTGACATGAAAAAATTAAATTGATTTTTTGGATAGGTAGGAAGCCAAAAAAATTGGACTATTTGAATGAATTTTCCAAGCTATCAATCTCTTCTTTACTCTTCCCATAAGACACACACTGAGCCACCAGGTCATAATTCTTACCAATGTGATCCTGAAAAGCTAAAAATTCCAACTTGGCCATCTCAACCCTTTGATTCTTGTCCTTCTCCTCCCTTTCACATTATTTTTTCCTCTTGTCTAATTTTATTCCATGCTCCCACTTCTTTTCCTCTAATTTAATCCCATGATCCCACTTCTTATCCTCAACCTCAATTGAGTTGTTGAACTTTTTTCCTCTAAATGTACCCTGTTATTATTGATATTAACCTTTCTTTCAAACTTCATCATCTCAAAACTGAGGCTCTCACAAGCAACTTGGGCCTTTCCTAATAAAGGATTAATTTGAAGAAGCAAATCAGTGAAATAATATCAGAGCAAGGATTGTAATTCCAACTTTCCTGCATCCCTCTTCAATGCATACTCTTCACATTGTGAAAACGTATTGGGGGTTGGCGTGTGGGTCCCATGCCAATTGGCCTCCCCTTGCTCACATAATTAAATGAGGGCCCATTCAAAAAGCTCTTATACAACCTCGGAGGAGGAAGTTGAACAAGGTGTTAACCTCGGCAGGAGGAAGTCTGGCCGGCGAGGCTTACAACCTGTCGGCCAGGAGGACTTCCCTTTGATTCAGCCGGGAGGAAGTCCTCCCAGCCGACGAGGCTATACAACCTCGTCGGGAATTCCCGGCTGACGAGGTTATACTGTGCTGGGAGGTCCTCCCAGTGACAAGGTTGATAACCTTGTCAGCCGGGAGGGGGCTGCTCATGAAAAGGTTTATTTGAAAGGGGGGACCCACACGCCAGACAGTTTGCCACACCAAACAATTGGCGTGCGGGCCCTAGAATTTGATTTGGCCAATTGTGTGGGAACAGCTTCCCACACGCCAATGTTAGGCACGCCAAAAAATTTCAAAGTGGTGCACACACGCCAAAAAAAAATCTGTGGGAACCACACGCCATTTTTGGTGTGCTTCACACGCCCTTCTTGCGTGTAGACCCTACACGGTGAACGCCAAAACAAATGGCGTGCGGGTTGCGTTGGCGTAGTGTTGGCGTGCGTCTATCATCTCAAAAAATGTATTGGGGGTATTTGGCCTGGATCAGATGGCAAGTATTCTCCTTCTTATCTGAGGTGTTTGAGTTGGCTCTGAATCACTTGTGTCAAGGGCCCTTTTTTTCTTCTTCTTGCGGGGTGAGTATCATCTCAAACATCAGAGAGAACCCACAGCCCTTTGGTAGCGCTTAGATGATTTGGCCTTTCCACTAGGACAAATACTTTCTTCCTGTCCTTGCTAATTTCAATCATGGGAACAAATGGGGCTTTAGCTAGTTGAAAAATGGTGATTAATTTATCAAATAACAAACCAGGATTGCCACTTCATTTTCATCAGATGGATTGTCACAAACACTGGCTGGTCCATCTCCTTCCTAAATTATTTAGTGGCATGGTGAATGGTTTGAAGAAACAATTGCATAAGTAATCAAAAGAAATTCAAACACGCATCTTCACTGTGCTTGCCTCCTTCAGACCTATTCTCACCGTTTTCTACAGGTTCCAAGATTGCTGACTAAGTCCTCACATATAAAAAATATTGAATATATTAGCAATTATCAAAAAAGAAGATGAAATAACTGGTCAATCTTACAACTTGAGCCCTATAATTATTGGAATCCACAGATACATTATGGGAATTAATAAAAAAACTTTTTCCACGAGTCACAGCGGCAACGTTTTGCGCAGTCTTGACATTTTTTTTATTTAATTTGTCCATTTTCATTATTTTTCAAAATTTTAAATTTCTTTATTATACTTACAGTTGGTATTTTTATTTTGACCAAATTGTTGTCCTTGGGACCCAAAGAGTCGGAATTTCTATTTTGGGCTCATTGCAGTTTTGAGCATTGACTTTGTACAATTTAATGTGACTAACACAAATCACTGGTTGGATCTTCCAATTTATTTCCAAACACCTCAGCTGTCTTTCAAGATATTTAGCATAGCATGGAAACAAATACGGATGTTATCAGATTTCATGGACACATTGGTACATGTATGATGCTTTGGAGTGTTAGCTTTTTGTAGATTCACCATTTGTAAGCATTTTCTAGTTGTTATCATTGTTTATAACAATGTGTGCGCATTCTTAGTCTGTACCAATGTCCTTTGTTGTTTATGCTTATGTCTCTTGCTTTTTATCATTTTATTTTGTCTTATGGAATGAGGATGATTGGGGCGTTGATAAACGCACGCCAACGCCAACCCGCACGCCAATTTTTTTTTGGCGTGCGGGGCCTACACGCCATTTTTTTTGGCGTGTAGGGTGTTGAGACCCACACGCCAAAAATGGTGTGTGGTTCCCACACGTTTTTTTTTGGGGTGTGGGCCCCGCACCAATAAAATCCACATAATCGAATGGGAGGGACCATTTGATTACGTGAGAGCCCCTCCCGGCTGACAATGGCCGGGAGGACTTCCTCCCGGCACGATTTGCCTCGTCAGCCGGGAGGAAGTCCTCCCGGCTGACGAGGTAGCCGGGAGGACTTCCTCCCGGCACAAGGCTGTGCCTTGTCAGCCGGGAGGACTTCCTCCCGGCTGACGAGGTTGTATCTTGTCAGCCGGGAGGGGCCCCGCTCACGTAATTGAATGGTCCCTCCCATTTGATTATGTGAGCGAGGGGGGACCTGCACGCCAAACAATTGGCGTGTGGGCCCCGTCCTCCCACACGCCAATTGTTTGGCGTTCCCACACGCCAATTGTTTGGCGTGTGGGAGCGCACGCCAATTGTTTGGCGTGTGGGAGCTTGGCGTGAGGGGCCCACACACCAATTTTATTTGGCGTGCGGGGCCCACACGCCAAAAAAAAATGGCGTGTGGGAACCATTTTTGGCGTGTGGGATTTTTCCCGTGTGGGAACCACACACCATTTTTGGCGTGTGGGAACCACACACCATTTTTGGCGTGTGGGAACCACACACCATTTGGCGTGTGGGAACCACACGCCATTTTTGGCGTGTGGGAACCACACGCCATTTTTGGCGTGTGGGTCTCACACTCCCTTTTTTTTGGCGTGTAGACCCTACACGCCAAAAAAAAATGGCGTGTTGGCCCTGCACGCCAAAAAAAATTGGCGTGCGGGTTGGCGTTGGCGTGCGCGCTTGGCGTGCGTTTATCATGATTGGGGAGGTTGTGTTATTCATGACTGCCTGTTTATTTTACTTGGCCGCCCTCCATAATTTTATTTTATTTTGTTGTGTTTATTTTCCTTGTTTTAATTGTTTATTTTATTTGTTTTAAACAAAATATTAAATGAGGATGATTGGGGAGGTCACGATTTATGCTTAAAAATTAAAAATCCCGGGTGTAAATGCGGAAAACCGGGTGCACTGCGCAGGCGGGTGTAAACGGATTTTTTTATTAATGCCCTACATTATCTGAGTCATTTTTCTTGACATTGCCATAAGCTTGGGACCCAAAGAGTCAATGGGCTCATCCGTACAATGGTGTCACAAATGGTTTCTTCCCCATAATCTTGGAAATGTGGACCCTTTGTCAATTGTGATAATTCCTGCTGATCAGTCTTCATTGTTGAGTCCAATTCCAGTGACAATGGATTTGGTATGTGTTTTCCACATTATATAAATCTTTCATCTGGGGGGTTAGATTTATGCTGCCATAAGCTCAAATCCGTGGCTGGCCTTCCAACCACAGGTGCCTTCCTGGTTCCAAATTACAAATAATAATTCTTTTGAATTTTAGGCCTGTCTATGATTATGGAAAAGAAAAAAAAGAAAAAGAAAAAAAAACAAACAAACAAACAAACAAACAAAAAAACAAACAAACAAAGACTTTTGGGAAAGAAAATCATGGGATTGGATGCTGATTTATCCCCAAAGCAATTTTTTCTTCTTTCTAAACACCTGCAAAATCTGTACAACAAAGCCACTTTAATTATAACAGATAAGCTAGAGCCCAATGATTCAAAAGCTCAGATCCAACTTTTAGGGGAGGAAACAGAAAGCAATGACAATAGAGTGAGAGAAGATTTGATTAAAATAGTACCATATAAGTATAACCAATTTCAATCTTTTATTTATTTATTGATTGATTGATTTTCCATGTTTTCAAACCTCAGGAGTCACCTTTGAGGAAATGGATTCCATAGCTTGTCAGCGCCATGAGGAACATAGTACATACAATCAATTCAAACCAGCAGGATAGAACTGAACAAGAAGGATAGAAGAGGAGGAGAAAATTCAAATGAACACTACCAAAAAAACAAAAGCCTTTTACAGCCTGAATGAGAAAGTTCTTTGAGAGTTCCACCCACCCTGAACTCCTCCAGTGATTGTTCCAAAGGAATCTTTTTCAAGAAAATTTTGTCACTGAAAGATATGAAAAACAAGGCACTTGAATATTCTGGAGAATTGTTGGATTTGGACCAAATCAAAAGATTGTATGAAGAATAGAATAATAGGCCCAAATGGTACAATATTGCTACCTCAATGCTTAAAAGCTTGTTTTCTAAAATGACAAAAAAATGTTTTAAAAAAAATGTTTAGTCAAGCTTCCACGTGATGATCCAAATATCACTTGTTGTGCACTTTTAATTACTGCAAGATTTTCACTCATAGAATTAGCTTTTTCACAGTTTTTGTTTGTTTGTTTGTTTCTCCTTCCATTGATGTGCTCTGAGTAGTCTACGTTTTAGCCATGTGTATGAAATGAACCGGGCTCAGTGAGTAGGTTGAGTTGTACACCTAAACATCATCACTCTTCACCCGTCCAATCTTAAAGGACTTGCTTCAACCTTCCTGCCCAGAGACACTCGCAAATAATGTTTCTCAACTCAAGCCAGTGAAGACGAAAAGTCTTGAGACAGCTTGACTTCACCCACTTGGATGTACCTAGATTTCAGGTAAACAGTGAAAATGTATTTTCGAGAAGTATAAGCTAGAAATTTCTCACAAAAGAACAAAGAGATGGAATGAAAAAAAAAAAAAAAAATGAAACAAGCTGGAGATAGCTAATCCGCACGACTCAAGCCACGCAAGAAAAAAAAAATCACAGAGAGCACAAAGAATGCTTGTTTTTGTTTTGTTTGGAGAGAAAAGAAAAACACATGGGTTCTCGCAGACAGTTTACAATTCATCGTGTTCGGCGTCCTTGTCTTCATCTTCAGGAACTGGGTCAGATTCCTCAGAGTCGAAGACGACCTGGTCAGACCCTGCGCCACCTTCGACTGGTTCGGGCAGATCGACTTTGACAGCCTTAACCTTATTGACCGAGTTCTTCTCAACAAATTCAATCATCGCATCCAGCTCCCTGTCGCCATCATAGTCGATAAACTCCTTCGAGCCCGCGGGCTTGAACTTCAGAGTGGGGTATCCCTGTACCGAAATGCCAGTTGTGGATGGAATATCGTTCTCAGTTGCATCGAAGCTATGGGGGAGATCGAGGCAAGTCAGTATGATAATTAGACGACCACAAGTGTAGCTACAGTCGGGCCATTTAACATACTTGGCAATCAGGAGTTTGTCGCTGGAATCCTTGAAGCTGCGGGCCAAGTTGTCCCAAATGTGTTTAAGACGCTTACAGTGACCACACCAAGGAGCGTCTGTGGGAAAGGTGTGTCAAGTGGAATGAGCAGCTAATTGTAGAATGTTACTTGGTGCTAAGAGTCGCTTACAAAATTCAAGGAACACATCCTTTTGGTTGTTGTTTGCGTAAACCACATCCTCAAAGGCATGAGCAACGAGGACGTATGTGCCATCACCTTGTTTAGTCGGTATGGGTTGACTCTTGATACTTTTGACGACATGGCCGGCGCGGTACAACTTGACGAATTCGGCAACGTGGTCGTGGTTGACTTCCTTCTTGGGTTCCAATGGGTATTTGTCCTGGCTTGCGAGATCCTGAATGACAAACTCAGGCCAGTCGGTACCAGGTAGGTTCAAAGACTTGGCGTAATCCCCAAATTTGGTAGCATCGATCCACACAAAGGCGAGATGACCCTTGTGTTCTTTGGCAACAGGCTCGAGAGATTTGATCAGACTTTCTCTCTTGGGATTGTTGGCCTCGATGAAAGTGTAAGCGAGAGGAAGTCCGATTTCGTTATAGAGAGCAAAGTTGGAAGGAGTGAGCTCATCAAACAGCGGCACGGAGTTGGTGTTAACGAATTTGGCAATGTTCTCCTCGGTGAGTTTCTCTCCAGTTAGATCGTTGCGACGTTCGTCGAACTCCTTCCATAGAACGAGGCTACCCTTGGGGAGAGAGGCGACGTCCTTGATCGACGATGGGTCGTAGGACACTCCAAAGCCGTAGTCATCACGCTTGGATTCAGCAAAGCGGGTAAATACCTCCAAGCCATCTTTGTCCGAGTGATCCAGATAGGCGATGACAACCACTTTACCAGATTGGGTGAATTCGGTGTGGTTGGCAGATGTAACAACAGTGACGACGGGTTGGGCACGTCTGAAGAAAGGAAGAGAGAAGATGAGGCTTTGAGCTCAAAAGATAATACTTGGAATGAGTGATGGCTTACTTTTCCATGTATGAAACGATGCCATCAGCCTTTCGAGGACCTTTGTATTCCGATGATACACCATTTGTGAAGATCTTGAGAGTTCTGTAAGGAACAGCAGGTGTTCAGGTATCAAAGCAAATCTGATGAGACTCAAATGTTGGTGGTCACTTACGGATAACCTTGAACTTCGTGCTGGGCACATAGTTCACTCTGTTCGGTACAGTCGGCTTTGGCTACTGGGATACCTGCCTTCTTCAAGAGTGTTGCTGCCCGCTTGTACTATGAGACGAATGAGATAGGTCAGTCACAGTTTCACGGATTGGGCCCCGATCGAGATATTAGAGTGAAACGATCAACCAACCTCGGGCATGAGGGCTTTACAGTGACCGCACCTGTGGAGCGATCATGAGAGTTACCACTGAGTTTTTGAAAGGATCGTTGGAAGTGTAGAACTTGTATATTAGAATACGTACCATGGAGCCACTGGGCGCAGTAAAAAAAAAAAGAAGAAACAAGTCAGGGCCGAGTCGAGATCAAGAGGGTTACCTTACCAAAGAGCTATTTTCTTGTGGTGGGAAGCCCATCCCAAAGGGAGGATAATATGATATCAACACAACAGAGACGTACTAAATTCGACCAGGATCAAGGGTGCAGGGGTGACGACGGTACCAAAGTTTTCCGAGGTCAATTCGATGACATCATCAGGAGCATCGCTGGGGGGGTTGGCTCCTGCGTCGGCATGGATGGAGGAAGCGAGGGCGAGGAGAGAGGATAGGATCCTGAAGGACCTCATGGTAGGTTTTTGGTAGGATCTCAAGAGGTGACAGAGGAGAGGCTGGATGTATGTGTGAGATCTAGGTTCCTGTGTGGAGTGGTCAACTGTAGAAGTTCGGAAGATGGAAGTAAGTTGGGAGACTGTTAGGCTTTTTAAGCTGGATGGCCTAAACCTGGAAACCTAAGCTGGCGGAGGGAGAGAGGGACTACGTGGCAGTTGGTTTACATAAATACATATTTATTTATTTACACACGCCACATGTGTACATACACACCAACACCACCACCACCACCACCAACTTAAATATTTACCAACACCACAACCAATATCCCCAACACCCACCCACAGCTGTAGTTAGGGTCTATGATCTGGGCGCGTACATGCTGCGCAGTGTGTTTAAAAATTTTATAATCGTTTGATTTATGTACGTATTTACTTAACCAATCCGTTGTCGGGCCCTAATTATTTAATAACCCTTAGTCTCCAACCATCTTCCTACATCATGGGTGCACCTGGATGACATCTGATTCGTCTTTGAGAAGAGTTGACTTGAGAACCATCACCCATGGTTCTCGAGTCGACTTGAAAACTTCCAATGGTCTTCAAGTCAACTCGATAACCAAATGAGGTCCTCCAGTCGATTTGAAAGGGTCATTTGGGTTCCCCAGTTGACTTGGGAACCTCCGAGAGAACCCAAATGAGGCTCTCAGGTTGACTTGAAAGTCAAAATGGAGTCGTGGGACCATTTCCTTTTTTTAAAAAAATAATAAAAATAATAATTGTATAAGGAAAATATTACACACACTTTTTTTTGTAAGTGAAAAATATCACGTGTGGATACTTTTTTATCATTCACATAATTGGCCATGAATTATAAGAACAAATACACATAATCTAAAACAAGGGTGTATGTAGATTTTTAATCATATAATTGGCCATAAATCCCATCAAGATGGAGCCTCAAAGGCAGCAAAAGTCTAGACTTTTTGATTCTAAGTTTAGTTCTACAAGGGATCCAGATTGGATGGAAGGTTACTGTTACTCAGTGTGTTAGAATTTGGATGCAGGTAGGGGGATTGTGTAATTAGGACTTTCCCTTCTATTCTACATGGTACATTACACTTACAGATCATACCACACCAATAAAATTATGAGGGCTAATATCAGAATTGAATGTTTTGTTAGAAGAATTTTGGTATCATTATATTTTTTTGACAAGTTGTAATGTTATTTTTTTCATAAATCACTCCCATGTCATTCAGATTCTTAATTTTACTTGACTTAACTCTCTTACAAAACTCAGGGTATATGGTGTGTAAGACCCAGGTGTGTAATTTGGCCCTAAATGCAGGAAGAAAAAAACAAGTTTGATTCTCCCTATTTACCAGAAGCTCTAGCTGCCTTGGTTACTGTTGGCTCTTTGTATGAAAATCTGGCTTGATTTCTATAAAAAAAACCTGGTACTATTTGAAATTATCCCAAGGTAATAATAAAGATTCCTTCCTCTAGAGTTTCCAAAATATGCACAGAGGTTAACCTGAATCTCCTTCCAATTTTTTGCTCTGATATACAGGCCAGTCCATTTCAGAAGACTAGTAGCTAACCTTGTAGGTTTGGCTGTCTTCAGTCTCTTTTTGGATGATTCATTGCAGTATAGATTCCTAAAAAAAAGCTGGCAAGCACTTAAGCTGGTTGGCTCAGAGGTGGTTTTCCAGTCCTGCATAATTTTTATACTGGTAATACAGTTTTTAATTATATTTTACAGTCAATTCAGTCTTTAGGGTAGAAACTCTGGAGTATTCATTTGGCTTATAAAAAAACATTCATTCAAACAGATTGTAATTGCTGAAATTACTGATTTCTAAATACAGATTTCTTTCCTAATTTCACACTTCGGAAACCTACATGAAGGACTTTTGTTTCAGTAATATAATGCAGTAAACATATGGTCAATTTGTTCACATAATCTAGTGTGATATCTGACCAGGTCTTGTATTGCTTGTAATAAGTTGTGTCAAACAGGGCCTTAAAAAGCATGATTATGGAAGTGGACTGTAAGATTATCTTATGATGTAATTTTATTTTATTTTATTTTTTGACATTGTGATAAAGAATTGAAAAACACCACGTTTCTGAAAGGAAAAAATCATAGACATTTCACTAGGTGATTTCACTCCAAACACCCATACAATATTTAGAGAAATAGTATTGGACTGTTCTGTGATTCAGTTTGAAGATCACTGCAGTACTTCAGTAATCTCTTTGAGGAAAAAGTGAGTATAGGCCAAAATGTCCTTGCTAAGGAAAAGAAAAAAAGGGTAGCTCTCATGGGCAGGAATTTGATTGGTTTTTTTTTTTTTAGAAATACCATGAATCAATGTGTTATTTAACCCAAAACAATTGCAAGTTTCCAAGGCAACCCAAAAAAAAAACAAGTTTCTGCTTCAGTAAAAAGGTCCATCAACTGCCCCCAGTTGACATGTAAGGAAGCTGGCAGTGCCACTTGAACCATTCTCAAGGGTCACTTCAACAAAGCTTCATTATACAGTCAATATACATGCTACACAGTGACTGTGCAGAAAAAAAAACCCACTTGTGTGTCATTGAGTGGAGTTATAACAGCAACTCTGTCACCTAGCGGCAGTTGTGTGACTTTTCCTTGAAGTGAGAATTACAGTTTATTTGGGAAGATTGTAACAAAAAAATGGCAAGAGGTTTAAAACTAATTATTTACTAAATAGATCAAACCCAAACTAACGACTGGTTGACAGAAATTGATTAAGTAACAGTAAACGTAATGTACAAGATGGTTTCATGTCCACTTACAAATCAAAAGAGAAAGGCGTGACAAGTTGAGATTAGAGGGCTAATCGTGAGCCTCTTCTAGACGGAGGTTTGTCAATAGGTCCTACCCACATGAAAGACTGTCGCGGATCGGTTCGCATGACTTGAAAGAAAGGATCTCGTAATTGAGATGGGGCCATCACTTTAAGATCCAATAAAAAATGCGAAACAAGTTAGTTGGCGCACAAGGAAAGGAAGAGGTGAAGACAGCTTCATGCCTTGATCAACTTCCAAACTTGGCGTAAACTTACTATCAAGCATTTCCCTCTGGTTTCGACGCCTTCGTAACAAGATAGTGATAAACACAAAAAAAGCGATAATGGCAAGCCCTACAACGCCTCCTATCACTCCACCGATGACTGGGGTTATGCGGTTGTTGCCACTAGGGATGTTGTGGGCCTCCAGGCTCGATAGCTGGGCAGGATTCTCAGAAAGCTGACTGGGTAGTGACACGCTAGAGGGGATTGAGGTTTCTAATGATGTAGCTGTGGGAGTTGACTGGAGAGCAGTGGATACAGAATTCAATACAATCGTAGTCCCTGTCGGTGAAGCCCCTACTTGAAAAACGAGTGTAACGGCCGTCGGAAGCGTGTCTCTTGTTATCGTTGCCAGGGGAGTGGAGCTCAGAGTTGGTGTGGTATTCGTAAGTGAAACCTCGTTATTTCCATCATCGCTCTCGGATTGTGACGAGGTATCATGCTTATTAGTCGTTCGACTGGCATTCTGGTAACCGAAAATCATCACTGCAGTCAGTGCCCCTCCTTAGCTGTAGACTGGTCATAAACTATCAAAAATGAACACACTTTTGTGGGAGCGGGAGCTGGAGCCCTACGGTGGAAATTTTCAGTCTGACGTCCCGGGATTCTTAGATATAGCTAGTCCAATAAAAAATATCATGAAAAAATATTAGCCACAGAGGACTTTTACGGGCGTTTTTGTCACACTTCCAAGACAGATTTCAATTTGAAATAGTCACCCGGGATGATTCAAGGCCAAGAGCTGCGGGTTTCTGATTTAATGATTTCCTCGAGAGCCACCTACCTTGCTGCGTACGTTCAGGATTAGAGGGGCGAGGATCCTGGTCGATGTGGGTCGAGTATGCTCCCGGTTTGGAATAGGTTCTGACTTCCCATGGGGGTATCATCACGAATCTGAAGAGATAATTGAGTGCTGTGAGCAAGCTAGCGGCGTAGCCTTTTTGAGAGAGGTAAACGAAAGGCGAGGAGGAGAAATGGACATGGGGCGTGATGAGTATTAGCGTTCAGTCACCCTTTATGGGGATTGGGTTTTCGACCGGAATCATAACGAAGGGTCATGCAGAGCTCGTTGGCAGTGTAAAATTTACATTCCAACTAGAAAGCTTGAAATCTTCTTTGGTCTCAAACAAAATCAGGCACCTTCCTCTGACCAGCACCCAGGGGCCCCCACCAAGGGATTGAACCCATCCAAAAACATGTGGCTATTTTTGTCCCGGAGAATCACACCTCGCAGACGCGGTGGCACTGATTCTGGGGAGCCCGGGATAATGGGGTTGTTTGTAGAGGAGGTGATTAAACCGAGTATCTTTTGCATGGCGGGGATTATTTTTTGGCTCTTTGTTGTTTGATGACACCAACCTTGTAGGGGATGAGGGCAGTGGGAATGTTTGAACTCATCCTCATCGAATATGGCAAACATAAATATTTGATTGATTGTCCCTAATTTGATGAGCTGAGATGAGACAGTGAGTGCCAACATCAACGTGCCATCCCCCTCATCTTCGCGCATGGATTGTAATTTCTATCTCACCCTCAAAGCCACTTAACCACTGACCTGACGATGGCTATTGGATAACAAATTGCCCACGAAGCAGACTGGACACAGCTCTGATGGCCGCGAAACCGCCGAAACCGCGCCGGAAAAGGATGACCAGCTATGAAATGGTTAACCACGTCCTTTTGAAACCCCGGAGTGACTGTAGCAGCTAAATCAGGATGCATGAGGAATGATTCCTTCCCACAGAGTGCGCGCATTTCTGCCGGACGCCCAGCAGGGGTCCTTGCCTCCAGAAACAGTAACTGCTCTCCATACACTTGCAATCCAATCCTTTCAAATTCCTCATCTGAATAGACGATGGACAATCCATTGTATAATCACAATACATTTCCTCTGAAATAACACCTGCTTGGATTTTAAGCAAAATATCAATATAGCACATGAGCAGTACGTAAATAAGCGCCAAGTTGTTAGGGATAGATGCATGTGTTGAGGCAAATAAGCGCCAAGTTGTTAGGGATAGATGCATGTGTTGGGGCCCTTGGTCGGGGAAGCAATGCTCGTGCCGTTTTAAACAGACACTACCAATCTGATAGGGCTCCCTCTCAAATTCAGAGAAACGGTAGAAAGGATGAAAATTAGGAGACAGTCTTGTCTATTTCTGGACTCGAGTCATGGGCCACATCAGTAGAGAAAACAGCATGACAAGCTCTGACCTAAGCAGAAGGAATCAATTTTCCTGGGTTCATAATATTTTTAGGATCAAGGGTTTTCTTGATTTTCCTCAACACCTCGATCGTTCCTTTACCTAGCTCATTCTCCAAATGGACCTACCAGGAACATCAACAACAACATAAATATAAATAAGGGGAAAGCATGAGACCGGGGAACAAAGTGAGCTGGAAAGTAAGAACGTACAATCTTTCCGATGCTTTTGATAATATGTAGGGAAAACCTTTTGAGGTCAGCTTCTGGAATCAGGTTTCGTGTGGATGTGGAACATGAGGTGGAGCAAACTTACCCAACACCTAAGTAGTAATGGGAGGACGGGGTCATGAATCATCCTAAACAATCTATTTGCACAGATGTTAACAAGAATCGTAAACACTTACCGTGCTCTCCTGTGCATGTCCCATCGAGATTTTGGGCCAGTTTAACCATTTGGTGCACACACTCTCTAACTTTCGCAAGTTCATCATCGTCCTTGAAGAGGATAATACAATGGAAATTTCCATCCCCAACGTGCCCCAGCATGGTTGCCTTCAGATTGCGGGATTCGATATCCGCTTTGGTCTCTGAGATTAGCCGGGGCAGATGGGATATCGGCACACCTAGGGTTAAGATTAAAGACGACTAGATCTCAGCCGAGAAGGGAGGAAGAAACTTTTCGCGCATGTTGGTAGATGACCAAGGACCTCAAGGCTGCTCACAGACGTCAGTGGTCCATGCCTTGTGACCGGGTATGTAGTCAAGTGTTGACCAAAGGCAGACCTTCCTAGCGTGCCAGATTTCTTCGGCTTCTGCGTCAGATTTGGCTATCCTCATCTTGGATCCACCGTTCCTCTTCAGAATCTTCGCTGTGGATGAGACCAAGTAAGTTCGTTTTTCAGTGTCTAAAAATATTAAACGTGTGCCAACCTGTGAGCTCTTCATCTGATTTGATTTGCGCCAAAGTCCCGGTAAACTTAAGGAATAAACTAAGAAATTATATATGGGCTCAGACAATCGTTATTAAGTAAAGCATAGGGACTCGAAAGTCGATGAACTTTTACCTAGGTTTTTCATCCCAATTTAGCCTGCTCGAGCTATGGTTGATGGCCTTCATCATTTGGTCATCAAGTAACTCTATACAAGCCAAGGAGACTCCCTCCTTGATTAACTCTAAGACGGTGCTTGTGGCCGCATTGACGTCTTTGAAATGGGTTACCCCGACTGAAATGGGTAGGACTGGCTGCAGCCTCAGGGTTACCTCAGTTACCAGCCCAAGGGTCCCCTCAGAGCCAATGAAAAGTTTCCCCAAGTCAGGGCCGGCTGCACATTTCCTGTTTCAAATCCAGCTTGGGTCAACATATACACTAGTATCTTCGCAGTTGAATGAGAGAAGAGCGGGGTGTGATTAACTTTGCGCGTTGCCGGGTCTTGATGACTTCGCCATTGGCCAAAACTACCGTCATATTGATTACATTTTCCCGCATGGTGCCATATCTAAGCACACCGATCAACTTTTCCTAGGTTATTTCAAAGATCGCTTTGGAGAACTAGTCAGATAGATACTTACTTGACGGCGTTGGTGCCTGAGCATCCCGTGCCTATCATACCACCGATTTGGGCACCAGGACTACATGACCAATTAGAAGACAATCAAAATATTATAATAATAATAAAAGTAAACTGATTTCTTAAGGAAGAAATCGACCAGCATCATTTTCGAACAAGCACTCACCCAGGATCTACCGGGAAAAAAAGCTTGTGTGCACAAGGGGAGCGTTTGAGTTGATCGTTCAAGTTTTCATAACTAATTCCGGGCTGGACGACGACATCCAAGTCTGACTCTAAAAGAAATTAGGAGGGCCGGTTGAGTCAATAATCTGTGTGAGGAGAAGCTTCAGAGCAACTGACCATGAAGCGAGATGATCTTGTTCATGTTTCTCGAGAAATCGAGCGTGAATGAGTGTCCGGGTTGAAGCTGACTTTCGTCCCCGGGATGGGTGTCCTGATTTGACGGCTTGGATGAGGGGGCATTGAAGTGACCTTCGAGGGATGTTCCGCCTGAAAATGGTACGATCGGTATTCCGTACTTGTATGCTACCTTTCATCCATCGCAATTTACATATGCATCTATTAACCCCAATAATTCTCAATTCTCAGAATTTGTCGACGGGATCGCGCACCTTGACTATTTTCGATACATCTTCTGTCGACCTTGGATAGAGCACTGCCCCAGGAAGACAATCCGGGTGATGATCTATAAGGATAGGAACAGAGGGCATATTTTATAAACTCCAAGCTGAGTCGGCTACGGTTTGATTAGAAATTAGTTAATAATAATAAAACATAGCTTACAAGTCCAAGGTGAAGTGCCATGATAAAGCAGGTCTTCTCTATGCCAACTGATACATTCGGCCGGCAGAATTTTTTGGATCTTCTCCAGGGCAGCTCTGAACTCTTCGGGGCTAGGTTGAGGCTGAGCCGGAAATTTCTGATCGTTCTTGTCTAGCCCTTGGACCTGTTTCAGTTGGACATTGATCCCGACCACGTACATCTTTCCAGGAGAACATCAAACTGTTTAGCCAGGTTTTGTATCCAATTCTTTGTGTAGATCGAGAGCAGATAACGATGCTAAACATTTTCTGGAACACTTACGATTGAGCCGATCATGGTGGAGGTGAGCAAGACCATACTGGTTGACCATTTTTGTTCAGTGATTCCCCGTCTACCAAGAATCGATCCATGATCCGAGCCAATCGAGGGTCCATTAGGGATTGGACGATTGCTAAGAAGGCGCAGGCCACATCCGATGGGTCGCGAGTAGCTAGCGATATCTGTGTTCGTCCTTGGCGACCGTCGGCTGATGGTTCCCAACTGGACGGCTCCCAAGCCTTTCGAGCGGGTCAACAGAGTCGGACCAAGACGCATAGGAGGATATCTTGCTCTACGAATTTTCCCAAGTCGAGTTTGGCGTGGTCAGGATAAAGGACGGCTCGTTCACGGCCCGATGTCAGACCTTCAAGTTATACTCACTCACCACTGCGCAATCTCCTAACGGCACTCCAACATCTCCCAGAAAATGGCAGTTTCCAACCGGCCTGGGGCGGTGCAGCCTCGTTTCAGAAACAACATACTTACCTAAATAAATAGATAATGTGCATCTTCATACTACAGCCTTACCCCTAAAGTCGGAAAGGTTGAATATCAGGTTGGGTTGTTGGGAAAAAAAAACGGACATAGGCTGTTTAGGGTACCTGTGATTTTGAAAAAATCCACTCTCAAGGGCTCAAATGAACAGGAGACCCATCGTACGTTGCCGATGTTTTTAATCGGTCAAATATTCTTTCCATTACTGTTATTTTCAGTTATTTTCTCAACAATAATTACAACCAAAGAAAGAGACGAAAGGAAAACAATTACATGTGTACAGAGATAAACAACAGGAACAAGTGGTTTTTTTGTGATTTTTTGACGAGAAAGGACAAGACGAAACGCAGGGAGCTGACGATTGATTATTTTTTGCTGGGAACATAATCTTTACTGAGATCAATTCCAAGATCTTTAAGATGAGTATTAGTGATCTTAACCTTGCCACCCTTGCCACCTCTCTTCTTGGTTTTCCGGGTAGACTGTTGAGGTTTGACAGTAGCAGAATTGGATGATGTTAAGCCAGCCTCCTGTAACTCCAATGGCAAGGCACTTGCGTGTGGAGTTTTGAGCGAATGCCACATCTCTCGAAACTCTTTTGTTTTGTAAAATAAGAATGGAAATAAATGGTTAGGGTCCCATTCAGTTTATTGGGAGAAAAGATCCACACATCAATGCAGGGTGTGAGGATAGCTGTGTATGGGTAACCAGGCATTTTTGATCCTTTGATAGGAAGAGGTTGGACTCACCTTCATCAAGAGCACCTCGGGCAGGGCCCAAGTTTTCCCGACAGCCCAATTCGTCAAAGAAGACAGTCTTGACGGTACCTTCCTTGGCCCCTACACTATCAGTTCTGAAGACGAGGATCTTTCCTTCGTTTTCAAGCTTTGAGATCGATCCGATCAAGTCAATCAAGCCAAGGTAAACATCCTATCTCTCGAGAGAAGGGGGAGAACACTTGGTTTACCTCTGTGATAGCTGTCATGACACCCGGCCAACTTGCTTTCAAAGTGGACACCGGCATACCTCCTCGATGAGAAAACCGCTCTAATAGGTCTAAAACTTGTTGAGAATTATTGATGACGTAGTCCGGCTGTGAAGATAGTTTTAGCCTGACATCAACCTGGAGAGATGGAGCCCAGGATGGCAGATACCTTGTAACTCCACAATTTGACGAGTCCCTTCTCAATGACATTAACTCGCTCATGAGTATTGAAAGCGTCGAACAGATCTTTATTGAACGTGACATCGGTATGTTCGGTTAACAAACCTCTGACTCCAGTTTGGGCCTCGAGGTCAGATAGATTCATAGGGCCATTGGCCCGCTGAGGTTATCGAGGTTATGGTTGATTAGCTTGGTTAATCAGGAACTGTTTAGGAGGAATGTTCACCTTGAGTACGTCGATTAATTTGAACACTTGAGTGGCAAACTGTCTGCCCGGTCCAGAATTTTCAACGACGGGGGGGGCTAAGAATGCAAAGGAATGGCTTGAGTTTTTTTTTGAGGGGGGATGTTTGATGAAAGAGAGGGCTGACGGGGCTGATTGGGCTTCTTCTTCTTCTTTTTAGGAGGGGCACTACTGCTGGGAGGATTGAAGGACGCTTGAGGCTGGGAATTGGGTGGCTCGGGTGAGGGTATAGCTAGCAAGGTGGTCCATAAAGAATTCCAGTTTCAGTTTCGGGTGAGGCCAGAAGAGCTGAGCCAGACAGAGGGGTGCTTACCTGCTGGTTGACTGAGTGGAGAAGGTCTCTGGGGAGCGAATCTAGGTGCTGGAAGGCTGGGGAACTTGCTAGCCATGTTGTGTGAGATGATAGTGGTTCTTTGGTTCTTGTATGTAGGTGTTCTCTGTTTGATGTAGAAGCTAAATGGTTTGTTCGAGGTTGGTCTGTTCGTCGGGTCTGGGGGAAAAGCGCCTCGGTTATAATCAACCAGCCCTCGGTCGGTCCCCCGAACCATACACAAAAGACCATGCTTCAGTCTGGACCGAGGAAACACCCAACCCACACGCTCGATACCATCCTCCTGAATCTCGGACTCAAGCTGGTCTATCCGTTCGGTCCACAGTCTAGATCCTGGCATGCATCCAGATACAGGAAAAATGATCAAACAACTCGAGTTTGGTTGGTAGACTTTGATGGATCATCCATTTGGATTCCAACGAATCTGGAACAATTTTTTCAGAGCGCTTTACACGGCGATCTATCTATTTGGAAAACCATGGGATCCTCAAGGCCAAGTTCACTAGCCTTATACCTTTTTTTGCTCTTGGTGCCAAATCAAACGTTTAGGGCTGGGTTCGGCAGCAAACCCAAACTTGACAGGTGTTAGATTTACACTCAGAAGATAAGTATAACTTGAGCACACTGAAAAAGAGATACTGAGTCTTTGAAAGTGTTTCTTTTTTCAAAAGACATATCTATGTTGATACATATCCTCATCAAAGTCTATCCAATCAGGGTTCCCAAAGTTACAAGATTCTTATCGACATACATGTCACATAGAAATGTAAAACCTTCTTGGTAGGTACTGTCAATTCATCATGTAATTGTTCATAATTTGGCTACAGCAAAAAGGTTGTTTTGAAATGGTAATTTTATCATGATATAAGAAGTTATAATGATTTTACTTAACTTGAGAATATCAACTTAGTTAAGGACCAACAAAATGATTAGTAGAGTTTTCAAACTTGGAACCAACTTTTCCAAATTCTACAATGGGAGGTTTTTTCCACAAAAAGAAGAAGAACAAAAATATCCAAAGCCAGACTTATAGAGATTAGTTTAAGATGGTGATCTTCAATTCCAAAGATTGAAGTTGAAATGAAAGAAACAATCCAAACTGTTGATGATTTGGGCTATGGTACGGCCCTGCAGAAAGCTGTCAAGGTCATTGGTTGCACTTGAAGAACCATAACAGCACCATAACAGCTCAAAAGATTAAATTTACCCATTTCTAAATATCTTCATTGTGGATAATCCAACCTTGGTTTTGGAATGATGATGGTAATATATATCTCTATGATGAAAACAAATGCTGTAAGATCTGAGATAATATTTGAATTGGATTTTGTTTTTAAATAAGAATTATTGTAGGTGAATTGCCAGTTTAGACCTGAATTAATCTTCAGTTACTAAAAAAAATAGACTTGAAAGGGTACCTGCCCAGTCTAAAGTTATTAATGTTGGTAGGGTATTTATCAGCATAGTTGAGGTTATCCTAGTCAAACTAGGATTCACTCAATCAATTCAAAAATGTCAAATTGTTAACCAAAGCAAGTTAACTTAATGGAATTATATTTCATCCACTTGGATATCAACCAATCATGTGAAATTTTCATGATTACATCCCAGTTTACGTCAAACTATGATGTAAGTTAATTGTGTATTGAAAATTACATCTATCTCAATAGTGGCTTACAGCCTTTTTTTTGAATCTTAAAATAATTAGGAAACTGATATTGTGTATAAAAGCTTTCTTTGCTACCATACATATTTGGAATAAGTGATGATGAATAGTGTTATGATTCATCTTTATGCCTGAACTATTAATTTCAATGGAAGGAGTAATATCATTAGAGTGTGCTTATTTTCCTATGTCATGAAATAAACTCGAGGTTTATATAAATATCTGATTGGCTGAGGAATAATAGATAGGTTTACATTACTGATATTATTATTTCCTCTCTCCCCCTCTCTCCCCCTCTGCCCTCGGTCTCCCCCCGACCGCTCCTCCGAACTCGCTTGGTCCAACTCCACTTCAACCCAACACTCAACCAACAACCATCGACCATCAACCACCATCAACCACCACAACCACCAACCAAAACCCAACCCAACCAAGCACCACCCACCACCACCACCAACTTCACATCTAACAGATAAAAATATTTAAATAATTTCTCAATTAGACCAACCAAACCACAAGATGAACCCAGTTCTACAACCACCCCCACCACTACCACCACCACCACTACCACCACCACAAACTCCACACACACCCAATTCGACCCCACAAACTCCTGCTGCTTCAGCTTCAGCCTCCGTCATCCACTTCTCAAACTCAATCCGCTCATCCACCACCACCACCAACACCATGGCAACCACCACCTCTTCCTCATCCCAATCATCCTTCAACCATCACCAGTCCTCAAACCTATCCATCGATATGCCCATCGCCACCTCATCCGTCGTCAACAAGACCGCAAGTCGATCAGCCTCACTCTATCAGAACTGTCTCGAAACTAGGGCTCTTCTCAGGAGAGTCCCCGGCTTTGAGTCCGGCCCTTGGATCACTCAAACCAAAAACCCAAACAGCCTCCTCTCCGGTACTCATCTCCCACTCCAATCTGACCAATCTCTATAATCAATTAACTCACTCACACTCTCCTTTGTCTCCCATTCAATCAACCTCCTCATAGATTCACCTACCGACCCTCACACCCCTCATTCAAAGCACTCATCAAATCCACTCGATCCAGTCACTCAGACCCTCGAAATCTTCCGACTCGGCTCACCCCTCTGCTTCCTCTACAACGCCATCCTTAACCCTCCCCTCTCTCCGCCCGCTCTCGCCAATCTACCCCCACTACCTCCCGGAAAGACTTGGAAGAACCTCAAACCACTCAAAGTACTCTGGTGTCCTCGCGAGGACCTCAAAGGATGTCAGAAATCTGCTGCTCACTTTATCATGGCACTCAAAACAGAACTTGGCTGGGGTACCGAAATCGATGAGATCCAAGAGAACGGACTCATGGTCAACATGCTCTACGACGTCAACACTAACGCAACCGTCAAAGTATGTTAATCATCGAACGAAAAAAAAACTAGACATATATTACTTTCTTAGTACTAAGACAAAACAAACTCCTTCCTATCAAATGGCTTATCTTGAATTCATCTTTTATTAGGTTATCTCCAACGTCCTCAGGCTCCTTCATTTACTCAAAGCACTTGGAGTACTCCTACCACCATCAGAGGATGAATTAGTACCTCACAGTAACGAATTTAACGTCGCCATGGACGATCGAGCCCGAGTAGTCAAAGAAATCCTTGAAAGCGAGCGGAAATACGTTCAAGATCTAGAAGTCCTTCAGGTATAACCTTTAACCTTCTTTCTTTCTTCTCTTACACCTCGTTTGTTTTGTTGACTCAGAACGTTCGCTTGATCATTAGAACTACCAACGAGCCCTCCTCCAACGAGAGATACTGCCCTCAGATCAGATCCGTGCCCTTTTTATCAACCTCGATTCTCTTGTTGACTTCCAGAGACGCTTCCTAATCGGCGTGGAGGCTAATGCCCGTCTCCCACCCGGCGAACAACGTTTCGGCCATCTGTTTCACTCTTTTGAAGATTCCTTCTCATGCTATGAGCCCTTTTGTGCTAATTTTGCTTCAGCCAGTCAGTTGGCCCAAGATGAAAATGCAGCCCTGACCGTTCGTAAAACATCTCTCCTATTTTTTTTTATTTCTTTTTCCCCACTTTTCCATACTTAATATTTCATCCTCTATGCATTTATCCGCACTACCATAGAAAGTGGCCGATATACTCGACCCAAATTACGAATTGCCCACGTTTCTGATCAAGCCAGTCCAGAGGATTTGCAAATATCCCCTCCTCCTTCAGGTTCATATCTCTCTCTGAAATTCTAAATTTCCCCCAACTTGAATAACTGAACCAGCTTATCACACACTCTTAGCAATTGGTCAAACACACAACCCCCAACGGGCCTTATTACGATGAACTCAAAGAAGGCCTGGCTTCGATCACTCGAGTTACCGACGCCGTCAACGAAACCACCCGACAACGCGAGAACGAACTGGCAGTCAACGACCTCAAGGAACGGGTCGAAGACTGGAAGGGTCACGAACTCGTAACCTTTGGTCAACTGGTTCTCGAAGATACCTTTACGGTCGTCAAGAACGAAAGCGAACGAGAGTACCACGTCTATCTCTTCGAGCGGATCATTCTCTGCTGTAAGGAGGTCGGCGTCAAACTCGACAAAAAGGCCAGTAAACAGTCGATGAGCCTCAAAAAGAACAGTCAAATCAATAACTCTAACGCTAACGGTGGTAAGCGAAAGAACACTCAGCAACTCAAAGGTCGGATATTTATCGCCAACGTCATGAGTGCCACTCCCCGTCCGGTCCCACCTGGTTAGTATCTTCATTCGACCCCCACAATAGAGATTTGATCTGGA
Organism: Puccinia hordei; assembly: GCA_007896445.1. Lineage (NCBI taxonomy): Eukaryota > Fungi > Basidiomycota > Pucciniomycetes > Pucciniales > Pucciniaceae > Puccinia > Puccinia hordei. Next base: position 684,376 of record RDRW01000050.1, read on the forward strand.
TCAACATTGACGAACTTGTCCCACAAACTCCCCTAGGCTCTCCACACCACCATCAGTATCTTCTGCAGGTAACGTGGCGTGGCGATATATCTGAAGAATACTTTTCGATCAAATGTCGAACGGAGGAACAGCTGAAGAAGTGGCAGGCGGCGATCACCAAGGCGGTTGATGATGCAGTCGAGCGACGACGGCGACAAGTGCACCATCTATCGTCAGGGTCCCGCTCGAAGATGAATAGCCCTCTATCTCAGTTCCCGAACACACCCCAATCGGAGATGGGTCAACCGCCCAATTCGGCTAGCTACCAGCATCATCCCGTCGCTCATCCACCTCGGATTCCAGAACATCCCTACGCCCACTCGGGACATGGGAACGGGGGCGGGTCGATTAATAGCCGGACGTTTGAGGACGAGGAGGAGAGCTATCAGACGGATGCCGAGAGCTCGGTCAACGGGCGGAACACACCCTCGGGCAGTAGACGGACGGCGGGTCATCGTTCGATGCCGGCTGAACGCTCAGAAGCCTCTTTCGAGCCTGGACGTGCACGTGCCCAGACGGATGATGCGGCCTCGGCCAACCTCGCCCAGTGGCGCAACCAGATGCCCAACAGCTCGATCCCCCCCGTGCCTCGATCAGGCCAGCTGACGCCTGCCAGCAGTGACGCTTACCTGCCCAACTCACTACGCTCATCGACATCAAGTAAACCCCTACGTCACCAGCCCAGTCACGAGTGGGGTGCGGGAAACATCAACGGCTCGAGTCTATATCGCTCCGACGACCGCAATCATCTCCCTACCTCCGGACATCCTCTCCATGGACGTCACAATGAACCGCAGCTATTGCCATCAAACAATACTGGTGTACCCATGTTTAGGAGCAGATCCGCTAGCTCGCCGAACATCCACCAGTCCCCAGACTTCTCTCAACAATGGAACTCTGGTCTCCTCAACGCCGTCCCCTCAGTGCCCTCCATCCCCTCTGCCTCCCTCACTAATTCCTCCAGAACTGCTATGTCTCTCCATAACCAGGTGCATATGGGTCACATCAAGCAGCGCTCTAGTGACTCGAGTGCCGCAGCTTTGACTGACCGGTCTTCGACGGACAGTCAGCGGCTCTCCGGAGGTTTGTTATCACCCACATATATATATACGCAGAGAAAAGGGCTGATTTTTGATATATTGTCGTTTTCCAGCTGTAAATAGCACAGCAGTGGGAGGCAGGAATAACATACAGCTCTCCAGCTCAATGGCTCAGGCCGTCCATGGTGGCCTCCCCGCAGGAGCTGCGGCCGGGCTAAACCCACGATACTCGTCAGGACAGGCGGGACTAACGGGTCATTCAGCGGCCAACTCGCTGATCACGTCACGGAGTAGTGGAAGTTTGGTGCTCGTTCAGGGCGGATCTGAAGGGATAGTTCGATATGCAAACGAGCACGGAGGACCGCCATCTTCTACCTCCTCGAAACTTGGCCCGACTGCACCTTCCTCATCGATCCATAACGCTACCGCTATCAACAATGGTCCGACCTCGATCAGATTCAAGCTGAGAGCGGGCGAAGATACTTATGTGATCGTTACCCTCTCTACAGTGACTTATCAGGAACTGATCGAGAAGATTTACAAGAAGTTGCGCAATTGTGGCGTCGCTAAGGACTCATCCACCCGGCTTAAAATCCGCTATGAAGATGAAGAAGGCGATTTGATCTTGATTTGTAATGATGAGGATGTTTCCATGGCCATAGAGTGGATGCGCTCGGTTGGAATATCTCATCTTTTACTCTTTGTTGATTAGTCCTTCCTCCTCCTCTTTTGTTTATCGACTTGCGTCTTTTGCTCTTCTTAGTATTCTCTCTCTCTACCTCTCTCTTCCTCTTTTCTCTCTTTCTCCTTCTCCTTCTCTTTCACTCTATCATCTTCTGTTGATTCTCTATCTATCTCTATCTCCTTTTTTTTCGATGTGACATGTATTCTATTATAATTGACTTATTAGATATATTTCATACATCCATACACATATATATTATAATCTACATATATAACAAAACAACAACAAATCCATTTGTTTGTTTTCATATATATATGTATATATATATATATATATATATCTACACTTACACACATATATATATATACATGAATGTGTATATGTGTGTATATATCAATATCAAGCACTTTTTTCCTCTCAAAACTTTTACTTTTGTGTTTCTTTCTTAACATTCTGTTGACATAAATCCTTTAATTGAATATATGACATACACACATATATATACATCATGTTCTATTCTTTCTCTTAGTATAATTTTCTTTTCTTTTTTGACTTAACTAACATGATCATTTATTCTGATTTGCATTCCTTTTATGAATATGCAAATACACTGGCATATGTACATTTATATTTAAATATATAATAAGAAGAGCATGTACATCAAAAAACAAAAAAACAAATGTAAAATCAGAAAAAACTCATTGATAAATGTTTTGTAATACATGTTACATAGACTCAAGGTCAAGACAGATGCTTTCTTAGCTACACTAACCAGAAGTTACTTTTAGCTGGAGATTTGGGCAGCTAGCAATAAAAAAGATTAATTGACGGAAACAATAGTGGTTGTTTTAGTGTTAGCATCATTTTTAAAAAAAGTTAATGCTACAGAAATATCATTTAGCCCATCTTGAGTGGGCTTGGATAACATTACTCTAGAGTAGCACTCTTCTCAGATAAACTAAATGTTAGATTAGAGATTAGCACTCTTCTCAGCTAAACAATCAAAACAATTTTTTTGATTGCTGTACTGATGCAAGTAAAAAAATCAAAACAGTTCTTTTGATTGCTATAATTGCAGGACCACATCAATCAAAACAGCTGTTTGTAATTTTCCAAGTACAGCAATCAAAATAGGTGTTTTGATTGTTGTACTTGCGCAATTACAGAGATCAAAACAGAGCTTTTTTGATTGCTGTAATTGTGCAAGTATTACAATAAAAACAGCTGTGTTGATTGCTGGAATCACACAATTACATACAGCTGTTTTTATCACTGTACTTGTGCAAGTACAGATAGCTTGTTTGATTTCTGTATTGGTCAAATAAAACAATTCAAACAGCTGATTTATGTTTTTCTTTTTTTCTTTTTTTATTTATGGAATGGATTTGTATTGAATAGGGGAAGGGGTAGGACCAAAGATGTGGGAAGAGTGGCTTAGTGTGGGAATCTCTGGGGACAGGATTCACAAGCAAGGGGGATGTGGGAGTATTTATATACAAGTGCAGCACTGAAGCTGAGCCCGCAACCGGGGGTTCAGTGGCAGACTGAGGAAGGGGGTATGTACCAAATGTTACCAGACATTTTGCGGGGAAAAGAACAAGGGTGCAGCATGTGACTTTCTATAGTTGGCGCGGCCAAGTATGGTTGGGCAGGACAAAGGGCCGCTTCAGTACTGTCAGCAACAAGTGGCAGAGACACACACGGTGGAGCCACACATGGGCTTGTTTAGGACTCACCAGCTAAAATGCCTCATGTTTCTACTCACCAGCTAAAATGCCTCATATTTTACTTTATAAAGGGGACTCATGCCAGTGGACGTAGTTGCAAACAGAGTGATCTTAGGTGCAGGAAGAGGCAGTGGCGTGACACAGGGGAGACTCTGATCTATTTGCTATGGCGGGTAAGTTCAGTATACAGAGGTATAACAGTAGCCTAGTTGGAGGAATACAGCGCTTGGTTGGGCAGTTCAGTATGTGCAATGTGGAATTATGGAGCACAGAAGAGTAGGCAAGGGTATAGCAGTTGGAGGAATACTGCAGTGCAATGCGGAATTAGGGAGTCAGGCAAGTAGGGTTCCAGGAACGGTACCAGGGATTGCAGGACATGACTGGGGGCAGATGTTGTATTAGAGTTTGCAGGGGGATCATCTTATCATATCATTAGAATAGATAGATATCATCATCAGCATCCAAGAGATCTCTTTTAAATCAACTCTAACTGAATTCAGTGGGTGCAGAAAAGCAAGGAAGAAAACAAGGAGAACTGTGAAGGAAATCAGCAGGAAGGCAAAAGAAATTGGAACAGTCCACTTTCTGAGGATAAGGTTTTGCAGAGAATCCAGTTAGTCATCTACTAATGGCTGTTCATTCTGCAGAGACATTTTGCGGGGAAAAGAAAAAGGGCGCAGCATGCAACATTCTATAGTTGGCACGGGAAATTGGTCAGGCGGAATTTAAGTAAATCTTTATGTATCATGTATTATATGACTTTTACATTTGATTTCACTTGGATTGTCCTTCAGGGATTTTTCAAGCACAAACCCCTAGGAAATTTATTCACATGTATACCTTAGTGAAATAAATTAATTAAGCTGAAATAAAGATCCACTGGAACCAACCAGGAAGAAGGAAACTCAGAGTTTCAGGATAGAACATACTGATTCTGTCATTGGGGTCATCCTTATTTCCACACCTTATTCCATGCCTTACAGAAGTGGACAATGCTTCTTCTAGGAATTAAAATTAATGTACTGATTACTGACCATCACTCCCTGATTTACCTACTCAAAAAGAACACATTGAGCAGGCAACAAGCAAGGTGGACAGAATTTCTGGCCAATTTCAACCTTCACTTCAACTAAATCAAGGGCAAAGACCACACCATGGCCAATGCACTCTCCAGGAGAGGGACTTGGAAATCTTGCCCACAGATGTGGGTAGTGTGGTTTTGTTGACAGAAATTGGGACCACTTTGTTGGAGGTATTTAAATCCTCAATCATCAAAGGCTATACTAATGACCCCTTTTGCATTGCACTCAAAAATGACCTCCCTCTGCGCAACGGCTGCATGGAATCTGATGGACTACTGATTGTCAAAAATTATTTGGTGATCCCCAATGACCCAGAGGTGAAAGTCAAGCTGATGGAAGAGGCTCACTTATGTTTTGGGCACCTTGGCTACCTGAAAACGGTCACAGAACTCTGAAAAAAATTCCATTGGCCACATATGGAAAGAGAGGTGGAGAAATTTTTCAGGAGTGTTGGAATTTTGTGACACTACTGTGATATATCAGACAACTAATCACTTCCGGAGTTCATTCCTTCCTTCCAATCACTTCTCATCCATCAAGATACTCAAAGTCAGTCATCAAGATCAAGATCAAGAATACTCTCAAAATCAATAGTGTCAATCATCATGCATCAAAAAGCTTTAAAAGTGGACAGCCTTCTGTAGCTTCCAACTTGGTGAGAAATGCAACCATCACATTTCTTCTAACTCTCATTCACTCATAATCAGTTTAAAAATACTTTTCTCATTAACTCTTAGTCTAACTAGTCTTATCTGATCACTTATCTCAAAAACATCAATCAGCTGATACCTATAATCTTTAGGGTTTGTTTCTCTCTCTTTCTCTATTATAAAAACCACTCACTAATCCAATCAACAAAATCCCAGTTCACCAGTCATCTATTATCTATAATATCACATTTAAATTGATCATTATAATTACAATCATAGACATCAGGGGTTAGTTCTCATCTTTAGCTTATCTTCATTCACTAATGTTCTCAATGTTTCTAATTATTTTTTATAGTCTCTGGTCTTTTATTCTTGAGTAATGTTTTCAAACAGTTCAAGCTCCTTTAAGGAGTTGTACCATTTTTCAAACCACCAAAGCCCTGAAAACAGCACCCACGGGAAAGATGTTAGCACCAAATTCCCCCCGCTTCCCCCTCACTTTTCTGGCTATAGAATTTGTCAGCCCCCTAAAGAACTCTAATCACTATGACATGTTACTTAACTGCACATTGTGTCAGCCCTAGAGATACCCCAGAGTATCCTAAGAACTGACTAAACTGTAAAATACAATAAAAAACTGTATTACTAATGTAAATAATAACATATCATCAATTGTTATTATATTAATCAACTAATAATGTGATTAAGTGGGGTAGCTCACTCAAACTACCACTAAATTCCTACTCCTTCTAGTACTTTATCATAGAATAAGGATACTTTAAGAAAATGGAATAAAAATTATAAATTATTGATTGGAAATTATTGTCATAAAAGCTGAGAGACCATAAGCTTATTTTCATAAATATAATAAAATAAAATTATGCTTATAAGAAAGAAATTACCTAAGTGCGTGTTAATTTCCCAGTATTGTTCTATTAAATGAATTGGCCAATGATGTGATTGGTTATACATACATGTCATGAGGTCATGGGGACATGGAAAATACTGTTCTCAATTCTATACAATTCCCATTGCATCATAGTGCATTTTAATTTTGATACATTAAAGCAGAATATACAACAACATTCTAGAAACTTCCCATGAAGACCTCTAGAATATTAAAAGGAGGCCTTTTCCTGGCCTAGGATTGGATCCTCAGCATATTCACCCAGTACCACATTAGTAAGTACCCTGATGGCAAAGCTCAACATTAAATTCCACATGTCCTTGGCCTTCCACCCACATGGCAATGGACACAGTGAAAACACAAACGAAACTGTGGGTCAAGTCTTGCACAGATTCACTACTAAGCAGCAAAGCAGATGACTTAAGACACTCCCGGAAGTGGAACTAGACATCAACTTGGCAATCAACGTTTCTATGGGATTCAGCCCATCCAAATTGATATTTGGTTTGGGTGCAAGCCCGGATTTTTCCCCTCTTCCACTACCTCCCTGGATTCCCAAGCTTCACTTGATAACTGTATCCAAAAACTCAAGGGTGTGTGGGTGGTGGCACAATACTCACTGTGGACAAGCCGTGTGAGTCAAGAAATTCAACACAAAAAGCACCCATGGGATCAAATTCCCTTGACACCGGGCTTGTGGGTGCTACTCAAATCAGCCAATTGGCATGGGTGTCATCAGGGAGGGGTAGAAACACTCAAAGACCGCTTTGAAGGCCGTACCGTATATCCAAGGTTTTCAACTTGGAGCTGAAACTGTTCCACTCCAGGGAAGGTGACACAGCAATTCTGGGAAAAATCCAAAAGTAAGTTTCTCCCATATTGCACCACCACTGCCTTTGTCCAAAGCATCACCTTGGCCACACTGTGAGAAACCCCAAATTTATTTGCTTTAAATCAACAGGCTCTATCTTGATTACAGGCCAATGGACTATTTCTTCCGCCAACTCACTCGCAACAAACCAGACATCATTTCTTTCCCTTTTATTTTGTATCTCTCTTCCCTTCCAACAATTGAAAAAATCTCTAACAACATAACATTCCTATTGCAACCACAAATTCCTTCTTTAGTGATCTTAAAATACTCTTTTCTTCCTTTTCTGTTTTCTCTCTTTTCCTCTATGTTTTCCTTCTCTATTATTTTAAGGGGGGGAGACTGCAAAAACACCATCCACAGGTTTCATAAAAAATCAAGACTCAAGATTACATAATCACCTCACTACTTAATTCCCAGTTCCCCCGCTCCCCTCCTAGCTCAGTAGAGACCAAAACTGACATTCATCACTCTACTGAGCTAGGTAAGCCATTCCACTTCTTCTCATCTCTTTCATTATAATTTCTTATTTTTTCTTGATTCATTTCTCATTCATTGTAAGTAGAGACCAATACTGACATTCATCACTCTACTGAGCTAGCTGTAATCAAACTTGGGTTCTAGAACTTGGTCTCCAAATCTCATTGATTTGTTCTAGAGCACATAACTGGACTGTAGTGAAGAGTATATAAGATACTCTTGCAGGTGTTTGCATTCTGCTGAAGAGAGCCCAGAATATCTGATAATAAGCCAAGGAATTCAGGGCCAAGCACATTCTGCCAATGAGTGCGTTTTTAAGCATTCAAAGATCAATATTTGAGTGAGCTTGGAGGTGATACCAAAATACAAGGTCTTTTCCCCAGCCCTGGATGGCAGCCATTGTCAAGAGGATTCATTGGTGTGGGTTGGATGGATCAAAATAAACTGGTTGATGCCAACCATAAACTGTGTTTTTTGGCTGAGAATCATAAACCTTTTTTATGGGTAGATTCAAGCCATCAAAATCATCCACATCAATCTCCGAATCAGATTGTTCACTATTGGGGTTTTGAGTCCCCCATACTACAGTCTGTGGCCTTATGCTTCTTTGAAGCAGATTCCTTGGCTGCAGCAGCCCTGGCCTCTTTCTTGGCTAACAGATCCTCCTTCACCACTTGCCTCTTTCACTGCAAGAAAAATTGGCTCAACTTCCTGCAGTTGACATGCAAAAGTGCAAAGGTGCCTTTGGAATTTTGCATGTAAACTGCAGGCATTTGAGCCAGGTTTTCTTGGAGTGTTTGCATCTGCAGGTTTAGGCATCTTTAAATTCAAACCATTTGAACTCTGCCCAAGGTCATATGCAACATTGAGCCATTTGTTGTAGTTTTCCTCCATCATCAACTCAACCCTTCTACCTTTGTTCCAATCTGGAATACTTGGAAGCCAGAACAATTTATTTGCAGGGTTATCAATGGAGGAAAGTATGATCAAGCTGGTCTTAGGGAAATGAATATCACAAGTTGCTGCCACAAGATCTTTGAAGTGAACAAAAGTAGTACCCCTATTGAGATGTCCATGGGGAACTCACTCAAGGAGTTGACTGGAATCCATACTTTCTCCTTTTTCTTGTTCTCAGAACAAAAAATTAGCTTGAAGTTTCATGGGTTCTCCCTAAAATATGATTGAAATATCATCAAATCAGTCAATCAGCCTGTAGAAGAATCAGGGTGCCAACACAAAAATTGATAGTGGGCTGGTGTCCTTCTGGTGGATTATCTGTGCAGCCTTCTTCAGTCAATGCAGTTTTAGTTAAGGTAGAGACTACAGGGGATGGTAGGCTTGATGTGGTTGTTCCTTTAGTTGGAGTACTCAGAACCAATGGGTTATAATAATAAAATGGAATTGCATCTGGTTTATTTGTGTTACTGTGGTTTAGACCCCTGGGGATTTTGAGTGCCAAGAAACATCTGGCTGTTATATCCAATAATGGGTTGATAGAATCCCAAACAAACTGGGATCAAATGTTTTCTGGTGTCTTGGAGCAGTCTTTCCCACTTGGTGGAGTGTGTTTCCCAATTCAGTGGGATAATGAACACAAATGTAAAACAATTCAAATGAATTTAATTTGATCACTGACTCTAAATTTTATATACCAATGGATACCACAGGTCAGAGCCATACTGGATGTCTGTAATGGCCACATAGACCCATTCAGAACATTTATGAAACAAAAATAGATGGCCCAATCCAATTCTATTTCAGATAATTTAAATATGTATTTGGCTAATATCAGATAGCCATTGTGGGAGAACTTATATACCAGAGGTGCAGCACTGAAGCTGAGCCCGCAGCCGCGGGCTCAGCGGCAGACTGAGGCTGAGGTAAGGGGGTATCTACCAAATGTCATCGGACATTCCGCGGGGAAAAGCACGGGGTGCAGCATGTGACATTCTATAGTTGGCGCGGGCGATCTGTCGAGCGGACGAAGGCCGCTTCAGTATGCGCGACGCGATGGACCGGGCGGAACCACGGGGTTCGGGGCGCCAGGCCGCAAGCGGAGCGGGGGCAGAAGAAGCGGAGTCGTGCGCAGGGAAGCGACAGACGGCTGCAGGGGTCAACGGGGTATAGTAGTCGGGGACAGGCTGCGGTGTGATGCGGGATCGAGGAGACAGGCAAGTAGGGCTCCAGGGACAGTACCGGGGAATGCGGGACATGATCGGGGGGACTGTTGTATAAATAGAGGGTTGTAACAGGGCTGCGGGTCTTATCTTATCTTATCATCACAGTAGATAGCTATCAACTACAGCGTACATAAGAAAATCTCAGTGTTTAGAGTTCTCTCAGCGATTATTCAGCGTGTGCGGACAAGCGGAACTGCGTAGGGCATCATCAGGACGACGAACGCAAGAGGACCGGTCCCCTTGCTGAGTATAAGGTGTTGCGGGGAAACCAGTTGATTATCCGCTGACAGTGTTTATCCCGCAGAGGAAATCAAAGAACCACCGGAACCAACCAGGAAGAAGGGCAACCTACCATTTCTGTTACCGAGGTCGCCTTTATTTCCACATATTGGGGGTCTGGCCGGGAAACTTCTTTCTGTTTCCAACCTGCAGACGGTTCAAGACATTTGTCTTTTTCTTTATTTTTTATATATCGTTTATCATTGTTCGAGGATGAGTGGTTCTGACACTTATCTTCCTACGACTGCGTCGGGCGGAGCGTCCTCCTCCAAGTTCACCCTCCCTCCCGCCAAGTTCGTCCCCCCCCTCCGAAGGGGGGAGGTCTGGGTACCCACGGCATCACGTCGGAGGTCAACATGGACAACGGACCGGAGGAGAATCGGAAGGGGAAGCAGGCGGCTGGTGAAGCGCCGGTAGGGGTGAGGAGGCAAGGGTTGGCGTCGGACCCACCGACGGGCGTCAAGATTCGGCCGCGGGATTTTCCCGCAGTCCTATTCAGTATTGATGCGGTTGATCAATTTTTGAGTCGTTTCGAATTGGCGGCGGAAACTGAAGGGGCGTCGGATGGCGACAAGGTTCGTCAAATCGTCAACTTCATTCAGTCTGAAGAAGAGTTGCGCGATGTGGAGGAAATGGAGGGGTACAAGGCGAAGAACTGGGAGCGTCTGAGGGAGGAGATGTTGGAGAAGTGGGGTCCGCGTCAGCAACGGTATCGGGAGGCGGATTTGGAGAATCTCGCGTCGAGCAAGGCGGCATCGGGAGGGGTCAACGATCGAAGGGCGTTCGATGAGTACGTCACTTCCTTTGATTGCATCGTGAAGTACCTTAACCGCAATGAGGTGATCATTGGGGAGCCGGCGTCGGTCAAGCGGAGCTTCCTCAAGGGGCTCGCCACGCCGGTTCAGGAGCGGGTGCAGCGGAGGCTGTACGATCAGAACCTCATTTGGCGGTCGAGGGATGGAGGGACCCTGTTGCCCGACTTAGCGTTGCTTAGGGGCGCGGTCCGGGCGGAGTTCGACATGATGGAGTTGGTGGCCGAGAATTCGGGAGTGGCGATCTCGAGCGGAATCGGGCCGGTGATCTCTTCCCGGAACACGGCGCCAGTGGCGCCCGCTGAAGTGGCGGAGTTGGCTGACACCTTGAAGGAGCTTCGTTTGTTCATGCAGAAGACGGTTCAGCGGGAGTCGCAGCCTCAAGCGTTGGCACCGGCCGACCGTCAGCGGAGCAGTCCTCCACGTGCGGGGCCTCCGGGGCTTCATTGCACTTATTGCGGGTCGAATACCCATTATAAGTCTTGATGTCAAGAGTTGACGGACAACTTAAACGGTAGGCAGGTGAGGATCTATAACGGTGATTATTTCCTCCCTAGATTGCGTGAACCGATCGAGGCGGCCGTGCCGCGCCACATGGTTTGTGCAGCGGCGGCAGGGCAGGGAGAGACGGCGGAAGGCCCGAAGGCGGAGGTCAAATCCTCAATGGGTATAGTTGTCGGGACGTCTGGATGGACTCCCCCGGCTGTCCAATCAGAGGTGTGGGCCATCCAATCCGATGAGGTGACGGCCCGCTACGGCGGGTACAACCGCATGGATGTGGATCCTCCAAAGAAGGGCAAGGCGAAGGAAGTTTTGCAGCCTGGAGGAGTGGCAGTGCCCACCGGGAAAAAGAAGGCTGCGGAGTTGGCCAAGCGCGCTCTGAACGGGGATGGTCCGCTGACTCTTTCCATCAAAGAATTGGCGTTGGTTTCCCCTCTAATGGCGGAAGAGCTCATAGCGTCTCTTAAGGAGAGTGCGGGCCTCAAGGCGGAAGGTAATCGGGTGGCCTTCGACGTGAGTTCAGCGGAGGCCGAACATTCGTGCCGACACCATCCGGAGGAGTTCCCATCGGACTCCATCTCCTGCCCCCTTGGTTATGTTCAGATGACCATCGGGGACCAGCAAGTGTGGGCGATGATCGACAGCGGGTTGATGGTCAACCTTTTGCCGGCAGAGGTGGCGCAAGACTTGGATCTCGTTACCCGACAAGCCAACATCGGCTTGCAAGGAATCGGCGGCCATGAGTGCAAGGTGGCGGGTGTGGTGGAGAGTGAGTGGGTGGAGGTGGCGAAGACCAGGCGGAGGGTCTCATTCTTGGTGGTGAGGTCCTCCAAAGTAATCCTTGGACGGCCGTTCTTGTTCGCCTTCCGAGCCGGCCTTTGTTTTGGTCCGCAAGGAGGAGGTCCTTTCGGTGGCGGACTCCCAAAGGCGACGGTTCGCAACGACGATCTGTCGGCCATCGAGCGGCCGATGGGAGACCCGGCTGGGGCCGGAGGTGGGGGAGGAGGAGTGCCGAGGGAGGGAGAAGCAGGAGGCTTCCCCCTTGGCACGGGGTTTTTAGGTGTCGGCCGGTCAATCCGCACGATGTCAGCTCTAGCATCGCGCGGACGGTCGACTCCTAAAGAGCGGGAAGGAATAGGGGATGGTGGGGTGGAGGCAAAAGACCCAAAAGTAAGTCCTCCCAATTGTGCACCTCCGCGGGTATCTACTACCATTCGTAAAACCCTACCGAGTGCCACGTACGTGAGCGAATTCCTTTCGTCTGGTCATAGGCGGAAATCCTGGGAAGTCGGTCCGCACTTGGAATCGGAGGTCTGGAGAGAGGGAATGGAGGAGGAAAGCGATCGAGCGGGGGCAGCCAGTATAGAAGTAAGTCCTCCCAATTGTGCACTGCCAAGGGTTTCTACTGCCTTTCGAAAAACCCTACCGAGTGCCACGTACGTGAGCAATTCCGTTTTGTCAGGCCATAGGCGGAGTTATCGGGAAGTCGGTCCGCAAGATGAAGTGGAGGTGTGGAGTGAGGGGATGGAGGAGGAACACAATGGAGCGGAGGCAAAAGTTGTAGAAGTAAGTCCTCCCAATTGTGCACCATCAAGGGTTTCTACTACCTTTCGAAAAACCCTACCGAGTGCCACATACGTGAGCGATCCTTTTCCGCCCGATCATAGGTGGGAATCTCGGGAGTTTGGCCCGCATCAGGCAACGGAGGATTGGGAGGAGGATGGGGAGGGTTCGGAGAAGGGAAGGGCGGAAGGTTCTTTTGGGGCGGGGGCAAATAGTGCAGAAGTAAGTCCTCCCAATTGTGCACCGCCAAGGGTATCTACTACGTTTCGAGAAACCATACCTTGTGCCACGGTCGTGAGCAAATTGAGAGTCTTTGGTTTCCCAGTCCGCAGGATCTCAGCGGAAGAAGGCGTTGTTCTACGGAGGGTGGAATCGGACGGGGCAAAGTATAAGCCGGTGGCGCGGAAGGTTAGGCCGCGGAATGAGCCAATGCCGCAAAGCTTGAACTCACCGTTGAAGCCCATCCAGTGGGGGAGAGACCCCTATCTTACCCCACTTTGGGTGCGGCCTCCGGAATTTGTGCCGACAGAGCGTATCACGGATGAACGGATGGCGAGTCTCAACTTCGGACCTCCGGGGTGGGTCAGCCAGGAGGAGTGGAAGCTCTTAGCCCAGGTCGTCACCTTGCGGGCGAAGGCTTTGGCGTTGTCCCCTGAAGAGCGCGGGCTTTTGGACAGGGGAATAGGGGAGCCTTATCGGATTCCGGTGATACCCCATGAACCGTGGCAGATCAAGCCAATTCCGGTTCCGGCAACCATTTGCGATACCTTCACAGAGCTGGTAAGGGAGCGGGTGCGGACGGGGTTGTATGAGCAGTCTTGCTCAAGCTACTCCAGCCCAATTTTTCCGGTGCTGAAACAGGATGGGACGAGTTTGAGGATTGTTCATGATCTTCAGAGACTGAATTCCGTTACCATTCTGGATGCAGGGCTTCCTCCGCGCGTCAATGAGTTTGTGGAGTCCATGGCAGGGCGGGTTTGCTATGGGTTGGTTGATGTCATGGGCGGGTACGATCAGCGGGAATTGCACCCCGAGTCGCGGCCACTCACGGCTTTCGAGACTCGGTTGGGGCGTATGCAGCTGACTCGTCTCCCGCAGGGAGCCACCAACTCGGTAGCGGTGTACCAAGCGCAGATGGCGTGGATCCTCCAGGACGACTTGCCTCATCTTGTCCAGATCTTCATTGATGACGCGGGGATCAAGGGACCGAAGTCGGATTACGGCGGGACGGTCTTGGTGGACAACCCGGGCATCAGGCGTTTCATTTGGGAGTATGCGGTCACCTTGGAGCGGATCTTGTTCCGGATTGAAACCGCGGGCCTTACGGTTTCAGGGAAGAAGTTTGCGGTCTGCGTTCCGGCTTTGGAGGTCCTCGGTCATGAAGTCTCAGTTCGCGGGAGGAGCATCACTCGGGCTAAGTTGAACAAAGTCTTGGAGTGGCCAGTTCCGAAAACCGTAACTCACATCCTTCAGTTTTAAGGGTTGTGTAGTTACGTGCGGATGTTTATCGAGCGGTTTGCGGAGATTGCAAGCCCGATGAGGCGGCTCACTTGCAAGGGGACTGAGTGGAAGTGGACCGAGGAATGCGATTGCGCGTTCACCCGGCTGAAGGAGATTGTCGGTAGGGAGATCACGCTCAAGGATCTCGATTACGGGAAAGAGGGAATTCGGTTGGCGGTTGAATCCAGTGAATTCGGTGCGGGAGGCGTGCTGACGCAAGAGGAGGATGGGAAAGATCAGCCGGTTCTTTATGAGTTGATCACCTTCACGGAAACCGAGTCGCAATACTCCCAGCCAAAGCTTGAGCTGTGCGGCGTCACCAAGGTGGTGCGGAAGCTGCAACACGTGTTGTGGGGGGTGTTCTTTGAACTCCTAGTTGATGCGGAAGCACTGGCAAGGATGATCAACTCTCCTACTCTCCCTAATGCTCCAATGACCCAATGGGTGGCTTACCTTCAATTGTTTTCTTTCAAAGTGGTCCATGTTCCGGGGAAGGCGTTCACAATGCCTGATGCATTGTTGCGAGTGGCGGAAGAGGAGGGAGCGGAGCGGTTCCGCTCAGCAGAGGCGTTGGACGTGGAAGAACGGCTGATGAAAGCGGGCGCAACGACAGTCGGCATCAAACTTCCCCTTCGCCAGAGCGGGAAGTACAAGCTGATGGAGACCTACCTGAGTACCCTCAATTTCCCTGATGATACTTCAACCGAACTGAAAGCGTGGGTTTGTCGGAATAGCGTCAACTTCTTTGTGCGGGAAGGTCAACTTTGGTGTCGGCGGTCTCCCATACCGCTGGTGGTGGCGACTTGTTGAGCGAGTCAGGAAGTCATCCTTTGGAGCCTCCATGAGGAGTTGGGGCATTGGGGCAAGGTGGAAACGCGTACCCGCGTTCGGTGTGGTGATCCATTCCACTTCATTACCATATTTTCAATAGGTAATTAATCACTTATAAAACCTAAACCATACATATATTCACTATTATTATTTCATAATCAGGTTCTACATCCCATTTTAACCCTAGTCACTCACTACAACTACCTCCAAATTCCTCATAGTTCAAGAGTTACAGGCAAACTCAGAATAATACAGCAAGTTATAGTATAAGGCAAGGTATAGAATACAATATAGTACATATTATAAGTAGATATATTTCACAACCAAGATACATAATACATATTACACATTATATACTACATAACATCTTACATCATATACATAAACTCTACTCATCTGTTACTGTCATGACCATTTCATATGTGTCACTGTCTATTCTACTTCATCTGTCATATTTTCCTTTCTCTAGCCTGATGGCTCATCTTCTCTCTCAGATATATAAGGACACCTGTTCCTCCCTCTTGTTCCCTTATGGACCCCATAGCTTACTAAATTAACCCCTACATATACCAACATTACAGATCCCATATAATTAGTATACATAACTTAGTAGAGTTACCATCACTTTTAGAAATATATAAATATAAATACCAGCTTTGAACCTCAATATAAGAAGACTGTCCCCTGACTTGCTTGACCCACTTTGACTCCAGAGTTGCCAACCCAGCCCCACATTATACTTTATACTATATACTTTCTACCACTCACACCCCTCTTCCATTCCTCCCACCTTATAAGTGTAGTAGCAAAGCTCATCAGTACTAGTCATCTAAGAATAGATAGAAATTAGCCACACCTTTATTTTTTATTCTTAGTGTTACACTCATCCCCATAGCATTAGTCAGGAAGGCAGCTTTACCCCAGCACCCTTGGTATAACTTACATTACTACTAGTGTAGTCATCCATTTCCCTTCCAAGCTCTATTCTGTCCCTTGAGTAGTTCCACATCGGCAGCGTTTCTGGTGGCCTGGTATGGTGAAGTCGGTCCGTGACTGGGTCCGGAGCTGTGAGGCGTGTCAGCGTCGGAGCTCGGCGCTCCCCAAGGAGGTGGGAATTCCGACAGGGGAGGATTCGTTGTTCAGTCGGATTTCCTTGGATGTTGTCCACATCAAGGCGGGTAAGTACGCCTACTTACTCGTTGCGAGGGATGATCTGTTGGGGTGGGTCGAGGCCATCACTTTGGTCAAGCTGTCGGCGGACAAGGTTGGCCAATTCCTGGAGGAGTTCTGGTTCTCGCGGTTCGGATGTGTGCGGCTGGTCACGGTGGATGGGGGTGCGGAATTCCGAGGAAGTCTGATGAAGCTGGTTCAGTCATGCGGGGCAAAGTTCGGCAGGGTCACGGAGTATTATCCGGAAGGCGCCGGGATGATTGAGCGGGGACATCAGCCAATCAAGAACACGCTGGTCAAGATGTGCGGGGAAGACGGCCGGAAGTGGCATCAATTCCTTCCGGCAGTCCTTTTCGCGGATCGGATCTCAACCAAGCGGGGCACCGGTTATTCAGCGTACGAACTCCTGTATGGGCGACAGCCTGTGTTGCCGGTCAATATTGAGATGCTCACTTATCTCGCTATCGACTGGTGGAAGGTGAAAACTTCAGAAGAACTGTTGGAAGCGCGGGTGGAACAACTTCTTCGACGAGAGGAAGTTGTTGAGAAGGCGGCGAAGCAATTGCGGGAATCTCGGGCGAAGTCGGTCCGCTATTGGGACGAGCGTTGCGCTCACCGGTTGCGGGACCCTTTGCGGAAGGGCGATCTTGTCCTTCTGTACAATCGGAGCTTGGAAACCCAGTGGGGAAAGTTGTTCGCCAACCGATGGAACGGACCTTATTGCGTGGTCAGCAAATTTCCGGGGGGAAGTTATCAGTTGGAAGAATTGGACGGAACCCCGTTGAAGCGGAAGGCGGCGGCATCCCACGTGAAGCGGTTCTATGCTCGGGGATCGACGTCGTTCGACGAAACCCTTGTTTCAGGATCTGAGGACAAAAACAATGAAGACTCGGATTTGGAGCCAACTCCTTCGGAGCCGCCCGCCGATGAGGCGGGTCGAGCGGATTCTCCCGGCGCCAATGAAGAGGTGGCCGGTGAGCGTTCCTTGCGGCGAAGTGCGAGGAACAAACCGCTGAGGACAGCGGCCAAAAGCGGGGGGAGGATGGGGGCCATAGGCCAAGCCTTAATTGGTGAGGGGGTGCGCTAGCTGGTCCACAGCCGGGTAAACTAGCCACCCCAGGATGTCAGTCACCCTAAAGCGGGATGTATTTGTGTTTGTGAATGGGTTTACTGGTTTTCTTTGTTATATATTCAGGATGGCGAGGGTTACGGGGAATTGTGAGGAAATTCCATCTGGGGCGGTCCAGGTACCTCGGCGGGCGGGTTGGGTTTTTTGTTTCAGGATTTTATAGATTGCGGGCGTGGTTTCTTTCTCTCAGGATTGCGGGCGTGGTATTTTCTCTCAGGTTATCAATTTCCTCAAGTCATCAGTTTCCTCAAGTTATCAGTTTCCGCAAGTCATCAGTTTCATCAAGGTATCAGTTCCTTCAAGTTTTTCTCAAAGTTTCAATCTCAGGTTCAGGATTTAGTATCTCAATTTGCAAAAAAAGAAAAAAAAAAAAAAAAAAAAAAAAAAATGGAAGTGCGGGGACTAAGTGGTTCTCAATCCGGGGCGGTCCGGGCACTCGTAACTTATTTTTGTTTTGTTTCTCTCAAGTACCTTGCTTTGGCACAGGTGTTTGTCTCAGGTTAGCGGGGGCAAGCATATGGCGCATAGTATTTCAGCATAGGGGAATACAAGAGGGGAAAGGGATACAATGTATAGAGTAAGTGAAAGGGAAGTCCGAAGCGCTCAGTCCAAGAACACAGCGGGTCGGAGGCGGGCGCGCAGCGCGGCGGAAGACCGGTGGAATTCTCGGAGCATTTCTCGGCGGGTTTCAGCGGGGATCGTCACCGCTTTCTTCAACAATCCTTCGACCAGCAAGGTCTGACCTTCCAGGAACGGGAGGAGGTCCGCTTCAGGGACACCGGACTCGTATTTGTTGTCGGGGATTGCGGCCCGGTATGGCAACTCGAGGAATCCGGGTGCGGGAGCAGCACCAAGAGGTCGGGAAGAAGAGGGAACGGGAGCCGGAGAAGGAGTGCGGAGAGGGGGAGGGGAAGCGGGACGAGGTGGTAGGAGGGAGGTCATAGATGGGGGGGAGGGGGTAGGTGAAGGGCGAGGAGGTATGGGGGAGGAAGGAGGGGGGGGTGGTGGAGTTGGTGGAGGTGGAGTTGGTTGGGTAGGGGAAGGGGTTGGGGGACGGACACTGCCAGCATAATTGCCTAGGTTGAGTTCATCCCAGTTAAACTAGGATGCAAACAACCAATTTAAATTAGGTTGACCTCAACCAATGAAATATAAAACCAAGGGGGGTCCCTTGGATTCATATTTCATCAGTTGATTTCAACCAAGTTTAAATTGGTTGAGTGCATCCCAGTTTAACTGGGATGACTTCATCCTAGGCAATTATGCTGGCAGTGGGACTGGGGTGGGGGGGACGAAGAGGGTGGTTCGGGGGGGTGGTGGAGGTGGGGTGGAAGCTGGAGGAGGGGTGGATGATGGAGGAGGGGGAGCATGGAAGGGAGTCTGGGCTCGGCGGCGCGGGAAGGGAACCGGGGATGGGCGCGGCGGAGGGATCGGAGAGTGGCGAGGAGCGTTTGGGTCCATTCCGGCGCCAACGTTGACGCGGTGGCGAGTCGCCCAGGCTCGGAGGGCGGCGGCCCAGGTCGGTCCATCGGGGAAGTTCCTCCGTTCAGGTTTCGGAGTCATTCAATCAGTTCCAACGGGAGTTCTTACTTGATCGGAGCGATGGCGGCGTCAAGGAGGGGAAGGGGTGGAGGAAGGGATGGAAAAGTGGTCCGGAGTCTCGGAGGAATCTTCGAGGCGGCGCCGCTTCTGACGGGATTGAGTTCCGGAACGAGAACGAGGCTGGGGACGAGGACCGTTTCTGCGGGACAGGGAGCATTGGCGATGGGACCAAGCGCAGGCTGTGCAGGCAGCTCCAGGCGCGGGTTGGGAGCAGGGAGAAGAGAGGGAAGCGTGGCTGGACCGTGCGGTGCAACGATCACAGGGGGGTCGGGGATGGGGCATGGTGGGTATGGGATAGGGAGGTGGGTATGGTGGGTGTATGATCAAAGGTATGGGAAGGTGGCGGGTAGTGTGGGAATTGCTGAGGACAGGATTCAAAAGCAAGGGGGATGTGGGAGAACTTATATACCAGAGGTGCAGCACTGAAGCTGAGCCCGCAGCCGCGGGCTCAGCGGCAGACTGAGGCTGAGGTAAGGGGGTATCTACCAAATGTCATCGGACATTCCGCGGGGAAAAGCACGGGGCGCAGCATGTGACATTCTATAGTTGGCGCGGGCGATTGGTCGAGCGGACGAAGGCCGCTTCAGTATGCGCAACGTGATGGACCGGGCGGAACCACGGGGTTCGGGGCGCCAGGCCGCAAGCGGAGCGGGGGCAGAAGAAGCGGAGTCGTGCGCAGGGAAGCGACAGACGGCTGCAGGGGTCAACGGGGTATAGTAGTCGGGGACAGGCTGCGGTGTGATGCGGGATCGAGGAGACAGGCAAGTAGGGCTCCAGGGACAGTACCGGGGAATGCGGGACATGATTTGGGGGACTGTTGTATAAATAGAGGGTTGTACCAGGGCTGCGGGTCTTATCTTATCTTATCATCACAGTAGATAGCTATCAACTACAGCATACATAAGAAAATCTCAGTGTTTAGAGTTCTCTCAGCGATTATTCAGCGTGTGCAGACAAGCGGAACTGCGTAGGGCATCATCAGGACGAAGAACGCAAGAGGAACGGTCCCCTTGCTGAGTATAAGGTGTTGCAGGGAAACCAGTTGATTATCCGCTGACAGTGTTTATCCCGCAGAGGAAATCAAAGAACCACTGGAACCAACCAGGAAGAAGGGCAACCTACCATTTCTGTTACCGAGGTCGCCTTTATTTCCACACCATCCACATAATTTTCCTCTGCAAAATTTCAGAAATTTGCCATTTTTCCAAGGTTTCTTGGAAACACAATAGTTTTTTTTTTGTTTTTCAAAAGAAATGTGTTTTTCAGCACAGATTTCAGGCTTATAAAGAAATAATCCGCCATGGATATCTGAGACTTCCAGTTGGCTATTACCCAGCTATAAAAGGAGCTGCATTTGGCCTCAACATTTATCATAGTTCCTGATTTTGATGTCTGAATTATTTGTATGGGAAATCCTTTGATTTTCAATGATGGATCTTGGGAAATAACCATTTGGGAAACCTGATTGGAATCATAAGAGTCATGAAAATACTAATTTGAAAGCATCAAAGCCTCAAAACAAGAAAAATTTTGCAAGGGAAAACCTTTCACCATTCCCACATCCTTTTCTTTTCCCAACCACCTCACACCAACTCTTGGTAAAATAAAAGGGTATGAAATACACCCAGAATTTTTTTAAGGTTGCTCACTCAGCTGGCTCTACCCTTTTGATCCTGCTTTCAGTTCCAACACATGACAGAAATAGGATATCTCTGCTAACAGTTTAATTGTTGCATGATTTTACATGTTGAAGCTACAAACAGCTTTTATGCAGCAGCCATTTAAATAGGCAAAACTAACAGCTAGCAGGAAATAAATCTGCTAATTGAGAATAATGTAGTGGGGAAAAATTCAGCTACCAGCTAAAATTTAGTGTAGCATAGGGTAGATCTGATTCCTCTACACTAATGGGAACTTCAAAATGTTTTAGCAGAAACAAATCATGCTACTCCTTAGCTTAGTGGTTATTTTCCAAAGCTAATACTACACAAAATTTAGCTGATGATTTTTTTTTCTATGCTAACTGTTATTTTAGCAGATTTTAGCATCAGCTAACACTAAAGTTTTCTGGCAACAAAAAATCTGCTACACTAACATTTAGTTGTAGCGTAGCAGCCCAGAAGTTTTGGAGGCCATGTAAAATTGTAATTATTTGTAACTTCAAGGTTTTCAAACATCTTCAAATCGTTATTGGAAATGGTAGAATGAGGAAGGCATCAGGAATTGTGATTAGGTATCTTTGATTTTTTCACTTCTAAATGTCACATCCTCAAAGTGCATGCGCTCTCTGTTTCACATCCATCATCAGTTCAAAGCGCAGCAATGAGATAAAAAAGCATTATTGGTTAGGGCAAGATCCCATTACCTTAAAACTTGAAACCTTAGTGCTCTGTCAACTCTAGACTTGACAAGATTCTAAACTTTGTAATCTCCTCAAGTTCAAGACTCAACATTGTGGAACTCCTAAAGGATCAGGAAAGAGCTTGAAGGGGAAATAGACAACAAATCTAGTAAGTAGAAGATGTTGAAGCTACAGGTACTGATGAGGCTGCCCTTCTTGACTAATGCTGAGGGGAAAGGGTTTTACTAAGAAAAAGAAAGAAAAGAAGTGTGGCTATATTTCTACTAATCCTTAGACTGCTGCTACTAATGGGAACTTAGGTTGTTTAATCAATCTGAGGCAGGGACCTTAAGAGGAGTGATAAAAGCTGTGAGCCTGGGTCTCTAAAGTGACAACAGGACACAAGAATGGGGGGAAAAAGTTGTATTTCAAGGGATAAAGAAAACAACTGTTAAAGAGGAATAGGGTAAAAGAAGGAAAAGGGGAAAGATTATTGATTGATCTGTAATTCAAATAATTTGAGTTCTCTTTAATGATGATAATCAACAACTTTAAAAGTTGGATAAACTGTGCCAGAGTCTTTGAGAAAAGCACCAGCCTCTTCACACAATGGAAACATGGAAGGTATCTGAGAAGACAAGTCTAATCAGCCCAGGTTTTTAGACTATGTCAAGCAAGATAGTCAAGGTTCTTTAGAGGGAAACCTGTGTGTTTTGTTTCAAGGAAAAACCACAGAAAAAGACTGAAGGAAAGCTGGTTGATCTCTGAGGATGGTTGAAGCTGATCTGATCTGAGGATTGGAGCTTGGATTGATCTGATTTGATGATGGATAAGGAAAGGGAAAAGGAAAGGGAAGAAGGGGAGACAGAGAAGGACTACTGTCAGAAGAGCAAGGTTCAGAAAGGGGACTTACTGACAATACTGGTGAAGTACTGGGTGAAAGAGGCCTTTGGTTGGTTAGAGTGGTGAGCTGTAACTTGATGAATCCTTGGTGATCTGAGTTGGTGGTTCTTGGTGCCTTGAGGTTGTGTATCCTCCCTGCAATGGAGGATACACCAACTTCGAAAATTTTCAAGGTTTTATTATGTAATGTCACATTTAGATGTGGTTGGCTGGCATTGGTTTACTTGCTCAACTATTTGTGGCGTAGAATTATTTATTTAATTACTCTATGAAGGAGTTGAGCAATTACAAAGTTTTCAGCAAGCACTATGGTCAAAATTTAATGAAGAAACATAATTTTTAGGCAAAATGGTGATTAAGATTGAGGATAAAAAGATATAAGGCCATTGTTCATTATTTATTGGGAGAAAAAGGGAATAAGGCCAGCTTTAGGTCAGTTGTGATGACTCTAAGGCTGACAAAAGCACTGAGAAAGAGTATGTGGTATGTGTTATGATTGTTATTTGTGTAAAGTTTTATGCAAAGGTAAATGTAAAAAGGTTTAAAGGTAAAGGTAAAATGTAAAATTTACTTTGGTAAAAGGGGGGTGCATGCATCATCTATAGAACTAAGGGGAGTTCTACTTATACAAAAGGGCACAAGATGGCTGATCCTGGCAGTAAAGAGAAAGGGGAAATGTGTTCAGAGGTTTACAACCAACAAGCGAGTAGTGATAGTGTAAGAAAGATGAGCCAATGTAACTAGTAACTATGTATATAAGGAATGTAATGTGACTAGTAACCAAAGAGGATGATAAAGGCAGAAGATGTAGTTATGTAATATGAATGACTGTGCTGTAAAACTTTAGACTAAAGAAGATATAAAATAAAGAAAAGTATGTAATATCTATGTTTTATTTATATACTGTATATTCATAAATCAATACCTTGTATAATATCCTATGGGGTTGTAGTATTGGTAAAGGCATGTGGTTATAAGTGGTAATATTCTAAGAATGCTAATAACTACTGAACCAAGGGGAAATCAGGGGTACTTTGAGTGAGTGACTAGGGGTAGTTTTATGTGTAGAATCTGATTGTGTAATAATAATGAGGTATATGTGAGAGGAAATGTAAGTTGTTGATGATTGTATGTGAAAAGGTATGGATTACCACAACGTTCAAGATCTCCAACTTCAATTACTTGCTCAACTTGCTACTACGCTTTTTCAAGTTCAAGTTGCATAAAGTGCTCCATTGCTGTTTGTTCTATTATCTCATATCTTCTTGTTATCTGTTTCTTTTGTGTTGTTTGATGATTAAATCACTGATCTCTTTTCTTTCTCAGTCCTCTTCTTATTCCTTGCTTCTTTACTTCCTTCCTACCTTCCAAAAAATCCTCACTTTATAATACATTTCTCCATTTAATTAGTGGTTTGCTTCATTCTCTCCTGTCATTAAAATTCTTCATCTTTTTTGTTCTTGGTCTGGTTCTGTTTTAAAGCAATCTAATTGTAAATTCAATAGGTATGATTCACCAAGATTTCTGAATATCTCTGGATTCATGTAGTCATTTACAGAATGACTTTCTGGGAGCATCCCATCATGAGTCATAGTTATCACCATTTTAAGGTCACATAGAAACTATCCAACTAAAGGTAATTGGAGCCAAGTCATCTTTTTTGGCCTTGCAGGAATTTATTTCATAAGTTCTATTGTGGCTCTCTAGACCAACCAGGATATTTTCAAGCAGAAAATGTGCACAGCCCTTTAAGGTTCTGGGGTGTTCTCAAAGTTTGTATTACTCAGGTAAAGAACTTTATGGTAGCAGTAGTATCTAGTACTGTAAATTAATCATTTTTGCATTACTAAAACCCATATTGATCTCAACAAGGCAAATAAAATCTGGTGGGAAGAGGTGTATTGGTTGATATGGGTATAACTAAAGGTAAGACCAAAAGAAATAGTTTGTTTAAAGGAAAGATAAATTCAGGAGGAGTAACACAGTTTGTGAGGCTCTCAAAGAGTTAAAATTTGGTGGCCTATGATTCCTGGAACAGGTGAGTAGTGGTTGAATGAAATTCAAGGAAAAAAAACACCTTGGAACACTCTGCTGGTGGCATCTCTGCTCAAATTATGGTGGACCTGGACCAACATCCGTGTTCAACCAAAAAGAAAACAAAATCCTTGCAATTTACAAATGAGGTAGTGGTGTACAAATAGCACTGTACATGTAACCAAATGTAGTGGTTTACAAATACCACTGTACATGCAACCAAACCAGCCATGAATCATGAAATCATGTATTTAAATAAAACATTGAAGAGTGTATGGCCAGAAACATAATTATTACTGCAGATGTACCACCTTTTGATCTGCATAAACTAATTTAACAGGTAGGTTGGTGACCAACCCCCTCAAGTTTTCCGCCAAGCCAACAACCCATCATGGAACCAATCTTGGATCACTGATACATTGGGACACAAATTGAAGAGTAATAGTGTTAAAAAAGGACTGGGCCCAGCTGAATAGAACTTATACAAGCTTCCATAAGAGTTCATGTTCCTGTTATCTGCATCTGATACTAGCATAAACCAAGCTTTAAGTACCTGTGTTGCCAAAATAATTGATTGGTTTAAGGTTGCCCCATTTAAACTGGGATGCACTCAACAAATTTAACAGTTGTTGAACTTGAGAGAATTTAAGTGTAACTGGGACACTTTCAACTAGAGAAAATGTTCTAGAAGTGAGCTGTGCCTGTCTATGTACACTTTCAGGAATCAGACAAGTATTTAGATGGAGTAAATGAGGCAGATAGAAACCAAGAACTTCCAGGTGGATGATCCTCCAAATGAAATGTTTTTGGGACAGCAGAAATGAAAAAAAAAACATAGTGTATGTGACTATTTGTCTTGAAAACCCTATCAGATTAAGAGAGTTACCATGAAAAAATAATTTTTCACAAAAATGTTTATCTCATATGTGTAAAAAAGCTGATGAAGATGCAAGAATTTTCCAAGCTTGCTCCATAACCAGAGAAGAAAGCTAACAGTTGTTGTTGGCCATGTGGGAATGGGTGATAATAATTTGTATTTGCAGCTGCCTAATAGAAATGCTAAATCACCAATTTGTCTGAAAGGTTTCTCACATCATATTGGAAAATTTAGTAGCTGTTATTTCATCAAACTACTACAGAAATGGAAAATGAAAAAATTGAGTATATTCAAATTAAAATCAAATGAACTTGCCAATCTAAACTTCATTTCTCTCAACCAATGATGTATAAATCCAAGGGATATTGTATTCATTTTACATTGGTTGATATCAACCTGTTACCTATTTTACCTAATCAGATTACATTAGGAAAATATATTTTCCCCTTTTTGCAAGTGATGTAGCAAAGTACACAGGTGCCGTTGTAGTTTCTGACATCACTGAAAATACATTCTTCCTGGTTTGAGTGCATGATAATTTTAACCCAGATAATTATATTTGTGCAAAGACATCCAAACACAAACTATTCTTAATTTTATTATGATTGATGTGAAATTTAAATCACCAAAAATAAAAATAAAAATAAAAATAAAAATAAAAATAAAAATAAAATAAAAATAAAAATAAAAATAAAAAGGTTTTTTTGTTTTTTTTTGTGTACCCAGTTTTCTCCATTGTAAAATTCACACACCAGGGGCACACCCTTTTTGGGATTTCAGAACACCACTGGATGGGTGTGCAAACTGCACTCCCATGCATGAAGGGGCATGCAGGTCACACACTCCTCCAATGGTGTGTGACAGCCATCAAAATATGGGTGTGCAGTCACATGCCCCTATATAGGAAAGGGTGTGCAGCTGGAAGGCCTTTTATATGGGCATAGCCCATACACATACCCATAGAAAGGGTTTACCAACTGCACACCCTGTATATGGGATGTGTATTGACCAGCAGGGACTCCCTCCAATCTGTTGGTAAATAATTATGATACCAGTTATTTAATGAAGTCAAAATTGAACTATTCAAGATCCATAAGCATATGCAATATCAAATTTTTTTAGTTCACATGTTGTCAAACTGAATCCCAGTCTTGAATTCCTCTGACTTGGCAAGAACCAACTTGAATTTCATCATCAAATCAAACACATTGCTTAATCAAATTTCAAGTACCCTAGCTGCCAAATCTTATCCAATATAATAATTGGTCTAGAAACAAGAGGATTTAGGAGGAGCCCAGTTCTAATTCAAGTGGAGGTACTTGGTCAAATTTTCTCAATTACTTTTTTCTTTTGCAACACTTCAATTTCATTGTTTGTCAATACAAGCTTTATCTCATTCATTCAGGCTTGTGATTATTACTTTTCTGTCCTTATAAAATCTTCAAATTGTTTCATTCCTAGAGTAATTACAAGGATTAGATAATAAGAAGGTATTGATTTCACTGGTATCATTTCACTCATTACTATATGATCTCTAACTGTTTTTCTCATTGTATGTTTTATTGAGCTTAGTTTCTTTACTACTATTAGTCTTTTAAGTAGTGCTGCAATAAAGTGAAATAACCCAAAAGATTGCACAGTCAATGAGACTGTATGGCCTCTTTGACCAGGGGAAGTCCCTCCATTCAAAAGAGACCACACAGTATTTTTGACCAGAGGAAATATCTCCAGTCAGCCTTTTTTCAATGAATAATGCGACATATTTCCAATCTCATGAAGCATGATTTTTTTGTCTACCAATGATTTTAAGATAAAAGAAGAAGAATAATAATAATAATAGCAAAATCGGTATGTTTTCAAAGAAATAAAGTTGGATATACAAAGAAACGAGAAAATCTTAAATGTTTTAGACTCAGGTATTGTAATATCAATCTTGCTAGACTGCTTAAATTCACCCAGTTATCCCGCGCAGAAATGAATGAAAGTCCTCCTCAAAGCTGTGAGTGATGAGAAGTATAGTCGAAAACTGGGCTCGGTTTCATTATGATTTTTTCTACGAAAGCAGGTTTGTTGATAAGCAGATGGATCTCAAACTTTAACGATAGATTTATTTTGAACTTACCCTTGGCATTTGTCGTGAGAGGCTGTGGAATATCCTTTTTTGTAACGGATGGGGACTTTGGGTATGAATGTTGAAGTTTTTCGGCTTTCTCAGGGTGTAATCCACCGGTAGGGATAGAGAGTGGGACCTGGGTGTTCCTATCGTTCATTAGTTTCCATAAGCTTTGAAATGGGTCGGAATCTTGGATTTCAGCAAGTTTATCGGCCTGTGTATTTTGGATATGCGGCTCGGAGGCTGGTCGATTGCTTGAATCTGAGGAAGCTGCCGCAGAGTAGGAGGAGTATGATCTTCCGATGGATAGCGGACCACTGGAGCCGAATCGTCTTGCAACCTTGCGGGATTCGGTAGCTGTTGAATCATCAAACTGGATTATTGTAATGTCGATACTGACGACGCCTGGAGAGTCGGCCTGCTCGCCGAAGGGGCCTGATCCCAACATGTCATCTCCGCTGAAGGTTGAAGTGGAGATCATCATAAAGCTTTGGGGCTCGTTGTCTTCTTCTTGTGGCTCCGATCGATATCCTAGTTGCTGCATAAGGCTTGAACCATGGTTCTCTTCATCATTCAGTTCAGTCCCCTTCTGAGAAAGAAGAAGGGAGGTTGTCTTATCGAGCCACCCGTGCGCTGTATAGACTCCCTCGCTAGATCTGAATGGTATACCACGACAGCAGCGTCTGCGTATTCTAGGAATGTAATGATGTTAAGGACTAAGAAAGGATTGAAAAGATTCGATCCATTGCAGGTTTGGAGAGACAAACTTTAGGCGCAAACACTCCGAAATAATTGGCCCTGCTATGATTGAGGATTGGTAAAGTAAGTAGTGGCCAGTTGGGGATGAATGTGTGTTAAATTTACATGCCTTTGGACACTTGATTGCCGCAGTTGAGCACTTCCCATGCTAGACTTGCTACCTCTTGGCAGAGGGGCGGTTCAGTTGCACGTTCTAAACCAGTTTGACCGGAAGTTTGCAAGGAGTTGAAACAGCTTGACAGACTCCCGCGCGAGGCAAAAATCGAAATACAGAATACTATCACACTTTGAAGTTCTTTTCGCGATGATAGAACGGGCAACACTTACTGTATGGCAATTTGCTTCATCCGAAACGGAGCCGCTGATACCTCAATGTTGCATCGAACTCCGAACCTAATTACTTGCTCACTTACGGGGCGGGAAGAAAGATTACATCGCTGTTACTCTGGCAGTAGCACCTCGAACCATGAAATATAGCTAATATTTTTCCCAAGTTACTGTTTTCTGTACAGCGCGACTACGCTGCTTGGCATAGACCAAGGAGACAACTGCGAGGATGACGTACATAGATATGTATTTTCCATTTTTCACAGGTGGGCGCTTCTGATTCTGAGCATGATGAAGCTTCAACGGTTGCTCGAGAAGTTAGCATCTGATTGTAGGCTATTATAGATTGTACTCAAATTCTGAGCATTTATTTTTTTAAACCATGTCAACTGGTGCGGTAAAAAAGGCTAACAAGGGTATTTAATTTGATCTTCTAATTTTGTGTAAGATAGATCATGTGACTTCCTTTATCCAGTGCGCTTTGATTTAATCTCCATATCTAGGAGCATTTTTTTCCTCTCTTGAATTTTATAACGCCTCTTTCATCAGATTTCTATACTTTTCTTTAAATTTTCTAGAATCAGAAACCAGCTGAAGTGTCACAACAAAACTTATTAGGAACTGGGCTCGAAAGATAGATAAGCATCAATTTCATGAAACTTTCTCACCTTATTGTTTTCACAATACATTCGAAGTCCTCTTTTGCATTCAGCCGTCATTCTCCGTGAAAATTCGGCCAATCGCTCTGGCCGCATATTCACTGGAGAGAAATTGGTTGTCGTCGCAGTTAGTAGACAGTCATGGAAGCAAACTTGGTGGTTAGGGGGTGAGGGGGAGAAAGATATTACTAATTTACAATCTTCCAGTAGTTCTGAATTTATCTGTAATTCATTGCCTTCCGAGCTTCTCTGAGTGTTCATATCGGTCAACGTTCGTGATAAGTAGCTGATCTGAATGCGATTTTCCGAAATTTATAAGCGTTCCGGAATCAACCTCAATTTCACCAACGAATATCCCAGTGTCCCTAAAGATTATCGACAGACTAGCTTACCTCATGGTCATAGTTTTTATTAATGATTCTTTCAAACATAGTCTCATGATCTGTTGGCTCAACCTCTTCGTTTATTTGTTCCACCGATCCATACAGGCGAGCTCTATATATGGGCATATCACAGAGGATTGATTACGAATGGTCCTCACCTCATGTCCAGTAATTTTGGATAGGAATGGGGAATCGAAGTGTGATAATTACCTACAGGTTTTGTTCATGTTTATCTATTCTTAGCGCCAACTGTTTTGTGGTATTTTCGAGAAGTTTAGTGCATCTTCTTTCAAAATTTTCGAAGGATTGATTGGCTGGTTTCGGGGTTCGTTTAGCTGAAGGTACCCATGATTAAGAATTTAGGGTCTGTTATGTCTCCAAAGGTTTATATGCTACTTATTTAAATATATTAAAGGAGATAGATTTAGAGAAGAAACCATACAAACCCTTGATAAGACTAGCAAGGTTCTTAAGATCATCGGATGATTCCCCCTCCTGGGCCGAGTCTCTACCGTTCTTGTTGAAGATAAAATGCTCATCGTTTTCAGCATTCTTTTTAGCTTTTTTCTTGGGCGGGCGAGGCATCTCTGGCTGAATCAAGTTCTAAAACTGAAACAACAAAGCGATGATTGCGCTGTGAGTGTTGGATAGATGGTCAACAAGGCGAACTATGGAATGAAGTGCCAGTGGTCTTGGTCCTTGAATGATCGCGCGCATACATCTTGCTAGACATATGACGTCAGAAATCTAGCCTTACCTCTTGTAACACTAGTGTTACATTCGCCGCAGCGCTTACACCACGGGTGCACTAAAAGTTTTCAAATCCCCTTTGAAAAATATTCTTGTGGAAGAACAAGTTTTTGTGAGCAGAAACATTTATTCGATCAACTTCAAAATATTTTACACATACTTTTCATGTCAAAAATATTTGCTATGCAACATCTTAAATATTCATTACAATTTTCAGGTTACAAATATTTTGTAATCTCATCTTGAAATATTTCAGATAACATTTATGGAAAATATAATGTTTCTCCAAACTTTATTGGGGGAACATCATTTCTCCTAACTGTTTGATGGTATCGACGTTGAAAATCATCAAACCCATTCACTCATTTCCTTTGAGCTTGTTTTTTGGACCAACTTCAGCCAAGGAGCTGTTGGTTTGAGTGCTTTTTAAGTGACTCGCTCAAAGCAACAGCCTCTGCGTTGTAGCTGCCATCCCAATTAAATTTTTTTGACCCCGCTTACTATCAATTGTGAACTCAGTTTGTGCAACAAAATCCTAAAGCTTGTTGCACAGGAGTCCTTTCCGGCCAACCATCACAGTGCATCAACTTTATTGCATGTGTTCAACGAATCAGACCGGTTCCGTCAATTCAAAGAGAATGTTTTCCGACACCATGATTCAACTTGGGAGGATTTTAAAGTTGGGAGCATTATTCAATATGAGGATGCCCGAGGTCGGCTGAGCTGGGTTGGAGTTATCTTAAAAATGAAAAAAGCGGGTATCCGTTACCAACAAGCTGCACTTGGTTTCGTCAATGGCTGTTGCAGCTGCCTCAGGTGGCCACTGTATCATTAGAAATAAAGCTGTCTCAAGTGCACCTGGACAGTCTTTCCAAACCCGCTGGAAGTCCCGTTGGCTGTTTGACAGACACCACTATGGTACCATTGCTGGTGGAATTGCTCCCCCCAAGCTGAAGCACAACCGAGTAGGGTTATCTGCCATTATCAGCCGACTCCGCTTCCAAAAGTGAAGAGCGCCAAGGCCCCTTGTCTTCAAGTGGAATTAATTATCTGATTCCTTCTTTGAACAACCCTCCCAACAACAGCCCCGCCAACATGAAGACTGTATTAAATGGTCCTCTTATTCATATAGGCATCCAACGTGCCAAGCACCAAAGCTTATCTCAGGATAGCTTTGACCTATCAATGGAGGATTTCTGTTACATCCACCAGGAAAAAAAGGATGGCACCCACATGAGGGTGGGTTCTCTTCTCTTTGTCATATCTAAGGGTATACCTATGTTTGATCACTTTTCTATCTCTGCTTGATCCCTTCTTTGTCTTGTTTTGATCCCTATTGTATTTCAGAGATGATCTCAGGTTTATCTCAGGGTCTATTCCATGTTTCTCTCAAGTTCTATCTCAGATCTTATCTGAGGGTTTATCTGAAGGTTCATCCCAGGTTATGTTTAAAGTAATGTATGATTTATTTGTTGACTTGTCAATTTTAAGGCACTGCTTGATACATGTTGCTCTCAAATGACCTAGATCCCATGTAAGTCCATGAGCCTTAGGGGGGTGTATTGAAGAGCTCAAGCAATCCATATGTTATGAATGGAACATTTTGCAAGCGTACTTAGCTCAATGGTTAGAGCATCACTCATGAATGCTGAGGTTGTGGGTTTGAGTCTCACAGTACACAATCTTTATTTTAACAAGTTCAATATTATTGCTCTTGCAAAGAGTATTTCTGAAGAATACCCCCAAACTGGCTTTTCCAATTTCTGTGCTATGAGCTTTTCATTTTTGGTCAGTAGAATCATCATGCATATAAGAAAAACTACATTCCCATAGGAAGATTTACATTACCATCAATAAGTTTTCAATTCTTAGTTCTTTGTGTAGGATGTTCTTGAGCATGATCACCACCAATGCCCAATTTTGAATTTTATAATACTGTTATCAACTTGTGTATTTTTTTCTGTACCTGCAAACTTTGGCTCCTCTGTTGCCTTGATTAGTTACCAATTTTTATAAAATGCTGATGGATACTGATGTTATGGATGAGGTTTTTCACTATTAGCTGTTGAGATTATGTTTATACTTGACTCTTACAGTCTCCTACTTGCAATGGTGGTGAGCTCTTCTTTGTTTCAGTGTATCTGTCACTGCCCTTATTCTAGGTCATTTTTCTCTTGTAATGTTTTCTCTTTCTTCCAAACCATTTTTTTTTACTCTGTGTTCAACCCCTTTCCCTTTCTTCTTCCCTCTTCATGACTGAAACTATCAGCATCATAACTGATAATACAAAGCAGAGGAGGAGGTTCAAAAAAGCATTTTTCTTCTGCTTTCTGCTAAGAACTGTGGACCAAGGAATTTCTAACATTAAATTTGCTCACACTATACTCTGAGAACTTTTCAACAATTCAACAAGAAAATAAAATAAAACCATGGTACTGTTGTCAACACTGATGATTGGGTTCAAGAAGAACTAACCCAATTTCAGTCCCGCCACAACTTCCTTCCTTTTATCTTTTATCTTGTTTAGTCAATGGAATTTTCATTGCCTCCGGTGATTGCCAAGCTTATTTGATTTCAAACTGTATGGAATTGTTCTGTGCACTTGAAGCCATTCAATCTCACTCAAACAACCCGACCATGCCTCAGGAAGCAATATGGATTAATTTGGGTATATACATCAGAAACATTATTGCATCGGTCTTCAATTATCCAGCTGATGACATATCCCAGTTCAGAACTCCTTATACTCATCATCCCCTTGCTCAAGCCATTGCCCATGATTTCATGAATCACTGTAATCAAAGACAAATTTGCAAGTCCCTAGCCCCAGCCCCCCGCTGTATCTCTGCTAGTAATTAAGATATTATTTCCAATGTTTTCTTGTATGGCTTTTAGTGATGTTATTTTTGCTTTACGAATAAAATCCATGAAATTTTTTGGCTTTTTAATTTTCCCATACAGTGTTTTCACTGATACCATCCATAAATCATGAATTTATGGACACCATCCATGAATCATGAATTTATGGACACCATCCATGAATCATGAATTTTTGGATGACATCCATAAATCATCAATCCATGGACGCTGCCAATAAATCCTCAATGTGTGGATGGCTTCAATAAATCATCAATTTATGGACACCATCCATAAATCATCAATTTATGGATGCCGTCCATAAATCATCAATGTGTGGATGCCATCTCTGGTTATTGAACACCTTTGTAATGAATATCTCAACCTGTGGATCTAGAAAATCATTGCTTGGAGTTGTTGTTATCAGTTTTCTTTATTTGGTAGAACATAACAGATGGGATACCGCCACCATCCTACTTAGATTGGCCATCCATCTCAAGATCTACCTGTTCATCTATGCTACCGCCATCTGGGCTCGACTTGCTCAAATCACCCATTTGACTTTTTCCTGGCTTTCAATCAACTGATCACAATTTTGCTTTGGTCTCATCAGCTTGAAAAAATTCTTGCTACTACACTTGGTGATGTATATCATTTCAGTCCAACAATTCACTAACACTCTCCCTATCCATGGATCCTCAGCTCCTGGGTTGACCTCTTAACAGATGGGGACATGAGTTCATTGAGTCAAGCTATCTCTATCATCCATTTTGACTAGATCATTGTCATAACTTCTCACCCTACTCCTATCCAATCTATCTACTCTTCACCTCAATCCTCTCAGATCATTCCACCCTGCTCTACATTCTTCATCATCCCCTAATCAGCTTCATCCCCCAAATCACCCTTGCTTTGGCCCTTGGCTTCTCCACACCTCCTTTATTTACCAAGAGACCAACCACCAAAAAAATACCAAAAAATCACAAAGAATGGTGATGGCGAATGAGGGAAAGAGGTGTCAAAAACAGATCAATTAAGGTGACTCTGACTGACCGATATCAAAAATGACGGTCGTGATTGGGACTCAATTAGCCATTAAATTTTGATTTGATGAATGTATTATCTTGAACCAAATTATATGTTCGAATATCAAGAGGAAGCTTCTCCCTATAAATTTTCAGATCAGTAATTATGTTCATTAGCATCTCATTCTTCTCTTGGTCAACATAGATCAGATGATCCATCTTTGACAATGTTCACTCCAATAAACTCTTGGTGCCAACGCAGGCACTCCGTTTGTCAATGAAATGTAACAGAAAAGATGAACAAAATCATGTTTCCTCAACTGTTCTTGCGCGATAACGGTTGGTGGATGGGGCGTTGATGTATGCACGCCAACGCCAACCCGCACCCCAGTTTATTTTGGTGTGCGGGTCCCACATGCCATTGTTTTTGGGTGTGCGGGGCCTACACGCCAAAAAAAAAGGGCGTGTGGGAGCGCACGCCAAACAATTGGTGTGTGGGTCCCACACGCCAATTTTTTTTGGTGTGTCGCACGCCAAAAATAATTGGCGTGTAGGTCCCACATGCCAATTTGTTGGCGTGTAGGTCCCACACGCCAATTTGTTGGCGTGTGGGATAGCGCTCACGTAATCAAACCGGTGGACCGGTTCGATTACGAGAGCAAGTCCCCATACGCCAAAAACTTGGCGTGTGGGAACTCTTGTCGGCTGGCCAGGAGGAGTTCCTCCCGGCCAACAAGGTTATACAACCTTTTCAGCCAGGAGGAGTTACTCCCGGCTGACGAGGTTGTATAACCTCGTCAGCCAGGAGGGGTTCCTCCCGGCTGACAAAGTTATACAACCTCGTCAGCCGGGAGGCACTCCTCCTGGCCGGCCGACAAGAGTTCCCCCACACCAATTTTTTGGCGTGTGGGGACTTGCTCTTGTAATCAAACCGGTCCACCAGTTCGATTACGTGAGCGCTATCCCACACGCCAACAAATTGGCGTGTGGGACCTACACGCAACAAATTGGCGTGTGGGACCTACACGCCAATTATTTTTGGCGTGCGGGGCCTACACACCAATTGTTTGGCATGCACTCCCACACGCCCTTTTTTTTTGGCGTGTAGGCCCCGCACGCCAAAAAAAAATGGCGTGTTGGACCCGCACGCCAAAATAAATTGGCGTGCGTTTATCAACACCCTGGTGGATGATGAGAAACCATGCCCAGATATGAACCTTAATAGCTCGCTGACATAATCACTGCCAAGTCACTATAGGCTTAAATTTGAACGCATGACACACCTTTTGGTGATTATAGTATGTGTATGAAAGTATCTCACATGGATTGTTCACCCCCCCCCCTGTTGAATGTAAAATGTGCTTCATTTGGCCTCAAAATTTAGGATTATTTCCTTATTTTGATGTCTGATTTATTTTTATTGAAATGCCTTTGACATTAAATGATGGATCTTGGGACAATACTGTTCTGGGTACCTCATTTGAATTATCAGAGGCATGAAAATACTCATTTACAAGCATCAAAACCTCAAGACAAGACATGATTGCTATACTCCTGCAAATATAGCACTGAAAACACTGTTAGTGTAGCACAAAAGGGTGCTACACTAACAGTTAGCGTACCTGAAAAGGGAGCTACACTAACAGTTAGCGTAGCTGAAAAGAGTGCTACACTAACAGTTAGTGTAGCTGAAAAGAGTGCTACACTAACAGTTAGTGTAGCGTTTGTTCCATCTACCACTGCTAAAAATCAGCTAACAGGCAATTTCTGTAGCATTAACTTTATATTATCAATGTTGCTAACACTACGCTACCCACTATTTTTTTCAATAACAGGTTTTTAGCATTGGTGGAAAAAATCTCCAGCTACCAGTAACTTTGTGTTAGCATAGAAAAAAAAGCTAACATTACACTATGCTACAGCTAATGTTAGCATAGCGGGACCACCATTGAAAAAAGGGTGTGCAAACTGCACACCCATTTTGTAATGGGTGTGACGCTAGGGGTGTGGATTTATCAATCCCCAAAGTTATTAGTCTTCATAGAGTGCATTGGTACATGCTTTTCTTTTCTTTTAAATGGATTACATCATCCAAGTCATTATCATTCAGTACAAACAATATCTTGCATACTCTACATCAATTGCACATCATTACTACTTTCACTTCACCATTACAATTGTAGTCTTTTTCTCATCACTAATACTATTGTAGCCTTTTCTCATCATCATATCTTGTAATACTGTTCTCATCATTTGTTCCCCTCTTGAAGGTACTTCTTACATTCATACTCCACTGATGTTGTTGTATCACCCCCATGCAATTTCTACCCCATACAACCTGTATGACCTTTTACCCCAAATATTAGATTCAAATTTCATCAAAGACATTTTACCATAAACTTAGATATCATTGCCATTTACCCTTTTTACACAAAAACTTTCCCTCACAACTCCTCCTCACCTCCCCATACCTTAGAGGTATGAGTAGTCAGTGTATAAGTATTAGTCAGTCTGAGATTAAAATAGAAAAGCCACACCATTTATTTTATTCTTAGTGTTACACTCTTCCCATCAGCATTAGTCAGGAAGGCAGCTCTGGTATAAGCACCTTTTTCATAACTTACATTAGTACTAGTGTAGTTATACATATCCCTTCCAAGCTCTATTCTGCCCTTAGAGTAGTTCCACACCAGGTGCCTCAAGCCCTGTGCCTCCACCTGGTTCCGCTGTTTTTGCACATACTGAAGCAGCCATTGTCCACCCAACCGTTTTCCCACACCAACTATAGAATGTTTCAGCCTGCACCCTTGTACTTTCCCCACAAAATGTCTGGTGACATTTGGTACATACCCCCTTCCTCAGCCTGCTGCTGATCCCCTGGTTGCGGGCTCATCCTCAGTGCTGCACCACCTGTATATAAATACTCCCACAAAGTGTTATGGATTATTTGACATGTGATAAATTTTAGACAGATTGATAGAAGAAAATAAATAAACAAAAATAATAAGAATAGACAATAGGGATATGTTTGAGTACATATTTGGAGATTTGTTAGGACAGAGAGGTATGTTATATTACAAGAAAGAAAAATCCTCAACCCAACTCTATTTGTACTATGCTGAGAAAATGCACAAGAAAGCCAAGGGAACCATCTGTGAGCAGCAAGATAGGTAGTTTGGGCTTTTGATCTATTGTACTTTGTGCTGCAGTATGTTGTATATAGTCTCTGGTTTGCCAGTTTCATGTTTGTGGGGAATTATTAGATAATTTGAGGCAAAACTAGAGTTGTAATTTAAGTAAAAAAGGAGATAAAGAAACAAACTCACAAAAGACAAGGAAAAATGAAAAACACTGGAAAAATAAAAAGATTATACCTAGAGGACCTGATGAGGTAAAAGCAATATGACAATGAAAAATCACAATAATTAAACAGAAAAGGGATAAAAACAACCACACTGTAGCTGAGACTGAGGAAATAAATGAGTTAGCCAATTTAGGAACAAAGTAGTGAAAAGAAACAGATTTACCACTACTCAAGGTTCCTGATGTTGGTTATCCCACAGCAACAATTATAATAGTTGATGATTTTTATTCATTTATTTTTTGCTGAGTTTTTTGGAGTTGGATGGTTCTGTGAAAGATGAGGAGATAGCAGAGGATCAGTTCATGGATTAAATTTGGGTTTCATCTTGTTGTGTGGGCCAGAGTGGGAAAATCACAGGTACCTGGGGAAGCTGGTGTGCAGCACTGCCAGCATAATTGCCTAGGATGAAGTCATCCTAGTTAAACTGGGATGCACTCAACCAATTTAAACTTGGTTGAAATCAACTGATGAAATATAAATCCAAGGGACCCCCCTTGGCTTTATATTTCATTGGTTGAGGTCAACCTATTTTAAATTGGTTGTTTTCATCCTAGTTTAACTGGGATGAACTCAACCTAGGCAATTATGCTGGTAGTGCAGCATAAGGTGAAAAAATATGGACAAAGAATTACATGAAGTGCATATTCTAAATGGACATAGCTTTCATGTTCTGGTATTTGGGTTGGGGAATCCTTTTTATCCATGTTTTCAGAGATTAAGCGGAGGTTCTGAGAGTCTGGGGTGTTGTTATTGAGCTCAAGGAGGGATCAATGTGTGTTATATCCCTGTGGTTCTTAGAAGCTTTTCTCTTGGTTGATTGGTTTATCACAAAGCAGTTTTGATAAGCTTATTTAATTTTTTGTTTCCCAAGCCAATGTAACATTTTGTGGTTAACAATTCATGTTTTATGCATCTTATTTCTCTTCACTTATCAATATGTATATTTATTTATATTTTTAACTGAGTCCGCAGTAGTGCAGTTGTAACCTAGAGACTGTATCATAATGCACTGGTAGTTTATATCTTATCACAAAATTAAGATATTTTTCTGTTTAGAAGTCCCTTTTATAAAAAATGATGCAAGCATTCCATGATTTGAGGATAAAATTATTGCACCAAGTCAATCTGAGTTATTTGAAAAGTGGCTGGTATATTTAAACCAATCTAATTACAGCAACAATAAATGTCCACAAAAATATTTATTCAAACAAGAAAATTGCTTGAACAAGAGGTTTTCATGACACTCAAATTGGTATGCCTTTTGGAATAAAAAAAGGCACAAGATTTTTTCAAATATTACTGTCAGCCCTGGTGCCGGTCTGGTTCCTTTTCTTCTTCTTTACCAAGTTGAGGAACCAAGAACAGGAATTCTAACCTGAGCCAACCACCATTGCCTGGCAGGCCATAGATCTTTCACGGTTTTTCTCCTGGTAGATTATAAGAAAAAAATCTTGTGCAATACAAGTAAAGAAAAAAAATGTTTCTGATTAGGCAGACAGACATATCTAGCTGTTGATGATGAGGTAATAACTATGAATATAATTATTTTTTTTAAAAAAAAGAGCATCAAATTGTCACTGGCTTGGTATAATGAGATTGTAGATGTTTTTATGACTCTCCATTCTGCAAGTGAGAGGATCTGTAACCCCTTACTGGGTTACAACACCAGGTGGTGTAAATGATCCACCGGACTTAGGCCATCTCCACCGCGGGCAGTTATCCAAGCTTCTAAATTGACTGTGCCGGAGCACCTTGCCAGAGTCTTAACAGCCCAAGGCAGAGTTGCTACACACCGCAAGCTATGATATATTGTAGCTTAGAGCAGTGAAAACTTTTGGGTGTTACCAAAGCATCCCAGTTGTGTGTGAGTTAAAATGACTGGGGAGGGGCCAGATTTCACAATTTTTTGCTGTGTGATACTTGGCCAATGGGGTGCTATCAAGATGCTATAGCAGTTCCAGATCGCAGCCAAGCGATAAAAAAAGCTATTTTACCGGCCGCGGTGGCGCTGCTAAATGAGGTTTGGGGTGCTATATTTAGTATAGCACCCCGATATAGCAGCTGGGGTGGAGATGCCCTTAGGAGGTGTGGAAGATTACATCATCGAAATATGTCATCACGAAGGCCTCCTCAATATTTTCTACCCTCCATCATCATATCTTCCACCTCCCCCCTTAATTCAATTTATTTCCTGTTTTTTGTTTCCTTTACAACTTTTGCAGCTTGTCCGGCCGCCTTGCGCACATTCGCATGGTCCGGATAGGCTGTAACAGTCGGATAGGGCAGATATTTCCCATGCGAGCCAATACAAGACCCCCCCAAATATTCGTCAGACGGAGTCGATCGATCCAATTTGTTCTTAACACCATCAACACAATTTTTCAGAAACCGCCATCTCCTTCTAAACCTTGGCTTATCCCCACAGGGCCAAGCTTATCATTCGAAAAATAGCTTGAGCCGCACGCAAGATGATACCTTCTACGCAACTATCAGAGACCGATGCTCGTAAGAAGATGGCCCTGGAAATAACGATAGCAGATCGGCTCAACAAAGCCAAATCGTTTGCGAATACCTATGGCAATATGACTTCGGGTATCGTCGAGTTCATCGAATTCTTGGTCTGCTCAGGCCGGATCACCGAACAAGGTGGCTCGCAGTGGTGGCGTGGCGTCAACGGATTACTCATTCTAGATCTCATCGACGCAGACGAAGCTATCCGCTCCTCCACTCAGACCGTCGTTTCTATTTCACCCGCGGTCCAATATTGGCTTAATTACTGCATCTACTCCCAACAGAAATCGAACCCAAACCTGTTCAAAGCCCAGCGACTATGGTGGAAAGCGCATCAAACATCACTCCATTATGGTATTCATGCATTTCCAGAGCTCTTGCTCCTCGAACCCCGAATTGAGGTCAACTTCATCAGTTGTATCTGCGTCCCTAACGTTGACTTGACAGCACTCCTCAATATTCTAACCAACCTGAAGTTGATCAAGTTGTACACATTGATCGCCTATCCTTATCACTATCCACCCAAGTTACTATCATTCATCAAAGCTTTGTTCTTAGCACCAGCTTTTTATGCGCGGGTCATCGGGGTACCAAATAATATAGGATTAGATTCTACACGCTGGGACATGTGATGGTAGGACGTACATGGTCCATTTCCCAATTACTTTAATTCAATTGCCATCTCATTCCCCAAACCTCTCCGTATTCCCCTTACATAAGCATTTCCTATTTGCAATGCATATACTTCTATCATGTATGCCTCATCATTTTCTTTTCCAATTTCAATCCTTGATCATAACCAGTGTCCTCTTCAAAAGATACATGTATAAAAGCTTTTCCCAAACAGGAGAAGATTTATGATTTTCAAGCATTTTTATACAGATTGAATGTGGTATTGAAATCATTCTAACACATATTGTGGCTCAATTGAGTTACAGTATTAGGATCTCTTGAGGATGGAAATTCCAGACAATTTCTCTCTTTTTTGTACCCTGGAAGTTTTTCTGTCAGATACTATTTTCAGATTTTAGCCATTTTGAAAGAAGAGGCTGCTTGATTTTGAGCCTAGAGTACATATTTTTAAAGTGTTTGGCAGTCTTTGACTAGTTTTTGCTTTTCTTGTGGTACTAGTCATCCACTTCAACTTTTTGCAAATGAGTTGCAACGTTGGATTTTGATTAACAATCCACAGCTTGTCTCTGCTTAATTTGTTACTAAATTCTTTTATCCTGTCCCCTGGATTGTCTGCTGTTTTACAGCCATTTTTTCTTCTTCTCTTGTTCACTTCTGTTTTTTCTTCTTCAATGAGTTTTCTGTTCTTTATCTCTATGTTTTTTTGTCTCATTGTGGTATTTGTTTATAGGTGTATATCTAGTAAAGTATGCTTCTACTAAATTTATTCTTTTGGATTTGTATTTAGTGTGTCTGATCTCTGATCTTGAAGCCAAGGACTCACTTAATACAAACCACATTATCCTTAGTGTCAACTCCCTGTGTCACAAGACATCAGTCTGTGAACCTCAGTCCTTGAAACCCCCGCTTGGTTTAACATGATCTGATCTGTTTTGAATCTTTTGTGGGATTTGACATGTCCTTCTGTTCAGGTGGTAGTTTTTCAAAAGTCCTTCTCATAATCTGAGTTGCCTCAAACCAAGCTTAAAGGTCATTCCACCAGATAAGGATGCAATAAACATTCCAGAATCAACCAGATTACCATCACCATCAAGAAATGCTTACTCTTAATATGCCAGAGCTCTCCCTTGATTAATATTTCATATAAGTTGATTGATTAATCTTTTATATAAGTTGATTGATTAATCTTTGATATAGGTTGATTGATTACTCTTTGATGGGAGTTGATTCTGGATGAACTTACTTCAATTTTAATCTGCTGGTACTATTCAACAACAATAACTATTTTGGTATCTTCACATTGACCTAATGTACCTTCTTTCAGAATTCTGACATAATCTTCCACTCAAATCCCTCTTGTCCTGTTTATCCTGTCTGGCCAGGTGGCCTCTGTCCTGTTTCCTGTTAGTTCCATCTCATGTGGGACCCTGTCTGGCCAAGTGGCCACATCCTGTCCTATCCTTTTCCGTCTTGAGTGAGATTTAATCTTCCTGTTCCTTTCTCCTGTCCCCTGTCCCCTGCTTCCTGTCTGAGTGTTACCTTTCACCTGTTCCTTTTCTCTTTTTTCCTGTGCTTCCTGGCCATGTGGCCTTTTTCTTTCCTGTCCCTATCCCCTGTCCATTTCTACCTAGGCCCACTTTGTATCTTGCGGGGGATCTTGATTTGTGCCCATTTAGGTCTGCTCCTCATGTTTGAAATGGATTATCAAGTCTGAGCACTGTTAGATGGAACCATCCTTGGTTCCTTGCTTGTTGGTCCAATCTCAGGATCCCTAGAAATTTCCCCTTTCCATCTCATCTTCACCTTGAGCTTAAATCCCAACACCTCCCATGCTTGGTGATTTGTATTTGAGATGAAGATAAGCAGTATTTACAAAAGTTGTGAAATAACTTGATTTTTTTTCTTTCAGCTGACAAGTAAAGCTCAGTACCCCTAGATTTTCCAGCTTATCATTTTACTATACCATCTGCAAGTTTTTCTTTATTTTCACATTCATTTCACTCATTTAGTTATCAAAAAACTCAAATAAGTCT
Source organism: Puccinia hordei (assembly GCA_007896445.1). Classification (NCBI taxonomy): domain Eukaryota; kingdom Fungi; phylum Basidiomycota; class Pucciniomycetes; order Pucciniales; family Pucciniaceae; genus Puccinia; species Puccinia hordei. The sequence continues at coordinate 726,992 of RDRW01000050.1, forward strand.
GTAACACCTCATATAACACTGTACCCTCTGAAATCTCTCTATCCCCAAACTTTCAGGAGAGAAAATAATGATAACACACTTTTATTTAATCGGTCCTCTTAATCTTAAAGATACATCTAATTATCACTAATTCCATATTTCTTAACCCTTTCAAATCCGCATATCACTTTCTGGATCCTCAAGCCTGCACTTCTTAAAACTTATCACTGTCTGGGTGTAAGCTTTGTGGATCAAGCTCAACACTGTCTATGACTCAGGGAAACTGTTCAATTCAAGTAAGCTTCAATCAAGTGGATGCACAAGTCCCTGGAGTAACCCATGGCTGAAATTTCTCTGACAATCTGGAGGAATAGTTTCAGATTTTCAGCTATTTGTGTAAACCTCTGGATCAATCTCTATAAAATTCCAGCTACTATCACTCTTCTGAAAGTTCATCCAAATAATAAGGTATATTTATTATTTTTCTCTTTACAGTTTCCAGACTATGCCCAGGGGACAACTCAACTCCT